>CM076579.1:1324317786-1324992927 GCA_034641835.2 Pinus albicaulis
CCACAATTCAAGAAAAAGTAGGGGCTGTAAGACAAGGACCTCGTGGTCCATACAGAGATTAAAAATCACGCAAAAGGGACTACTAGTCATCATTTCATAAGTTGATCCATGCTTTATGAGCACTGTTACATGGTCAAACCCCTCCAACACCAAAAAACCTCCTCGTCCATAGCAAGAGAAGAAAGAATAGTGAAGATAAAGCTCGAAAAATAAAGTTTAAAGTCAAAATCCTCGGGAGATTAACACGAATCAAAGATTTAAAGACTAAACAAAGGATTAAAAGGGAAAGCCAATGAACAACAAAGTGAAAAGGTTTAATTCGTAAGTTTGAAAGATTAAAGGTTTAATCCTACAGCTTTAATGTTAAAACACGTTTAAAGGTAACACAAAACAAATAGGAAAGTTTAAAGGTCGAAGATGATTATAAGGCACAAAATGCCAGGTAAATCCATCCAAAGAGAGAAGAAAAGAGATATCAACGCCTTAGAAATAAGCCACTTCGAGGGGGAAACCTCCAATACATTACATAAATGCACAATTCTTGGATGATACAAATGAACAAACCTCCTTCTATATATAGGAGTCCATGGGGCCACAATATAATCCTAGTGGGGCCACAATGTAATCCTAGCCGACCTAACAATAATAATGTAAGGGCACAATAATAACAATATGGGGGTTGCAGGGGTACAATAATAACAATAAGGGGGGCTACACTAACATAATAAGGGGCTATACTATTAATATAGGGACTTAACATGCCCCTCTCCTTCAAACAAGTGTTGTCCTCAACGCTTGATTATTTCTTGATGCTTCTGTATAAAATTCTCATCCTCCCATGTGAAATATTCTATAGGAAAGTTCTTCCACTTGCTGAGATACTCTGAAATTGATCGTACTTGTTGATTTCTTGTTTCTATGACTGCTTCATAACTTCTTTCGATATGATGTTGATCTTCCTGTTGTTTCATTAGATTCTGCACCAAAGTTGGGTTATCCTTTGAGAGTTGGAGAACTTGTTGTTGATGCTCAATGTGATCTTCCACTAATTTATCATCCATATTTGCTATTATTTGATCCTTAAAACCATCCAACTTAGCCTCCATTTCTGCTTTTAAACCATCTATTTCATCTTCAATTTCTCTTCGTAAGATTGAAACTTGTTGCACTTGGTACCGTAATTTTGATATCTCATACTGCAACTCTTCCTCTTCATGCGTCATAGTATATCTTTTTGAGGGATTAATGGGTATGGAATTATTTTTTGGAGGCATTATAGAACCCAATACTGATAAAAATTCTAAAATATGCCCTTGGAATCAATTCAAATTGATTCTTCAAACAAGACTTATGCAATTCGGAAAAATACACACCTTTTTCTTGCTTTTGAGGAGCTCGATATTGAAATTGAATTATCTTTGTAATTGAAAATCCTCAATATCTAAACTTCACCCCTATAGTACCCCTCTGAAGTTTCTTTCAAATTCCACAGGTCTGATCTAATTTGGATTCTCCAAGACAAAGTTGTGTCCAATCTCCCACAATGACCTAATTCTTGACTGTTTCAGTAGAGCGAAATTGTAGGACTTGCCACCTGTCATTGTTTTGTTCATTTGTCTCGAAATTGATAGCCAAGAAACTAAAGGTCGTTTATCATGAATTACCCTTTACAAGACTCAATCCAATCCCCGTAGAGAGAGTTATTGAACTTTTTCACGATCACCTCTTTGAGATGAAATTTAGGAGCCTGAAAAAGCACTATCTTCCACAGATCATATCTCCAAAACTATTGCGAACCAAGCTCTAAAATTTTTTGACAAATTTTCTCAAGATTTAAGCTTTGCACCATATGAATTTAAGATTCTGAACCTTCGTATAAAATTTTTTATAGCGCAAATTCCACGATGACCTTTTTAGGAGCCTGAACAAAGACCTAACTTCCACAGATCATATCTCCGAAAATATTGCGAACCAAGCTCTAAAATTTTTAGAAAAAATTCCTCCAGATTTCAGCTTCGTACCCTAAAAATTTTAGCTTCTGAAGCGTCGTATAAAAAAAGTTATAGCGAAAATTCCACGATGACTTGTTTGGAGCAGCGAAACCCTAGAATCCAAAGCTCCGATACCAAATGTTGTGTAACCAACTCCAAAAATAGAAGAAAAAAGATATCAACGCCTTAGAAATAAGCCAGTTAGAGGGGGAAACCTCCAATACATTACATAAATGAACATTCTTGGATGATACAATTTACAAAACCTCCTTTCTATATATAGGAGTCCATGGGGCCATAATGTAATCCTAGTGGGGCCACAATGTAATCCTAGCCGACCTAACAATAATAATGTAAGGGCATAATAATAACAATATGGGGGTTACAGGGGTACAATAATAGCGATAAGGGGGGCTACACTAACATAATAAGGGGCTACACTATTAATATAGGGACTTAACACAAAAGAAATATCAAAGGCCTAATTGAAGTTCAAAGTGCTAGATCAGCACAAATCAATAAAGGAAGCCTCCAAATGCCACATCAGTAAGGTAATTAAAGCCAAAAATGCCACCTACAGACTTATTTCCTTAAAAGAATACACAATAAATGCACAGTCAAAGATATTTTTCCAAAGACAACTCAAAATTAATGGCTAGCCTACCAAAAACCCCCAAATTCAACCAAAGTAACTGAAGTTGATGAATTTTAATGTAAAATCAATTAATAAGAGTCAATACATGTCATTTCTTCTCCACTAAGCCTCTCAATGGCCGAGAAAGACTTACTCTTCATTAATTGGACAAATGAAACCTTCTTACACTTCACCTCCTCATTCTTCTATAAAAACTCCAGGAGGAGCACATAGTAAGGGTTGGCCTTCGAAAAATCATTGAAAGTAAATAGCTATTGAGGCGACTGAAGCATTGTTTTGTAATAGAAGAAAGATAGGCTGATATGAGAAATTTGAGGCTATAAAGACCCACTGGACTTGAATATTGTAACTGGTTTAAAAATCAAATACAAGTTGATTTATGGCATTATGGTCTATTTCAATGGTGATGTTTTTCTTATTGTAAATTGTTATTTTTCTCATGTTTTCCATACTATCCATTTTCTCTGATAAAGAACAACAAATATAGATTAGGATTTACTGTCAAGTACCCTAAATCTCATTGATAAATCTTTATATTTATGTTTTCTGCTAATTGTGTATTTGAGGATAATTCAATAGAGTGTGATCAGTCAAGGAATTTTGGTGAGCCCTTGTCTTGCTGAGTAAAACTTGAGATTCTATACTTGAATGTTCTTACAAAGTTTGCTAACTAAAGTTGAATTAGAGAATTTTATGGTTAGCCCTGCCCTCTAGTTTCTTCTCCAACAGTTGCTTTGAAAAGATCCCTTGAGAGTATGTCAAAAGCAGGCTAGGTTAAAATTCCTTACTTGATCTTAGACTAATTTTTATGTTAATTTTGAATTTTTTCCTTTGGATATGTTGAAAGCAGGCTAGGTTAAAATTCCTTACTTGATCTTAAGCTATTCTTTGTTTTATCTTAAAATTTTTCTTTTGAGAATATGCTGAAAACAGACTAGGTTAAAAGTCCTTATTTGATCTTAAGCTATTCTTCATTTTTCTTTGAGTATGCTGAAAGCAAGCTAGGTTAAAAGTCCTTACTTGATCTTAAGCTGCCCTTTGTTTTCTTATATGTTTGTTTCTTTCACCACTTTTTAATGTTCATACCATAAATCAACTTAAAGAGATTTATTCACATAGATGACTTGCCCCATAGACCACTCTTGAAACTTAGTGTGCAATTAAATCCTTTTGTGACTCCATAGCCAATGGATTGACACTGTTTCTTACCTATCTTATTAGCTGAACCATTTTCAACCTACTCACAACTTTACCCCTCAAAAGACTTCCTTCATTTTAATGATATTCATCCCAACCAAAACAAACAAAAACCCTTCTGATTTATAACTAGCCTAATATCATATCATAAGCCTTGAAGATCATATCTTTAAAAACACTTATGAAGGAGATATCCCTCTCTGAATCTAGGAGGGCTAGATCCTAATATTCAAAAGTGGTTTGGATGTTGGCTCTGTAGCGTTATTTCTTGCCAATCTTGCAAACTACAAAGGCCTAATAGAGTGGTGACCATACTAGGGATATTATTGAGTAATAGGTAACTTCAAAACTCAAATAACCCTATTTTTAAATGAAACAAGTGTCACCAAGACTGGTTATAATTGATTGTTGATGGTGAACAACAACCAAACCTTGAAAAACGAGTAAAAATCCTTCACCTGGCGACTCCATTAGTATTCAATAGGCCTGCTGACCCCAGTGGTTTTTCCTAAAAGACTCCACTGGGAAAACATTTATCATAACATCAAAGAAACCTAGTTAAGAAGACTTTGAAGATTGAGTTTCCTTTAAAAATATTAGTTATCCTCTTAAAGATAGTGGCTTCTAGAATAATTTACATTAGAGCCTTTCCTAATCCAAATCCTCCTGAGATAGTTGATAATCCAAAAATTATCCTTAGGAAATCTCCTAAATTCAAGAATCCAACTATTGTGTTGTGTAACCAGCTCCAAAAATATAAGAAAATAGATATCAACGCCTTATAAATGAGCCACTTCGAGGGGGCAACCTCCAATACATTACATAAATGGACAATTCTTGGATGATACAATTTACAAAACCTCCTTTCTATATATAGGAGTCCATGTGGCCATAATGTAATCCTAGTGGGTCACAATGTAATCCTAGCCGACCTAACAATAATAATTTAAGGGTACAATAATAACAAAATGGGGGTTACAAGGGTACAATAATAACAATAAGGGGGTTACACTAACAACAATAAGGGACTATACTAGTAATATAGGGACCTAACATGCCCCTCTCCTTCAAAAAGTGTTGTCCTCAATGCTTGAGTAGCTCTGGGTGCTTATGTATAAAATTCTCATCCTCCCATGTAGAATCTTCAGTGGGTAAGTTCTTCCACTTGATGAGATACTCTGAAATTGATCGATTTCGTAGCTGTCGAGTTCTTGTTTCCATGACCGCTTCAGGTTCCAATATGATTTTTCCTTCCTCATCAAGTTCTGGCAATATTGTTTGAACTGAAATATTTTCACCTATAACCTTCTTTAAGCATGAAACATGGAAAACTGGATGCACTCGTGAAGAAGCAGGAAGCTCCAATTTGTATGCCATAGTACCAATCTTTTGCAACACCTTGTAAGGACCATAGTACTTTGGCGATAATTTATTATCCTTCTTAGCTTGGTTGAGGGACATTTGTTTATATGGTTGTAGCCGTAAAAATACCCAATCTCCTACATCAAAACTTCTCTCACTACGATGTTGATCTGCCTGTTGTTTCATTCGATTTTGTGCCAAATTCGGGTTATCCTTTAAGAGTTGGAGAACTTCTTGCTGATGCTCGATGTGATCTTCCACTGCTTGAACCTTCGAATTTTCCCTTAAATATGATGTGATAGATGGTGGATGATATCCATAAAGTGCCATAAATGGGGTCATTTTTGCTGCAGTATGGAAGGAAGTGTTATACCACCATTCAGCGAGAGGTAACCACTTAACCCATTGTGTTTGTTTATCAGATACAAAACAACGAAGATATCCTTCCAAACATTTATTTACTATCTTAGTTTGACCATCAGATTGAGGATGATAAGATGAGATATGAGCTAATTGAGTACCCAAACAAGAAAATAACTCTATCCAAAAATTTCCAGTAAAAATGGGATCTCTGTCGCTCACAATAACCCTTGGGCTTCCATGTAGCTTTTGAATTCTGTCCATAAATGTAGTAGCAATTGTACTTGCTTTAAATGGATGAGATAATGCACAAAAGTGTGCATGCTTGGTAAGTCTATCAACTACCACCATGATGACACTCTTTCCTTCGGACTTAGGTAAACCTGTGATAAAATCCATTGAAATCTCCTCCCAACGTTGACTTGGAATGGATAAAGGTTGTAGAAGTCCCAGGGTCTTAATTGTCTCAACTTTATTCTGCTGGCAAACCAAACATTCCGCCACAAAATTTTGAATATCAGTTTTAAGGCCATCCCAAAAAAATTCTTTCTTCACCCTGTGGTAAGTTTTTGAAAATCCTGAGTGTCCTCCTAAAGGAGAAGTGTGCAATTCCAAAAGAATCTTTTGTTTTAGTTGGGAATTCTTACAAAGATATAAGCGATCTTTGTACCATAAGGAATCATTTTTCCAACTAAATGTATCGGATGTACTAGGATCTTGCTGCAACTTTTGAATGAGTGTCCATACATCTTTGTCCTTCTTCCATTCATCTCTTGCTTCGGTTATCCAATCTGGTTGGATAATAAAAATGGCACAAAGCAATGCTTCCACCTCTTCATTCTTTCTTGAGAGTGCATCTGCAACAACATTAAGCTTTCCTTTTTTGTAGATTATTTCAAATTCATAACCCAACATCTTTGTGACCCATTTTTGCTGCTCTTCTGAAGATAGTCTTTGTTCCAAAAAGTGTTTAAGACTATCATGATCAGTTTTAACCTTGAAGTGTCTTCCCATTAGGTAAGTTCTCCATTTCTTTAGTGCATGCAGTATTGCTAACATTTCATTCTCATAAATAGGTTTCTATAAATACTTTCCTTTGATTGGACGACTTTCAAAAACAATAGGTCTTCCTTCTTGCATTAAAACAACACCAATTCCATTTCCTGAGGCATCACATTCCACAATAAAGGTTTTTGTGAAGTCTGGCGTAGCTAAGACCGGTGCTAGGCACATTGCCTCTTTAAGATGTTCAAAGGACTTAGTTGCTTCAGGAGTCCATGAAAATGCATCTTTCTTCAATAATGTTGTTAGAGGTGCTGCTATTCTCCCATAATTCTTAACAAACTTGCGATAATACCATGTTAACACGAGAAATCCTCGCAACTTCTTTATGTTTGTGGGGACTTTCCATTCCTTAATGGCTTTAATTTTGTTAGGGTCTACCTTAACACCCTCGTGAGATACAATATGACCCAGATATTCCACCTCTTGTACTCCAAAGAAACCTTTGGATGTTTTTGCATATAATTGTTTCTCCTGCAATAGTTTGAGCACCCTGTCAACATGTTCAACATGATCCTTCCAAGACCTGCTGTAGATTAGTATATCATCAAAAAATACTAGCACAAAGTTTCTAAGGAAGGGTTTGAAAATGGAATTCATCAACCCTTGAAATGTAGAAGGTGCATTGGTAAGGCCAAAAGGCATGACCAAAAATTCATAATGACCCTCATGATTTCGAAATGTTGTTTTTGGAATATCTTCAGTCTTCATTCTAATTTGATGATATCCTGAACGAAGATCCAACTTGGTAAAATAAATTCCTCCATGTTAATTCATCCAATAATTCATCAATCACGGGAATGGGAAATTTATCTTTAATGGTGAGCTTATTGAGCTCCCTATAATTCTGACACATGCACCATGATCCATCCTTCTTGTGTACCAATACTATAGGGAGCGAGAGAAAAGAACTTTGACTAGGTTGAATTATACCAGACTTCTAACATTTCTACAATCATACGTTCAATTTCACTCTTTTTGGACATAAGGATATCCAGTAAGGCTGATTTTTGGAGGAACACTTCCCGGAATCAAATGAATAGCACGATCATGATCATGAATAGGTGGGAGTCCTTTGGGAGTTTCAAACACCTTGGAATGATTGTCCAAGACTTGTTGGAGATGCGTCAGAAATAGATGATTTTGATGTTGGAACTTCTAGTGAGCATAATTGTGCAATTACACCTTGTTTTTATTTCTTTAGAAGCTTTTTCATGACATTAGAGCTTATTATCTTTCCTGGATTCCCCTGCAATACTCGTAATTTGACTTCCTTTCCTTCGAAAAAAAATTTCAAGAAAAGTTCTTGAAAATTAAAAGCTACCATCCCCAAATATTGTAACCATTCTACTCCTAGTACAACATCAACGCCTCGCGTAGGAATGGAAAAGCATTGGAATATTAAATACATATCCCCCCCCATGGTTAGCTTGATATTATGGAATTTTTCTAGAGAAATTTATAGTTCCTCCATTTTCAACCATCACTTCACATTCGGGTGCTAGGTATAGGAAACGAGCTTTAATTCCTTGGCTACCTTACAAATGAATAAAATTATGGGTGCTACCCGAATCAATCAACACTATTAAATTTTTTTCTTCTTGATATGTCCTTCTATCTTGAGAGTTTGAGGAGTGGTGATTTTCACGCTCAATGCATTACACGATATGGTCGGACTCATTTCTTCCTCTTCTACGATTGGTTCTCCCGGGTGTATATCCTCTTCTTGTTCATTTTTTTTCTTCCTCTTCACAATCTATGTAAAACAATTTATTCTCTCAACACACTTATGACCTTTAGTGTATTTGCTATCACTGGCCATAGAAAAGCCCTTTTTCTCTTTTTTTTCTTCCAATTGTTGTGGTGTCAACCTTGTAGGTTGTGGAAATCTAGGTGTAGCAACACTTCCTTCTTTATAGAAGTGAGTGGTAGGCTTCCTTGTCACCATAATTTTACATTCAATTTTTTCTTGCCAACCTCGAATGCCTTACACAATGAATCGGGTTCCAAAACGCGAACTTCATGTTGGATGTTATCCTTTAAAATGACTATGAAGAGATCAATCCTGTGTTCCTCTAGAATATTAGTTACCCTTATATTCAATTTTTGGAAGTCCTCAATGTTCTCCCCACTAAACCCTTTTGTTTGAGATTTATCAATTGGCTAAAGAAGGTGTTGCTCTTTGTATCCTCATAATGTGCTATCATTTCCTCCGTAAAAATTGACCAAGTGACAATTTTTTAACGAGAGTAAAGCCATCAATACCATACAAATGTATTTTGTTCTAAATGTAAAGTTGCAATGTGTACCTTTTGTGTGTTTTGCACATTTTTGGAGATAAAAATATTGCTCCATCACGTAGTATCTATGTTACGAGATCCTTTCCATCAAAATTCCTCATATACATTTTTGGAATATGGTGGTTCTTCTGCCAACATTAGAGTTTATGAAATCACGATTAACATTTATTTTGTTCTCATCATGAGTTTCCTCTACTATCATTTCACCATTAGGGAAACATTTCTTGTATCAACTTTGTCAAATCTTCCATGTCTCGCTTTAGACCATTCTTCATGTTTTTCCATTTTAGCTTCCCCTGTCATCCATCTTAGATTCCATGCCGGCTTCCATGCGATCTATCTTAGATTCCATGCCTTTCTTCAAACCATCCATATCATTCTTCACACCATCCATCTTCGCTTCCACACCTTTCTTCAAAACTTCCATTTCATTTTTCTGTCGCTCTTTGTGAGAGCGAAATTTGGTGCACTTGCTCTTGTAATTTTGATAGATCATGTTACAATTCTTCATCTTCATGAGTCATAGTAGAGCCTTCGAAGGCTTAATGGGTGTTGAATTATTTTTAAGGGGGAATTTTTTTAGAACCCAATGCTGATACATATTCTATAATATTCTGTTGGAATCAATTCAAATTGATTCTTCAAACAAGACTTATGCAATTCGAGAAAAAAAAATACACACCTTTTTCTTGCTTTTTGAGGAGCTCGATATTGAAACTCTGGATTATCTCTGTGATTGCGGCTCTTCAATATTTTTAAATTCAGCACTTTGAAGTAGCCCTGCGAATTCTCTTTTGAATGCCACGATCTCAACCTAATTTTGATTCTCCAAGAAAAAATTTGTACCCAATCTCCCACAATGACCTAATTATGGATTGGTTCGGTAGAGAAAACTTGTACTACTTGCCACGTGTCAGCATGTTTCGTCCTTCGACTTTGAAATTGATAGCTAAGAAACTGAAAGTCCGTGTAATTGTGATCCAATTTTTACGGAAATTCAATCCAATTCTTAGAGAGAGATCTATGAAACGTTTCCCATGATCACCTCTTTGAGATGAATTTCGAGAGCACGAAAAAAGCACTACTTTCCACATATCATATCTCCAAAAATTTTGTGAACCAAGCTCTAAATTTTTTTTGACAATTCTCCTCAATATTTTGACACGTACACCTAAAAAATTTTAGATTTTGAACCTTCGTAGAAAAAAAATTATAACAAACATTCCACTGTGACTGTTTAGAGCAGTGAAACCCCTAGTAATCCAAAGCTCTAATACCAAATGTTGTGTAACCGACTCCAAAAAATAGAAGAAAAGAGATATCAACGCCTTATAAATAAGCCACTTCAAGGGGGCAACCTCCAATACATTACATAAATGGACAATTCTTGGATGATACAATTTACAAAACCTCCTTTCTATATATAGGAGTCCAAGGGGCCATAATGTAATCCTAGTGGGCCACAATGTAATCTTAGCCAACCTAACAATAATAATTTAAGGGCACAATAATAATAATATGGGGGGTTAAAAGGGTACAATAATAACAATAAGAGGGTTACACTAACAATAATAAGGGACTATACTAGTAATATAGGGACCTAACGTATTGTCGGACCAATCCATAAAACTAATTATGTTCCCGAAAGTCTCTTAGCTCTGAAAAATACACAAGTTGTCTTAAGAAACCCATTCAAAACTAGGTCACTTGATTAATATAGATCAGATAGACTTTGAGTCTCCACACTCACCCCAACATAGTGGTGAACATCTTGGTAGTAGAGAAACCACTCCATCTGACCTTCATTTCATTCATAACTTTGGTTTTTCTCATCCTATATCTGCTCAACAGTCTTTTGCTGGTCCAAGTACTACTGTTATCCATACACCCATTGTTCAAACTACTCCATTCCATCCTCCTCCTCCTTTCATAAACCCTCCACTTGTAAACCCCCCATTTTTTCCACAACCTCCTATCAAGGGAGCATGGTATGCTCCTCTAGTCCTTCTTTTACCCTTAGCCAATTTTCCATAAGACTATCAGTCCAAGATTCCATTATATGATGCCAGTGGTATTATTACTGCTCAAATACATGTGGATAATATGAAGGACTATTTTGATAGAAATGAGATAGATGATGAGACCATTAAACTTAGATTATTTTCTCAAAGTTTAGGGGGAGAAGCAAGAAAGCGGTTCAAAAGCTTAACCCCTCATAGTATTAATGATCTCCAAGCTTTCCATCAAACATTCATAAACAATTGGCATGTTAGGAAGAACCCTCTTCAAATACTTTCAGATTATAACAACCTCAAAAGAAATGTTGGGGAGAGTGTGCAAGATTACTGCACTAGATTTAATAGTGTTTATAATGCACTTCCCCTAGATTTGAAACCTCCATAGGGCTCAGCTTTGGCCAAATTCCTTGAAGGATTTGATCCTGAAATGGCCTATCAACTAAGAGAAAGGGATCCCTTAACTTTAGAAGACATGCATAAGGGAGCTCTTAGTGTGGAAACAAATATGATTGAAAAAATAGTCAGAATGAAAACTTAGAAGAGGGTATCATATCGGGAAGACACTACACCTTCTAAATCTGACTCAAAATTAGAAAGGATGATGTAGAAAATGATGGAGAGAATGAGCATGCTTGAGAGAGCTCAATCTAGAGAAAATCAATCAGCTCCTCCAAACAGAAATCAACCCCAAAACAAAATCAGAACTTTAGGAGAAATCAACCTCAAAATAGACAAAGAGATGCTGATCAATAGAGCAAACCTCCTTTCCAAGAAAATTATGTCAATGAAGATGAAGAAACGAATGAACAAACAGAGGATGAGCACATGAACATGTTGGGAGTAAGTAATGAGAATTCTGATTTCATTTATGAAAGAAAACAAGGTCTATATACACCCTATGATGATAGAAGACCAGAGACTGAATACTATGAGACAGACTTTGAAAATGCCATCATAGGATCACCTAAACAATATGACCTAAGAAGTAAAAAGAATCAAAGAACTCCCAAGAACAAAACCTCTGATAATTCTGCCAAAAATAGCCCTGTAAACACCACCAAAAAGACAGCATAAAATCTTAAAACAGTGGCTAAAATTTATGATCCAAACAGGGGAAAAGACACCCAGATCAATGAAAAACATAGTAGTAACCCCAGCAGCACTAGCATTTTAGATAATGCTCCTGAAAAAATCATTTTAATTGCTGTAAATATTAAAAATCAGCAAGTTGATTTTGTTGATGAAACAGTGACTAAGAAGGCTGAATCAAACTTTTTGAAAAATCAGATTCCCTTCAACCTAGAGAGTGAAATTTCCAAAATTAAAATCCTTGTCCCACTCACTGAGTTGGTCACTCAAAATGTATATAGGTGTCAAGTTTTGAAACCTCTAAACGTAGAAGAAATTCATGATACTGTTAACTTAAATGATGATACACCAGAGCTCTTGTTTGGTCCTAAAATTGAAGGTAAATTTCAAGAAGGAACAACCCCTCCATTCTACATCAGTTTGAACATCCATGATAACATTTTGCACAATGTCATGATTGATTCAGGGGCATCACATAATCTCATGCCTAAAGTAATCATGGAAAGACTAGGCCTTGAGGTAACTAGACCTTATAAGGATTTATATTCCTTTGATTCAAGCAGAGTAAGATGCCTGGGCCTTATAAAAGATCTCTGTGTTAACTTAGCTCAAATTCCAGCCAAAAGCTTAGTGATGGACATTGTAGTGGCTGATATACCCCCCAAATATGGCATGCTTCTTTCAAGATCATGGGGTGCTAAGTTACAAGGCACTATGCAGATGGATATGACTTATGCCACCATCCTTGTCTTCAGTCAACCTAGAAGACTCTATAGGGAAACACACACGAAATACATAGTGAGTAACGAAGAAAGACCAGAGAATTATCCTCTTTATTCCATACACACTAACCTTGACTCATTTATTCTTTACAATGATGAGATTCCTAATGAGCAAGATTTAGTCAATAAAACATCACCCAATTTAGTATTCCCTCCAAATCCAAGCATAGGGGCAGCCATAAATGAAGAGGAAACTAAGGAAAAAAAAAATTTAGTTTTCTCATTCAAAAAATTACAGTAAGCAGATCACAGGTCTTGAGGTCCAAAACAGTAATGAATATATTGGAAATCATGGAAATCAAAGAACAAATCATCAAAACACTGAAAATCTTGAGGAAGAAAACAAAATTCAGCATAGTGCAAACCCACAGGAACATCACAATGACTGTTGTAGTAAACTAAACAGAGAGGACATCAATGAAATAAATGACAAATCTGAAAACAGTCCTCTTTGGAGTATGAGTTTTTATGGATCTTACTCTAAAGATGGTGCAGGAGCAGGCAATATGGGTGCATAACACAAAAACAAATCATGCTGAGGGACATTCATTTAGATTAAAATTACAATGTAAAAATTGTAGGTTTTAACCCTGAACGGAAATTATCTACACACGAATCTTATAACAGAAAATAAACAATAGCAAGAGCATAAAACATAAAACAGATAAATACAGATATTTTCCCCTAGATCCCAAATCAGGACGACCAGCTTGATTTTTCATTATATTCCTTTTAGTGTTACAACACATATATATACATGCCGAAGCATACATAAACCCCAATCCATTAACCCTGGATTAGAACATAACCGTAGTTCCCTTGACCGGATCTACAAAATACCAGGGGTCGAAAATCATCGTACCCCAAAACCATGTGCAAACTCATGCACAAAACATGGGTGGGTCCGCATATGAGTGGGACCGCATACCAAAAAATTTTCGACGGGCGGCGCCGGACGGGCACGCCGAGGGGGGCGCGCCCCACCGCGCCGGCGCAATGTACGGCGTGTGGGGCTAGTCGTGGAAAGAATATAACACATACCCAACATTCTCCCACTTGTTGTTTTCTTTCCACGGGGGGGCCACAGGAGGGCTTAGTCATTGGCCCAATTCTTCAACACCCATTGTTTCTCTACACCAAGAGAACTTCTGAGTGCTCACAGACTTTGTCAATGCATCTGCAACATTCTTCAAAGTGTCCACCTTTACCAGCAACACCCTTTTAGCCTCAACCATATCTCTAACAAAGTGATATTGAACATCAATGTGCTTTGTCTTTGAATGATAAGCGGGGTTCTTAGCCAAGAAAATTGCACTTTGGCTATCACAGTCTATCCTTATAGCTTGCTGTACCAACCCCATACTTGAACACAATCTTTGCAACCAAACTGCTTCCTTGCTTGCATGATTGGCTGCTATGTATTCTGCCTCTGTAGTTGAAAGAGCCACTACAGACTGTCTTTTACTCATCCAACTGACTGCGCCTCCAAATAGGCTAAACACATACCCACTTGTAGATCTTCTTTGGTCCAGATCTCCAGCCCAGTCTGCATCCACAAAACCATGAATGTCCAACATTCTTTCCAATCCTGGTCTTCCATGGTAGCACAAGCCATAATCACTAGTGCCACGTAAATATCTGAAAACCCGCTTCACTGTTGTCCAATGCTCCTTCCCTGGGTTTGACATAAAACTGCTCAATACTCCCACTGCATGTGCAATGTCTGGTCTAGTACAGACCATTGCATACATCAGGCTACCCACTGCACTTGCATATGGAACACGGGACATATCCTTCCTCTTCTTCTTGTGTCTTGGGACAGCGTTCACGTGAGACAAATTTGCACCTACGGGAATAGGAACACTCAGCTAGTTTACTATCCTACATATTGAACCTCACGCAATATAGTCTCGACATACTTCCTCTGGTTTAACTGTGAGCATCCTCTTTACCCAGATCTCTCTTAATTTCCATGCCTAAAATATAGTTTGCGAGCACCAAGATCCTTCATGTCGAATTTGGAGAGCAGTTGGGTCTTCAAATCTTGGATAATTTCTTTGTCATTTCCAATCAACAACATATCATCCACATACAAGACCAAATAAATAACACGGTCACGGTTAATTTAAAATAAACACGGTGATCTTCCTTGCTTCTTGTGAAGCCAAGTCCCCATATATAGGTATCAAATTTACTGATACCACATCCTTGGTGACTGTTTTAACCCATACGAAGACTTCTTCAACATCGCATGCCAGTTCTTTCTTACCCTTCACCATAAAGCCTTCGAGTTGCTTCATGTAGATCTCCTCTTCTAGATCCCACAGTGAAGAAATGTTGTCTTCACATCCATACGTTCTATCTCAAAATCAAATGCGGCGGCAACGAGATAAAAAGTAATCTAATATAAGTAACTTTGGCAACGGGAGAAAAAAATATCACCAAAATCAATTCCCGACACACAGGGAATAACCTTTCGCTATCAGCAGAGCTTTGTATTTCTCCACCTTGCCTTCTACATTCATCTTCTTCTTAAACACCCATTTGCTCCCAATGGGCTTCCTTCCGGCTCGACAACTCCACCAAATCCCATGCATTGTTTTTGTGCCAAGGATGCCATTTCATCAACCATGGCCTCCTTCTAGAGTTTTTCCATCCTCTGAATCTACTTGCCTCCCCGACATTTACGGGTTCATCATCGATTATAGTTAAGGCGAAACATCGAATAGAAAGCGAGATGGACTATACCTTCTCGGTTGCCTTCTTTCTGAACCGATCTTCTCAAAGCTGGAGTTTGTGGCTCTTCATCTTACGAGTCTTCTTCTATTGTAGAGTCGATTCATCCTCCTTTAGCTCAAACTCTATCTTCTCGGGTTCCTTTGGTAGGACTTCATGTTTAACAACATATTTCACTTCTCTAAACACCACATCTTGGTCGTACACAACCTTCCTTGTTTAGGGTTCCAAAGCTTGTAACCCTTTAAACCATCCTTATACCCAATGAAGATGCACCTTTTCGGATTTATTATCCAACTTGGTCCTTTTCTCCTTTGGAACATGTACATATGCATCACATCCAAATACCATTAGATGTGAAATAGAAGGTTTCTTACCATTCCATACCTCATGTGGGGTCTTATCCTCCAACAACGATGAAGGTGATGCGGTAGCCGAGATAGCATGCGATCTCACGCCTCCGCCGGAATTCTTGTCCTAACTCGGTACCACTCGAGCATGCTTCTTGCCTTTTCCATCGGTGTTCTATTCATTCTTTACGCAACTCCATTTTGCTGAGGTGTGTATGGATTAGTCTTACGCTGCAGTGCTATACCACACTTCTTACGGAACTCTTCAAATTCCTTCTTGCGGAACTCCACACCATTATCTGTCCTCAACGCCTTTATCTTCCTCTGCTGTCTGGTACTCGCAGGCCTTAAATTCTTTAAATTTTTCAAAGACTTCAGATTTCTTCCTCAAGAAATATATCCATGTATTCCTTGAGAAGTCTATATGAATGAAACATAGTACACGGACTTTCCCGGTGATGGGCCCGACACGAGGCCCAAACACATCACTTGTGCACAAGTTCTAATATCTTGTTTTCCCTCTTAGCACCGAAGGAAAACTCACCCGATTCTGCTTCCCATATACACAATGTTTCACGAAATCGAAATCCAGGGAGCAATTAGACATACCTTCTACCATACCATCTCTATGCGATGTCAAGAGGCCCTTCTCTCCAATATGTCCAAGCCTTTGATGCCATAGCATGGTATTTTCTCCGAGACGACTAGACTTTACTGTCCCACTTTCAGAACCACGGGATCTGTTACACCCATCAATAACGGTGCTACCTTGTAGCTTGTACGAGGAGTTCCGGTCCGAACTTCACTGCGTAATACCGGTGCTCTACGAACCATCTTGCGGGCATCTTTCTTGAACACTATTTTTACACTCGCATCATCCATCTTGCTTACGAAATCAGATTTTCGGCCAATGTAGGAATATACGAGAACACCGAGAAGTGTTCTAATCCTCCCACCTTGTAGCTTGACTTGACCTTTCCACGTCCAAAGCGATTCGGCCTTCCTATAATCCCCTAGGAAGACATCACCACCATCATATTTCTCATACTCGCAAAACCACTCCCTATGGGGGAGTGAAGTGAAAGGATGCACTCGAGTCAATCAACCATGACTCATGATCTACATGCATATTTGAAGAAGAAGCCAAATACACATCCCCACCTTCATCAGAGGTGGTTTTTCCCTACGCGAAGGAGCTTCATCGGATCCCTTTCCCTTCTCGGGAGCTTTAGATTTGCATTCCCTTTTTGTAGTGCCCTTCCTTTCGCATTTCCGGCACACCTTTACAAACTTTCCCGGAGATTTATATCTCCCTCTAGATTAGATCTCCCTCGAAACCTTATTCTTGTTTCTGATGCAGGACCTTCCTCGTACGGATAAGGCATCTCCATTCTAACCCTCCATATTTCTCGGTCTCATTTCCTCTCGATAGCAAGGGTGAGACAATGTCATCAAAATTCAAGGTAGTTATATTGCTACCTATTGCAATAACTAGTTCGTCACATGAATGCGGTAGAGAACACAACAAGATGATGCACTTATCTTCATACGAGATTTTAATATCAACGGATGACGGTCGACTTACCACGGTATTGAAGGCGTTCGAGATGCTGCGTCACCGAGTCTCCATCCTTCATCCTCGGGTTATACAGCTTTTCTGTAGGAACAATTTATTCACTAGAGACTTAGATTGGTACAAAGTCCCTAGCTTTTCCCGCAAGGTCTTCATCGTAGCTTCCACAGATACATTCAAAAATGCGGATCCGAGACACACGGCTATATTGTGCTCTTAGCCTTCCAATCCGAGTTTCTTTCCCGGTCTTCATCGACATCGCCGTTGGTTTAGTACCTCAGATCTACCGCGATCCACGCGATCTTTATCCACCAACGGATCCTCCATCTTGAGTTTCCACAACTCAAAAACCTCGACCATTAAATTTATCGATCTCTATCTTTCCGCCGCTCGCCATCTTCTTTCACCGCAAGAATCGATCCCGCGAGATCTCCCCGCGAGCGGGGTCTACCTCGGGCCCGAACCAAAAAACCCTCGGCGGCAAAGGCGTCCCCTTGAAGCCGAAAACGGCTTTGATACCAAATGTAGGTTTTAACCCTGAATAGAAATTATCTACACACGAATCTTATAACGAAGAAAATAAACAATAGCGAGAGCATAAAACACATAAAACGAGATAAACACGAGAGATTTTCCCTTGGATCCCAAATCGGGACGACCGAGCTTGATTTTTCATTATATTCCTTTTAGTGTTACAACACATATATATACATGTCGAAGCATACATAAACCTCAATCCATTAACCTTGGATTAGAACATAACCGTAGTTCCCTTGACGGATCTACAAAATACTAGGGGGCCCAAAACCATCGTACCCCAAAACCATGTGCAAACTCATGCACAAAACATGGGTGGGTCCGCATATGAGTGGGACCGCATACCATTCGGCCGGTGACGCCGCCGCTCGCTATGCCCGGTGCAAGCGTACGGTGCGTGGGGCTAGTCGTGGAGAGAATATAACACATACCCAACAAAAATAACATAGTAGAGTATGAGGCTCTCATTTTAGGCCTATATTTATTGAATAAATTAGGGGCCAAAGGAATAAAATTTCATGGAGATGAAAAATTGATAATTAGGCAAGTAAATGGGAAATATAGTGCCAAAAGTCCCAGAGACTTAGAGCCTATAGAGATGATGCCATGGAATTTTTTAAAAACATTCGATGAATTCCAACTTACCTTTGTCCCCGAGGAATCAAAATATCATTGCCAATGGATTAGCTTTTGCTGCTAGGACTTGCCTTACACCTTATGAAACCAAGCAATGCACCACCCAAGTCAAATATAGACCACACGTCCAGGATAATGAAAAATATTGGCAAGTTTTTTTATGGAGATAAACAAATAGAAGACTTCCTACGGTCAAAAATGAATTTGAATCATCAAACTCGGATTTAGAGTATGAACAAGACTTTCCTATTGAATAAAATCCACTTGCTAAAGAAGAAAAGTCTCCTAAGATGGCGTGAAATAATCACGTTAACCTATGAACCCAATCATGAAACGAGAGAATAGCACTGATTTAGAAAATGAAGACTTAGAAGTGTTGCAATATAAAGATCACCGCTTGCCAAGAGGAGTGGTCCCATTAGAGGAATTATTTGACTTGAATGATGCTTTGCTAAAAATCCAAAACTAGAACCTATTGAAAGCTGAAGTGGAAGAATGCAACATAGAGCGGTGAGGAAAAGCCCAAAATGATCAAATTATCCAAGACACTACCAACTCACATTAAGCTGAAATATATTGAGCTTTCTTTTAAATAATTTTATGATGTGTTTGCATGGAGTTATGAAGATGCGAAATCATATGATACATAAATAATCCGGCATAAGATACCTCTCAAAGAAAACCCGAAACCTTTTAAACAAAAGTTGTGCGAATTAACCCTATTCAATTACCTACGGTGGAAAAAGAAATTATAAAAATGTATGATGTTGGAATTATAGTCCCTATTAGATACCGAGAGTGGGTGTCTAATCTTGTACCATTTAGGAAGAAAACATGAGAAATAAGGCTTTGCATTGATTTTTGAAACTTAAGCAAAGCCTCATTAAAGGACAATTATCTCTTACCCAAAATGGATCATATCTTACAAAGGGTAGTTGGTTCTAGAAGAATTTCTTTGCTAGATGGCTTCTCGAGTTACAATCAAATATTGGCACATCTTGATGATCAACTTAAAACAACCTTTACTACACCTTGGTGTACTTTCATGTATTTGAAAATGCCTTTTGGTTTAACAAATGTTGGTGCCACATTTCGGAGAGCCATGAACATTGCATTTTCAAAAGAAATAGGTTACTTCATAGTGATTTACTTAGATGATATCACTTGTCTATTCTAAAATAGATGAAGAGCACCTAATACACTTGAGAAAAGTCTTTAAAAAATGCAAAAAAATTTGGGTTGTCCTTAAATCCAAAGAAAACATTGTTTGGTCTCCAAGAAGGTAAAATTCTTGGACATATCATATCAAAAAGAGGGAATAAGAATAGACCCAAAAAGGATTGATGGTATATTGAAAATCGGTCATCCTAGAAACATCGAAAGGAACTTCAATATTTCATTGGAAAGATTAATTTCTTAAGAAGGTTCATACCCAAATCTAGCTAAACTCCTTAGAAACATGACAAATATGCTTAAAAAGTAGGAAGGAGTTAAATGGACCTTAGAAGCAAAGAAATCATTTGAGCTGGTAAAACGACCACTTGCAAAACACCCAGTTCTCATTAGTCCTAATTTTACAAAGGATTTTTTTCATTTTCTCATTTGCATTAGAACACACGATGGCATTTGTTGTCCTATTACAGAAAAAACATGAATGGAAAAGAGCAACCAATTGAATTTTTTAGCAAGGCATTAAGAGATGCACCTTTGAAGTATAATATAATGGAAAAAAAAGCCTTTTCCTTGGTCAAAGCCTTAGAATACTTCGGAGTTTACATTTTACATTCCCACATTATAGCATTTGTGCCTCATTCAATTGTGAAATACATATTAACCCAAGATTCGAGATGGCAAAAGAGGAAAGTGGATTCTGTAATTCTAGAATATGACTTAGAAATCAAACCGACTAAGCTCATAAAAGGTCAAGGACTAGAAAAAACTTATGGCTAAATCCAACTTTCAAGCTCTTGATATAAACATGTTTAATGCATTAGATGAATAGGAGGAGTTTTCAACTCTAATTATTGAAGATCATTTTTCTGAATTCATCTTGGTATCTTGATATTTTGTATGTTTTGCTCAATGTTAATGTCCCTCATGGTTTTTCAAAAGCAAAGGCAATATTCTTAAAGTTGAAAGTCTGTAAATTGTGCATTTTGGATAAATGTTTATATTGGAAAAATGCTAGTGGATTATTGCTTAAATCTTTTCTCGAGAATAATGCGAGAAAGATCAAGCATGAGTTTCTTGAAGGAGAATGTGGAGGTCACCTCTTCGGAAGTCAACTACTAACAAAATCCTTGGATTTGGTTGTTACTAGCCCA
The DNA here is from genome assembly GCA_034641835.2 of Pinus albicaulis. Lineage (NCBI taxonomy): Eukaryota > Viridiplantae > Streptophyta > Pinopsida > Pinales > Pinaceae > Pinus > Pinus albicaulis. The sequence goes on from CM076579.1 coordinate 1,324,338,759, forward strand.
CTCTCTTTCAAGATGTCCAAAAAATGATTAACGTAAATGACAAATGCGAAATTTTTGAAGGCAAAGAAAAGCTGATTCCTTTACCTCTTGCAACCAATCACTATTGAAGCTCCTTTCGGCGGTGGGGTCTAGACTTCATTGGGGAAATCCATCCTACTTCATCCGCCCAACATACATGGATCCTCAAAGCAACATAATATTTTACCAAGTGGATAGAAGCCATCCCATCTAGGAATGCCACGTCGATCATCATTTCATTCCTTGAAAACCATATACTATCTAGATTTGGTTGTCCTAGGAAGATCATAACTAATAATGTTACTGCATTTGGATCCAAAAATATGGTGGAATTCTGTCATAAATATCATATAATATTAGGTCATTCTACAACTTATTACCCTAAAGGTAATGGCTTGTAAAAATCATCAAATAAAAGTTTGGTAAACATTATCAAGAAGTTGTTGGAAGACAACAAGAAATCATGGCACAATAAGCTAGTACATGCATTATGGGTAGATAGATTGACAATTAAAAAGTCAATTGGGATGTCCCCTTACCATACGGTTTATGGAACGGATGCAATATTTCCAACCGAGTTAAGAGTACCGAGTCCTTGAAGTCGATCCGGGAAGTACGATCGAAGATGATGATGTGACAATGATAATAAACTAGATCTATACATCTACAATGAGACCGAGAGGAAGTATACATCGTGAAGCACAACAAATACGAGAAAACATCAAGAAGTTGTTTGACAAAAGAACCAAGGCAAGTGATTTCAAGATTGGTGACAAATTTTTGAAATGGGATTCAAGAAGATAAGATAAGTGCAAACATGGAAAATTTAACAATTTATGGCAAGGCCTTTATCTTATTCAATCTGTTGTTGGAAACAATGCATTCTTTTTACAAGATTTGGATGGAGCTAAATTGTTTGGAGGTTACGTACAATGGCAGGATGCTCAAACATTACTTCGATTAGCTGATATTTTAGTTTCAAAGATTTTTTGTTCATTATATATAAGTTTCAAAGCTTTTTTGTTCATTATATATAACAAAAACAATAGAAAAAGAAGAGAAAAAAGAGGGCAGACATAAAAGAAGAAAGGTATAGCCCATACCCAAAGAAAGAGATTACGGAAGTGTGCAGCCTTAAATGCCACTACGAAAAAACAACATCGCTATTTTAGTCATACATCCTAATCATGACTAAAGATAGATTTCAATTTTATCTTCGGTAAGTTAGTGAAGAATATTTGCCAAGACTGTATAATCTTGGATTATCAATAGAATAGATTAGGATAGAAAAAAGTGGTTCAAACAAGCCTAAATCCCGAACCTATAAAGTTTGATGAATAATTAGTTTTAATATGCTCAAAATCTGAACCAAGAGAAAGAGAAAACTGCTCCAAAAATATCAAAACGAGCTAAAGAAAGAGTGAAGGATGTCTTTTATTTTTCAAATCTTAAGCCTTCACTTTTTTGTTTTTATTTTCTTCAAATTTCAGTCTATGTGCAACTTTGTTTTTATGCCATAGTCCCACGGCAAAATAAGACTACTTAATCCTAGTTTTCCTATCTTTTCAATTTTTGTTTAAAAAATAAAGAATAAAATGCGCCAGACGGTTTAATCCGTGGCAGATGGTAGCTTAGGTAGAGAATTAATGAGTTCAAGCTGCTTAATCTGAACTCATGGAAGAAATAAGGGTTGATTTATATTAGTTTCCTACTTTCAATAAAAGAATAAAATGTTGATGACAAAGGTTTGCAAGTCCAAGTGCACCTTCTAAAAGAAAAAAATGTTAGGTAGTAGGGTCGTGTAGGTAGAATGTTTGGGAGAAATTTGTTTGTTGATAGGTAAGTATTGTTCATATTTTTAAAGAAACATGATCAAAGAAGAAGCGGAGTTGTCAATGGATAAGGCATAGGTTTGCATCCCGGAGATCAATTTCTAAAGGTCTTGACACCTCCAAGGAGCTGCCATCCCCAAGTGAAGCCACTATTAGCCATCGGTAAATTTTTTTCATAGCAAATGATGGCTAAAAGCTGGTCTTAATTCTTCAAGAGATTATTTTCACAGAAAATTGCTCATTCTTGAAGTATTTTGATGTCGCCCAAACTAAAAATTAATTTCCACTACTATTTTATAGAAGAAGTCCACCAAAACCATGCTAATATCCAAAAAAGATTTGTTTTTTTAGGCCATGTTCCATCATTTTCTAAACCTATTTTCACTCATTTTTTACCCTTTTCATCCTTCATTTTCCTCAGAAAAATTCCCTTTGCTCCTAATTTTACCCTCATTTTCCTCGAGAAAAACCTTCAAATTCCCTTTTAAACTCATAGAAAATCCTTTTTTTATGGTTTTAAAACTCCTATTTTACCTATCGAAACACTAAAAAACACCTAAAAAAGGCTTCATTTTAAGCCTTTTTTTCTCATACTAAAGGTTTTGAGGTTTTTAGCCCCTTTCGACAGCCCCAACTCATTTTCCATTAGGTGACCTAGCCACGCAACTAGGCACTTGAAACCGTTCACTCCCCGCCCCTTTTCCCTTAGCCTAGGTTCTTTGTTCTCCCACGAGAACCGCGCTTGCCCTTATCCCAAGCCCCCATAACATTGGCATTTTCATTAAAAACCCACATTTTATTTCATAAAACTCCCATCCGGAGACAACATTTCCCTAATGAGATCTACATTTGTAGATCCATGGGATTCAATGGCCCTCGTTTAGTCCGTCGATCACCCCATTTCCACCATTTTCTTTAAGCCTCCCTCTTCTCCACCTCGGGTCACCTTATCCCTCCATAGGAGCTGCCTTTCCTTATTCCTTAAGCCCTCATCCCTGTTATTTTTCCCCTGCCTTATCACTCAAAAAATAATCCTAACCGTTGATCTTTAAATATAAATGGCTATCATGCCTCCCCTCCTATCCTTCATCCTCCACGAAACCTTTCTACTCTGTCATCCTCACAAATGATCTCCACCATCGATCTATGAGAATCAGAGCCAGCTCTTGTTTCCTCTTGACATCAAATCCCATGAGGGCCTACCTCCCACTACCCCATCGCCCATCCATTCATTTTTTGACACCCGGCTCCCACCAAAGCTCCTCCCCGCAACTTTCCCATCGCGTTTCTCTCCCGACAGTTTGGTCCACCCCCTCCTCATCCAACGATCGATATCACATATCGCGCAATTTTTTGCGTTCGAGTTTTAACAACCAAACATTAACGAGACCGCTTGTATTGAAAAAAGCCACACATCTCCTTTTAATTGGATCGCGTTCCCTCTAGGAAAAACCACCTACCACTCAATCATCGCGAGAAAACTTCGACAATTTTCGTAAAACAACTTTGCCCATTTTCATGCCTATATTCCAATTTAATGCGGTTTTCATGGATTTTTCACCTCTCATGCCATGAAAATATCCTCTTCTAAACGCTAGTGTTTCACCTCTCTACCGCTGCTCTCTACTCTGTCGGCCTCCAAGCGATTTTTCATTCACATAACACGGGGTTTTATAATAATTTGTTGTTTTTGTAGGTTTTAAGATGATTTTGAAGTAGAAACCCTCCCCATAGTTTAGTAAAGGGCGAGGGACGAGAGGATAAGGACCCTCGTGGTCCAAACAAAGGTTAAAAAATCATGCAAAGGGGACTTCCAGTCATCATTTCATAGTTAAAGCTGTGCTCCCATGAGCACTCTGGTTACATGGTCAAACCCTCCAATGCACCAAAACCTCTTGTCCATAGCGAGAGAAGAAGGAACAATGAAGATAAAGCACGAAGATAAAGTTTAAAGTCAAAATCCTGGAGATTAATGACTTAATAAAAGAGTTAAAGACTAAAATAATGGATTAAAGGGAAATCCAACGAACGAGTCAAAGTGAAAAGGTTTAGTTCAGTAAGTTTGAAGGATTTAAGGTTTAATCTTGCATTTTTAGTGTTAAAACATGCTTTAAAGGTAAATACATCCGGTAGGGAAATTTTAGCTCGAAGATGATTATGAGGCACAAAAGCAATATCAAAGGCCTAATTGAAGTTTAAAGTGCTAGATCAACACAAATCGGTAAAGGAAGCCTCCAAATGCCACATTAGTAAGGCAATTAAAGCCAAAAATGCCACCTATAGACTCATCTCTCAAAAGAACACACAATAAATTCACGATCAGAGATATTTTGCCAAAGAAACTGACTGTGACTAATGGCTAGGCTACCAAAAACCCCCAAAGTCAACCAACTGAAGTTGATGAAATTTAATGTAAAATCGGTTAATAAGAGTCAATACATGTCATTTCTTCTCCACTATGCCTCTCAATGGCGCGAGAAACACTTACTCTTCATTAATTGAACAAATGAACCCTTCTTACACTTCACCTCCTCATTCTTCTATAAAAACTCCGGGAGGAGCACATAGTAAGGGTTGGTCTTTGAAAACTCATTGAATGTAAATAGCTATTGGAGTCGTTGAGCTCTTTCTTTGTAATAGAAGAAAGATAGGTCGAGATGAGAAGTTTTAGGTTGTAAAGACCCCTGGACTTGAAGATTGTAGCTGGTTTGAACATCAAATAGAAGTTGATTTATGGGATCTTGGTCTATGTTAATGGTGAAGTTTTTTTCTTATTGTAAATTTTTATTTTTCTCATGTTGTCCATACTGTCCATTTTCTCGATAAAGAATAGAAAATATAGATTACGATTCTTGTCAAGTACCCTAAATCTCAGCTGATAAATATTTATCTTTATGTTTTCTACTAATTTTTTATTTGAGGATAATTCAATAGAGTGTGACAGTCAAGGAATGTTGGTGAGCCCTTGTCTTGCTTTGAGTAAAACTTGAGATTCCGTCCTTGAATGTTCTTACAAAGTTTGCTAACTAAAGTTGAATTAGAGAAGTTTATGGTTAGCCTGTCCTCTAGTTCCTTCTCCAACATTTTCTTTGAAAACATCCCTCGAGAGTATGTCAAAAGCGAGGCTAGCTTAAAAGTCCTTACTTGATCTTAGACTACTTTTTATATTAGTCTTGAATGTTTTCCTTTGGATATCTTGAAAGAAGGCTAGGTTAAAAAGTCCTTACTTGATCTTAAGCTATTCTTTGTTTTATCTTAAATGATTTCATTTGAGAATATCTTGAAAGTAGTCTAGGTTAAAAGTCCTTATTTAATCTTAAGTTATTCCTCGTTTTCCTTTGAGTATCTTTGAAAACGCAGGCTAGAGTTAAAAGTCCTTACTTGATCTTAAGTTTCCCTTTGTTTTCTTATATGTTTTTCTTCTTTCACCACTTTTTAATGTTCATACCATAAATCAACTTAAAGAGATCTATTGACATAGATGACTTTCCCCATAGACCAATCTTGAAGCTTGGTGTGCAATTAAATCCTTTTGTGACTCCATAGCCCAATGGATTGACATAGTTTCTTACCTATCTTATCATACGAACCATTTTCAACCTACTCACAACTTTACCCTCAAAATAATTCCGTCATTTTAATGATATTCATCCCAACCAAAACAAACAAAAACCTTTGTGCTTTATAACTAGCCTAATATCATATCATAAGCCTTAAAGATCATATCTTTAAAAATACTTATGAAATAGAGATCCCTCTCCGAATCTAGGAGGGCTAGATCCTAAGATTCCAAAGTGTTTTTTGATGTTGGCTCTACTGGCATTTTTTTATTGCCAATCTTGCAAACTACGGAGGCCTAACACTATGAATTTTGAATTCTTCAACAATGGAGTCGCCGAGGTAGTTTTTCAGCCTCAAAAATATTTATGAGCTCCTGCTACCTTCAAGATTTTAACTTCATGATTTTTCGGGAGATGTATATCTTCGGACTCTAGGTAGACAAACCAAAATGTTATCACCAAAATAGGGACCCCGATAGGTTGCTCATCAAGTCAATCTCATTGTAACTATTTCAAACCAATGTTTTGGTGAGGCTATAGCCTCCTTAGCACGAGAGCTCTCTCTCAAGGGTTAATGATGTGGAATAAAGATATAGATAGATGGCTAACTATATGAATTAAGTATTGATTTTGTATATTTTCGGGTTGAAAAGATGAAGGCTAATACTACCATTAGGCTTATGGAGTCAACAAATTAGTAGGTTCGGTGGCAAGGCTTCTTGACATGGAAGTTGAGGAAAATAGGGGTATTAAACAAATAAAATTCACTCAAGAACATAGGTAAACACAATCATTTCATTACTAAAGGAATTCGGAGCATAGAGTTATGAATTCTCGGTAATAGTATATGAAATTCTATCGCTAGTGCTTCAAAAGGTAATTCACTCATAAAACACGGAAAAACACGGTCACCTCATTACTAAAGGAAATCAGAGCATAGGGTTATGAATTCGAGTAATATAAATGAGATATAATTCAAATAATTTAACATAATAGGTAAATCAATAAAGCATTAAAACCCCATGATAATCTCGGGTCACGTCGATAAGAAAACCTTTACGCATTGCGATCACGGTCAATTACATAAAGTAGCGATTTTGCCAAAAAGTCTCAAACCTCTTGCTAATTCAACCTCTTACTTCATATATAGCTTTTAAAATATTTTTATTCTATGATCCATCATCAAGAGAATTCTAATTTCTATGATTGACACCTATTCTACTCTTAAAACAAACTCTTAATTACATTGACTGACTAAGCTTGTCTCTTCTAGGAGTCCTAATACAAATAGGAGTGAAAACTCCTAAAACATATTTCAAAAACTTTATCTAAGACTTAAATACTTCTTTTTGGTAGTTTCAACCTCATGAGGTCTAATTTTGTGATGCCTCTATCCTTGTTATGAAATCTTGCTAACTCATGTCTTATACGCCTAAAAAACCGAGAAACTTGTTTTCCTGCAACTATGCCTTTACCTCCATTGATGATCTTCAAACCATTTTGCTGGAAATTTCAAATTATTGAGATAACTGTCATGTGTTGTTACCTCCATGGAACCATACCTTCCACTTGTAAAGAAACCAAGCCTTTGAAAAATTAAAAGGAGATGGTATGGGCTGGCGCTACGAAATGAGCATTTGTTTTCGTAGCGCGAGAATTTGTATCTTTGTAACCTCTCTCAATGATCCAATTTATTTTGATTTAAGACTTGGAGTTTCATTTTCCAAACTGTTTCCAGCCACCACCAGCAACCAAATTCAGAAATGAAGCTTTTTTACCCTTCGAAACCCTTATAAAATGTTCAAAATGCACCTACAACAATTTCGTAACGCACTACAAAGCTGTTGTGTATATCTTTTTTACACGGTATTTTCATAATATTTAGATCTTAAGAGTATTTACAGCCCTTTAATGATTTTATTGATGCTAATATACCTTAACAATCAACACAATTCAACTTTTCAATGTTTTCAAAAAGTGGTGTCCTTCCGAAAACAAAATTGTATTAGGGATTTGTCACTTACTGCCTTGTTTTTTATCTAAAAAATAGGTGTTGAGGCGAGATTTTATCTTCTCACCCATAATGTATTTTGCAAAAAATGAAGAAGGATTTGGGAGACCATGATGTATTTAACAAAAAAATTATCTTTTTTTTGAAATACCTCTCCTAATTCCCGAGAAACTCTCTTTGAACAGCTCTGTATAAAACTAGAAAATCTCGATTTCCGAAAATATGGCTTCAATGAAAGCCTTGTATCTCCCAACGGTAACACTTGTGAGAAATGTGAGATAGGTTATTGTATATAGGAATGTTATGAAGAGAAACCTCCTTCATAATTGTAAAATAATTTTTCTTGTGGCTATAAACTGATCATGAAGTGTACTACTAAAAATAGAAAACGAGCTTTTTCTCTCAATGACTTTCGGTAATTTCGTAGCTTACGTTGAGTGATCAATTTCTCCCACCTCATAATGAATTTGAAGAAACGAGAAAGAGGTTTTTTTGTATTTCAGTATGTTAGGAATAAAAAACTCTTTCTTTTTTCCAAAATGAGTTTTCAGTTGCTCAAGAACCCCTCTGGAAAAAAGACTCCTAAAAGCGAGAAAAACGGGGTTTTTTTGTTGAAAAAGATTTTTTTAGCCATTTCATAGCATGCTACGAAAACAACGAGCGTTTTTGTAGCACAAAAAACATGTCTTTTACAGCTATCGCACTACGAAAATGTGCTTTCGTGGCTAATTCCAAAAATGATTCAAAATGGTTAAAAACTTGACTTTCTAAACATGGTATGAGACACTCAAGGTATGAAATAAGGTTGTTGGAATTTATTTTCTAAATGAAAATGAGACTCTAACCCTATCACTTAACCACTAAAAACTTAAAATGATTCAAGACCTACTTGAAAACATGACCAAAAGAAGAGTTGACACAATGATTCTTTGAAAATTTAGGGTGTGATAACGGTTCACATGTGCATCGTCACTGTGGTGTGAAAGAATAACACGTAGATGAAGGATCCACTAACGTTGAGCCCAAGGTGATAGTTGAAGGGATGTCGGGTGAAACAAAAGGGGAAGTCCCAAAGGGGTCTTCCACCATGGATCTCATGGATGATGATAGGTAGAAAATGGTGATCGAATGCTTTGTCATCTCAAAATCGGAGAGGGGGGAATGTCAATGGGAGGCGAGATGTGTCCTTTGGTTCCGCCAAAGAAAAACTCGCAAAGAAGGTAGAGGTGGACTCATTACGCTTGGTCTCAAATTGGCGTGAGACCGCTTTTAAGAGGTGGTAGTATTCTAGGCAAGGAAAAATGTGGGTATATTGTGCCATGGAAATCTCACAAAAAACAAGGATGATTTGTGCGCAAATGCTTGAGTTTCGGGGTTGAATTGGGTAAAGTGACCTAGACCTCGGGGATATCAAAATCGGGAAATGCTTTGTTGACCATGGGGGTGAGGCGAGGCAATTCAAGATAGGTATGGGTGGCATGATTGGAAACACCACACAAAGCACATGAAGGCACATGCTTTGGAGGTTGAGGTGGAGTAGGGGTTGCTCGGGAGCCTTGTCCTTGGGTGAATTCTTGCGGGCTTTGGCCCCCTCACTGAGGCTTTCACAACGAGAGTAGGTTCTGTTGAGGTGGCTGTCTCACGAAGCAGAGGGGGAGTCATGGCGACAAGTTGGGCCCAGGGGTCAAAGCGGTATAAGGGTTGGGTTGACCAAGTTTGATAGTAGCGGGGGATCAATGTGCGGCATCTGGGATCCCTAGGGTCATGTTAGGAAGAGACAAGGTAGCGATAACGGGTAATGAAAATACTTCAGGGGAGAGGGAGCTAGAAACGGTATCTAAAGCAGAAGGGGAAATGGTCGAGGGCGGGGAGGCTGCGAGATGGTTATGGCCGGGGGAACCATTTCGGGGAGGGTAGATAGGCTCATGGACACGACTACGGATAAAGGGCCTTGAGGAGTGGAACACGAAGGCTGAGTCGAGGTGCTAGGAGCGAGGGTTGTGGAGGGTGGGGCTGCTGACTAGAAAAATTGGTCTATTTGAGGTTGGACCAAGGCGATTGCATCATGCAAAAATTTTATGAGCTAGGGTCGGAGATAGGAGGAGGGAGACGAGGGAATGAACCAAGAAAAGAGGAATATTTATAGACTCTAGGTAAGACAACGTGTCAAAGTTTCGACTATTTGTTTATTCGCCACGAAGAGATGATGGAATCGGGGGAGGTACGAGACTTCGGTTCGTAATATGTCAAGCGGGTTGATGGTGATGATATTTCTATTGTGAGGAAAACACATCTTTCGATGAATCGCGGATGGGACAAAAAACCTCACATAAGTGTAGCTATGACCCAATAGAATGTTGTAGTCTAAGACGACATCAATGACTTCTACATCAACACAAACAATCTTGCCCACAAGAGTAATAGGAAAATTACATAACATGCCAAGGGGATGGGAAGAGTGGCCATCGCATGTTCGAGAGGGTGATAGTGGAAGGGCTAACTCGAGAGATACGACTTGCTTCCAAGCCCGAAGTAGACATCACATAGGTGGATGCCCCATATTCAAAGATACAACGGGAGACATTGGCATTCTAGATCTTGATAGGGATTTGGAAGGTGACGGAAGTAGGAAGGGGGGGGATTTTTTAGACCAATCAACATCGAAGAAAGTTAAACGATCATTGGAAGGATCCATAATGCCCATGGTAGTTAGTATAAATTTTCGTTGTGAAGGGCATAACTAGAGGGACTTCCGGCGTATGACATGGCAGCGAGGGATTGTGCCAAGTCATCTACTATACTATAGGAGTGGAAAGCTTTACTAGAAGCGAGTGTTTTGGTGTAATGGTCCCTTAGGGATCTTGGTATGAACCTCTATCTTAGGGTGAGGTCGGTAAAGAACCATTGGGTGTTGAAAGAGGATTTGTGGGACGCTGAAGAAGGGGGTTCGATAGCATACATAGCGAGTGGGGTTGTTGTACTGGCGGGACCAAGTTTGAAGGTTGAGGTTAATGGTAATGGGTTGGTCGAGTTCATCATGAGGATCTAGTAATCGAGAGGTATCGGATGGAGAAGGTTTGGGTGGCCACCGACTTTCGGGGGGTTGGGTAGTCACATATCCTTGTCGGGGAAAGGATTGGTAAACACGGCCCGGTTGGATAAGGGTAGCATTGGGAGGAACGCGAAAGGGGGAGGTGTTATAGGTCAATTTGGGCACCATTACCAATGACCTAGTTAAATGGGCATCATCTCCCGGGTGACCAATCATCAAGGGTCTATAATTCCCTATCATTTCGAGTTGCTACATGCCCTAAGACCATAAATGAGACAAATCAAGCAAGAATTTCATCAACAAAATGTTTCCATGGTTTGAAACTTATTATTTAGCATATGAGAGCTCACTAATGCGAGGCTCTAAGGGGCCTAAGTGTGTTGCATATGCGAGGTAGCCCCATGCAAGTCGCTCTGCAAAGCACTTCCCGACATTCACAAGTGTGATGGTCACATTGGGAGTGAAATTCTCATTGTTACGGAATCTCCACTTGGCCGTTGCCTTCTAGAAGTGTTCACATGCTGTCAAGCTTCGGATCCAAGTGTCCATTTGACATCTACATGAATGGAAACATGTCTTTCCTATTTTTGGAAATTTTTTGATTGAAAAACAAACCTACGAGTCTCATCTATAAATTGAGCACGGATCTAAGTGCTTGAGAAGGAAGAATTTGAGTAGAGAAATGTCTGGAGGATTTTCAATTGAGAGCTAAATTTGTGAAGAGTTTCGTTGGTGGAGAGATTTATCCTATGATGAGGCTTGGGAATGATCTTTGGAAGGTCATTTCAAATCGATCACTAGATTGTAACCTCTCCTTCTATCATCAATAAAGAGTACTGCTTATTTTTCCCTACATGCATCCGTATTGACTTTGATTTTCCATATTGTAAGATCTTGGTTGATTTATATGGTTTATGCTTTACTAATTTAGCTAACTAGCTTGAATGAGATATCTATATTATTGCATCTTCTATTGTTTCGAGTGTTCTTTCTTATAGGAAACATTCGACTCACAAACTAGCTTGAATTTGAAGCTGCAACGTGACGGAGGGAGTCATTTGGAAGCGACGTGGAAAAAGTAAGCCTCCAATCCTCTGCATATGTATTCGTGCAGGTTAGGAGAAATAGTCCTATAGTCTTTCACCTATTGTTCTAGACTCAGCATTTGTCTATGGAAGCGTGATTTATCCGTAATTCACAATTTTGGCACAAAAAATTGGCAACCATACTTGGGGACAATTTCTCTTAGTTATAGGTGTTTTAGCCTATGATTTTCTTTGTTTATCCACCCTGTAGTTGTTACACATAAATATTAAACTTGTTCAGAGCTTAATTTGCAAAGATAGTGAGTTTAATGGATAGCATTTTTTCCTTGTTTACTATGCCCAATGCACCCTTAGGTTGGACATAGTGCTTTGCGGAAAGCAATGTCTCCCTTCCAAGCCTACGTTACGGAAACCTCGTCTCCCCTTGAATACTCGTGTTGACTCCTCGAAAGTGACCAAATTCCCTTGAATTTGACTTTGCAACTTTCTTCACTTTTGTTTGTTGCTATGTTACGAAAAGTTTGATGCCTCAATTGACCGGTGAATCTATATACTTATTCCTCCTTTGGCTTGATTTCAAAGTATTTTTTATGGTCGCATTAAGAATCATTTGCTTTCGAAATAGGAAATTGTCGTAAAATATTCATTTCCCCTGATAGGAGAAATTGTTGTTGAAATCCTCATTTTTCCTTCAAAAGAGAAATTGTTATTTGTATTCTTCATTTCTCGAAAGTAAAAAGCATTTGGATTATTGATCTAGTGCATCTAGATTCTTTTACGCATTCATAACATTAAGGAAAGCTGAAAAGAAAAACTTTCATTTTCATGTAGGATTATGTGTGTTTTGCAAAAGGAACATTAGGAAATCTGCATTTAGTTTTTGATTCATTGATTTTGTTTTTGTTCATTGATATGTTTGCTCACAAAATATTTTCTCTCTTCCCTTGATAGGCTAGGTTCTTCATTCAAAAAGCTAAAAGTGAAAGTTTTTTTATCATTCTCAGCTTGAATTTTAGGAATTTCATATACATCATCGCGGTGAACCTTTGAAAGGAAAATTTTTAAGCAAGATCAACATAAAATAAATCTCAATTTACTTAACAACGCATTGGAACCATAACGATAACATTTAGAAGGTCTAGGCTAGAGACATGTTCTGGCGTCGTAAAACATAGCAGACAACCATTAACTTGTCCGAGATACATTCGAGTGTGATACCTCACTCCACGTACGTAATTATATCATAGCTCGTCCACGTAATTTTGAATATATCGGGCGATGTTACGATACAATAAGTATAAATGGGTGCTCTCACTTTGTGTGGTTTTGCATCAGTACTACACTAATATGGACTTGGGCCTCACGTAACTTCGGGTATATTTGGGAGGAAAAATTTTAGGTGCTATCCATCCATAGTGAATCGAGTCGGCTACCTTGAAATTTTGATACACCAAACACATCATTCGGGGAGATTACCTGCTGTACTTCTTCATTTTTCCAGGAGGTATTCTACGATTCACGATGGTAAACCCTTTTTTCCTAGCATTACCCTCTTTTTGTTTATTTATTTTTTGGATAAAATATATCGGTAATCATGGAAGAACAAAATCCTATCCCCCATCGTTCACGTACAATAGCTTTAAAACCACCTTTACCATCGGAAGTTACTTCGGTAGGCGAAGGCGATCACGATCTTCCAAATCAAGTACAATTCGTACCTACTGGAAAAACATCATTTTTAAAACTATAGCTAGCTCAAATTGTTTCCACACATCCTAGTTCGTTATTCTGTTGTCAAAACAGAGTCTTCACAAGACTACCCCGTGGTCACGATCCATTCAATCATTTCGAGGCCATACATCCTAGACCTAAAATTTGTTCAATCACAAATTGATCCCGGATCCTATCTCTTCTCTTCCAAAAAATCTGAATCCCCGAAGTTGAACAATCGGAAGTTGTTCCTACCTTGGTCACTCCACAAATTTATGTAGCTACGTGAAACTCCTATATCACATACTCAACCATCTGAAATATATTTTGTTTCCCGACAATGAAGTTCTTCCTCCTGGTTTAATTGCGATTGAATAAATCCCACAAGATGATACACCTTTAACTCCAACCCATTTTGGGGGGGGACCTTCTACACTATACGATCTTTTCCTCAATCGTTTCCATCGTACTTTTGTTGATCCTATTGCCATTCAATCTCCCGTCGATTTTTGAGGGTATACATTTGGTCACACAACCATGTCACGAACCGACATCTTTGGTTGGAGTCTGCTTTGTTACAATTACGTCGACTCCTACCCTCGCTACTCCATCGATGTTCACAACCTCACAAGAGTCATATTTGCATGAGTCGCCCTTCGAGTCCCAACGAGCTACAAATCATTGTACTGGCACTTTATTTGGTGCATATTCACATTCATGGTATTTGAAAATGTCATCATCTGGTGTTTTAAGCTCGGTAGTCCTATCGTTAGTATTGAAAAACTTGATTCATTACATACATCATCGAGGGCAATATCAAGTCGGTCCTTTTGGGTCAATTCCTTTAAGTACCATATCAACTGGACTCCTAGCATTTGGAGAAAATTATTTTTCTGTCTTATTATCCTCCTTATGATAGGGGGCAACCTTTGGTCACCCAATATGACGATACTCGGTCACCTTTTTGGTCAAACTAATGTTGACATGAATGTTTGTTAATGGCGACCCATCTTGCCTATCCAACCACAAACGGTTGTACACTTGTATAAACCTGGTTCAACCCGTTAAACCCACTTCATTACCACTTGTTAATACATATATACCCCTGTTATAGAATCAAAATATTCTACATCAACCTTATCAAGTAGGTACTTCGACTCAATATCATCAAATGTTGGGTCCACGAGACTCAAAATCCTTTGGTTAATTTACAAAAACCCTGTATCGGGGATCATTTATTCACAAGCTGATGTACCATTGTATGGGATGTCACAAATGCAACCTAGTTATACATATCAACCAAATCCAATTTATACTAATTTGAGTTATAATATTGGTGAACGAGACTCCCCTTAGCGACCACAAGCACAAATGCCTCAAACTTCATTTCAACAAGTATCGTATCCAGGGTTTTTGTCAACATAACTCTCAAGCATTTGCTATGAACAACAACCCTTATCCGGGTTACCAACAATAAATTCCCTATGTTGGTGCTCAAAAGACCTATTTCCCAAGCAATTCCATCTTACCCCGAGCTATGCTCAACCTAACCTTAATTGACGATCTGCCTTTTTTTGCAACCTTAGAATTACTAGATTTAAATCGGTTAACTAATGATCATATCAATTATGCTCCTTGGTGGCAGGTGATACCTCAAAAATTACCCTCCAATATTCCTAAATTCAATGGAAACCCTTGAGAAGATTCGATCGACTCATGCCATGACTTATCTTTATGGTGTTCATCAAATTCCCTCGAAAGATGATTTTGTTTGACTACTGTCTTTTCCGGCATACACTCATAGGTGCGATTTGCTAAATGGTACATTGAGTTACCTAGAGCATCTTTTGACAATTTCACTAGTTTAGCTACTATATTTTTTGACCCATTTCTAATACTGCGTCAGGATACAAAAGCTGGAATAGAACTCTTGACCAACTTCAAACAAACTAATGCAACTCACATTTCCGATCATATTCATGAGTGGTGTCGTCATCGAAGAATGGTTAAGACATTTGTTCTCGATCGGCTCCTTGCTCGAATGGTTCATTAAGTCCCATGTTACGACGTCTATAACGCGAGGATGTGGCTAAATGTGGCATTGCATAGAAGAGAAATTTATCACTTGTGCAAAATATTTATACTTAATTTACACTCGATCGGCACACTATATAAAAAAATTCCTAAGGCACCACGATTTAATTTTAATGTTCCTCCTCAAATAAAGGACTCTCATGCCAAAGACAACTTAATAGGCACCGCAAACACACACCACGCTATTGCATACTGATCTCGATCCTACTTCCAAAATTAATCTTGTGTCATTTGAAAAGGCAAAAGTGACAAGCAACCGGGATGTAAAATGGGAAACCAAATAAAAAATAAAACTTCTAACCCACAAGAAAGATCATCCGATGAATTGTACGGACCACGAATCCTCGTTATCCATGCATAATCTATAACAAGGAAATTTTTTTTAGGGATTGTCCTCACCATGCTAAACTCTCAAAAATCATCAAGACTTCTCATGCGTCGAGCTGTGTTGATAGACCCATTTCCAAATCTAGACACAAATTTGGTTACTACGGATCTAGCTCCTAGTTCCCAAGTGTTAATGTTATCCACCACAAAACCTTCAAAAGATATTTTGGTGTCGATGTGGAATAAATACTATGGTAGTCCGACCACTGATCAACCTACTACCTTGACAATGAATCCATCTAATGAATCAGTGACAACCTCTACTGTTATTCCTAAATTGACAATTAAGCCACCAAAAGGGAGTAATTCATAAATCGACATATAATCCTCGAGCAAGAGCTGCACAAAATTATAATATAGTTAAATATTTGGCTCAATCCCCCTTTAGCTATGTCTTCTCTTGAGGTATTACAAGATTTTCCCTCCCGTAAGCGAGGTGCTTTATTTTCAGCCATTGGTGGAATTGATCCAAAGCTGATTCTTATCTTGTTGTCTTTAATCATATAGGGCTATGTGCCACAATTACAATGAGAATTGGCATTCTTCTCCATACAAGTAAATGTTCTCAATCACCTTGTTCATCACACTATTATTGATGAGGGAGCATCTATGTGCATTATGTCTCTAAAGCTGTTGGAAGTGGAATATTCCAAAATTTTGGCCTCCAAGCTAAGTGGAATATTAGAGTTGTTTTATCACTAGGTAGGTGAATAAATGGGTAGGGAGGCCCATTAACCTCTTTAGAGGAGATCAATAATAATCCTAATGTGAAAGGAGTAAGAATAAGAAGCTAATTTGAGCACCCTTGGTTGTGAACAGAGATGGGATCATGTTGATTCGATCAAATTTGACCAAACAGCAAGGCTGCCTAGATACATTGAACTTACTTGATGGACAACGCGGGTTTTGGTGGAGGACAACTTGCATGAGCTTGAGGGCACATGTGTATGGGACCCAATATGGAGAGGTTCACTTGCTATATATGAAGAGGATGGGATCCTTTGTTATTCATGTTTTGGATTTTATCATTTGATCTTGGTATATTTATACTTGGCTTCCTCTTCTTGTTTAGCGTGGTTGAAGTGTTGTTTAGCACGCGGGGTGTTCCTAGAGTGGGAATCCCACCTCTTCCATTGAGAGGCCTATTAGGAGAGCTTGTCCTATATTTCTCCAAATCTAGGCTTAAGGCCAAGCACCCTTCTTTATTCCCGACGCATTATTTCTATAGCGAGAATATTGTTGAGTTGCGGTGGTGTTGCGGTGGAGGTTTGTTAACACCACTTCGAGTCCGTTTCTCGAGTAGAAGGTGCCTTCCTTCTCTTGAGAGATTAGCTAGTAAGATTTACGAGCATATTTCATATCTTGGCGACGGGGAAAAATATTCCTCATCTCCTACGGCGCGTCTCATGCCGAGGCTGTGTCATTTTGCATAGGGATGCTTGCAACGGGGTTAAGACCCTTGTTTCCGAGCTAGTTTCCTAGGGAAAGGGCCCAACCCTTCTCTTGAAAAGCTAGAAGAAGGGATTCTCATTCCTATTTTGAATTATTTAGCTATATTTCTATAATGTTTAAATAATACTACATTTTACGAGCTAAATATTTAGATGCTGCTCTTTTTGTACTTGTACTTTCATGAAACCCTTGCTTTGAGTTCACTTTATAATGCAATAGGAGGTCGGATCTTAATTCTCTTAGAATAATGTTCCATTAAGCTCCAAATCCACGTTTCTCTATAATTATACTGTAGAAACCCTTAGAAAATAGTGTTTTTATTTGCTTCGATCTTTTCTCGATCACTTAAGTCATGGAATTTGGCTATTTTTTGAGTTGATATGAAGCGAGAGGTATGTTTAACATATCAAAAAGGGATTTATTTCTGAACCCCCTTTTGTATGTGAGGGCCTAATATCATATGCTAAGGGAACCAATCATTATTTCACCCGGTAAAAATGCATATCTTCGGAAATAACATTTTCGGGGGTCGGATTGTTGCATTTTCCCCACTTGGGAAGGTGTAGAAGTTCTTCTTTCTTTGCTATTTCACTCATTTGATGTCTCATGTGTTTTTGAACACACCATATGAGTCTATTTTCTATATCTCCAACTTAATAATATCTTCGGATATTCTTATTGTTATGAGAAATTCCTTATTTTGGGATATTACGGTGGTATCGGAGCATAGTCTTGGCTCAGCCTATGGAAATCAACCTTGGTGCTATCAAGATAAGGAGAGATGGATGGAAATAAGACTCCATTATGTGGATAAAGAAAGGAATATAGGCTTACAAAGCTTCTTCCAAAAATCTATGCGGTGCATCAATGAAGATCTTAAGAAGGTGAGAGGAGAGATGGAATCTTTGAAGGAGTTTGGATCTAGAGCCAAATCTAGATTGGCACATGATAGGTGTGAGCATGCAGTATGCACACTATTATGCATGGCGTAGTCCAATGCCTGATTTTCAATGAGAGAGATGAAAGAAGAGAAAATTCCATGGAGGTGAACTCTTAGTAATTTTCTACAAGAGTATGAATCTCACTTTGAAAATTTTAGAGATCATATTACTTTCAAAGAGTTTTGCAAGATCAAAGTAGAATGGAGAAAGCTTCATGACATGGATAGATTTTCTCTATCTACCTTTGATGGATCCCCAACTTGTTTAGCCAAAGCTTGGGTGGAGGAGTTGGGCACTTATTTGCAGCGACACCAAGTTTACGAAGATGAAGCCATCAGATTTGCATCACTTGCACTTTGAAGGTAAGGCCTATGATTGGTGGATGTTTGAGTCATTTTCATTGAAAAATGTTAATACTTCTTCTTTTGCAAATTTCACTAAGATAATGGTAGAAAGGTTTGATAAAAAAAACATGAGATAATCAAACCAATGAAACTTTTTGCATAAGTTTGGAGGACATGAAAACTCAAAACCACTTGGGAAACCTATTGGAGGAGATCACATCTTGCATGATACCTTGCTAGAAGAAAGATCCTTGTTTGATAACCTTGGACAAGAGGGCATGAAGGTTCCTTTTGAAAAGTAGGATCCTCTTATTGAGCGAGTCACCTCCTATTCATATTGGAGATGAAGTGAAGGATGGGAGTTACTGTATTTGTCACATCTAGAGAATATCTAGTGCCTCATGTAGAGGAAGGAGGAGCACAAAATTAAAATCAATGAGCGTCATGATTGTGAGATGACATTGATGGAAGGAGGAGTTAGGGGAGGAAGGACATCATAATTTGATGAGGAGCACACACCCCTATCTATTTTAGAGGCATATGGGAGAAGGAGAGAGGCGGTTTGTCTTTGTGAGGGCAAGGGCAAGGTTTCCCAACCATATGAACGGTCTTCTCTTACCATTGATGTCTCACTAGATGGAGGCATTCCACAGGGAGGCCACTAGATCTAAAGTTGGTAAGAGAAATATTTCCATTTGATTCACGACTCTTGGATTTTGGAGAGGTGAAGAGTTTGGAGAGAGACTTTGGCATGGAGGATGTCAAAGTAGTAGGCGGCTTGACATGAGGAGAGCTTCACATTCCGGATCACCGAGTGTTGTCTCTTGGGAGGATTGGTCCATACTAGAGGTCTCAACTCTTGGTAGAGTAATCCAATGATCTTGGTGATTGCATGATTCTTGATGACCCTAATGGAGATAATAGATATATGGTGGATGATATGGTCATCTATTCTTATGGCAAAGTATTCTTGACTAGAGCTTCTAAGCTCAAGGAGAAGTTGCTACATGCGGCACATGAGAAATTATTTTCAATGCATTTTGATGCATATCTTTCCTTGGTAGAGGAGTTCATTTTGGAGGGAATATAGCATGAAATATTTCAGCATATGGAGAGATGCATAGCCCGAATGATGATAGAGAGGAGGTCATAGCCACTTCCCTACTCTTTGGAGGTGATGGAGAATTTCAGTTCATCCATTTCAGTCTCAATATTTCAAGTACATGATGGAGAATGCACAATTTCACTTTATTTTTTTGTACTTATTTTCCTTATATGAAATGCAGAATATTATACCAAGGAGGTTTATTCCTTCTTTCATATTCTATAATAATGTACTTGAAGCCATTTTTAGCATTGAGATTGGCTATATCATTGGTGGTTTGTGGGGGAAGCCACATGATTTTTGGTGTGCACCATGGACACCACTTTGTACTTTCATGTTTATATCTTGTAAGATACTTGTGGAAGAAAACAAGTGGCTAGAAAAGCACTTGTGTTTGTTTGATTTGATGTAGGAAAAGGATGCCTTTGCGTTGGTTCCTTGTGTGGGACCTTGATCCACTTTACGGTTATCATATGACAACTTGTTTCTATTGGTTTTTTTCTTCCATGTATTGCTGATATTTCTATGTTCATGGGAAGCTTTGTTTGGAGAGTGGGGAATGAGTTGAAGAATCCCATTGGGAGTATGATTCACACTAATTTTCATGATGCATGTTTCAGGGATCAGAAATGGGTAGCCCATGATTGCCAAATCACATCTCTCTTCTTCATGTGGGAGGAGCCATTTGGAGAACATGAATTTTTGGAGGAGGCACTTCATGGTTTATTTGTTTGATGGCGTAGCTTGGACCACTCTTCTGGTCATGATATTTCATCCCAAGATAAGCGGCAACCCCATACTTATCATAAATGGAGAGAGAAACCACTTGGTTGGGAGGATCAATCTCTCCATGCATCCCCAACACATTGTATGAACCGGGGGTTGAGGATATTTTTTGAGCTAACTAGATTGGCTCACTTCATTTGAATGATAGCATGGGTGTGGAAGTCACTCACTGGGAATAATATTCCCCATGTTCATCATCACTCCTACCTTTAGGAGGCCATTAGATAGCGGGGAGGTTTCCACTTACATCTTCCACCTTTCTATGATGTAACCCATATGGTTTTGCATGCTTGGGCGAAAGCATTGGAGGGCAGTTGCTTGTAGCGGATCATTTTGAGAAGTGGTGGAGAATTTTGATGAGGAGGCCACAAGAAGAGGAGGGGAGGAATTTTTCTCTCCTTATACAGTTTCTTGAGGACAAGCAACATTTTGGAGGGAGGACGGCAATATTCCCAAATTTTAGCCTCCAAGCTAAATGGAATATTAGAGTTTTTTTATCACTAGGTAGGTGAATAAATGGGTAGGGAGGCTCATTAACCTCTTTAGAGGGATAAATAACACTCCTAATGTGAAAGGAGTAAGAATAAGAAGCTAATTTGAGCACCCTTGGGTGTGAATATAGATGGGATCATGTTGATTCGAGTCAACTTTGACCAAGTCAACAAAGTTGTCTAGATACATTGGACTTCCTTGATGGACAATGTAGTTTTGGTGGAGGACAACTTGCATGAGCTTGAGGGCACATGTGGATAAGACGATAGTGGAGAGGTTCACTTGATATATATAGAGAGGATGGGAGCCTTTGTTATTCATGTTTTGGATTCAATCATTTGATCTTGGTCTGCTTTAGACTTGGCTTCCTCTTGCTCGTTTAGTAGGGTTGTAGTGTTGTTTAGCACGGGGTGTTCCGCAGGGAATCCCACCTCTTCCCTTGAGATGCCTCTTGGGAGAGCTTGTCCTATATTTCTCCACATCTTGGCTTAAGGCCAAGCACCATTCTTCAGTCCCAACATTATTTTCGTAGCGAGAATATTGCTTGAGTTGTAGGGTGTTGCGGTGGAGGTTTGTTAACACCACCTCGGGGTCTGTTTTCGAGTAGAAGGTGCCTTCCTTCTCTTGAGAGATCATCTAGGAATATTTATGAGAATATTTCATATCTGTAGTAGGAAAAAAATATTCCTCATCTCCTACGGTGTAGTCCCTTACGAGAGCGCATCATTTTTCATAGAGTTGTTGCAATAGGGTTAAGACCCTATTTTTTGAGATAGTTTCCTAGGGAAAGGACCAACCCTTATCCCGAGAAAGCTAGAGGAAGGGATTATCATCCCTATTTTGTATTATTCAGCTATATTTCTATAATTTTGCGGTAAGACTACATTTTTACGAGCTGAATATTCATATATGCTCTTTTTGTACTTGTACTTTCATGAAACCCTTGCGGGTTGACTCTATAATGCAATAAGGAGGCCGACTCTTCATTTTCTTAGCATAATTTTCCATTGAGTTCTAGATCCATGTTTTTCTATCATTATACTACAAAAGCCCTAAGAAAATAATGTTGTTATTTTCTTCGGTATTTTTACTGCATCACTTAAGTCATGGGATTTGGCTATTTTTGAGTTGATATGAAGTGGGGAGGTTCTGTTTAACATACCAAAAGGGATTTATTTATGATCCCATTTTGTATGTGAGGGCCTAATATCATATGATAAGGGAACCAAGCATTATTTCACCCATAAAAAACATATATCTTTAGAAATAATTTTTTTGAGGTCAATGTCTTGCATTTTTCCCCCACTTGGGAAGGTGTAGAAGTTCTTGTTTACTCTTGTTTCACTCATTTGATGGCTATGTGTTTTTGAACACACCATATGATACGCATTTTTCTAGATCTCCAAATTAAGAATAACTTTAGATATTCTTATTGTTGTAGAAGTTCCCTATTTTGGGATATTACGGAAGTCACTTGGCTCGCCACAATTATTGCAATCATCAACGATGTTGAAGGATTTTAATGGGAGAAAATATAAACCTTGTGGTATTATCAATAACCTAGAAGTTGAATTATGGGGAAAAAAAATAAGTATTGATGTTCGGGTTGTTGACAAAACCCTTGACTATAATATTCTACTCGGAATACCATGGGTATATGCAATGATTGCCATTGTTTCTACATACTTTAGAATTATTACCTTTCCACATAAAGGTACAATCACGAGTCATAAATAAATTATTCTTTTTTTCCTCTACTTCGCGAAGTAAGCTGGAAGTGTTCCATTTGTTCACTTACCCCAACTAGAAATTCATAACATTGGTGAAGGCCTCTTAAAGGATTCCACTCTTATGGGAACCTTTGCATTACTCGCCACTTTCTGCAACGTCGACGAGAAATTGCAAGCATGTAGACCTACTACATGATCTCTTCCACTCTATCTAGTTTAAGGGAGAGTATGGGTGATTCTGATATTTCTACGTTGCATGATGTTTTACCACCCAACCCTATTGAGTTGGCATAGCAATCAATCTATTTGGGTTGGGTGGAAAATCCAAAATTAGCGTCGTCGAGTGTTTAGGTTGATCGTTCATTAGATTTTGGTACTCCATCTGATCCATTTTCCTCAAATTTTTTACGGATGAAAATATTTTGGAAGCTATGATGTCAGAAGGAGAACCATGGGAATATTATCATCATTATTCCCATCTTCTTGATTATGAAGAAAACAATCTCATTGAACTATATCACCCATCCATCAAAAATTTATTTTCGAATTCTTTTACTTGATTAATGCAATTGACTCGAGCGGAATTTATCTAATATCGAATAAATGATTTCTATCGATTTTTTGACCAAACCTAGCATTGTATAAAATATTCATGTCGATGTATCTTGTTCTCCATCAAAACTTGATTCATATCGTTCTCTTTTTTCGTGAATTTCATGATGTATTCGCTTTGTCTTACAAGGAAATTCGGGGAATATTTACTAGTATAGTTGTAGACAATATTAATATGTATCTTGATGTCAAAACGTTGCGTCAACAACTTCATCCTATTCATCCGAAGAAAGCCACTACCATCAAATAAGAAGTTGAAAAAATTTTGCGTCTTTGGTTTCGGTTACCCTGTTCCACTAACTAAGTGGGTTTCCAATATCATTCTCTGGTATGAAAAAAGCAAGGAACCATTAGAGTATGTGTCGATTATCGGATGTCAAATCGGGCTTGTCCAGAAGACAACTATCCTACTCCATTTATCGACCAAATTATTGATGATTGTGCTAGATGCAAAATATTCTCTTTCATGGATGGATTTTTCGGCTACAATCAAATCAATATACTGCCTGAGATGACTAACATAAGACAACATTCAATTGTCCCCTGGGAGCACATTCGCATATAGGAAACTTTCGTTTGGTTTAAAGAACATTGGGGCAAATTTAGGAGACATGGATTATGCTTTCAATGAAATTAAGCACATTTTTCAACCATATCTAGATGATTTACCGAGTGCATTCACAAAATTGGAATGGTCACCGATGCATTTTAGAGCCATTTTTCTTACGCTGTCGACACTACAAGATACACCTCAATCCATGCAAATATGTGTTTTGTGTTGGTTACTGGTTGATTGCTTGGATTCGTAGTCTCAAAATATGGATTTTGAATAGACCCATTGAAGGTACGGGCCATTCTTGATTTTCTGCACCATCAAAGTTACTTCGAGATACGAAAAACTTCAAGGAAAGGCTAAATTTCCCGAGAGGGTTCATTCCAAACTACGGCGAAATGGCTAAAGGATTTACTCGATTATTGAAAAATGGGGTTCCCTTCCATTCGACCAAGTTGTGCAAGCTTCTTCTAATGCTATCAAGGACCATCTTGTCCGAGTGTCATTAATGTATCCTCCTAGTTATCAAAATGATTATTTCCTATATATCGTCACGGAAATTTGAAACAACCATCACTATGGTTTTGGTCCAAGTAGAAGATGGAATTGAACATTCGATCTATTATTTGAGTTGTAATATCAATGATACGGAATTTAAGTACTCATACGTGGAAAATATTGCCTTGGTAGACTTTGTTCAAGCTATCCAAAGCTTTCGCCATTATATCCTTCTACAAAAAATAAAAAATATTTTTGGATTGCAACCCTCATGACTTACATCTTATCATGTCAATTGATGTGGGAAGAATATTCAAAATGGATTGTCATTTTGCGGAATTTGATTTGGAATTCATCAAATCCAAGTCAAATAAGTCTTTAGTTTTGGTGAGCTTCTCTGTGACCTTCCCTACGATAATGCTACTACTATGTCGAACTATCTATTGCAAACGAGTATATATTTCTGATCGGATCATCGATCTTCGGTATGGAGATTTCATCATTTATCTCCATACCCAAAAATTTCGACCTAATACCTCTGCTCTAATTAGCGACATATTCGATACCAAGCCAAATATTATCCGATCGTCGGCGATACACTTTATCGTCGTGGTTTCGATACCATTTTAAAGAGGTGCCTCACTCATGAGGAGGTCAAAAAAGTGTTAAATGATTGTCATCTCTGAGGGCTTGTAGTGGAATTTTATCCGGATATGCTATCGTGCGGAAGATACTCGCTGCTAATTACTTTTGGCCTACTATTTTTTTAGATTGAATCCTCGCATTCGGAAGGCTGTCATGAATGCCAAATTTTTTATTGTAAAATCCACAAACCACCGATTGCCAATGCATCTTGTTGTCTCTGTTTTGGATCATTTATGAAATGGGGTATTGAATTCATGACCTATAACCCTCCTTCATGCGGAGGGCATGGTTATATTATTGTCTCGGTCGACTATTTTGCAAATGGGTCGAAGCAATGCCTACATTCAACAACACAAGATAAATAGCGGCATTGTTTTTATTCAATCACATTATTGCATGGTCTGGGGGTCCCAAAAGCTATAGTTACGGATCATGGGAAGAATTTTCACAACCATATGATGTCTAAATTGGTTGCTAAGTTAGCATTGTCACATAATAATTCTACTCCTTATTATCCATAATCAAATGGACAAGTTGAAGCTATTAACAAAATTCTTAAACGAATGCTTCAATGAATGATAGAGGAGTTCGTAAAAGGAACTAGCACTTGATCCTATACTCCACCTTGTGGGCGTATCAAACCTCGGTAAGAAGCATAGCCGAGATTTACTCATTTTCAATTGGTGTATGGCTTGGAAGCTATCTTACCAATCCAATGTGAATTATCATCGTTAAAACTTGCGATAGACTCGTTACTTGACACACGAAAAAGAAGAAGTACATCTCCTTAACCTCATCCATCTAGACAAAACGTGTCATGAAGCCCGATTGTCAGCGAAGCACATAAGAGACTTATAAAGGTACAATACGACAAAAAATTTCTAGCCTCGCATCTACTTAGAGGGCGACTTGGTCCTTCTTTATGATCAAGAAGTCTGATATAATATGTACAAGGAAATTCGAACCATTATGGCATGGGCCCTATATTTTCAAAGAGTTCTTGCTAAGGGCACCTACGATTTAGTTGATTACGATGGGATTGCATTGGCACAACCTATAAATGGGTTGTATTTGAAACGTTACTATGCTTAATCATGAGCGTAGTAATTTTTTGTATTATATTGTTTATATGTTGTTGATTTGCATTCACTATCTTAATTTTTTTTAGAGTTTTTTTTCGACGTTAGTAATCTTCTTTAAATTTCATCATAGATGATGAATCTTTGGAACCATTTTTTTGGATATGATAATGGTGCTAGTCATAGTACACGAATCTATCCTCTGCGACATGGGTCATTTTCGCTTCAAACAATGAGTTAGTGAGTTTTCAAAGGGGTTTGTATCGGTAGATCGATGAGAAAAATATCATGAGTATGGTGCATTGATCGAAATTCTCTCCGATGCCATTTCATTTGGTATTAACCGCGTAATCATAAGGTTAAACTCACAACTTGTGGTAGTACAACTTACTAGTATTTATACTTGTTAGAAATCCAACACTTCTTAGATTGTTCCTAAGAGTTCAAATTTTGGAGAGACATTTTTATTTCATTCAATATCAACATATTTCTAGAAATTTGAACACTTTAAATATTTCATTAGCTAATCAAGTTTTAGACGAGAAATTTGCGACATAGGTAAAGAAAACATTCACATCATTGAATAGGATTGTGCATTAAACATAGGAAAAACTGCTGAAATCATATAGATAGATAGTTATAGGTTTTTACAAAATTTGTGCCCAAGACATTCATCGACCTAAAAATGTATGCAAAAAAGTCGAAGTAAACTAGTGGTGCTCATGTTAACATGCTATAGATCTAGCAATCCTACTAACCTATTTGCATCCACGATTAGGAACCCCAATAGTGTGTTTACTACGGTGGCATGGGAATCTCTTTGATCCGGAAATGCTGGAATCATGAAGGTCATCCCCTCTATTTGTTGCTAAAGCTCGAGCGAGTCTCGGCCATATCAAGGTCTTGAAGGAATGTTCTCCCAAAAAACCCTCTCTGGCTTTGGGGCATACGATTCGTGCTCTAGTTCCTATACTTGGTAGAATAAGACCAATATGCGCAATACATCAAACATTTAGTTTAGTCTTGGAAAGAAATGAAAACACACAAAAATTGTATAAAACCTTATAAAAATAAAAAAACGAGGTCGAATCATTCTTACCTATTGCACCCCGATAAGAAGTCTTACGCAGTAATGCTAGATCTAGATCTCCTCGAAATTCGATGCTTTTCGCATATGCATACTCATCGAGGTGATGATATGTCACGGAACCGAGGCAAAGAATGCAATAGAGAACACAACGGTCAATTGGTCGCATGTCGACCCATGAGTTCTACCCATCTTTGCATTCGAGGATATCTAGGACTAGACATATCCAATGTTACATGTTGTGGTCCCGCATCGGTGTAGTCGTTTCCAAAGCGAAGGAGACAAGGATTGAAACATAGCTGAAATTTTTCTTCCTTCCTCCCTTTGCTTTATTTAGTTCGTTCCTTTATACGAGATAGAACAAATTCGGACTAGTTGAAGATCGTGGCTCTAATAACTCTAGCGCATACTGTATATATGATATATTCACTACATGTAGTCTAATGGTGCCAACAAGTTTAGAAATCGTGAAAAGGATGGTTCTCGAAGGCAAATCCACGACATCCGGATGTTTATTTTTCCATCTTTGCTAGGTTTTTCCCTTGGATAGCAATATTGCATAACATAATCCCTCACTTGTCTCTCCTCCAATGGTAAACCTTATAAGAGAAATGGGAAAACCTCTCCTTGAAAAAATTATGAGAAAATACACATCCTCCATCGTTATGGGAACCACTTTGTTCTTAATGTGAAACTCCTCTATCGCCATATCCCACGCTCGAACTAAGAACTCCAAGAGTTATATTTTTTGCCTCATTCCCGACAATTTGAAGTACTTAAGTAGTCCAAAATCTCCTAGGGCTCTTACAATACTCGAATCATTCAAGGCAATCATATCTTGTTCTTCATGTTCTCTTTCCCTCCATGAAATCATCATTATAATTCGATGGAAACCTAAAATTCAACCATAGGATCCATTAGATTCCAATCATTGCAAAAAACTAGGTAAATTTTGGACACAACATGAAAACCATAACCTTGAAGCGTGCCCAACACACTCCCTCGGCGAGAAAGTGCATTGCACATGTAGTTACCCTTCACTATACACTGCTATACAACACGATTTCGACATTCGGTGCGTTGCCCTCATTTTAGGCGAATTTACCCTAGGGGCCTCAAAACCATAAAAATTTGCAAGGAATGGAAATGAAATGCATACTTAAGGGAAGAGGAGGTTCATAGCACTAACATGGATCAAACGGTGATGAAATTTATCCACAAAAACAAGCGTAATCAACAAAGCTGAAGTTCGGGGGAAAAAATCGGAGTTCGGAGCTCGAAAATGTAAATGGTAACTATGGAATGGTAAAAATGAATAGTGAAACTACTTTTTATAGTCATTTAATTGTTTGCAAGTTAAATTTATTGCTATGACTATAGTTATATTATGTTTTTATCATGAAACAAGTATTTTTAATCCATTTGATGTTGTTACTGAATAGGAAATACAAATGATGAATAGTTTTAGTCATGCAAATTTATTCAAAGAATGACTTGACCACAAAGCATACTTTTTCTCCTTATTTTTTTGAGCTTTGTTAAAAAAGAAAAAGGATTTGAAGCACACTTTTATCTCTATTTTGAGCTTTGATAACAATGAAAAAGGAACCCACGGAGTCTTCTTTCATCTCTTTTGAACTCTAATAATGTGAAAAAGATTGCTTGAGCACTTGTATTTTCGAGCTTGTTAAAGTAAATGAATCGATATCGCTTCTCGAGTATAATTTTAACCATTTTACGGAATTTGAGATAGATTATTTACGAAAAAGAAGTATCTTGGTTAAACATGACCAAAGAGGTTCTCTTAGATATTATTTTACACTTTTTTGGATCTCACCGACAAATTTACAAAAAAGTACTTTTGAAGTTCTCTTTCATCCTCTTTTTCGGAATCTCTAAATATGAAAAAGGACGGTGACTATCACTGTCGTTAATCTCATTAAAACATAAAATAGCTATGGGCTTGTCGATCATGGCAAGAATCGAGTTTCATTCATCACTAGACTCATTAAATTATTAAATAGTGATGCTTTATTCACCCGAAGGGTTGGATTATAGGTCAGAAAATGGTTATCCTCCTCAAGCTTGTTATGAACATGATATCATTACACCGTTACAGATAAGCTAATACGATTCACTTATTACGGTAATACCATTACAGTTTACTCTATGTAAGTGTACACTAGTTCATTTGATTACTAGTCTCCTTATTATGGAAACATCATAGTTATTAATACAATGGTACTTTTTGAGACATATCTAAGCATGTTGTGACCTGTTATCAAATCTGGAAACACTCTACCCAGTTCATCTTGTTCAGTGTATGTGTTAGCTTGTGATAGTGATATGTTATGCTAAGATCTATGTTGATTTCATGAGGTTCTAAGCTCGTGTACAAGGTTGTAACTATCTATCTTTTATTATGTCTAATACGCTATATACAAGTGTTCAAACCAACCCCTTACTAGTATGGTTCCAATACCAATGATTAGCTAGAGAAGTATGACCATTAGTGTGTTTTTATATAAATACTCTATACAAGTAAGCTTCAAGCTATCATCATACAGGTGTTCATTATACCAATCTAATTACTATGATACTTAAGCTCTACTAGAAAAGAAATGTAATCAGTGTTACTTATTAGGTAAATAGAGTGGAAACATAGACATAACAAGTAACCTGTGAAACTAAGCTGCTTTTTCACCATGCCTCTATTAATCACTCCCATTACTTGACCTAATCTATACTGTACACGTGTTCAAGCTTAGGACAATGAGATTAGATCAATGGTAAACATAGGTAATACTAGTCATAAAACCATCGTGAACATGATTACCTCCTAGTAGTAGTGTTTAAGGTATGTATATGAATAAACAGGGCTATATCACTCTAGTCACTCATCAAGCTTATACGAGAAAGAGTACTATTGCACTAGTTTTAAGCTGAGCATGGAGTTATATCGAGAATGATTACAAGGGTTAAGCAGTACAGCTTAGCTCATGTATTACTGTGTTTACATAATGTACCCTATCCCCCTGCACCTAGTGGATATGGTAAACCCTATGGTGGTGTGAGTACCTCTTACTCTTACCCACTTCCAGATACATCTCGCCTTTCTTCTCAAGTAGGCACTAGCACGTAATACCCGGCACTCCATCCACATCAGCACGTGCCTGGGAAAAATTGTACTAGTCCTGCTTGTATGGGGGCAACTAAGACGGCGATTGCCTTTAATGCTCGTATTTCTGAAAGGATGAATAAGCTTATTCAGGATAAGGATGCTAAATTTGATGATCTGCGTGAGATGAATCAGAAGCTAATTAATATTATTAAGCAGCAGAATGAAGATCTCGCTAGACTGGAGGCTAAACTTAGTAAAACTACTAAGCTACCTGCTCCTTCCACCAATAAGCCGAAAGAGCCATCCTGGTGGAAGGAGAAGGAGAGGATGGAT
Organism: Pinus albicaulis; assembly: GCA_034641835.2. Lineage (NCBI taxonomy): Eukaryota > Viridiplantae > Streptophyta > Pinopsida > Pinales > Pinaceae > Pinus > Pinus albicaulis. The sequence continues at coordinate 1,324,369,247 of CM076579.1, forward strand.
AATAGGAATAAGCCGAAGAAGCCTCCTGGGTCGAAGGGTTACCATAATGGGGCGGTTTATAAGCCTCCTCCGTCAGTAGCAAGATAGGACAGGACCTACGATTCCGTAAGTAGCAAGATAGGACGGGACCTAATTCTTATGGGCTGCCTTAGTTCATTTTTCATATGGTGGCTTTGCCTCTTCGGCTACGTCGGCTTCGCCTGCGGCGACGGTTTAGGACTTTCTCCCGAGATTGGCCATTTGACGTTGGCGGTGGTTATATTTCCTTTGACTTCTCTGAATGAGAAGTCGGGGTCATGGAAAGCATAATAAACTATCTCGCAAGGTTCAGGGTCCTTGGACTGAAAGCACTAGGATGAAATATCATTACTAGGGTTGGTTCCTCATCCACTCACTAGGGGCTTACTACCCGGGCTTGGCAACAAGGATTTTCACTACTGGATTAGTTTTCTAACCGCCAGATTAGATACATAACCTTTTGCTCCTTAAGGTCGATCTCCTGCTTGGGACTCACCCTAAATATGCACACATAAAGTAGAACAGATCCCGAAGCTCCCCTCCGTCCCGAGCCGAGCAGACGCCAAGGAACCATGTAGCAGTTCAGGAGGTTCGGAAGTAAGGAGAATCCTCGAAAGATCAGTAGCCCGTGGCCCGTGCTACACCCGACTATCCAGCCATAATATCCAGCAATAATGAGACCGTAGCGAGCCGTTAGCACATAATGACTCTGAACGAACAAGCGTTTTGGTACGATACATACCGTAGCACCCGAACGGATGAGGTTGTTATACCCCTTTCCTCCACTCCCCAGACATATATCCTACTCTCCCCTTCATATAGGGGATAGCAATCACCCGAGTGAATACGGTCGAACCTTGTTATTCAAACGGGCTCCAGAGCAATATCCGAGAAGTGCTTAGCTTCGTTCGAGGATTTAATATAGAGTAGTGTCATTCAGAATACTCCACTGGCCACTGGCATAGAGACTCTGATCATAAAGCCGGCACCTAGCTACGTCTTTAGGTAAAGAAGAAGCAATCGGTAAATAATCAGTCATAGCAGGGGACATACAAGGCATGAGACAAGAAAATATAAAACCTTGGGTAGTACCCATACTCACTCAATAGCAACCATCGTAGGACATATCTTGCTTGCATAAAATCTACATGTGGTAAGTGGTTTTCCCACCACTTACTTGCTGCCCATAACATATCTCCATGGTTGAAAGTGGAAGATATATTTGGTTCCTTAGGAAAGAACCCATCATGCTGCAAAATCTCCCTTTGTTCACCAAGGGAGTGGCCATAATTAGAAATAGTTTTCTCCCAAAGTTGGCCATGAAGTTTATAAGGTATAGCATTCATCTTAGGAGTCATGGCCTGCATATACATAGTAATAGAATACATACAATTAGAAAATAAAACATGATTTACATAAGTATGCTCTTCACCAATAGTTCTCCTTATACAAGTGGAGTGGTGTATGGATATATCTCCTCCTCCCAAGGTAGGAAGAGTTGGCTAAAATAACTCTATATTAGAGTCTTGTTGTTGCTCCAACTACACAAGGTTCATGTATATTTGACAATGCTGATATAGTTATTTTTCAAAGCCCTCCCAATAATATCTCCTCAAGATGATGTTGTTGAGATTCATAGAATATGTGTGGCTGAAAAAGAAATCTTCATAGGCTCCTTGTAGTAACTTCTCCTTGAGCTTGGAAGCTCTAGATAAGAAGATCCTATCATGATCATAGATGAATCCATCTTGGACTAAATATCCCTCATCATGTAGGAAGTCATCAATAATCATGCAAGTATGTAGATCCTTGGAATATTCCACCAACAGTTGTGATTTCCAATATGGATCCAATCTCCCCAACCATGACAATGCTGTAGAAATATGATCTGAAGCTTCTGCCATATCATGGTCCTCCTCTTTGACATGATTAATTCCAAATTCATGTGTGGGAGTAAATATACTCCATATTTGTTGCCTCTCTTGCAACTGATCTTGTGCAAGACAAGATTGAAGAATAGGAAGATCAACCTTCTTTTGAAAGGTTTTTCTTTTCCAAAACTTCCATAGTTTGGCCCAGGCATACACGAGTGTTGGCCCCCTCTTGTCTTCTTCAAAAATATTATTTGTATGTAGGGATATAATTTGTTGCCCCAAATCTATGGACTGGCCATTTGACATCATGCTAATGTCATCATAGATCTCCGAGTTATTCTTTTTAAACGAAAACAGATGAATGAGGAATTGCAAAATCAATTTTAGGAAATTGTTCAGCCCTCATTGGAATCCATCAATAGATATCAGCGCTGTGGTAGCTCCCCTCAAGGCTCCCTCCTTAGCCAAATTTTTCACTGATGCACAAAGTTGAGAGAACACTTTATTCTTATTCTCATCAGGGGATCTCCCTGGTGGAATTCCTCCATGTAAAGAGACATCTAGATCTGAAGTAGACTATATGGATGGTTGGAATGATGTGTCCCTTCCCTTGCTGCATAGTTCAGTCTCCTTCTCATGAATATAAACCCCTTGAAATAAATAAGGGTGCATGCTCCTCATCATAGGATGCTAATCCATCCTTCCTCCTCTTGTTTGGAGTAAGGTATCATTGCCCAATAACGTTGTCACATAATGCTCCTTGGGAATTACTTGCAAAGATATACAAGCTCTCTCCCTTGAAACAATAACTTCATCTCCATCCCCATGTGGTAATGGGCCTTCTTTTGAGGTGATGGTGTTGCTACTATCTTCTTATTATTCCTTCTCATTAATATTTTAGAACACCGCATTATCAACAAGAGACCTTGGATCTTGGTCTTCGCTTGAAAGAGGGATCTCCATGACTTCTTTTTGAGAAGAAATATCTCATGCAACGGGGATCTTGCCCTTGTCACGGTATCACACAAGTATTTATCCCCTTCAACAGAAATCTGAAGTGGAGTTTTCATAAAAAATATTTCCAACTCATGCAATGGTTTTGCATGCTCATGCCTTGTTAGCTCTTCCAAAGAAGTTTTAGCTTGTTTCTCATCAAATTTATTCACCATTCTCCTTGTGAACTTATCATAAGTAGATATATTTGCATTATTCAATGAAAAGGATTAAAATAACCACCAAGCATAGGATTTACCTTTAAGATGTAGCATTGCTACCTTAAGGACTTCTTTTTCTGAAACTTGATGTAGATCCAAATATGAGTCTAGCTAATCTATCCATTCTTCAGCAATGCATGTGGAGCACCCATCAAAGTGAGGCAGAAAGAATCTACCTCTCCTTATTCTATTGCTAGATATTCTCTCCTCCTTGAGATGGTAGAATTATTAGAATCTCAAGTGATCCCTTATTTTCCAAGATTTAAATTCATACTCCTGAAGATAATCACTCAAAGTCTCCTCCTTTGGTGCATCTTCTTCCCTCATTTCTCTTGCAATAGATCTGGGCATAGAATAATGTTGTAGATCTGATGTAGCTGAGTGCTTGCACATATATGATGAAGAACTGGGGTTTTCATCATGTAATTATCTTCTTGAGGGTCCTTCATGTCTTGCCCTCTTTATTTCTTTGATTTCTCCTTTAGGCTCATGCAGAGTTTGGAACAGAGTTTTCGAGAACTCTTTCCCTTTCATTCTCCCAAACAAAGGGGTTTTAACCTTTTCTTTTGTGTCTTAAATGTAATAAATATTCTTATTATGTCTCTTCTCTCCTTGAAAAGACATATTTTCTTGAAGCTCATAGGCTGAGCCAAGATGATTGTAATATTCCCAACTTAGCTCATAGCTAAGTGGAATATTAATTTTTGTCAATAAATTCAAATGCATGAATAATTGAGCAAGGAGGCTCATAAAACTACTCAAGCATGAATAAAATCCCCTCACAAGGTGAAAAGGGACCATGAAATAACCAGCCCAAGCATCCACATGTGTGAACAAGGTTAAGTTGACCAAGTCAACTCAACTTGTCTTTAAAAGAGTGGATCCATAAATAATCTAGCTCAATGTGAATAGAGGGCAAGACCATTTGAAGATTACTTGAGTATGAAAAGGGAAAAGGCATGGAGGCTCAATCAAGGAAAGTTCCAATAAGATTTACTAGCCTAAAATCCAACCACGCAGCATATAGAAGATCTCCACTTAATGGGACAACATAATTTTAGAGGAGGGAAGCTTGGCAAGGAAGCAAACCCTAGTGAAGTGGGACCCTTGAAAGAGAAGCTCATTTTCTATATAATGAATGAAAGGGAAACCATTTTGGTTTATATTGGATATTTTATTTTCATATGGTATTTTCATACCTCCGACATTCTTAGCTGTTTAGCTAAGTTGTTGCACTGTTTAGTTCAAAGGGTTTTCTCATGCAGGAATGCCCTGCTTTTTCTTGGAGATATTGTAGCAAGAGATATAAGGGAAGCTTCTGATCTGAAATTTCCACATCAGTTTTTTAGGCCAAGCTTTAGCCATCTTCACCAGCGTATTTTCTGCAGCAGATATTGTGCAGTGTAGCTGGGTGCAGCAGTGGAAGTTATTGATATCCCACTTTCTGAAGTAATCTTTGTTGGAGGAAGATTTCCTTTCATCCATAGATCTGTTTGGAGGGTCTTGGAGCAGATTTCAGATCATTGGTATCATACCACACACTTCTCAGAGTTTCCAGTGCATTTGTAACTTGGAACTGCATTATTTTGGGATGCAGATTTAATTGCAGGGTTTGGTGGCTTCTTTGTGGTTTTTCCTTGTGATTGAGAGGTTCATTCTCTCATGGGAGGAAGCCTTTGAAGGATGTGCATTAGATAATATTTATATAAGCCTCTTACACTCTCATTCTTCATGTTGCAGTGAGTATTTAGGAATTTCTGAATATTACATTTTGTATTTAGAGTGTTTGACAAGAAACCCTTGCAGGGTGGTCTTGCTTTTTGTAAAAGGAGACTAGATCTCATTCCTTGAGAATTTCTGATTAATATATGAGTATATATATTGTTATATGATAATTTTATGTGTAAACCCTCTCTTATATTGCGTAGTCCCTTGAGCAGCTACTTCGACATTTTGCAGTCTTGGGGTTTTTCACTAGTTTTGACTACACTAGTGTGGGAGATCTGTTTAGCCCACCTAGTTTGATCTGTTTCAGCTCTATTCTTCGATTTAGATTTTTAATTTTTGTATCTATTGGATCCAAGAGTTCATCCCAGTATTTTATTTCATGCATGGATGAAAATTCATTTTTTCTTCTTGCTACCTGATTTTTCCCAAGGAGGAATGTTTGCATAGCTATAGACAGAGCCTGAGAAGGGGCCAGCTAGCCTCCGGATCTCATCCTATTTTTAGAGGTGAAATATCTGGTAAATTCACACTCATTCCATTTGTGAAATAGCCTTGTTCATATTTCCGACAAAGGAACACTTTAGTGGAGAAAAATCTGCTGATTTCCATTTCGGAACATTAAAGTGGTATCAGAGCATGATCTCTAGCTCAGCCTGTGAGATCAAGCTATTAGATAAGTGTTGAGAAGAAGTAGAAATCAGAAAGAAAAAAGTATGGAGAGGATGAGATTACTCTCATCCGTATTCAGATCGAAGAAGAGCCTCTCAAAGGGGGTTGAACAGTTGGAAGCAGAAAGATGCAGTGAAACTCCAAGAGGGTTTCAAGGAGAAGAGTACTGCAGTGAAACCTTTATGAGGTTTCAAGAAGAAGAATAAGACATGGGAATTCCTCCTTCAAGGGAAGACCAAGATCTAGGGTCTCTTATTGAGGATGGGACATTTCCCATATTCAGAGAAAGAGCTGGGGGTGACAGCGCAGTCATAACAGAGGCACCTCTAGCATCTCAAGAAGAAGAAGTGGTGAGGACAGTTGCACCAAGGAGAGAAGCTCTTGCACCTTTGCAAGGAGTTTCAGAGAATCTCACATATAGAGATTGTGGCACCATCCATGTGCAGTATGTGCCATCATTATCAAATGGCGAGATCTGGAATATTACAGAGTTTCATAGGATTAAGCAATATCTACCCCTCTTTATTTCTGAAGAATGATGCACAAGGAAGGCAGGAAGATCCATGCACATCATTTCATCCATATCTCTATGAGGATCTATTTCTTGATGCCTCCTTATTTGAAGAAGGGCCATTAGGGAAATTCCCTGATGTGAAGAAAAACAAAGTGTTCCCTCAACATGATACAATAAAGACACCATAGGTCAGAGGAGACACTGTCACAGCGCTGGAGGTTATGGGTAAGAAGCATATTTATGAAAATAAAATTTTATTTCATGATTGCATGTGCTCTCTTACCTTATATGTGCAGGCCATAACTCCCAAGGGGAGTGTTCTGCCTTATAAGCTTCTTGGCCAACTATGGGCTAATATTTTTTTCAAGTATGGCCACCTCCTTGATGAGTTGAGGGAGGTGATGCACTATGATGGGTGCTTCCCTAAAGCCCCAAATATATATTTCACCCTCAACCATGGTGAAGTGATAAGAGCAGCAAGTAAGTGGCATGCAAACCACTTACCATATCCTGATATGAAGCAAGGAGAAGGAAACCTACGCTGGTTTCCATGGGGTGTGTGTGGGTACTCCCCAAAATTTCTAATTCTCATGACTCGTGCCTCGTACTCCAAGAGAAAGTTGCATAATGGGAAGGCATGGTTGTTATGGCTGTCACAAGGAGGGTTTGGAAAGTATATGCTGAACCTCATGTCCAAATACTTACCCATGTTTTAGGTATGTCTCATGCATTCACATGTATGGTGGGTTGAGATGTATTTCAAGTATGTATCTTGGTTTGGGAGGAGGAGCAATTCCCACATGGTGTGGAATGGGAGAGCTAGCTTGCACTATGATGATGGGGCACCCCACATTTCCATCATTATATCATTGCTCCATGATCCACACATTGATAATGTAAGGAAGCAACAAGAGCCATTGTTGCTATGGTTACTTTTTGGAGAGTATGGGCTGAAAACTATCCATACTCAACACAACATTCCAAGAGGAATGCATGGCACATCCAAAGTGAAAGAAGGATACCTTTTAGCAATGATGGAAGGGAGGGAGATCCTCTCACATAGCAGCACAAGGGTGAATGGTCTTGGTATGTGGAATGTCAAGAGGAAGAGTCATGGAGTGATAGGAGTATTGCTACATAAGCCTACAACGCTGTCCTCTGAGAGCAAGTTTATGATGATGGAGTATTTCCAAAGAAGTGTGCACCCTTTAATTTTGGCATAAATTTATGAGGATATTGTTATGGGAGGGCTCATCCATGGACCACATCTTCAGATCACACATGAGGCATGGTAAGAAATACATCTATGTGCTTATTGATTATCCCATTAAGAATTTGTATCTTCTCACCAATTGTAAGCAATGCATTTCTCTGCAAGAGATCAAGATTATTCATGGGTGTTGTGGTCACTTTAGGGCCACATTTTGTAATTATGATAACCCATCTATACATGACTTGGAGCAAGTAATTTTTTGTTTTTATTGTATGCATATGATATATATTGCTTCTCACTACCTTCTAGTAGATGAGTTGACATGCATAGCTGTAAATTCTTTGGGAGGCAACTTGACACTGGATGTTTTAAATCAACAGTTGGGAAAACTATGTTATGCCCACCATGGAGGCTATATGTATCATCCTCACTTGCACATAAACTTCAGAAACTTTCTGATTTGGATGACATATGGTGGTGATGTGCCATCAATTTGAATGGAATGATTTGGGTCAGCAGGATCTATGACTTTGGAGGAAGGATCTTCGGAGATCTAACCTTTGTTTTTCCATCAAAGGGCACCCTTATTTCAGCACAAAATCAGTATGTGCTTTACTCTTGCCATGAGTGGAGAAGAAGATAGCGTGGGGTAGGCTATTTTTCCTATCATGTTCAACCATTCATCCCACCTTCTTTGCAAGAGCTTAAGGTGGAGAAGATTTACCATAAGTTTCCATCTTGGGAGGCAACAAATTTTTCTTGGATGATAGCATGGGGAGGAGAGTCTTTCATTTATGATGAAGTGCTCCATGATTATCACCACTCCTATCTTGAGAAGGCCTTGGATTAGCAAGGGATTTCCCATATCAGCCTTCCATTCTTCCATGACAAGAGCCATTGGGCCTATTCACCACAGGCCAACTTGTACACTTGGGAGGAACCATTGGAAGACAAACACTTTGGCAGAAAATCTGATGCAAGGATGGAGGTTATGGATGAGAAGGCCACAAAAGAAGGAGAAGAAATTTTGCAGCACCCTTGTAGTTGCTTGAGGACAAGCAACATTTGGGAGAGGGAGACTGTAATATTCCCAACTTAGCTCATAACTAAGTGGAATATTAATTTTTGTCAATAAATTCAAATGCATGAATAATTGAGCAAGGAGGCTCATAAAACTACTCAAGCATGAATAAAATCCCCTCACAAGGTGAAAAGGGACCATGAAATAACTACCTCAAGCATCCACATATGTGAACAAGGTTAAGTTGACCAAGTCAACTCAACTTGTCTTTAAAAGAGTGGATCCATAAGTAATCTAGCTCAATGTGAATAGAGGGCAAGACCATTTGAAGATTCCTTGAGTATGAAAAGGGACAAGGCATGGAGTCTCAATCAAGGAAGGTTTCGAGAATATGTACTAGCCTAAAATCCAACCACGTAGCATCTAGAAGACCTCCACTTAATGGGACAATGTAATTTTAGATTAGGGAAGCTTGGCAAGGAAGAAAACCCTAGTGAAGTGGGACCCTTGAAGGAGAAGCTCATTTTCTATATAATGAAGGAAAGGGAAACCATTTGGGTTTATATTGGATATTTTTTTTTCGTATGGTCTTTTCAAACCTCCAACATTCTTGGCTGTTTAGCTAAGTTGCTGCACTGTTTAGTGCAAAGGGTTTTCTCATGCGGGAATGCCCTGCTTTTTGTTAGAGATCTCGTAGTAAGAGATCTAAGGGAAGATTCTGATCTACAATTTCCACATCAGGTTTTCAGGCCAAGCTTCATCCATCTTCATTAGCGTAGTTTTTGCAGCAGATATTGTGCAGTGTAGCTGGGTGTAGCAGTGGAAGGGATTGATATCCCACTTTCTGAACTAATCTTTGTTGGAGGGATATTTCCTTTCATCCATAGATCTTTTTGGAGGGTCTTGGAGCAGATTTCAGATCAGTGGTATCATACCACACACTTCTCATAGTTTCCAGCATAGTTGTAACTGGGAACTGAGTTATTTTGGAAGGCAGATTTCATTGCAGGGTTTGGTGGATTCTTTGTGGTTTTTCCTTGTGCTTGAGAGGTTCTGGGAAAAATACTTTTAAGGATCTGCATTAGATCAGATTTATATCAGCGTATTACACTCTCATGCTTCGTGTTGCAGTGAGTATTCAGGAATTTCTGAATATTACATTTTGTATTTAGAGTGTTTGACAAGAAACCCTTGCAGGGTGGTCTTTCTTTTTGTAAAGGAGACTATATCTCATTCCTTGAGCATTTCTGATTAATATATGAGTAGATATATTGTTCTCTGATAATTTTATGTGTAAACCCTCTCTTACACTATGCAGTCCCTTGAGCAGCTACTCCGGCATTTTGCAATCTTGGGGTTTTTCACTAGTTTTGACTACACTAGTGTGGGAGATCTATTTAGCCCACCTAGTTTGATCTGTTTCAGCTCTATTCTTGGATTTAGATTTTTAATTTCTATATCTATGGGATCCAAGATTTCATCCTAGTATTTTATTGCATGTATGGCTGGAATTTGTTTTTTCTTCTTGCTTCCTGAGTTTTCCCAAGGAGGAATGTTTACAGAGCTATAGACAGAGCCTGAGAAGGGGCCAACTAGCCTTTGGATCTCATCCTATTTTTAGAGGTGATATATCCAGTAAATGCCCACTCAGTCCATCTCTAAAATAGCCTTGTTCATATTTCTGACAAAGTAACACTTCAGTGGAGAAAAATCTGTTGATTTCCATTTCGAAACATTACAATGATGCTCTAATACCACTGTAATATCCCAAATGGGAACTGTCAGCAAGGCATGACTAGAAAAATCATTTTACAGGAATGGATGCTACATAAATGGAAACCAACACTTGGATCCCTTAGATATGACTATATAAAACTTAAATATAATAGGGGATTAAGAACAAACCACTCTAGGTGGGTTAAACAGATCTCCCCACACCTAGTATGGCTATAAATTGCCCAATAAGGGACTGCAGCAAGACTGCTCAGAAAATAATGCAGTTTTAATAGAGCAGGAGCAAGAGGCCAATAAAATATCCTTCAATAGTATTTAAATTATAAAAATAGATGTATAATGAAGCCCATGAGATACATATCTGAAAATACAAGACATATACAAAAGAAATGCCCTAAAAAGAGGTGTTGCAACCACTTGAATGACTGAAACTACCTTGACAACGTTATTTTATTAGGCTATAAACTACTGATGATTACATATCAGATCTAGAGTAGATCCATGTACAAAAATTTAGATCCATATCAGATCTGTACACTGGAAAGGCTCCTCTTTCAGATCCCCTTGGGGTTTTCAGCAGAAAATGAAGTATATGGAGTAGATCTGGGATCTGCTGCAGCAGTTCTACAGAATGATTCAGAAATTATGAAGTAAATACATATATGAATAGATAAAATATGAAATTTACATGGATCAGAAGGCTAATCCATGGATCACCACTGTGTAATTAAGGCTCCTTTACACTAGAGATCTCTCCTCCAAATAGTTGCCAAAACACCCTGCAACTCTTCACTTACAAATAACGTAATCCAAGGACATAAACTATGATGTAGGCTTGCTATAGAGTTTGGCTGAATGCCAAGATGTATATTTGAAGCTCCAATCAGCTAATACACTCTTGCTAATGGAATAGATGACTTTCCCACTAAAAAGAGGCACTAGTATGGCCTAGATCTGAGTAGATCTAGCCTCTACTTGTTGTAGCTTGCAAAGAAAATCACACCCTAAATAGGAAATGTGTTGTAGTTGAAAGGAGAAGCTTGGTCTCAAACCAGATAGTGGACTATGTAGTATAAACTCTTCCAAGAGCTACTTAATGGAAAGAGGTGGAATTCCTAAACAAGAAATTCCAATGCTAAACAGCATTTGCAATCTAGGCTAAACAATCATGAAAGCTATATGTCTAAACAGACAATATATCAAAATATCATATCATGAAAAATCTCAATATGTTGCCGTCCTCTTCCTTTTATAAGATCAAGAGATTGTAAACCCTAAACCACCTTCAATGATTTAGCTCCATTCACATGTGTAGCTTCCAACTTGAATTGCGTTGTCCCTCTAGAGATTCATTGCATCTAGAAAACGTTTTTTATTTGGTCTTGGTTAACTTGGTCAATTGATTCAGTCTCTTTCACACTCAAGTGTGCTTATACAAATGGCCCAGATTTAGCCTTGTTCACATTGGGCATTGATTTATTCTTTTGGGAGGAGTTTTATGAACCTCCTTTACACATTTATTCTTTAAACAAAGAAAGCAAAACAAAATGAATATTCCTATTAGCTTAAGACTAATTAGGAATATTACAAACTAGCTTGAATAGATATCTATATTATTGCATCTTCTGTTGTTTTAGTGTTCTTTCTTGCAGGAAGCATTCAGCTCACAAACCGCTTCAATTTGAAGCTACAACATAAGTGACAGAAGGAGTCATTTGGAAGCGATTGAAAAAGCCTCCAATCCTCTCTGTGTATATGTTCTGAGTTAGGAGAAATAGTCATATAGTCTTTCACCTGTTGTTCTAGACTAGAAACTGTCTAGGGTAGCGTGATTTATTTGTAATTCACAATTCTAGCCCAACAGGAGGCTTGCTATCCTCGAGATGTTGCTTTAGCTTCCCACATATGACGCAAGTTCTTTCATAATAAATTTCTACATAGGTGTTATGATCAATGCATATTTTCGAACGAACTTCCTATAGTATCCTACGTGACTGAGGATTGACCACAACTGCTCCCTTGTTGTAGGAGTCATGATAAATTCACCTACTGTATCTGCATTCCCAATCCTAGTCAACGTATGGTGCATCTCCATGCTACCTGTTCGCACCCTGAGTGGTCTGGTAACTATGCACATCTCGTCCAATTCTGAGCCAGAAGCATCTCGTGGATCATCTTTACCTTCTATAGGGGCTAGGCTTCAGTATTTGATCATGCTTAGTGTATGGGGCTCCCAATTGGGTATTTCAGGTGTGACACATAGGTGCAATTCACCCCATGCTATAGTGTCAATGTCCCATAGAGCTGCGCCAAGCACCTCTATCCTGCCTATTAATCCAAATTTTCCTATAAATTCATCCCTCAAAGCCTCCTAGTGGCGGGTGCGTCGATGGAACTTCGCATATAAGTACCATGTAGTGGGAAGTGGTCCCAGGGCATGAATAAGCAGATGAACCCACTCCTGGGAAGTTCTACCAGACCATTATTTTATCCAAGCGAACATATATTCACGTGGATCTTCGGGTCAAAGGAAAATTTTGACTGGCACGTCGGTTGGGGCTTCAAATAGTAGGATCATCATATTCTGACACTCCTCCCAATCTTGGAACGCCTCCTTATGCGTTACCCACCATTGCATAGGTGATCCATGCATGGCCATATTACAGGCTCATAGTCATTTCTCTTGGGGAACCTGGGCTTCAAATGCTTGCAAAAGGTCCCTAACATTACCAAAACAATCGAAATAAGTTAGATCTCTTACCTCTGAGGAGATACAACAGAAATACTTCATGATCCGAAGACATTGCAGTTCAGAGACATCGTGTAAGTAGTTTTTCCAATTCTCTATCTCCCATCAGAGCCAGAGAAACATTCACTGTCATTTTCCTAGTAGAGTACCCCCTCTTCTGTGGGGTTGATCTAATTTTCATCTCGCACAGTCAAATTATAAATGTGATCCACATCCTCTTCATCACACACTAGTTCTGTGTATCGTTCACCTTCCACGGGGTCTAATGGTACTATTACCCTTGTACTGTTATTCTCAAATACCATGCTTCTCCGTTTTAGGTTAATGATGCCTCCCATATTGATGACCGAATCCAAGCCTAGGAGTGCAAGGTAGGGGTCTGCATCTTCGTCAATCTGAATTACTTCAAAGTCAGCCTGGACCTTAACCCCTATGATATCCACCACAATCTTCAATAGTATTCCCAATGGTATGATCTTCTATTGATTGGCCATATGCAACTGGATAGTGGACCATTCTAGCTTAGTTTCCCCCATTCGTTGGCAAGTCTGTTTAGGTAATACATTCGCATCCAACCCTAGGTCCAAAATAACCTGATCCATATCATAATCACCAATATGCGTAGTCAACCACATCTCCCTACTAGTATGTTGCTTATATATGTATAGTTTATGCACGTTCTTGATCTCCAGGAGTAGGTTGGGTCGTGCTGTGCAACTATATATTAATTCCGGAAGGTTTTCCATAGCTTTTGGGTTGCGCAGAAACTTCATACATGCATGCAAGAAGGGTTTGACCTCCTCGTCTTCCTTAAGGTTCGCAGGTGCCTGAGAAGTAGATGCCTCTGCCTCAGCAAAGTCTTTGCGAGTTGCGATAAATGTTTCTTCTTCCTTGTTTAGGTCCAAACCTTCTTGTTTGAAAACTGCTGGTTGGATCAAAGGTTTAGTCACAGCCTTCTCCTTAGGTCCTTCGGTGGCCATTCCACTACGTGTTACGACATTTACCCTTGGATCTTTGTCTCACAGCTCCGCCTTAACCCTATGAAGATTTTGTGTAGGTGTCAGCTGCTTCTCTTTCATATTTTCTATCAAGATTGGATAGTCTTTGATTGCATGATCCAGCTGTCTGCAGTACCTGCAGGACTACCTTGTAGGGTTTGGACAGTCTCTTGCAAAGTGCCCTACTTCTCCACAGTTATAACAAATTAACTGTCCTCGTCCCCAACTTGTGCTTCCACCTCTTCCTCCCCCCTGCTCCTGGATGGGGAGCCACCTATGCCTGCGGGAGATCTTGGCAATGCAAGGTCTAATTGTACTCTATATAATCTCCCTTGATCGATCATCAAATCATAGGTCTGGTAGTTCTATTCATCATGTCCTACTAACCTGAAGAACTTGCACCATTGCTGCTTTATCTATGGGACATATGTAGCAAGGCGAAGATAGTGGCTTGTGTCATGCAACCTTGCAATGCGGTAATCATCACATGACAACGTTGGCCCACTTGGCCCTACAATTTCCCTTGGGCGCAATGGGCTAGGTCCCCTGGCCTGCATATAGTCTGCCAACAGAGGACATTTATCCTTGGTATGACCATTCAATTTGCATCATATGCACCATATTTTAGGGTTAGCCTATGCTCCTTGCTCCTTTCGCAGGTTCTGGATCTCCATGTGCATCACCTCCAGTTGTCCTTGGATCTGTTGGATGCCCAGCTGGGTCTCGTCTCTAGGCGCAGCTTCTAACTTCATAGCAACCTCCAAGGCCTTACCATGTGATTCGAATGTTTGGTGACCCATAGTATGTGCATGTGAAGCAGAAACATAGCAATGAACGATTCCATATGCTATCTGTCATCATATTGAAATCCTCCTTCTCTAATCACCTTCTTTAGTCATTGATCAGCCTCCCACATAGGCTCAGAAGGTCCTTGCTTGAAATATTTTAGATCAACGATTATTTGAGAGTAGGACTTAGGCTTCTTGGATTTTTGTTTCAAATCATTCTTAATCTCCTCAATGGTTGCATTCGCATGTTGGTCGATGTATCCCATTTACCAGTCCAAAGCTCTTCCCTCAAAGGTAAGGGATAGCTATGCCCATTTCACTGCATCACTAGCTACGTTCTGCGTAGTCCATACCGATCCTGTGACAAACTAGAACTGATCCATGTCTTCATCCGCCACACCCTTAAAGGTTGGAAACTTCATGTTCATAGCCATGTTGTCTTCCGGTGCTGGCAGAGGTGTAGGTGAGTTCTTACTCCTATGCTAGTTTGAAATAGGTGTGGCTAGTGGACTCTGCGCAGCTGCTTCTCTTACCGAACTGTAGACAGATCTATCTCCTTCTTGATTGGTCCAATAGTATTTTCCACTTTGTGTCATAATCCTGTCTAGATCAGAGGTCATTCATTCGGTGTGGCTACACAAAATACTCTTTTTGCATAGTATATCTTGATCAGCAATGGTGAGGTCTTCAGAAACTTACCCAGGAAATGCTTCAAGAATATTCGCTCTACTTCAGAGTAGGATACGAATTGATCGATGGAAAATTATTTCATGAACCCCTCTAGCACACTGTCCACCTAGTGGTCCACCATGCAAGTGATGGTGTTATCAGTCTTCTCTAACTATTGGATCAATTAGGGGGTCCACTGCGTGACCCACTCGTCCTTCCAACACTTCTAAAATTCGACCAAAATTGCAAGCCACTCCTGGGGCTCGATCATAATTGTTATAAAGAATATCTCATACATCTCCGTGAAAATATATTTATTATTCCACTCTTAGGTGGTCAACCTCTTAGTGCGGTTTTATTTCACTCCGAATTCCTGAACTTGTTGTTCAAACCATTCATCAATTTCTTTTCTTTTAGGTTTCCAATACGGCCTTGGCATTACCCGATCCCTCTCTCAAAATGCTCCCGGTCCCAGCAACGGAACCATTTGTTCGCTCGAGGGGTCCTGACCCAAGTTTGGAGGTTAAGGTTTGCCAAAAACCCCTATACTACTAGCCCTTTCGGCAGTGACCTGCTTGCACAGGCGAAAGTCTCACCTGAAGTAGTATGGGTGGGTGCTGGAACCAAGTTTCTGCACCCTAGGAGAGGGTAGGTAAGTCAAGAAGAGTTGCGTTCAACCCTATAATTACTAGATCTTATATCACAGAACCGATATCTATTGATATTATTTGCATCCACGTGCGCAATACCGATTATAATCACAGTAAGTAGCAGATTATAGACTTATAGCACATTAACAGAGTTATCACGGGTAATTTGGCATAAAATATAAAAGGATAGATCCAGATCACGGCATAAACATATAACACAGTCGCTTTCGTAGCTTAGATCATTAACATAGCAGCATGTATCAACTAATCAGATATCACAGACTTGCATTAACAGTAATTCTAATAGATTCATATATTCCAACAATACTTCCACATTCATTAGCTTCAGATCTACTTAAAATACCCAAAAACCCAACTTACGGACACAACAGTTGGGTCCGCACACAACATGACTGAGGATCTACGCGCACACAACCAGTAGGAGTCCTTTCCCCAATAACCCAAATAGATCTCCTAATTCACAATTCGCATCAATCTCTATTCATTCCTTGTCCCTTACAACTCAAAATGTTTTTCTATTTATAACAATCTAGCCTAATATTTCCTATGGTTCACAAACTGTGGTTTGCGGACTCTAGGTCTACCCTTTCACCCGTTACAATGCTTTTGGAGCTTTGAACCACCCCAAAGCCCCTATGTTAGACTAAAACATGCCAAAAATATACAAAATGGACTAGATTCACAGCTTTGTAGGAGACCCTGTTCCAATAGTTTTGGATAAATCTACATAAAAAGTTTTCTTTCCCTTGCAAACTTTGGAGTTGACAAAGTGTGGAAGGAGGAGGTAAATTGAAAATAGCCTCAACCTTCGATGGGTCGACATAATACCTACTTTGGAAGCAACAAATCCCAACAATCTACCAATTTGTACACAAAAAACACATTTGTCGGGATTTAACCAAATCTTATAATGCCTACATCTCATAAATATTGCTCTTAAATGGGTAGGATGATCTTCCCTATACAATGAATGAGAAATTAAAGCATTGAGATAAGGCTGCACAATGTTTTTAATGTCGTGAAAAGAATAAGACATTGCCCTTTGAAAAGTTGCACCAGCGTTTTTTAATCTGAAAGGTAGCTTACAATAAGCAAAAGTCCCCCAAGGACAAATGAATGGTATTTTTGGTTTATCAGTAGGGAGTATGTTTATTTGATTGTACCCATAAAATCCATCCATAAATGAATACATTTCATTTCTAGCACAATCATCGATGATTTGGTCTATATAGGGAGTTGGATAATTGTCCTTTGGACAAGCTTTGTTAATATCCCTATAGTCGACACATAATCGTATGGTTCCTTGTTTTTTAGTAACAGGAATGATATTAGATACCCAATTTATTAAAGGAATTGGATAAATAAAACCTTCTTTTAATCATTTCTCAACTTCAGGTTTAATAGCAGCAGCTTTTTGTGGATGTATCAGACGTAATCTCTGCCTGATAGGTTTAGCATCTGGGTAAGTCTTTATTTCATGAATGACAATGTTGGGATCAATTCCTGGCATTTCTTCATAAGACCAGGAAAATATGTCACAAAATTCTTGAAATAGGGCTTTATATGCAGAAATTTCATCTGACGTACAAGAAACACCTATATGAATGTTTTCAATAATTCCTAGTTTAATGGATATGTCAATGGGAACCGTAGAAGAAATATTTCCCAAATTAATCTCAGAATCCAAATTTTTAATCGATATTGGACTATGGGGTTCATTGACATAGTCAACTGGAAAAATAGATGAAAATTTATTTTTAAATCTATCATTCTCAGGTAAAAATGATGACCTCTGATGGAGATCATCCCATGGTAATTCATCTATAGACAAGAATTCATGAATGATTTCATCAGTATGAAACACTTGTTGAAAAGGATCATGAATTGATGTTATAGCTAAGCTTGATGGTGAAAATGATTCTTTGTTGATCACATTCATTGGATCATCATTAGCTGATAAAGGATTGGAAAATGACTATACTGCTTGATATGCTATCTCAAAAGGACTCAAAGGCATCACGCTAGTAAAAGAATCCAATTATGACTCTAAAAGCACTATCCAAGGATCATCAAATGGAATACTGCTTGATGTAATCATATTGATATTAGAAATAGTACGTGGTACGTTAGGTGGAGGCATGGAAAAAGTTCCCATTAAGGCAGAATATTTGATTAAACCTACACCAACATCCTCATAAGGGATAGTCGATTTTCCAACATGCTGAATACTATCTGTAGAAGCTGGGTTAGACAAATAATATGAGAGCTAATCAATTTTCACAATTTTCCTTGATGAGGGAAGATTATTAATCGAAAGACAGATGACACAACAACAGTCATAGCATAAGACCAACTTTGACCCAGAATAAGGTTGTAATCTAGAGGGGCATCAACAACTTCCACATCTAAATTATCAGTTTTACCTTCGAGCACTATAGGTAAATCCTACAAAATTACATATGGATGGAATCCTCTTCCGTCAAAATCTTTGAGAATTTTCGGAGAACCAAGCGATTTCCAACAGTTTAATGACATAATACATGTAGACCATGAGGTTTGAATCTTGAAGGTCTACAGCTCCAATAGCTGGTAAAAGTAATTTCCTTTGTGCTGGACATGATTGCAGCACTTCTAAGGCCGACATTGTTCAAGGAGATATTGCTAAATCCTCCACAATGTTGTAATTCTGAGTAGCTCTCGCATGTGGATTGAAAGCTGATTTCCGAAGTACACCTTTAGCAGGTGGTTTAATTACTAAATCAAGATTGGGTTTCTCGATATGAAGTGGATCAGAAACTAGAGGAGACGTAGCTGGTACTGAATTAGAATTTTCTACATTTTTTCCAGTAACAAGATTCTTACTGCCATAGTCTTGTGATCGAGTCACAACCATTACTTGAGTCATCATCAAAATATCTGTTGATGTATTAGAAGAAGATCCAATCATTTTACTATCTTGAACATGAAAAGGATCCTTCAAGACAGCGGGTGTTGATGAACCTTTGAAAAACTTAGAAATCTCAGACCTATGCGAGCATTCTTTGGTGAAATGATCATCGTCACAGATAAGACAAGGATAATGAGGTTTTCATTTATCATCAGATGGCTCATTTTTCTCATTTTTTTCTTTCGGAGAGGAAGTTTGTTTACTTTTATTCTTTCCTTTCTTCTTATTGTCGTATTTTGACTTAGTAGTAGATGAATCCACAATGTGAATATCGGCAGAAGTTTCCAAGGAAGAATCTCCTTTTTGTGAATCCAGTAAAGTTATTATGGGAGAAGTAACCTTTGAATATTTCTTATTACTTTTATTAGTACTAAAAGAACCAATTACACCATCAGCGACATGAGAGCCTGAGGGAGTTGTTGTTATCTAACCAGGACGCGGTAAATCTAGAATTTTCTCGTACAAAGTACCTGAGTGGGTATATACCAAGTCAAGATACTGAGCTTGAGCGATGACTTTTTCTTTTGTAACAACTCCTCCTTTAGCTACATATTCAATAATTTTTGGTAGTAATGATTTTATAAAACATTCCGCCAAAATTTGATCTGGAATAAAAAATTTCACCAAATGTTTTCTACATATCCATTCATGTATGTTATCTGCTATGTAAGTAGATGTAGATTGTTTTAGTGAATTAAATAATTCTGTGCCATTGTCGTATCTGACTGGCAACTGAAAATGAGTTAAGAAGGTGGTGCCTAAGGCATTGAAATTACTAAACGAGCCTCATGGCAGTTCAATGTACCGTTTGGCTGCTAATCCTATGAGTGTTCTCTGAAAAATTCTTAATCGAATCGAATAGTCAATCAAAGAGTTCGATGCACAACAGAGTTGATAAGTCATGACATGGTTAGAAGGGTCCTCTCCTGATTTACCTTCAAATTTTGGAATATCACTGGGCAACTTATTTGGCATTGGCGGCCAATACAGATGATAATAGATTGAGTCATTCGTAACGTACGATAAATCAGGTAAATCCAAAGTTTCTATGAATGGTAACCGACAGTTAGGGTCTTGTGAAACTATACTAGTTCCAAGAGGAGGATATCCAGGATATCCTAGAATAGCCTGTGCATTGGGAATCGAAATGCCTCCTGGATAACTAGGATTAACTGAACCATACTAGCATTGAGTAGGTGTTTGGTACATATACCCAAGGTATGGTTGATATACTGGATTTTGCGCTACAGGTCCATATTGATACGACCCTTGGTAAGGTTGATAAGTAAAATTAGGTTGTCTTGTTATAACCGTACTTGTACTAGGTTGTCCTGCATGCATATGAATAGTAGTTTGGGGTGTAGGTCTAGACCGTGGAACATAAACTTGAGGAATTGGTACTGATACCTAAGGGGTTGTAGAAATAGGAGCTGCATATACTCTAGAAATAGGTGTGGTAGCTTGAACAGAAATTGGCGTAGCAGTTGGGGTTGGAGTTCTAGGTGTACTCAGACTGGGCTGTTGAACACTAATTGATGTAGGTACCTAAAAATTAGGTTGAACATGTTGGACAGGTTGGACAGGTTGTACAGGTTGGATAGGTTGTACAGGTTAGACAGGTTGTACAAGTTGTTGAACGTGAGTATAACCAATCGGTTGTCCAGGCTAATAATAAGGTACTTGCATATTAGGTTGTAAATTTTGTTGAGCTTGAGATGGATCCCACACTGTATTAGGTTTGGGATATGAAGGTCCCATAGAAGGTTGTGGATAAGAAGGACCATAACTAGGCTGATAATTTGGAATATAAGTTGGATAATTGAGGGGATAATTCCCACCTCTAGGATACAATTTCTGTTCCAAGTAGAATTTCTTCCCTAAAGGAGGTTGTGGACCTATTGAAGCCTCGAAAATTGCTGCTTCAAACATCGGGGGATAACCACCCGGTCAGGACCTTAAGACATCTCCTTTTCCTTTTAGTGTGGTGGCTCCGACTGGATTTATAGGACCAGTTTCCTAGTAGTTTAAATGGGTTGGTAATGGAATTATTGGATGGGGAAAATGGGACTAAATGACTGAAATAAAACTATCTAATCTAATTTAAATACTGATGAAATAACTCTAAAATTAACCTGGGCATCAAATGTGAATACAACTTTAAATTTTTTCAATTAACCAATAATCATGAAAATGTATTACAGCTTAATTGAAATGTGCAGTAACAAATAAAGATAAATCTGTTTAAGAAATTAAACAGAGTTGTAATAACATATTGCATTCATCATAATATATCGCTTGAATATACTATAAAGATAAATACTTCTAACACACTCAGAAATGATATGTATAAAGAAATATTGTGAAACAAGTACACATAAACGATAACAATTTAAAAGAGAATATTACATAACAAAAGAAACTAACAGTGAATAGATAGAAATACCATATCCATCTTGATACTTTCCAATGCAATCCGATATTCAAATCTAGCAACTTCAATGTAAAATCAACTCCAAGATACAAAAATGCAATTCTTAAAGATAATTTCACAGAGAATCACTAGATGTGATCCTTCATAAAAATATAGGAGTCAATGGAGTACAGAAACGTAATCTCCAAGTCAAAATATTACAAATTCAGGACCCCTTTCTAAATGCATGAAAGGGGTTTAAATAGGTATTTAACAACAAAAATAGCTAAAACTATTCCTACAATCTATCTAAATAAAAAAAATATATGAAACAGAAATGCGAGCTTGATGAAAACCAACTCATTGATCATCTGTTGTAGTGGATGTGTGAAGGTGGCAGATTTTGAGCATCTCCTTTACTTCTTCAGGATGAGTAAGCTTTGAATGAAACTGCCCTGTATATGTGGCATCGAGGAAGTCAGGAATGATGAATCAATGGCATTTGAGAGAAATTTAATTTTTTTCTGTTGACTATGTGGCTTGATGAGATAAGTCCACATTGAATCCCATGATATTCCTTGTAATTGGCCAATTTGCTGAATTTTACTAATGATCTCTTGTTTCCATCTACGATCAGTTTCTTTTACTTTGGGTAATTGCCAGGACTATAATCTGAAATTAAATTGATTGCATATAAGTTATCATTTACCATCTGTGTTACATTGTTCATTATTCCCTTGGCTCTGGATGCAGCCCTTTCTGCTTTGATCAAGCGATGTTCCCATTCTGTAAAAACAATTTCTTTATGTCTCTCCATAATTTTGGGAAGATCTGCTTTTCTCCCTGATTCTGAGTCTTGCCATAAAAGAAAATCGGAGATCTTTTCTTCAGCTTCATCAAATTCAATATTAAGAGTGACTCCTTCATCTATGAGGGAAGATGTTAGCTTACATAAAGACTCTGCTTCTGTAATCTTTAGACAAAATTCATTTAATTGTTGAGATGATAATTTGTTTGTCTCCAAAGCTTCACTTTTGAATTGATCCAGAGTGGGATAATTCTTGAACTTGTCCAATTTAGATTGAAACATCTTTTATTGTTTAATCTTCAGAGTCTGCTCATTTTGTAGAAGAGCTTCTAATTTTCCAATTTATTGACTTAGCTGTTGTTGCTTTTCTAGGGTCTACTGATCAATTTTCTCTTTTTCAACATCCAACTACTCTTCTAATCGTTTAGACTTAAGCTCTTCATCCTGTAATCGATGTTCTAACTGAATGATCATTTGTTGGTTTTCTGCAACTTGTTCCTCAAAAATGGCAATTTGTACATCCTTTTGTTTCATCAACTGTGTAACTTTGGAGGCTTTATCTATAGTGGCATAACTATAGGCACCTGCATACTGAGACAATTTGGGGAGATCCTCATATGGATTCACCTCAACATTCTTATAAACAATATTCATAAATTCTCCCTGTGATGCCAAAAGTGCATCTTGGTCGGTTCTCCTCTTTTTCATCTGTTTTCTCACCACAACCCTATGTTTGGGACTGTAAAATATATCCAAAGGAGGAATTTCTTCTATATTTAACATAATCTCACCAGTGGGGTTTTCAGGGATGATTTCTACATCCTGGTCTTTTGGATCATCAACTTGGGAAATGGTTTGTTTTCCTATTTGTTGGGAAAATTGTTCATATTGGCTCAGCAAATGAGGAGAAACAATAAGTTAAGTAGCTTCTTGTCCTCCAAGTTGAGAACCTACACTATCATTTATAAGTGTATGTTCAGTATTTTTACTCTTTGTGCTTCCTTTCTCAATATGCACATGGGCATCAGTACCTGTGCTCTCTTTTCCTGCTTGAGCCGAAGACTGTTGTACATCAATTTTAGCAGCAGTTTTGGTCTTTCTAGTGTCAGCTTTGCTGCTATCATATTTCTTCTCCAAAACAGGATTAGCTCCTATTACTTCTTTACCAGAAGTACTTCCTGTATCTTTCTGTTCTGGTTCACATCCCTGTGTATAAATCCTCAACTGATTTAGAGGAACTCTGAGTAGCCTCTGACTTCTAAATAATAAAAATTTATTCATCTCCTCAGGCTGAAGTTTAGACTTGGAAAAATAAAAAATTTGATACATTTTATCTACAGAAACAAATAAATCATCAAAAACATCTGGTTCATGTTCGAACCAAGCAATTGAAAGAGAGGTAGTAAAATCATATGCCACCTTCCTGGGATCATATTGCCTTCCAGGAATTGTTGAAAATTTAAGATCAGTTAACTTAACAACTTCTTTCTCAACATGGAAAAAATTTCTAAGAGTATGGTCACCACATTTGAAAGGAAAAGTAGGCCACATGAGCTTTTTGTTGTTCTTTAAAGTCCTAGACATACCTTCTACTGTCAGCTGATAAGAAATTTCCTGTGCTAATAGCTTGTTTGGAACATATAAAGGAAGGATATGTGGCTCTACAATACTTCCAAAAATTATGACATAAGTGAAATTTTCCTCCCCGAACTAATCTCCAATAGAGGACAAATCAACTCTAGCTTTATTGGAAAGTCTATGAGGGAATCAACCAAAAATGATTTGGTAAATCAAAATAAGAAAACCATGGCAAACTCTATAAACATGACTTCTGAAATACCCCTTCCATAAGAACTTATGATATATATTAATCATGATAGGTTCTTTAGGAGTCCATTTCCATCCTAATAGGGGAAATTATGAATTGAAACACAGGGCATCTAGGATGTAAGCACAAAAGTAAAAAGGAGTGGAATTTCCAGAGGCTTTTTTTTTCCTGTACTCAAGAATTCTATTGGCTATTCTATCAGACAAGATAACAACCCAATCCATTATCTCAGAATTAATAGCAGCATGTATCAATGGAACCATTTGAATGGAAAACCTGACTGAATTATCATTACCAAACAATCTACACATCATAGCTGCGACATACCAATATGGAGGCAAGAGAGACTCCATGGAGTACATACTTGATACCTCATGCCTGTGTTTTTCAAGAGCCTTTCTCCATTCTCTGATTGGTTCCGACTGATTTTCATTGTTTGCAGCGAATTCTTTGATAAACTCCTTGTTATAAATATTTTGTGGGTCAAGAAGGTGGTACATTGCTTCGATATCTTCTGGCCTGAACAACTCGAAAATTGTTCCAGATGCAGAAATGAACGTTCTATATTTGATAGATACATTATCAATGACCAATCTAATAACATCGTAATACAGGAAAATGTTTTCCCAAGCAGAAACTCGATGCAGAAATGAGTTTTCCAATGAACCAAGAGGACTTTCAGAATCAAAGTCTAAATAAGCTTCATTAGGAACTGTGGCTTTAGCTTCCACAACTCTAGGGTTTTCCTTTTCCAATAGATTGTAAACACTTTCCCATGTCATTTTCCCAAGTCCCTGGCAGGAGGTGTCTGTAACCAACTTAAGCTTCGCTGGTTTCTCTTTAGGTGGCATAATAACCACAGGGGATTTTGCAACAATGGTAGCTTTCGATTTCGTGAATCTCTTCGACATTTCAGCATTAGGGAGTATTTCTTTTGCTCTGCGAATAGAAAAATTGGATGTTCTATTTCTCTATGACAAATAGAAACTTTCAGCCGAGGTAAAACGTAATAATAAAAAAAAGAGCTATACAAAGTGTTTATTCATTGATTTGTATTTATTGCCTCTATGGTTTAAAACTTAAATGCCCTCTAGGGAGTCACACTCA
This sequence comes from Pinus albicaulis, assembly GCA_034641835.2. NCBI lineage: Eukaryota > Viridiplantae > Streptophyta > Pinopsida > Pinales > Pinaceae > Pinus > Pinus albicaulis. The sequence continues at coordinate 1,324,394,207 of CM076579.1, forward strand.
TGCATTCAAAAACAAAACAAATCATTGTTATTGTTTGATTCACGAGTTAATGTTATCGTACAGTCAGAGATTTGGCATATATCGAAATAAATATAGATATGTTTCCTTTTAAAAATTTGAAATACGATTAATAATAATAAAAGGATATTTAAGTCATAATCGCATCGCAATTCGTTTAAAAGGAAATGAGACAAGACTTATACCAAATCCTGATTGCAAAGATCGCATCAGAGATTTAAAAATGAAATGAACCGTTTAATATTTTCTCCGAAAATGTGATTGCGATGAGAGATGATCCGTCGCATCGGAGTTTTAAAACGAAAGAATGCAATGTTTTAATTTCTTCTAAAATACGATTGCGATGAATCGCATTGCATCGGACATATATGCAAGAAACAAAACACTTTAAACTTATCCGAAATGCGATTGCGATTGAGCGCGATCACATCGAAACTTTACAAAGCAAAAACAAACCTTTTAAAAAAATCTCCAAGTCTCCGATTGTGATTACTGTTCATTTTAATCATTATTATGTATAAAGTATTTATAATGTGTTCGATATTTTTAAAAGGCTTTATAACTCATCGGATCGGAAAGTTATTAAAGGTTGTATACTTTGTGAATAAAAATGTGATATGTATCATTTTATCAATGAATTCTTTATTTCTATTTAGGAATAAAGATATAGAAAGGGGACCTATTTTTAAATGGGATTTATTTTAAAATTTAAAAATGGGGAGGGTTGTTGTACATTAAAAAATTAGCGATTCACTGGAAGAAACAGTTATCTCTGAAAAAATGAAATGAACACTATATTTTTAGTAAGTAAAAATTTCTAAAGATAATAAAAAGTTATCTTAGGATAATTCAAATAAAATCTAACTATGAAAAAGAATAAAAATCACTTACAATTTCTTTCTAATTCCTCCAATATAGAAACATTTTTTTGAGTTATCTCAAGCTTTGATTGTTGATAATAATAAAGTAAATGGATTTCTTCAAGTTTAGCTTTTGTAATATACTCTATTGTCACAGGCATTGCCTCTGCTGCCAGCAAACATTCATAGTCTCGACAGGGTTACCTTTTAACCATTAACTCTCCATTATCCCATCCAACTAAGATTATGACTCTTTAAAAATAAATTCATAAGACATATTATCTTATGTTTTTTGTTTTCTATTTATTTTTTAAATTTAAGAGCCATTGTTCTGGTTTGGTAGCCAGTTATTAACAATGCCATTCACTAGTTGTAATTAAACTGAACAAGCTGGCCCGTGATGAGACTCCTTGTCTTACTTTTATAAGCCATTACCCTGTTTTGGTATGCAATATTGGTAATGTAAGTTTTCTTACTTCTTATGATCATGGTAAGTAGGCTCGTGATGAGACCTCTTATCTCCTAAATTTTTTCATATAATTTCTTAGAATTGCATTCTAAAAAATCACAACCAAAATGGATGGGGTGAAATAGTTTTATCCTTAAGAATAAATGGATGACAATTTTCAGAGTTTTTTGTTTACTAAAGCTTGAAATTTTTTTTGCTTTTTAAAGATAACCTCTCTCTGCTTAAGAAAATTATAATGATTTACATTTTCCTCAAGGTTTCAAAAAGATCATGCAAATGTTTTGAACAAATTTTCAAAGTTTAACATTTTATTTTAAACTATCCAAAATTGTAATCATCTCCTTGAAAATTCTTATTTACACAAAATAAGTATTTATAACATTCTTTCCAAGACAATTTTCAAATAGTAAAAATTCAATTAAAGACTATTAACAACCTTTATTTATAAAAATAAATAAAAATTGCAGAAATGAATATGTACAAGTAAGAAGCTGTTACCTCCTTATGAAAATAATTTCTTTAAGACAAGCCCATTTACAAGAAGAGATTCTCTCTTTCCTATTAAATCTTGAAGTATGAATGTATATGAGCCTATCTTTTCGGCAATCTGAAATAGTCAAAGCCACAGTTTCTGAAATATGGTATGCTTGCCTTTTTCTTCATGTGCTTTATCCCATTTCAGAATAAGATCACCAATTGACAAATTTTTTGAGCCGGTGGAATTTGAATCGAAAGAAGATTTTACAAGTTGTTGATGTTTTTCATGAATATCTTTTTCCTTTTCTCTATCTTCTTCTAATTTAAGGGTTTGATCAAATCTCAACTGAATGGATGAGGAAGGATTTTCTTCAATGAATTTCACTAGGGTTAATGATGGAAGAGCTAGATTTGATGGTATCACAGCTTCTTTACGATAAACTAAATTGAAAGGTGAAGTTCCAATAGAAGCTTTAAGAGTAATACGATCAACCCATAATGCAAAGATTAAAGACTTGTGCCAATTCTTTTGGTTTTGATCAGTAGTCCTTTTAATGATTGTGATGAGATTTTTGTTAGTGGATTCAGCTAAACCATTACCTTGTGGATAATAATTTGCTGAATATTTTAATTTAAAACCTCTCTTAATTGAAAATTCCACTATACTATTACCAGAAAAATAAGATGCATTGTCAAAGACCAGAGCATTAGGTACACCAAAGCTGGTAATGATGAATTGATCAATGAAATCAATAATTGCATCAGAGTTGGCTACCTTTAAAGGAATTCCTTCTACCCACTTTGTGAAGTAATTTGTTGCTGTGAGAATGTACTTGTGTTTTTGGAATAATGAGGAACTATCTCACCAATAATATCAAGCCCCCATTGCTCAAATGGTTGTTCAATGTTTACTGGTTGCAAAGGAAAATCTGGCTTCCTCTGTCTTCCACTAGTAGTTTCGAAAATTGTGCATTTTCTCACATAATCATGTGTATCTTTAAAAAGGTTAGGCCAATAATACCCAACATGGATAATTTTTTGGGCTTTGGTATGGCCTCGAAAATGACCTCCTGCTGGTCCATCATGTAATTCCTGCAATACCTTTTTGGCTTCAGTCTTTTCAAGACATCTTAATAAGATTGAATCATAATTCTTTCTTAATAAAACATCATCAATGATTTCATATTTAGTAGCTTTCAATCTTAAAGCATGTTTATTCTTATAGTTGAGACTAGAAGGAGCATACCCATTTTTCAAGTAAAATATCAGATCAACATATTGAGATTCAGAATCTATAACACTTATCTGACTTAAACAACATTTTTTGGATCTTGATTTTCTAGTATGTTATGAGCTCCTGTTAATAATCTACAAAAACCTTGTCCTCTAACAATCGTCGCCGGTTTAATATCAATATCATATTCTTGCAATGATGTCACCCAATTAGCCCTTTTTTCTCCTACCTCTCTTTGAATTAATAATTGTCTCACTGCAGAGAATGGGACAGTAATTTTTGTGTTTGTTTTTAAGAGAAAAGGCCTAAAATGTTTGATTGACTTAAATACAGTGAAGGCTTGTTTTTCAACATCGGAATAATTCAGCTCAGCTCCTTGCATATTCGAGCTGAAGAATGAAATTAGTGCTTCAATTAGTTGATCATTGAGCTATGTTAAAACATCAGCGTAATATGTTTCAGATGCCAAAGTATACATAATAAAATCATTGGAAAAATTGGGAGTATTCAATGCAGGTGCATCAATGATTGCCCTCTTGATTGCATCAAAGGCTTATTTTTCTTTATACCCCCATTTTAATACCGAATTTTTCCTAATCATATTCTGCATAGGAAAAACAATTTGAGAAAAATATGGAATGAATCTTTTTACAAAATTAATTTGACCTAAAAATGATTGCATGGAATTTTTATTATGAGGTAAAGAAATATCAGAAATTTCCTTAACTATGTAAGGATCGATATATATACCATATTTTAACACAACAAACCCTAAGAGTTTTCCTTGATCGAGAGCAAAGAAGGATTTCTTTGGGTTTAAGGAAATACCGAACTTTCTACATCTTCCAAATATTTGTTTCAAATCATGTAGATGATTGGATCTCTTCTTTGAATAAACTGTCATGTCATCAAGATAAATAACAACTAAATCTGTTAATCAAACCCTTAAATTTTATATCCATATCTACGGAAAGTAGCTCCTGCATTCACTAAACCAAAAGGCATCTGATAAGCATGGGTTCCCCATTTGGTTCTGAAAGTGGTTTTCAACCTATCATCTGGATGCACTGGAATTTGATTATACCCTGAAAATCCATCAAGGAAAGAAACGAGTTCGGAACCGGCTACCTTTTGGAGAATTTTCTCCATAGTTGGCAATGGGAAGTTGTCTTTTTGACATGCCTTGTTTAAATTCCTGAAATCAATACAGATTCTAATATCGCCATTTTTCTTCCTGACAGGTACCATATTGGAAACCCAATTGGAATGCCTTACAGGAAAAATGATTTTGGCTTTCAGAAGTTTATTGAGTTCTGTTTTGATTTGATCTTTAAGATTTGGATGAATCTTTCTTAACTTCTGTTGCACAGGCTTAGCATCAGATAGCATTGGAATTGTGTGTTGAATTACAGAAGCATCATAAGTCTTTAAATCCTCATAACTCCAAGCGAAGACATTTTTATATTTACTCAGAAGTTTAATGAAAGCAGATCGTTCTTTTGGAGTTAAATTGAGACCTAGATTAACATTATGAGGTTAGAATCAGAGCCAAGATTGACTAACTCAAACTTTAAAGTTGAACTTTGAATTTTAGCATTAGTAGCTATCTTGAATTTGTCTTTAATATCATAAAGATCCTCAAGTTTAACAATAGATTTAGGAATCAGATTTTCATTATTTCTTGAAGTAATTTGTAGATCATGATTATCTTCATCAATAATTTGTTTATCATATGATTTCTCAGAAGTTAAGAAATTCAAAATATATTTATCATGGTAGAATACTCTCTAGTTAGTAATATTGTCTGGGACAGATGGGCGAAAAATAAACTCTACTGAAAATCTATCAGGACTGCAATCTTCAAAAGGAAGGAGTTTGGACGCAACATTAGCTAACAAGTCAACTGATGTGTTTTGATTTCTGGGAATAGAAGAGATATTAAATGCTAGAAATCGAGTGGTAAGATCCTGTACTAGAGTTTGATAATGTTTGAGATGTACTGAAAGACAATGGATGGTATTCCTTAATTGTCTTATGACAATTTCAGAATCTCCATATACTTTCAAGTATTTTACATTTAACCCTATGGCCTTATAAAGCCCTTGAATCAAGGCTTCATATTCAACATTATTATTAGTGCACTCAAATTCTAATCTACATGATAGCATGGTTTTCTCTCCTTTTGGATCAATTAGGATGCATCCTGTCCTGCTCCATCACTAGATTTTGATCCATCAAAATATAATGACCAAAATAAAGTTTTATCAACAGGTTTATCTACAAAAGAATCATAAATATTTACAATTCTAGAAGAATCAGATTGCGAAAGATTTTCAATTTGAGAAACAAAAGTATTTACAGAGAATGGTGATTGTGGTGCAGTAAAATTTCCAAGAAAAGACTCGGCAGAATAACCTCCAAGAATATTATTGTTGAAAGCTATAGGTTCATTAGGTTGTTCAAATTTAGTTACAGTGTGCATCATATGTTTTTCTCATTCGAATTTGATTTGATTTGGTTTTCCCTTGTAGGGAAGCCACATATGTGAATAATCAGTAGCAATGTAACCATTAAGTTTCACAGACCAGTCCCTACTTAAGACTAACCCATAGAATTCCATAATATCTGCAATTAGAATATCAATTCTTTGGACAATCCTAGGGTCAAAAGCTAGTCTAATGGTAACTAAATTGATTTCTCCAATAACTTGAACCTTAGAGCAATCCAATTATACAATATGAATAGCAGACTTCTATGGTTCAATATTCAATTTAGCAGAGACTAAAGAAGGCATTATATTGGAAGATGCTCCAGAATCAATTAAAAAATTATGTAAGTTCTTATTGTAGATTTCATAAGTCAACAGAAATGGAGGTGCCTGAAAATTTGATATTTCTCCAATAAGAACAATATCAGCTACATCTACTTGTCTGGTGGCTTACCAGTCCCTTTAGCTGCTTTAGCTACTACACCACTTGGTAGAGGAGCAATCAGTGTAGCATTTAACTCTTTTAATAACAGCTTTTGTTGATGTTTAAGTTTACTGAGTTCATGTAATGAGATGTTTTCTCTAGTCTTTTTCATGTCCTTAATGATATTATAATCCATCGTATCTAATACTACCAGAGTTTTGGATGATGATGTGGGAGGATTGCGAGATGATGGCTGATTCTGAGTGGGTAATGAAGAAGACTTTTTTGCAGGAGTTTTGTCTTTGGTAGTTGGAGTTGTATTTTTCTTTTTTGGAACAGTTTGAATGGGTTCCAATGTAGATTTTCTCCTTGTACTTACAGACATAGCTTCTTGTTCCATGTCACTATCTGAATTAGGGAGAATGAAATCCCACATTCCATTTATTTCAACAACTTCTTCCCTTTCATATTCTTCGTCTGATATTAGAGGATTCTCTTCTTTTCTTCATCTTCTGATTCTGCATTGGAAATTGCATTGGGAGGTTTTGATTCAGTTTGATTTCTCTTGAAATTTCTAAATGGTCTCTTTGTAGAAGTCTCTGCTACTTGCTTTTTGATCTCAACCATCTCATTAGACATGGTTTTAAGAACTTTCTGTAAACCTTCCATGTCATATGGATCTCTTGGTGTCTTTTTCTTGGAATAATCTTTAAAAGTGACTTTCTTTGATTTTATTTCATCAATATCATTTTTCTTATCTAGAGCAATCATTCACTTTTCCACAGAAAAAGCTCCCTTCATATTTTTAGCTAAATTTGGCTTTGTAGCTCTATCTATGAAAATTGCTTTATTTGAGGGTAAAGAGTTAATGTACCATTCACTTCTAACTTGTTCACTAGGTTTAGATGTTACATGAATCTTTTTCAAGAGTTTATTAAATCATGAGTTAAAGTATTTAATGGGTTCCTTTGATTGAGTCCTTAAATTGGAGAGATTGTTAATTAGGGTAGCAACTGATCTATCATCTCCATATTTAGTTAAAAATTGTTCCTCAAACATATCCCACAACATATCCCAATTTATGATAGAATCGGAAAGGTAGGAAAATGCCAAGATCCTGTTGTTCCTTGAAAAGTATGGAAATATTTGGACTACAACATCTTCATGCACTACTTTGATTTAAATTTATAGCAAGCATAAAGTTATTGATATGTTCTTCGCGCGTATACTAGTATGGACTAAAAATTTGGGAGCCATTTTCGGGGATGATCAGGTGAATCATGCAAAGATGCGACCATATTCGTCTGATGCGGTCCATGGTATTTGTGCCATTCTTGTAGCGATGGTAGATGAAATAGGAAGTGATGGCTGGTATATGAGTAATATGGGTTGAAGTGGCGAAGAAACAATTAATGTTTGAGCGGATATAATTTGACCAGGATGAAGATTGAAAATGTAATTTGAGGAGATGAATGATTATATGTAGTTTGGACAGATGATGATGAGACTACTGCACTTTTAGGATTTGGAGCCTGGGAAATAGATGATTAAATATGCGATGAAGAGCTAGTACCACTTTATGTTTCCCGTGGATTTTTTCTTGTTTTGACTCTACTAGGTATAGGAAATTCTTTTGGGGAAATTCCAAGTTTTTCACTTTGTGACCTAGTGAGAGGTATGGAAGAAACAAACTGTGAGGTGACACTACCTTTAGATAATTCTGATTCTTCTAATGATAACGAGAATCCTTGAAGTTTATAAGCCAAGGCTTCAACTTCAGGGGATTCAAGAGTTGGATTATCTGATTGATCTGAAACTTTGGTAGTGGGTGTTTGAATAATTTTCTCAATTTCTTCTCTTGTGATTTGAGATGTGGAAGAAATTGAAGGTGATGAGGGTGATGTGCTCTTAGAATGGATTTCGGATTTAGATTTATCTTCCATTCATAGCTTATGCCCTCCTTCTAGCACCAAAAATTTTGAAGCCTCGAAAATTGCTGCTTCAAACATAGGGGGATAACCACCTGGTCGGGAACTTAGGACAACTCCTTTTCCGTTTGGTATGGTGGCTCTGAATGGATTTATAGGACCAGTTTGCTAATGATTTAAATGGGTTGGTAATGGAATGATTGGATGGGGGAAAATGGGACTAAATGACTGAAATAACACTATCTAATCTAATTTAAAATTGATGAAATAACTCTAAAACTAACGTGGGCATCAAATGTGAATACAACTCTAAATTGTTTCAATTAATCAAAAACCATGAAAATGTATTACAACTTAATTGAAATGTGCAGCAATTAAACAGAGTTATAATAACATATTTCATTCATCACAATATATCGCTTGCATATACTATAAAAGATAAATATTTATAACACACTCAGAAATGATATGTATAAAGAAATATTGTGAAACAAGTACACATAAACAATAACAATTTAAAAGAGAATATTACATAACAAAAGAAATTAACAGTGAATAGATAGAAATACCATATCCATCTCGATAGTTTCTAATGCAATCCGATATCCAAATCCATCACTTCAATGTAAAATCAACTCCAAGATACAAAAATGCAATTCTTAAAGATAATTTCGCAGAGAATCACTAGATGTGATCCTTCATAAAAAATAGAGGAGTTAATGGAGTACAGAAATGTAATCTCCAAGTCAAAATATTACAAATTCAGGACCCCTTTCTAAATGCATGAAAGGGGTTTAAATAAGTACCTAACAAAAATAGCTAGAACTATTCCTACAATCTATCTAAATTAAAAAATATATGAAACAAAAATGCGAGCTTGATGAAAATCGACTCATTGATCATCAGTTGAGGTGGATGTACGAAGGTGGCAAATTTTGAGCATCTCCTTTACTTCTTCAGGATGACTAGGCTTCGAATGCAACCGCCCTATATAAGTGGCATCAGAAAACTCGGGAATGATGCAATCAATGGCACTTGAGAGAAATTTAATTTCTATTTGTTGACTATGTGGCTTGATGAGATAAGTGCACATTGAATCCCATAATATTCCCTATAATTGGCCAATTTGCTGATTTTTATTAATGATCTATTGTCTCCATCTAAGATCAGTTTCCTTTACTCTAGGTGATTGGCCGGGACTACAATCTGCAATTAAATTGATTGAATATAACTTATAATTTACCATCTGTGTTACATTGTTCATTATTCCCTTAGCTATGGACGTGGCTCTTTTTGCTTTGATCAAGCGATGTTTCCATTCTATTCATAGCTTTAATTCTTCTCTCTCTCCATATTTGGGAGAAATCTGCTTTTCTTCACAGTTCAGGTCTCATAAAATTGAATCTTTTTTTATTAGCTAGTTCAATATTAAGAGTGACTCCTTCATCTATGAGGGAAGATGTTAGCTTACATAAAGACTCTGCTTCTGTAATCTTTAGACAAAATTCATTTAATTGTTGAGATGATAATTTGTTTGTCTCCAAAGCTTCACTTTTGAATTGATCCAGAGTGGGATAATTCTTGAACTTGTCCAATTTAGATTGAAACATCTTTTATTGTTTAATCTTCAGAGTCTGCTCATTTTGTAGAAGAGCTTCTAATTTTCCAATTTATTGACTTAGCTGTTGTTGCTTTTCTAGGGTCTACTGATCAATTTTCTCTTTTTCAACATCCAACTACTCTTCTAATCGTTTAGACTTAAGCTCTTCATCCTGTAATCGATGTTCTAACTGAATGATCATTTGTTGGTTTTCTGCAACTTGTTCCTCAAAAATGGCAATTTGTACATCCTTTTGTTTCATCAACTGTGTAACTTTGGAGGCTTTATCTATAGTGGCATAACTATAGGCACCTGCATACTGAGACAATTTGGGGAGATCCTCATATGGATTCACCTCAACATTCTTATAAACAATATTCATAAATTCTCCCTGTGATGCCAAAAGTGCATCTTGGTCGGTTCTCCTCTTTTTCATCTGTTTTCTCACCACAACCCTATGTTTGGGACTGTAAAATATATCCAAAGGAGGAATTTCTTCTATCTTTAACATAATCTCACCAGTGGGGTTTTCAGGGATGATTTCTACATCCTGGTATTTTGGATCATCAACTTGGGAAATGGTTTGTTTTCCTATTTGTTGGGAAAATTGTTCATATTGGCTCAGCAAATGAGGAGAAACAATAAGTTAAGTAGCTTCTTGTCCTCCAAGTTGAGAACCTACACTATCATTTATAAGTGTATGTTCAGTATTTTTACTCTTTGTGCTTCCTTTCTCAATATGCACATGGGCATCAGTACCTGTGCTCTCTTTTCCTGCTTGAGCCGAAGACTGTTGTACATCAATTTTAGCAACGGTTTTGGTCTTTCTAGTGTCAGCTTTGCTGCTATCATATTTCTTCTCCAAAACAGGATTAGCTCCTATTACTTCTTTACCAGAAGTACTTCCTGTATCTTTCTGTTCTGGTTCACATCCCTGTGTATAAATCCTCAACTGATTTAGAGGAACTCTGAGTAGCCTCTGACTTCTAAATAATAAAAATTTATTCATCTCCTCAGGCTGAAGTTTAGACTTGGAAAAATAAAAAATTTGATACATTTTATCTACAGAAACAAATAAATCATCAAAAACATCTGGTTCATGTTCGAACCAAGCAATTGAAAGAGAGGTAGTAAAATCATATGCCACCTTCCTGGGATCATATTGCCTTCCAGGAATTGTTGAAAATTTAAGATCAGTTAACTTAACAACTTCTTTCTCAACATGGAAAAAATTTCTAAGAGTATGGTCACCACATTTGAAAGGAAAAGTAGGCCACATGAGCTTTTTGTTGTTCTTTAAAGTCCTAGACATACCTTCTACTGTCAGCTGATAAGAAATTTCCTGTGCTAATAGCTTGTTTGGAACATATAAAGGAAGGATATGTGGCTCTACAATACTTCCAAAAATTATGACATAAGTGAAATTTTCCTCCCCGAACTAATCTCCAATAGAGGACAAATCAACTCTAGCTTTATTGGAAAGTCTATGAGGGAATCAACCAAAAATGATTTGGTAAATCAAAATAAGAAAACCATGGCAAACTCTATAAACATGACTTCTGAAATACCCCTTCCATAAGAACTTATGATATATATTAATCATGATAGGTTCTTTAGGAGTCCATTTCCATCCTAATAGGGGAAATTATGAATTGAAACACAGGGCATCTAGGATGTAAGCACAAAAGTAAAAAGGAGTGGAATTTCCAGAGGCTTTTTTTTTCCTGTACTCAAGAATTCTATTGGCTATTCTATCAGACAAGATAACAACCCAATCCATTATCTCAGAATTAATAGCAGCATGTATCAATGGAACCATTTGAATGGAAAACCTGACTGAATTATCATTACCAAACAATCTACACATCATAGCTGCGACATACCAATATGGAGGCAAGAGAGACTCCATGGAGTACATACTTGATACCTCATGCCTGTGTTTTTCAAGAGCCTTTCTCCATTCTCTGATTGGTTCCGACTGATTTTCATTGTTTGCAGCGAATTCTTTGATAAACTCCTTGTTATAAATATTTTGTGGGTCAAGAAGGTGGTACATTGCTTCGATATCTTCTGGCCTGAACAACTCGAAAATTGTTCCAGATGCAGAAATGAACGTTCTATATTTGATAGATACATTATCAATGACCAATCTAATAACATCGTAATACAGGAAAATGTTTTCCCAAGCAGAAACTCGATGCAGAAATGAGTTTTCCAATGAACCAAGAGGACTTTCAGAATCAAAGTCTAAATAAGCTTCATTAGGAACTGTGGCTTTAGCTTCCACAACTCTAGGGTTTTCCTTTTCCAATAGATTGTAAACACTTTCCCATGTCATTTTCCCAAGTCCCTGGCAGGAGGTGTCTGTAACCAACTTAAGCTTCGCTGGTTTCTCTTTAGGTGGCATAATAACCACAGGGGATTTTGCAACAATGGTAGCTTTCGATTTCGTGAATCTCTTCGACATTTCAGCATTAGGGAGTATTTCTTTTGCTCTGCGAATAGAAAAATTGGATGTTCTATTTCTCTATGACAAATAGAAACTTTCAGCCGAGGTAAAACGTAATAATAAAAAAAAGAGCTATACAAAGTGTTTATTCATTGATTTGTATTTATTGCCTCTATGGTTTAAAACTTAAATGCCCTCTAGGGAGTCACACTCATGCATTCAAAAACAAAACAAATCATTGTTATTGTTTGATTCACGAGTTAATGTTATCGTACAGTCAGATATTTGGCATATATCGAAATAAATATAGATATGTTTCCTTTTAAAACTTTGAAATACGATGAATAATAATAAAAGAATATTTAAGTCATAATCGCATCGCAATTCATTTAAAAGGAAATGAGACAAGAGCTATACCAAATCCCAATTGCGAAGATCGCATCGGAGATTTAAAATGAAATGAACTGTTTAATATTTTCTCCGAAAATGCGATTGTGATGAGAGATGATCCGTCGCATTGGAGTTTTCAAACGAAAGAATGCAATGTTTTAATTTCTTCCGAAATGCGATTGCGATGAATCGCATCGCATCAGACATATATACAAGAAACACAACACTTTAAACTTATCCGAAATGCGATTGCGATTGAGCGTGATCACATCAGAACTTTACAAAGAAAAAACAAACCTTTTAAAGAACTCTCCGAGTCTCCGATTGTGATTACTGTTCATTTTAATCATTATTAAGTATAAAGTCTTTATAATGTGTTCGATATGTTTAAAAGGCTTTATAACTCATCGGATTGGAAAGTTATTAAAGATTGTACACTTTGTGAATAAAAATGTGATATGTATCCTTTATCAATGAATTCTTTATTTCTATTTAGGAATAAAGATATAGAAAGGGGACTTATTTTTAAATGGGATTTATTTTAAAATTTAAAAATGGGGAGGGTTGTTGTACAATACAACAGGACCCTGAGTTGAATATTGACCTTAAGGTGAATATTGACCTTGAGGCATGTATTGACCTTGAGGTTGCCCCCCAGGCTGTAAATTACTAACTTGAGGCTGCCCCCCAAGCTATAAATTACTACCTTGAGGGTCAGGGTTTGGAATATTTCCAGACATCATATAAATTTTCTCTACATTTACAGTTCCAGTATTTGATTCATGTAGTCTAGATGATAGTGTACGTTTATCGGGAAAAGCATATGCCTTTGAGAAAGTACCAGAGAGTGACTGGTATCCTGCAGGAACTAAAGGACCACCATATAAATATGTTTCTGGAGATTCATAAAACATGGATGACTCACCGAACATGTTTAAAGGAGATCTATAAACTCTCGGTGTAGAAGGAAATGGAATTCAGGGTGGCAAATAATTCAAACCAACGTTCTGTAGAAAGTCTATTAATGAATAATACCGAGCGTCTTGTCTAAAATGATTATAAAAAATTGATTCACGTTCTCGAAGATCTAAAGTTTCGTGAGCTGAAGGAAGAACTACTTCTTCTTCAGTGTCAGTAACTTCTTCAATACTAATGATACAAGGAGGAAGATCTTCTGTGATCCGAGTCTTCACTCTAGGTGAAGCAATATTACTAGGGGTTGGAGTAACAAACTCTAAAGTAGGTTCAGATGTAGCAGGTTCAGTTTCTGGCTCAGAAATTTCAGCTTCAGGAGATGATAATTCACTTGTTATAGAAGCAAGTTCAGCTAATTCGGAAATCAAAATTTTCTGAGGAGTAAACTCTGCTGGTTGTGGTTGATCTACTTCATAATCAGGATGAATAATTATAGATTTTTCTTCCTGTTTTGTTGACCCAGTCCCGGATTTTTGTTCTCTTTCATATCTATGTCTTTCTAATTTTCTTGGTGTATATTAAGGGGATTTCCCTTGCATTCTATGTTATTGTCTCAATAATTCAGCCACGATTAAAACTTTTAATCACATGCAATCCAATAAAATTTCAATAAAAATCCTAAAGTCTCTAAGGAAACAACCAAATGAATCACACACCTAGAAAATATAAGAGATCAAACCACACACTAATAGTAGATTCCCACACTAAAAACACTATTTGGTGATGAAATCAAACATCGTGGAATTTTAATGTAGAAATGGAAGTTGTAACAATTACCCCAAATTTTTTTTTAATGAAACAGACCAGTGCAAATTTCTCCACTTAAACCATCTCGAGTGAAAAGAACCCTCCGGAGAGTGCAAGTGAGTCTAGCCGAGGTCTGTTCTAGGTGCAGTGGGACCTTCCCTCCACCATCACCTTGGGAAAGAATCCTAAAGTTCATGGCCACTAAGGTCACCAACAGGAACACATATACCTGGGGGAAATTCTACAATCTGATATACACGCAAGGGCAAAGTAACAAGCTCAATCCCCTTGAAGGCTCCTTGACATAATCCAAGGTTTACCGAAAAGTGACCCCAGTCTCCTCGACAATGGTCTATCCAAGGTTTACCGTTTGTAATACGTGCACATATTTTATCATTCCCAATGAGATAGGTGTGATTACCTCACTAGTTTGGATATGATCTCATGCTTGAATCCTTTAGGAGGATCTTCCCAGAGCACACATGCTACAATTGGATTTTGTTACTGCAAGATTTACTACTTGTTTATTTGAAATGCCTTGGAAAGTTAACTACAACCTATTCCAAGATACTAGCCTGAGCTATGTTGGTGGAAAAGAGCCCTAGAAATATAAAAATTTCTAGATTTATTTTAATTAAGCGTTAATTTTAGTTTGGTTGTTTCCTAGGTCAAAATATGTGGAAGTGAAACTTCGATGATGTTTAATGACCCGACTCAAAAATTTCTTAAAGTGCATCTATATGAAAATCAAATTATTTATTTTCAATGAAACCTATTTAGAGGAAATATTTGAGAGATTTCAATATCTTTTAAAACATCAATTCTTCCTTTGATAAACAAGAAAATTCGAAAAGAAGACAATTCATTGAAAACTCAATTTCACAGAAGAGAAATCACTTGTTCAAAATGAAATTCCCTATATCATTCAAATCATAAACTAGAATCAAAATTCTCCCAAAAGAAAACTACAACTTTTAAAAACATAAAATTTAAAACCAAAATAAAAACTCTAATTTTGAATCCTATCTAAAATTTTTTAGGATGTTTACGCTCAGTTTGTAACCTAACTAAGAATTTTCTGCTTATCTCAGCAAGAAATCAAAACATCCAATAATGTTTTTAAAGTGAAATTTAGACCTTCACAAGCTAAAAGGTTTTATAAGTAATGAAAATAAAATCAAATTCTCATAAGAGTAATAATTACATCAAGTTCAAGGGCTCAACAGAAAATCAATGACATACCAAGTAGCTGAGGTATACAAAAATTTCCGATTTAGAGAAACAGGAAAACAAGGCAAACAATCACTCACAAAACACAAAATATCTTAAAAGATCACTTCAAACACAGAAATTGCTGAAAGAAATTCACACAAAGGTATTTCACAGTTAAGAGAAGTTGGGATAATAACAGAGAATCTAGTAATTGGATTCCAGAAAACAGAATTTTTACTTTCTCAAAAATTTTCCAGAAGTCCGCAGTTTTTGATAGAATAAGGTGTGGTGCCGCACTATATTCTACTAAAATTTGCGGAGTCTACCGCTCTTTTTTTAAATAAAAAGTGCGGAAGGCAGGACAAACAAAGAAAAAATAAAAATATAGATTCACGGTCAGGGATTCTATTGAGTCTTCTACCCAACCCATTTTTGAGCTAATCAAAATCAAAGAAACCTTTCAAAAGTCAAAATGAAAATGAAAAAGAAAACTAAGTTCAGATATTCCTAGTGGAGTCACCATTTTGTTAGATGGACAAATATCTCTTGCGGACAAGAGAAATCTCTCTATTATCCTAAGGATATCTAAAAACAAACAGATAAAGGTAGACCATTTTCTCTAGACCATTATGCTTAAGAATTATTAATTAACTATGGAGAGATGCTCCTACCTGAAGTCCAACGCTTATTCTATCTTCAATCCAGTCATTCTAGAAGATATTGATCCAACATATAAGATCTGCAATCAAAGACAAGCGAAATGGATCAAAATCATCTGCAATATATGATAATTTAAAAGAAATAATCCATCTTAGTGATCAAGGAATCCAAGAATTAAATTATTCAAAAGATACATGAACAACTTAATGAGAAAATATAATCCATTTGTATTAACTTCGAATGATAAGAAGAAACCTTACAGCCTTTATGCCTTGACATTTGTACAGGTTCTTCCAGGGTCCCAAATAGTCGTTTTCCTTAGTTTGAAAAGACTCCAACTCTTTGAATTAGCATTAAAATATGGCCATGAGTATGTAATCTTTCTCATGCCAATGATGGCAAATGTGGAGAGTATAATTTCTTCAAAAATTCACCTCAAAAATACCAAGTTCTAAGTACCCTTGAGACTGAAACATGGTCTCAATTTATAGCTGAAGGAAGGTAGTTTCTGTTCCAATAAGGAAGGGATAAAGCCCTCTCATCATGGGATTTTAGCTCCAAAAACCAAGGGATAGCTCCATTTATGAAGGGATAAAGGTTCATGAATGGAAGGGGTGAAGCTCGACCAGATAGCACTTCTATAAGGCCCCAGCTGGGAGAATATTCGACCAACTGGGCTTCTAGAACTTACTTTTATTTTTATTTTACCTTTTACGGGGTTCCACAATTTTAATGAGCAGAACATGCGGGATGTGTCGCAGGTTTTATAGCAATAAACTGCGGTACCACAGGAAATGACTAGGGAAAGTGCAGAGTTAGGCTTTTTAGGGATTTAATAAGCTTTTTTCCAATTCCATGACTTGATTTAGGAACTTTATGATTTTAAACCTCTAAGGGAGAAATAAATAGGTAATGATCAACCCATATAGATAGCTAAATGTCATGGTGAAAAATTTTAGTGTAACACACCGATAGTAATAGTCTTTTCTTTTGCATCATTTACCAAATTCTTCTTACCTTATTCATCTGCGATTGATGTAAATCCATTTTGAAAAGTGTCCCATACTTCGTAACCTTGCGACAAGAGATAGACCTCCATTCTTCCTTTCTAGAGTGCATGATTATTTTCATTGAACATAGGTACGCCATTCTTAGTATGCTCCATGACCTCCTTCCAGCTGTTAAACTATTATTGAAGGAACCAAGCTCTGATACCAATTGTTGGAAACATGTCGACAAGTAGAAACCATCAAAAACATTCTTGACCCAGAATATGGTAATTTGGTAGGTCAAAAATCCCATGAAATATTGGGATAGCCCCTGTTGCTTCTTGGGTTGACATCAATGACAACCACTGATAAAAAACCTCTGTGGCCAAAAAACCTTTAAGATGAAATCAACATTTTCTACAATCTGTAGTCTGGGACACACTTGAACTGAAACTAGATAGGAAAATGAAACTAAAACTGGAAATATGCTCAGAGTGTTGAGCTTATTTTCACACCTACCTACCTACTGTTGATCAGTGGTTGTCATACCACATTAGTTTCGATGTCAATGCCCCTTCACAGGGTGTTGGCTGATATATCGATCTTGGTGATAAGATCAATCTCCCTAGTGTCGAAAACAATCTAGCAACAAACGAACAACTATTGATTACTTAAATATATTCGTTTTAAAAATAAATGCTATGAAGGTGTCGATCCTACCTTAGATCCAAATGCTTATTTTATGGTCATATCTTTCCGTCGCAAGAAAGTGTCGTCTTTTGTCGCAACAAAGTGTCATCTTTTGTCGACTTGCAATCACAAACAAGAAAATATTAAATAGCACCTGTATAACAAATAATCGTAAAACATACCTATCATAGTGATCAAGGAATATATGAAATAAATGATCAAACGACAACTTATTGAAATAAACAATCGAACGACAATTTATTGAGAAAAACAAAACTTGATTGTATTAATCTTAAAATAACAGAAGAACCTTACAACCTTAGCCTTGATGTTTGAAAAGGCCTTCCCGAGGTCCGAAGCAGGAGTCTCCTCTACTTTGATAAGTCTTGCACTCTTCCTCCAGGAGCACATAGAGGTATGTGATCTTTCCTCTCAAAAGCTCAGCAGAAAGAAGTCTAAATCTCAACAACACTTCAACTCAATCACACACTAAAGCTTGAACTCCCTTTGAGGCTACCCAATGCCTCTTTTTATAGAGCAGATGAGGAGGTTAGGGTTCCACCTTTGAAGGGATAGAATCCTCCTTCAAAGGGATAGGCTCCTCACATCAAGGGATTAGTTCCTTAATGTGAGGGATGCATGAACCTTACTAAAGCGTACTCATCCCCAAAAAAGCTCATCTAGAACCTTCTATAATTGACCTCAAATCAGCTTTTTGACTTTACTTTCTCGCTTTTTTTACTTTGAGAAGGGTACGCAGGCATTAAAAGGGAAAAATGCATTTTGGAACGCAGGTAAGTAGTGTATTACCTGCGTACCCAAGCTAGGAATGCAGGCAGGCTTCATGTTACCTGCGTACCCAAGGAATTTTGAGTTTTTAGGGTTTTTCCTCCAGTTTTAGGGCTTGGAATGAGGATAAAAGGTTGTAAGGCTTGCAGAGGAGGCATGTATGAGTGTTAAAGAGCTCATACAGTCAGCAGAATGTCAAGGTGACAGTTTTTAGTGCAACAGATTACCCCCTAAAGTGCGAAGTCTGGAATAGATGAAGATGAAGTCTGTCATATATGAAGAGTGAAGTACTTTATCATTTCAAGGATCATCCTGTGGACACCCCGGTCAGAACCTGTAAAAACATTCAATGCAAAATATATATATGTAAACATATCATCGCTGAGGTAGGCATTCCCATACTCAGATCAAAACTAACTAGAAAACTGACTTAACTTGTTCTGATACAGGAATGATTTTCAATACATCAATAGTATAGAAATGTGTAGACAGAGTATGGATGCAGCCATCTGTTTATGAATAGTCCACTGTATAAATGAATAACAAAATTCCTCGCAGCCTGGATGGTAGAAACTAGATCCAGGGTCTTGATTTCCGCATCTCGAACTAGTACGATTCTATCCATGTGAATAAATGTGTTGAAGTCGAACATGGTAGAAACCACTTGATTACCAGTCAATGATGTAAAATGTTAACAAGTGTGAGAGAAACCACCAGTAATGTCAATGGCTCTCAAAGTACCCAGTACAATCCATGAAATGTGAATGAATGAGATGAAGTCGAACATGTCACGGAATCATTCGATCGAAGGTCAATGATGCAACCTGTCGTCGAAGGCGAGAAACCTGCCATTGAGGCATGCAGATTTCAAGGTACTGACGATTTCTGGATCAACTTCCTAGATAATGAGCTGTCGTCGATAGAAAGTGATCCGTCGTAGGCAAGCCCACAACACGAAATCATAGATCAATTTTTGAAGAAATATATTGGCAAGGACTGACTCAGGGATGGTCAAAATGGATGACAGATATTTTGCAGATGAATGGTTTGTTTGAACTGTCCTCTTGAACACATAACGACACTGCAGATGGCTTGGTACAATTGACTCAAAGCTAATACCCAGAAACCGGCTGAAGACTTTCAATATGGTTTGATTAACTGTTGGACAAAGGATTTCCCAACCCAGGTGAACAAAAAGTGTCATGTTCAAGAGTGGTTAATGGTTTTCCGAACAATCAAAATGTAACAAACAGGTTCGTTTTTCTCTCTTTTCCCCCACCATTTCTGGCAAGTACCTCTTTATTTTTGACAAGCTTGAGGAGGATAACATTTGCTTGTTTATAAGCTCATCCTTCGGATGAGTCCAAATTAGTTTAAGATTCGAACCCTAAGAAGGAGTGGTTCGTTCCTGTTGAAAATTAAACAGGTCCTTTACTGTTAAATTTTAACGAGTCTAGTATAGGAGAAACTCGGTGTTTTTCAATTTTAGGGAGTCAGAAGAAAAAACTTAAGAAAACTCCATAGGTGTACTTTTTCGTAAATTTAGTCTCTCGAGCCCGAAAAAGGATAAAATAATGCGGGAGAGAACTCTATTGACCGTAATTAGTCAACGTATACCTTTTTTCGTAAATAGTCCATTTCAGTCCGTAAAAGGGGTAAACTTATACTGAAGGGACGATCATTCATTTACTTTAACGAGTTCGAATAATCAAGTGCTCGGCAATCTTTTCATGTTTAGAGAGTCTGAAAAGGGCTTAAAAGAGAACTCAAAATTTCACTTTTTCGTAAGTTTTAACGAGTTCGAAAAAGGGATAAAAATGTACTCATGGTTTTCACTTTTTCATAAGTTTTAACGAGTTCGAAAAAGGGATAAAAATGTACTCATATGGCCGACTTTCAATTTAATTTACGAGCAGGAAAAGACGGAAAGAACTCGGCATTTTTATATGTTTTACGAGAATAAAAGATAGCAAAATAATCTCGGGATTTTCATGAGTTTAACGAGTCTTGAAAATAACCGAAATTGACTCAAGATAGGTTTCATTTTTACAAAAGCTTGAAACAGAGAAAAACTATGCTTCATAGTGGTTTCATTTTTACACAAGCTTGAAACAGAGAGAAAACTGTGCTTGATGCCCCCTAAGCGTAACTGCTAGAGCGCATGCCCCCCCAGCTTCATTTCATTCAACTAAGTACACTGCTGGTAATTAATAGCTGGATGGAATGAAGGTTCATTTACGAGATCATATGAAAGACCCAACCTAAAACTATAAGAAAATTATGCAAAAACTGAAATAACTAACCTAAATATGTGACTTAACATTTACGAGATCTAGTCAAAGACTCGACTCAATTAGGGGAGGATTTGTTTCATTTTTTAACGAGCTTGACACAGGAAAAGAACTATGCTCATGGCAACGTGTTTCATTTTTTAACAAGGTTGACACAGTAAAAGGAACTTTCCTCATACCTGATTCATTTTTTACGAGGTTGACTCAGTAACAGGAACCATCCTCAGAAACTACTTATTTCTAATCTATTAATCTACTCTCTACAATCTACCTACTGATTCATTTTTTAATGAGGTTGACACAGGAAAAGAACTGTCCTCATAGAAGCTTGTTTCATTTTTTAACGAGCTTGACACAAGAAAAGGAACTATGCTCTCGACTAACTGATTCATTTTTTAACGAGGTTGACACAGGAAAAGAACCATCCTCAAACACACTGATTCATTTTTTAACGAGGTTGACACAGTAAAAGGAACTCTCCTCACACACACTGATTCATTTTTTAACGAGGTTGACACAGTACAAGGAACTCTCCTCACCCACTTGTTTCATTTTTTAAGGAGCTTGACACAAGACAAGAACTCTGCTCCAGACACCTGTTTCATTTTTTAATGAGGTTGGCACAGGAAAAGGAACTCTTCTCATAGAAGCTTGTTTATGGCTTCCAACTGGAG
The DNA here is from genome assembly GCA_034641835.2 of Pinus albicaulis. Classification (NCBI taxonomy): domain Eukaryota; kingdom Viridiplantae; phylum Streptophyta; class Pinopsida; order Pinales; family Pinaceae; genus Pinus; species Pinus albicaulis. The sequence goes on from CM076579.1 coordinate 1,324,415,571, forward strand.
GAAACACATGTCAATGGACACACCTTGATCATGGCTTCCAAGAGGTCTTCATCAGATGGAAGAATAGTTCTCTGGAAGGAACACATGTCAAGGGACTCAAAAGGGATAAGAACATCGCGTTCAAATAATCCCATAGAGTTTTCCATGTCAATTACCGGATCTAAGTCAAAGGAAGACGAGCAAACAGTGAGAGGCTCGCTTACATCGGTAACTGAAAACATGGGACTAGTTGCCACATAATTAACCCGTGGCGGGGTAGATACCACTTTAGAATCAAGAACATTTAGGGGTGTCATATTATTGGTAGTCGAAACAAGACTAGGGAACGAAAGCTGGTCTATAGTCACAATATTTCCATTGTGAGGGAAAGACATCACGCGAAAGAGTGTTGATACTACAACTTTCATTGCATAGACATAGTCTCGCCCAAGGAGTAAATTGAAATCCAAGGGGCCTCGAACTACCATAAGATCAATACAGACAATTTTACCTTCCAAAGTAATAGAAAAATTAGGAAGGATCCCTAAAGGTTCACTAATGGTTCTGTTAAAAGCTTTCAGATTCTGCGTAATAGGCACAAGTTGAGGGGAACCCAAAGCTTTCCAAGCAGTTGAGGATAAAATACTAACAGAAGCACCTTCATCTACCTGTGTGCGGTGTATGTCCCTACCACCAAACTTCACAATGATTTGGAAAGGGATGGAGGAAGGAAGACAAGGTTCTGTCAGTCTATTCCAATCAAAGGAAAAGACCTCAGTACTTGGAGGGGGTTCTGTAGAAACAGGTGAAATTCCCCCTAGCGTAGAAGAATCTGATGTAACAAGAAGAACCTGAGCGGTATGAAGTTCACTCTCTACAGGGAGAATGGGATCGAACGAATGTGAAATCGAATCGACCACTTGATCAACTAATGGATCATGAAACCTTACTAAAGCATACTCATCCCCAAAAATTATCATCTAGAAGCTTCCAGAATTGACCTCAAATCATCTTTTTAACTTTTGTTTCTCGCTTTTTTGACATTGAGAAGGGTACGCAGGCATTACAAGGGAAAATTTGTTTTGGAACCACGAATTGAAATTGCAGAAGTGTGCACCGCATACCCAAACTATGAATCTGACAGAGGCTTCATGTTACCTATGTACCCAAAGTTTTAGAGATTTTTAGGGGTTTTCCTCTGTTTTAGTGCTTGAAATGAGGATTAAAGGTTGTAAGACTTGAAGAGAGCATGTATGAGTGTTAATGAGCTCATACGGTCGACGAGATGTCAAGGTGACATTTTTAAGAGCTGACAAGGGGCTAACCCAATATTGCATGGGAATTTTGACCTACAAAATTAATAGATTCTAGGTCAATAATTATTTTGATGGTTTCTACTTGTCGAGATGTTTCCATTGATATATGGCACGCCATGTAATTCTTCACGGTTTGAGAGATATTCATGTTTGAAGTTTGTACCCCCAGTTAGTGGGCTAAAACCCCATGGGGTTGTGGCATGAGTCATTGAAAAGTCATAATTAATATTTTTTAAGCTCCTAAAATCCCTCCCACATTCACTTGTTGAAGCCCCTCTCAACCTAAGCATTTATATAAATTGTGATCCTCATTTCCTCCTTATGTAAGGGATTTGGCCATCTGAAATAGGTCATCGTGGAATTTTCACTCTAACTTATTTTCTATGAAGGTTCAGAAGCTAAAATGTTTATGAGGCGAAGTCGAAATCCCGAGGAAGCTGCTGTGAAAATTTCAGATCAAGGTGCGCAATATTTTGGGAAATATGATCTGTGGAAGTCAGGGTTTTTGTAGGCTCCTGAAATTCATCTCAAAGAAGTGACCGTGGTAAAATCATCATAACTCTCTCTCTGAGTATCGGATTGGAATTCTGTAAAAAGTGAAAGATATTGCACAGAATTTAGTTTTCACTCTATCAATTTCAGAGCCGAATGAAGAAAAAGTGACACATGGAACGCCATACAAGTTCGCTCTGCTGAAACAGTCCATAATTAGGGAATTGTGAGAGATTGGGTATAACTCTCTCTTGAAGAATAAAAATTGGGTCAGACCTATGGAATTGGAAAGACGACTCAAATTACTACTACAAGACTGAAAATCAGATATTCATGATCTGAAATAACAGAGATACACCAAATTCAATATCGAGCTCCTAGAAGGCAAGAAAAAGATAGATCGTGTGTTGTCAAGGGTTGCAAAGGACCAGAATTTCTATGGTAGAAAAGCAAAGAAAGGTGCAGCAGAGGGTAGCATGACAAGAGCAGCAACCAAGGTGCATAACAACAGCAAGAATTTCATCATATGAAGTCTTCAAGTGGGCAGCACTGCATACAATCATTGTAAAGGTATCATTGTACTTAGTCATTGTAAATACATTATTGTACAAATTGTACTAGTGTCTATCTGCCAAGGGTTGAAGAGGAAGTGTTGGGAGGTCTAGGATCATCATTAGGTGGTTATGTCAAAGTTGGGGTTATGGTCTAGTATATCTTCTTCTTCTACATCATTCTATATCATTGTAAAGTGGACCATTTTCCCTGGTACGGGAGTCCATTCTTCTTTTATTCTTCTATAGGGTGGTAGGGTGGTGCTAGGGTGATTTGTAGCTCATTGGGTGTTGGGGCATCCGTTTTGTTGACTACTGAATAATCTCGGGCGTTGGAGCGTCCATCCAGTGGGAGCTGGAGAAGAATGCTTTTCTAGATTCTAGGAAGTTGGAGCTTTATTTTCAATTGGAGTTGAATATTAAAGAATTATTAGAAAATCATTAGGTGGTTTTTGTCCCGGAGTGGGTTTCCACCTTAAAAAATATGTGCATTTGTGTTCCTCTTGTTTGCTGCTATCATTGTACAAACACTGATAATAATTGAAGATTAACTAATGCTCTAATTGTAAGAAATATTGATTCACCCCCCCCCCCCCTTCTCAGTATTTCCAACACCTACCCTAAACTAACTTGGAGATGATATATACACTAAGTGAACTCTTTTCTCCAATGCAACCAATCAAGTAAATGACTACATGATTGATTCTTGTTCACTTTTTGGAGTAGGCTGAAAAAAAAGGGCCACTCCCATCTTACTTTCCATTGAACAACAGTGTTCAAACTTTTCCTTAAACTTGGAAGAAAACCATTCATGGCATGGCATAATCCTTCCTTAGATGATTTTAAAAGGCCAACAAAAGGATCTTGGAACAATACCTAGCCCTGAGAATTCAAATAACCAACTACACCCATGACTTCTCCTTTTTCCACTTTATCATGCTCATGATCCTTCTGAAATAAAATATCTGCACATTCTTCATGGTCATTTGATATAGCATCTTCATTGTATACTGATATGCGGTCCTCAAGAAAGCATGATATGTCTCGACTAAGTTGGTTGAATTTGTTTGAAGGCCATAATTTTGATGAGCATAAGCACTTTATGGCAATAATCCTTGTTAAGAATGTAAAACAACATCAATATCGCTAGCATCAGTATCACTATGTTCTACCTTTGTTTCTTCATGAGACAAGACTTCAATACATAAATCAACATAAGAACATATAGAAATAATCTCCTCATTACATAAAACTTGAGAGGCTGGTTGCATGCTTAGAATCTGATTAAGTTATTCTTCAGTTAAAGAAGGAGGCAATCTGTTTTTCCTTTGGATTGAACAAAAATTGTTTTCATTCTCCTATGAAGGTTGATCATGAGGCTAAATGTCTTATTTAGCTCCACACAAAAGAGTAGATGAATTATCATTTGTCTCCAAAGAGAGATCTGGTGAATCTTCTTTCATTTCCTGATTTCTTTCATTTTCAGCTAACTTTTATTAGTTATAATGACAATTAACTTTAGAATGAAATTCATAAATTTCTTCTAAGAGATCCTTAGGATGCCAATTTCCTAGATCTTCATCAATATTTACAAGGTATTGTATGAGATCTTTAGACTGATCACAACAATTTTCAGCTAATGATAAAGATGGAGAATATTCTTTATAATGCTCATAAAACACCTTCTGGAAATATTTTAAAGAAAACAAACTACTGAGATTCAAACCTTCATACCATTCCCTGAATTTCCCTTCTAATGTTTCCATGAACATCTTCATGAGGTAATCCTCATGCCATTCGACCTTCAACTTCCATGAATGTATATGGAATTTAATGAGATGTAATGAAGCATCATAAACATTATCATCCTGAAAAATATGGAGGTTTACTTGCCAATTTACTTGAGACATTTTATGTGGGAATCCAGGAATGTGATCTCTGTTCATTGGAGCATACCTGCATTGTATTATTGGATTCATCTTGTCCATCGGTCAGAGAATGGAATCACTATATATTCGCAACCAATCTTGATTCTTCTACCAGTTGAGCCTTTAGCTGAACTAAAAACTGTGGAGTCGCCAGGTGGATGATTTCAACTTTCTTGTGTCTGGCTGTTGTCCAACATCAAAAACCAGATACCAATCTTGGAACATACTTGAGTCATATAATATTTTAACTAGGGTTTCTGAGTTCTAATGAAATATTTATCTTCTCAATAATTCCCTAGTATGGTCACCATTATGTTGGCACTCTATAATTTAGAATATTGGAAAAAATAAACTGTAAAGCACAACATCAAACCGCTTTGGAGTCTAGGACCTAGCCTTCCAAGACTCAAAGAGGGCTCTCTCTGTTTTATGATTTAAATCAATTTAACATGCTGATTATAGTTGCAGATGTTAGACTAATTTAAATGATGGGGTTGTTTGTTTGATTGATTGTGTGGTTGGACGGATATGGCTGCAAAGGCTATTCCATTGGGCGATGGAGTCAAAGGCTGGAATGGCACATCAAAATCAAGAGAAAATCACAGGGTAACCTAACTGTGTGAAATAGATCTTAAGAGTTGTATAAATTATGAGGTGAGAGAAACAATAAGTTTTAGCAGTGACTAAAGAGAAATTAAGAATTATTTAATCAAACTTCAATAGAAAACATTCAGATTGTAAATTGCAGACATAATTAATGCACTCTAACAACAAATATTAATCTAAAATTTCTGATTTACAATTAGATGAGCTGATACATAGTAGAGAAAACAATGGAAACATTTAAAAAAAGAAGAAACACGTCACCATTTTAACACAGCTCAATAATCTTGTAACCAGTCTTTGATTAGCGATGTCCATCTTCAAAAATTACAATACTCCAATAGTATTTCTTACAATACAGTTGCTAAAATATTCAACCCTTGCTAATGGGAATTCTAGTAGTATTTAACTAACAACTAAGTCAGTTTCCCCTAATCTACTTTGGCAGTATTTATTTATTACAAACAAACTGAAATTAAACAAGTGTGGCCATGCAAGTCCCAAATAAAGAAAATATCTGATGAACACCACCTATAGGATTTATTATGGTAACTCTCCAAGAATGCAAAATTCAGGTGGCTCTTCGTGAATCAACAAAGTGGCTTGGAGGTAACTGTGATGGTTTCAAAGAGGTAACCAATGGAGGCTCCGAAATTTGGCTTTGTTCTACAGAAAAATGGAATTTATTAATTAATCTGGTGTAGTGTTGGCCACTTCTCATTGATTGGTGTTGGTGTTGGTGCGTCTTGCTGCCCCTTTAGTCTCCATTGTTTGATCTCTACATAATTTCCCAACTTGACCCTTGGTGTCTTTTTGCTACCCGAGCCCTTTCGGCTGTGTCTACCCTTATTTATTTATAAAATGAAACCCAAAACATGTAGGCCAAATTTAAACTATTATGGACATAAAACAACGTGGAAAAATCATTTACCCAGACCTAAAATTCTATATATGGTAGTTATGAAGTGGCGTCACATCCGCGGACTTCGCAATATTTAAAGTTTAAGTCATAAGAATATGATCGGCGGTGCGACATGGACGGGAGGTGACGTGGAGGGTCAGTGAGACCAGACCGTATTGCATATCGCAATCTTTAAATTTTAGTTGTAAGCGTAGATGGTATAAACTTTAAAAAATGCAAAGGGGGGTGTGTGGGGGAGGAGATGAGTGACGGGGCAAGGATGAAGTGGGACCCAGCCCACATTGCAATTGAAAGTTGGAAAGGTTTTGTTATGGGTGGCAGAGGTAAAATCTAAAACCTGTGAAGTGTGAAGTGCGGGGAAAGGTGGGACCCGACCTGCATCACAAATTGTAGATCTTGAGGTTTTTCTATGAGTGCGGGGAGGTAATAGTTAAACTATGTGAAGTGCGAAGTGCACTGATAGGGAGGTGACGTGGTAGGGAAGATGGGCCCGCTCGTGGTGCACATTGCAACATATAGCGTTTAGTTATAAGCTGTGGGGGTTAACTTTCAAAATTTTTGAAATTTCGGGAAGAGGGACCTATTGGCTATATGGCTGGGTTTTTATGAATTGACAAAGGTTTAAAGCAGTAAGTGTTTATATGATATGATATATTGTATGTCTTGCAACAGCTGATGAAGTGGGGGGATGGAGTTGCGGAGGTGGGGATAGCTTACCACATCGCAAAATTAAATGGATGGACTTGCGGGCACACACAATGGTAAGGCGAATGCGATGCGATATCACAATCGCAAATTGGTGATCGCAACATTTAGAGTCTAGTTTCCATGCCAAATATGTAAATTTTTCCAAATGCGATGAGGGCCCACTTTTGATTGCAATCAGGAATGAAAAAGCAATGAAATGGTAAAGGGGGAAGAGTAAATTAGAAAGGTCAGAAAAAGGTAAGGTTTCATTTTATTTCAAAGGAAAATGTAATGAAAAAGGAAGCATGGTAGGGAATGGGTGGCATAGTTTATAAAATAAAGTCTGAAACTTTATAATAAGTGGGTTTATAAAGTAATAAGCCCGAAAGGTTATATATATGTGGGTTTTGGGGGTTTGAATTGGATTCAGAGCATGGGGGAATATGGAGGAAATGAGGGGGGAAAAGAGGGTGAATGAAATGAAATGGAATGAGGATAGAAGTGAAGTTTGATCCCCATTAGACCTTGTCAGCAACACTTCCACCCTTCTACTATACGGAGAGGCAGATTGATTCCTTTGAAGCTCCTTACAGTTAGGATTTCCCTTTATTTCTCTTAAAATAAATGATAGCCGTGGAATATTATTTTCAACAGGAAAAACATAATAAATAATTAGTCACCTTGTGATACTGTGAAATACAGGAGTCTAACAGTGTGTTTTATATATATTAGCATGTGTTCACTAATCTGCTAACCATATTTTCTGCCTGTGACCATAGCTTGTAGGTTGCAACTGTTAGAGTCCCATGATTTGTTATATTGGTGATAAAAAATTCACAAGGTAACATCATTACATTCTTTGGAGTCCTATGACCTATCCTTCCTGGACTCAGAGAGGGCTCTCTCTATTTTTTGCAAAGGATGTGAACTTGTTTGCTTTTAGGGTTTGATTTTAGGCTAGTTGTTAAGTTTAGGGTTTGTTTGTTTGTTTTGGTTAGGTAGATGATCAGGTATAATATGTGGAGTGAGGAAATATTCAATTCATTGGGCTGTGGCTTCAATAAAATTCATGGAAAGTTCAGCAATGAATCATGGTGCATCACAGGACAAATCTAGCATGGTCAAATGGATTTTCATGGTTTGTGTGAGATGAAATGAACATCAAGTTTGTGAAAAAAGTAGGGCAAATGGAAATTAAGAATCCTTTTTCAAATGCTTTAAAAATAAGGGACTTTAATACTATTTAGCATAAATAAGTAATCATAAGACAGGGAAAACCAATAACTCTTTGATTAAGCTCAAGCAAATAAGCATTTAAGACAAACAATCCAATGAAATATAGAAGGAAAGAAACTCATTTTACTTCTAGTGATTTCACCTTCAAGGTTAGAAAACATTTAAGATAAACTTATAACTTTAATCAAAGAAGAGGGAACTCCTAAACATCATTGATCATAGCCATAAAGATCTCCAAAGAAACTATTCAAGCATGGACAAAGGGTATGATCAAAACATAGCCTCTTTGGCAAAACCTAATTAGTGGTACTTCCAAGAAACATCTCAAGAACAATGTTTTAGTGACATCAAACAAGAAGGGATAACCAATAAACATCTTTGATACCTATTTTATTGAACCATTCATGAGATAAACAAGCTTGGGTGGGTCTAGAGAGAAACTAAGAATTCTCTAAACTAACCTACTAGAGGAAAACATAAAGGCAGTGAAGAAACAACAGAGCTAAGGTGCCTTTGAAAAACATTTCTTAGTCTAAAACCTTTGTCCTACTGCAATATAGAAGGATGAAACAACATTATACATAAGAAAACATTAACCAAATAGAAGCCCATCATCAGTAACCAAGCTTAGGGATCCTGCAAGAAATCCTTCTCCATCATCAATCAAAACAAACCATTCACAAACTCCACAACACCAATTTCTTCTTCAATCTCCAAAAAACCATATATTTCTCTCAAAAGTCATCAAATGCCAAACTTTTACAATAAGGCCCTCATGCTCTATTTATATAGAAAAGGAGGGAAAAAACTCTAACTAGGTTTTGAAAATGTCAAAAATAGTCATAAATGTCATTTATGCCTAAGAGACCATGCAAGGCCTAAGGGAAAAAATATCTCATGAAATAAATGGAAAAATAACTCCTAGCACCTAAATTTGGAGTGATTTGCCTCAAAAAAACTAAAATATAAATTTTCCATTAATGAGTGTCTTTTGTTGACTTTTTGGCAAAAAACACAGCACAGAGGTTTGAACGCGTAGCGCTTGCCCAGAAAAACTAGGTCCACTTGCAGCCAAGTTTTGATACCCTTCTCGATGTCAGAATTGGCTCCGTGATGGCCCGTCGGAAAGCCTTATGAGTCTAATTTCCCAAAATTCCCTTGGTTTTCTGATTGGGTTCCACTAACCTGTCCAAAAATTAAATTTCCCAAAACTTATAGGCACAATGCCAAGCCTCAAAATGAGGCATAAAGGTGAAAAATGAGGTGTTTTTTGGCTTTTTGAGGGACCAAAAATGCTCCAAATGCTCTGAAATTTCGTGAGAATTCTATAATTGAGATGAGGATTCCAAAAATGAAAATTGTTCCTCCTGAGGATGCCTGAGGTGAAAGCGTAGCACCAAGGGTGCTATGCTTAGAGGCCTCAAAATTTGTAAAAAACCAAAATTTGTCAAAAATTTCCCAAAATTGGTGGATGTCTCCCTTATAGGGTTTGAGAGGCCTATAGAGAATCTTGAGCCAAGATTCCAAGGTTTTCTTAGTCATTTTCCTCTTTTAGTGCTTGAATTTTGGCATGGGCCTTTTTGAGTTTAGCCCTTGCAACTAGGTTTCTCCGGGCATAATGCTTGGCCATCTTCCTTTGGAGATCAAGATCCTTATTGGATTTCTCCAATTTAGCCTCCAAGTGTATGTTTTCTCTTTCCATCCAAGGCTCTTGATCATGTTCCATCTCAATGGAAAGTAGCTCACTTAGAGGGAGCTGCTCTGCCAAGGCTGATTCTTGTTCTCTTTTTTTTGCCAATGCCTTCTTCAAACCCATGGTTCTTGGTCTCCTCCTAGACTACCCTTCTTCATCTTCACTTTCCTCATAGGTGCACAGGAATTACTCTAGCTTTACCTGTGCCCTTTGAGCTTCTTTTTGGTCTCTGATTGCTCTAGTCTCATAGATGGAAATTTGTGCCCCTAGTTGCCTATTCTCCATCCCAAGGGAATCATTCTCACTCTTGGCCCTATCTAGATTTTCTTGGAGATCTTCAATTAGGGCATTTTTTTTCTAGATGAGAAAGTTTGAGATCCTTGCTTCATTTTCCTCGTCACTGTTTATCTGAATGTTTTCAAACTCTCTCTCAACCTCATGATGATATTCTTCTTCTTCTTTTACCTTTTCTTTGCCTTTATCTAGTGGCTTAGTGGATGGGGAAATCATGTCCCCTTGCCTTTTTGAGGCAGCAAACACATGACTTTCCCATATTTGGTACACCAATGAGAAAGGCTCAACTCTGCTTATTTTAGTGTTTTCATCATGGCTGTCGTCATTTTTTTTCATGTCTTCCTCTTCATCACCTGGACTGTTGCTTACCTCTTTACCTTCAACATCAGCCTCACTTTTAGCCTCTTCACTGATTTCTGCACTTTCATTTTGTTCCTCATTGTAGCTGCTTGCCTCATCATTGCTGTGATCTTTATTTTGAATATCTTCAGCTCTTCATTTTCCTCACTATTTTCATCTTCATTTTGTCTTCTCTCTTCATCCTTTCCCTCATCTTTGTCATGACTATGAGCCTCACCATTTTGACTATCATTAGGGCTCTTAGTATCATTGTTGTCCTTAGGATCATCCTCTGTTTCTTTATCACTTTCCTCATCTTCATCATTATCCACCTCCATGTCTTCTGCATCATTGATGACCTCTTCTTCATCACTGTTTAATTCATTTCCACTGTCATATTCCTCATTTTATTCATTTTTATCCTCTCCCTCTGTTTCCATGTTTTCTTCTTCTTGTTGGATTGACTCACCATTATCCTCATCTTCATGTTGCTTTGATTCATCTTGGCCCTCTCCTTCACTAGTATTTGATTGCTCATCATGGTCGCTTTCTTCTTTGGCTGATGCATTAGGAGAGGGTGAGGAAGGGAGATTTTCTTGAGGAGAGGATACATGTGTAGATGATGAGGCATGGTCAGTAGGAGGTGATGGAGGAATGGAGGGAGGAAGATGAGATGATGAGGGTAAATTTCGCTGATGATGGGGCTGTGGGTTTGTGAAGACCTCATGAGTAATAAGCACCTCCCATGGTATGCCCTTTTTCTCCAACTGATGTAGCAGAACTATCTTGATCAAGGAGTGATGGAACAAACTTTGCATTTTTTGGGAATAGTTCCTTCTTTAGACAACAAAAGACATCTTGTTGATACTACTATACAAGTAGTAGGGCGAATGAAGCATTTTAACCCTAGTAAAAATGCATGAGTAATCTTATATGGTAGGAGTAGAGCCTAGAGTATCTCCCCTCATAGGTAAAATATTTCATGATGACTCTCATTAAGGGTGCATACCTCTCCAACAGGTGTGAAAAAGGGAAAATAGGTTTGCAGCCTTCTTTGTACCTAGGTTTGAGGAATGGATCACAGTAGCTCATGTCCAAATTTTCTCTTTTGAACCACTATTCACCAACATCGGGTATGCCTGTAGCATGGGCAATGGAATCTACTAATAGCTCAAAATCTAACCTTGCAAGATTTACTTGTTTATTGTGTAGGTTGAGGACAAACAACCTAGTGAGCTTGGGGTGACTTTTCACTTGTTGGATCTTTTCAAAAAACTGAAAGCACCCTACATTCTGAAAGCATGTGAGAATCATGGAAGAGATAGTAAGCTCCACAGTGGTTTGGGGTTCAAATTTGTTAACCTTCCCACCTTTGTACTTTTGCCTCATAGGCACTTGGCCTCCTTCACTGCTCACACTCCCTTCTTCCCCTGACATGGTGAATAGTGATACCTTTAAACAACCCTAGGCTTGCTTGTGAAACTTGATAGGATGAGTGAAATGGAATAATGGTGAAAGGAATTTTTTATCAAGTGAGAGAGAGGGAGGTGTAGGTGTATGAATGATCTCCTTTGAGCTTAGATGAAGAGCTAACTCCAACTTACTGTAATTACCCTAATTCACACCTTTCTTGACTGATTAAATTCTTCCTTGGAGGTCAAAACAGAGTGTCTGTCATGAGGACTTAGGGTTTCTATTAATAAGGGTTTGGTTAATTCCTTTAATTATCCAATCATCAAATTCACTTGGAGGATAACAAAAATAACATCTACCTACCAAATTTCAATGCTTTTGAGAGTCTTTGATGCAACTTGAAGGTGCTCTTTTGTGGCTATTATGAAAATTTACAAGTGGAGGAGGATTTTTGCTCTAGGCGCAGCGCCTGAATGCACTTTCAGGTGTCATACCTCCTGGGCACAGCGCCTACATGCGTGTAGGCCTGCCGGGCTTCCTGAGCGCAACGTCGGGCACATTCTGGGCCTATCGGGCTCTCTCTGGGCGCAACGCTGAACATTTCCTATGCCTGTCGGGATGTTTCTGGACGAATGGGTAGTGCCCGCCTGAACACGCAACACAGTGTATTTTTACACAGAGAAACCTCCCAAATGTGTAGCGTCGGGCGCTGTAAGCGCAACGCTTGCACGGACGCGTAGCACTGGGTAACCTTACCCAGATTTTCACTAAAACTCAGAAATTTAGGAAAAAGAAATTATCCCTTTTAAACCCACTTTCTAATGTTGTTAGTCCCTTGGTCACTTTTGTTGATTTTTCATTTTGAGCTTTTTCAGTAGGTGGCTTAAAAAACATTCAAGTGATCTTTTTCATTTCTAACCATTTTTCTTTGTTGCTCTATAGGTTGTTGAAATCGTGAAATTTGACCTCCTTTGACCTATTTGTGCCTTTATCAATTTGTTTTGCAGATTTTTTGTTTGAGTCACATGTTTTACTGTGTTTTGGCTATGCTCATGTCTTCCAATCATTTTCACAACTTTAGGTACTCGCATGGTGGCACCATCCTTAAAACTTCTCTATTTTATTTTAGAGATCAAATTGCCTTCTACTTGAGGGGTGATTGAGAAACTTGTTTTCATCCTTCTCATTGATCTCTAGGCATGATAAATCCGTTTTTGACAAGTACCACAACTTTCACAATCATGTATGATATCTTCTCTTTTGGCCACTTCTAATTTGCAGGTGTTAGGACATACTGATTTGGCTCTTTCTGATGTTCTTGGAGTTTGACACATTTAGTTACACAACAGAAACCTCATTATCAGCTTGGTTTTCCATCTTGAAACTCAACCCTATGCTTTTATTCTTTTGATCATTGAATTCAAATGACTGAAAATGAAGGCTTGACCTTCCTTATGCTAATACCCTTTGCATTCTTTCCCTTTGAGGCAGTGAGACACTTTATCTTGGAAAACCCTAGAAGTCACCTAAAATAGTCTCTTAAATCCTTATGTCTGCTATCATCATGGAGGCCTATCATCTTTATTTCATCTCCCTTGCCTATCTTACCAAAACCATAGGTTTCTGGGCTGGTTGAGAAGAATCATTAGTGTTGTCTTCTAAGTTCTCTATAGCCCTTTAAAGTTCATTCATTTTTGTTCAGTTCACCTCACCTTTTTCCCTTTTTAATCTATGATTTCTAAAAATCTTCAATCCATGCTTGGTTGTACTGGTGTGCCTCTATCCATGTGATTTGCTGCATTGGCTCCTTGCTTGGCACAGTGTTGGCACAATCAAGCTTAGAAACCCTGATTTATCCTTGGACATAAGCTGCTTTCTCCTCCATTTTCTTGTGTATATATTTAATGAGGACTAGGCCTCTTACCTTACCAATTTTTTTTGCTGATAGTCACCTTGACACTCCTGTAGAAATGTCAAAATGAACAGTTGCCTTTTGCAGAACTTAAACATGATAAAATGACCTTCGTTAGAGATTTTTCTGAGCTATCTTGGAGACCTTCTCCCACATTTGATTCAGCTCCTTGCATACAAAAAACAGAGCTCAAAACATAAAGGATAACCCTACAACCTATGAAACCCTAGTGACCTAGTGGAAGGCTCTTTTGACTTGGTCTTTTACTGAAAGCTTGACTTAGGGTCTTCAAATATGAAAAAAATAGGTTTTTGAAAAGTTGATGTATTGAAGACCCAAAATCCAATGTACTTGATTTATCTAAAGAGCCTACAAAGATAGTTTTGAGACTATCAATGCTTGAGGCATTTGGTGAATATGGGAAAGAGTAGGCTAATTGGTAATACTAGGTGGATAGTGGAGGGGTGGGGCAAAAGAAAAACACATTACTAAGGTTATGGGTGGAAATACATGATAAATATGAGTGGCATGAGCCCATGAGGGGCCTTTTGGGAGTGGTAGACTAACCAGGGAATGGAAAAGTAGTGAAATAGTGAAAATTTTATCTTAAGGATAATGAAGGAAGTGAGATTTCTAAAACTCACAATATTCATGAATCTTGTTTTTAGAAATCTAGGACAAGTATTTAATCATCTACAAATGGAAAAAATTATTGATGACTAACAACAACCATTCCTACCAAGCATTGGTGGATTGGTACACTTGTGCACCAAAACCACCACTATAAGATTGGAAACTCCACTTGCTTTACCTTTTAGTTAATTGGTTGTGCTTGTTGTAGGGGCCTTCTCTCTACTTTGGAGTGTTGTTGGGACAACTCCCCTTCTCCTCTTCCTCCTGATTCACCCATAGTGAAGATTTTTGGTTCAAGAGTTCTAGAAATTTCAATTGTAGGAAACCCATGCGTAGTTTTATTAGATAGACACAACGATCCACGCGATTTCAGCTCTGACCTACACGTAGAGTTGCACACTTGTGTGAGTCATTTCCATGCGGAAACCAAGGACCATATTTTTCAGTGGTTTTCTTCAATTTCCCAATTATAAAGTGACTGGAAGCCTAGAGAAAAACTGCCAGCACTGTGTTTGGTGTCCCATGACTATTTAGAACTTGCTTTTGGCTGCATTTTAGTATTGTTAGTTGCATAGTTTAAAATTTTAAAGTTTATCTTCACAAAACTCACATAGTTTAAGTAGGGGGAAATTGAGTGGTGAAAATCCACCTTTGTAATCTAAAGTAAATCATCTTTTAAAAATAGACACCAAAAATGCATAGATAATTAGCAGGAGTAAGTGGCCCTAATCCACATATGATTAGCTAGTTTTCATTTCATTTTTTTCCTAGTTAGAAAATTAATTTTAGTTTAAAAAATTTGACTAGGAATTGGGACCAAGACTTAATTATCTTGAGAGAAACAAATAATCTCTGATGCACTTGAACCTTTTGGTAACCCTGGGCATGCATATGAAAGCTCTCTTTTAATAATTTTTCATTTCCCTTTAGTCAATCATTTATTTTAATTAGGGAAAGTTGTAAGCGGCCCACTATCCACGTATCATTTTCTTATCGCAAGGAAAAATCAAAACATATATTAATAGTGGACGTATAAAGGATCACCACATATCCACATCTTAAAACTATGTGATTTTTCACTTTTTTTTCACACATGCCCACACCATAAGTGAATTAAAGCCTCCTAAAACTAACTTAAGTGAACTCATTAAATTTCCCCACAGGGGCCACAAGAAAAAATAATAGTTCATGTTAGGACCATGGGGGTAGGCATCCAATAAGCCACCATGGTAAATTTACATCTTGAGACATAGAATTTAACTAAATAGGGAGGTTTAAATATTTTGATTTTCCCATGGAAAATAAAACTCAAGCGCCACAAAGACTCGATTCAGAGGGGGTTAATATTAGGGTAAGTGGGTACGGTATTATTTGAGGCTACCTGACCCATCTAATGCTCAATAGTGGGAGATGATTTATGAAGAATCTCAAGAATCGACCATTCACGTGGGACAACGATACTTAGTCGAAAAATCTAAGGAATCCTTCCCTATAGGTGACAGTGCAGGTAGCACTAGATCCTCTACCCATTACCTTGGTTGACCCTTTGACTGTTGGAAGGCGGCACTTATTCTTTCGGGATGTTAACCCCAGTACCCACCAGAAGATATCTTCACAAGGCCCAGTTATAATTGAGAGTGTGAGGATGTTTAGGTCTATAGGAATTTGAATATCACACACAAAAAACAACCATAACCATGTTTTGATTAATTGTTCACATAGAACTAATTTAAAGGGAAATTAACCTTTTGCTTCGCTTTGTTTTATGCATGTGGTCGCCTTTGTTTCTTTGATCTCTCCCATCTCATAGAACTGAAGAAATTTTCCAAAACCATACCTAGTTGACACCATAATGGACCCAACGGGACCACATCGATCTAGATGTCTTTTTGACCTGCTCGCATTACCAGGAGGAATTATAGGTCTTTCGCCATTTAGGTGTCAAAGACATAACACCACCACCCTTATCAGTTCATCCTTTATCGGGGCATATTTAGTTGCGAACCGCCAAGGGTCACCCAATTCCACATGAGTGGAAACCCCCACAGGGTTAACACATACCACTCCTCCAAAAACCCTTAGGGGGTAGAGGAGTGCTACCCATTCGGGGAGCCAACCGAACACACAGCCTGGTACGTCACAAAAAAACCCCATACCTAACCAGAACCTTGTGTTTTTAGAGTCTGCAATGGTGCTCAACCCATAGTTACTGTTATTAGCATCATTGAACTTACTCAATCTAACCAAGTTAATGAATGAAACTATTTCACACAACCCTACATGGCTCCCCATGCCCACGAAGCTCCCTTCGAACATTTCAAAATTCAAAGGGAAGCAAGCGGAAGACCCCATAAATCATATAATGAATTTTCACTTTTGTTGTTCGTTGAACAACATCATTGATGATACTAATTGGCTAAGACTATTTCAACGTACCCTAATAGGATCAGCCACGAAATGGTATGTGGAGAAACCTTATACTACACATGGAACTTTTAGAGCCCATGCTACCACGTTCCTCACATATTTTCAGTTACTCGTCCACCATAATTCAGGGATGGAAATATTGACACATTTTAGATAGAAACAAGTTTTCCATATCTCGGATCATCTCCGTGAATGGAGGTGATGTCGCAATTTGTGAAACGCCAAACTTAATGATCGAGTTCTGCTAGACCTCTTTCTGAAGACTCTCACTGTAGATATTCCAAAGGATGTAGCAACTCAAAAACCTACATCCAAGGAGGATGCCATCAGTAAATCCCAGAAGCTCGAGCTGATTTGAATGTAGCCATGATACATTTATAACGTCCTCCCTAATTCCCCATGCCCGCAAACTTATAAGTAATTTCCAAGCGCATCAAACACTGCAAACGGATTGATTGGGTCACTGACCCAAAATCACCTAGGCAGCAGTAGCTCGTACACCAGTTATGCATATGATCCTGACTAGAATTATGGAACCAGGCTACCACCAGATTCATCATGCACCTTTGCAGAACATGACCAATAGGGAAAATTCATACCATCATCAGCAAGGAGGAGCCATACCCTCCTACTCAGGGGGCCTGATACACAACTAGAAATGTTGATGGAAGCGCTCCCCCCCAACATCCATTCTCAAACCAAGGACAAGGAATATTAGTGTGAATTCTAATCGCAAGCATATGAAAAAATATCACTTTAGCTGTGCATAACAAACAACCCTAACATAAAAAATGGTTGTCAATTTCCTTAATCTGCAGTTAGTTGATCAGAATAAATGCTACAAAATCCAAGTCTATGCCGTTAAAGAAATTAAACAGCAAATAAAAGAAATAGTTGCTCCATGCATACAATAGACAAGACAAGAATTGTAATATTCCCAATTATTCTTGGGCTAATTGGAATACTCATTTTTTTTTATTACTTTTTTTAAAGGATAAAAGTGAAAATGAGATCCATAATACTCCTTAATAATGAATAAATCAATGCCAAATGTGAAAAGGCTAAATCTTGGTTGTTAAATCAAGCACCCTTAGGTGTGAAAGGGGCTAGAACATTTTGATTGGGTTAACCTTGACCTAATCTACAACGCTGTCATGGAGGAGTGGCCATCAATGAGGCACAACACAGTTTTAGATGGAGATGCCTTGTGTGAAAGAAGTGATCTCATTTGAAGTGGTTTAGGGTTTGCAAGCTCTTGTATTATAAAAGGAAGGAGATGGTAGCATTAGAAGTTTGTTGACGAGATTATATTTCTGAATATATTGTCTGTTTAGACATATATCATTCTCTTGCTGTTTAGCTAAGAATTAATGTTGTTTAGAATTGGGTGTTCCTAGTCAGGAATCCCCCCTCTTCCCATTGAGTAGCTCTTGGGAGAGTTTGCATTGTATTGTCCACTATCTGGCTGAAGGCCAAGCTTCTTATTTTAACTACAATGCAGATCTTGTTGAGGTTTTGGTTGTCTTTGCAAGCTGCAGCAAGTGGAGGCTAGATCTTCTAGATCTAGGCCATTTCAGTGCTCCTTTTCAGTGGAAGAGGCTTCTAATCCATTGGGAGGAGAGTATTGGATGTCTTGAGCTTAATTTTCAGATATTGGCATGTGGCCAACGAAATTTTGATCCCTACAACTTAGTCTTACTTCCAGATCTATGTTATTCTTATAGGTGTTGTTGCAGGGTGTTTTGGCACACCATCTGGAGAGTTGGTTTCCAAGTGTTGGGGATATGTCCTTCACTTTGGAGATCCATTGGAGGAGATCATTCTCTTGATCATATCAGATTAGATCCAATTCAAGATCTGAATATTCTAGTAGAGTTGTAGCCTTAAAACTGAGATCTACAACTTGTACATGGTTTATTTCTAAAAACCCCAAGGGGATCCTGAAGAAGAGCCTATATAGTGTATGGATCTATTATATATCTAAATTTTTATGCACTTATCTGTTTTATATCTAAATTTTAATATACAGTTGTTTTAGATCAATAAAATAATGTTTTAAGGCTTTTTATACTCTTAATACATGGTTATAGCACCTCCTTTTGATAATTTTCTTCTATTGGAGACTTCTATTTCCTGTTATACATCTTATGGGCCATATTGTACATCTATTTTGCTGTTGTAATTACAAATGAAGGGTCTACATATTGGCATCCTGCTTTGTCTATGATGATCTTCATTATTTTTTGTTATTCTGCATTGTATTTTTGCATTCCCCATTTGGGAATATTATAGTGGTATCAGAGCATCATCTTGGCACAACTTGTGCTTTATAAAAATCCAATATGTCTTCTTAAGAAGGATAGCCTTTTACCGACAGAGAGAAGAGGTATCAAAAGAGAAGACACAAAATATTTGATTATACTGATGAGAAAGAAGACAAGGGTAAAACCCCTTTATCTGGAGGAATGAAAGGGAAGGAGTTCTCAAGATTTCTTCTTCAAACTATGCATGAGCTTAAGAGAGAAATCAAGGGAATGAGGAGGGAAAGACATGAAAATCCTTCAAGAATATTTTCACATGAATAAAGACTCAGTTCTTCATATTATGTGTGTGAGAATTCAACCACACAATCAGATCTGCAACATTATACTATGACCAGATTTACTACAAGAGAGATGGAGGAAGAAGATGCACCAAAGGAGGAGACTTTGAGTGAATATCTTTAGGAGTATGAATTTCAATCTTGGATATTCAAGGAGCACTTGAACTTCCAAGATTTTTTCCAACTCAAGGAGGAAATAAGATCTAGCAATCACAATACAAGTAGAAGAGGTAGATTCTTTCTACCAAATTTTGATGGATCCTCCACATGCACAACCAAGGATTGGATAGATCAGCTAGACTCGTATTTGCATCTACATCAAGTTTTAGAAAAGGAAGCCCTTAGAATAGCAGCACTACATCTTAAAGGTAAAGCTTATGCTTGGTGGTTATTTGAATCCTTTTCATTAATAAATGCAAATATATCTACATATGCAAGATTCACTAAGAGATTAGTGAAGAGATTTGATGTAAAACAATCTGAAACATCTTTGATTGAGCTAGCAAAGAATGAGCATTCAAAAACTTTGTATTAGTTGGAAAGATCTATTACACCAACTCCAATTCAGATTTCTATTGAAGGGGATAAAAAACTATGTGATACCTTGCCAAGGGCAAGATCCCCATTGCAGGAAGAGCTTTCTTCTCAGAAGGAAGACATGGAGATTCCTCCTTCAAAGGAAGACCAATAAATAGGGTCTCTCAATGTCGATGAGGTACTCTCAAATATTGATGAGGACAAAGAGCAGGAAGGTAGTTTTGAGATTACAACAAGATGATGAGCTTAGTGAAAAGAGTCGCCTTCACTAAGTGGGCCCGCAGGCTATTTTCGCAAGTCTCTTTTTAGACTATGTCTATTTTAGACATGTCGATCATGTTCTATGTGTTGCAGGATGCTATTTGTGGATGGTTGGTCAAGTCGGAAAAAATAGATGGACTTCTATTTTTAGACATATTGGGCGGAATCTATTTTTAGATTGCCAGTCTAAAAATAGATATGTCGAATATTATTAGCTCTTAATAATATTTGGACTATAAACATTATCTTATTCTCTTGGAGCACTTCGGTTAAGTGCACAGATGTGGCACAGGAGCTGACAGAAGGAATTACACTATTCTTGAGGGTTAAGTGAAGCTATTGCATGGAGACTTTAGATAGAACTCATGTGACAGAGTTTGGTGGAGTTGTAGAAGTAGTTTGTGGAGTTATGTTCAGTTTAACTCAGTTAGACACAGTTGAGCTAGTTGTATCTAGTCTAGCTGATTGATACACTAGTGAGAGTGGTGTGAATTAATTAATAATTAATTCACTAATTATTAACTCATTAATCAACTGAAGAATACATCAGTTAACTACAGTGCATGGACAGTTTCAGTGGAGACCAGTGGAGAGGTAGGTGAAAGAGCAGGTTGAATATCAGTTGTGACTATAGTGTTGCATGATTTGCAACACCCAGTGATTGGAGATGCCAATGAGGATTGCGTGAGAAAGGCTGGACCAATTCGAGTTCATTTAGAGCCATTCTTCAGCAGTGATTGCGCAGTAGAGGCAGGCTAGCAGGTGGCAGAGATTGGAGCATGTGTTTTGCTAGATCGGACCTGATTAGTGTGTAGCAATTGGAGATTGTACTGAGAGCTTGTGAGGAGATTTGTATGATGATTGTTACATGATATCTATGACATATAATATACATATAGTTGGGGTTTTTCAGCTTTAAGCTTTCCCATAAAATACTGTGTTCATATGTGTGAATGTTTATGGTTTCAATGTGTGCATGCAATTGATTTTATTTCCGTAATTAATGATCAATGGTAGAAAAGAATATGTATTGTGCATGAAGTCAAATAGTGTGTGATCAGGAGAATCTCAGATGTATAACATATCAGTTATATAATTTCTATAGGCAGTAACAGTGCTGTCACTTCAGAAGAAGAATCTTCACCACATGGGGATGGGCATGAAGTTATTTCTTCAAGAGGAGGAGCTTTTGCATCTTTGCAAAAGGTTCCCAAGGAGAATCATGTGACAGTTACAGTAATGGGCAGTAACACCTTGATCCAAGGAGGAGGAGTAAGGGTGGATCAACATCAAAGGATGAGGAGAATGCACCCGTGTTTATTTCAAGGGGTTTATGTTCAGAAGAAGGAGACTGCTTTATGCAGTAAAGGGAGGGACAAATTATTCCATTCATTTATATAGTCTAATTTAGATTTTGATGTCTCTTTGCATGGAGGCACTCCCACCAGGGAGATACCTTGATTGAAAGATGAATAAAGTGTTCTATGAACTTAGTGCAGCATGGGCATATTTGGCTAAGGAAGGAGCCTTGGGAGAAGCTAATAGAGCACTGAGTACCTTTGATGGGTTCCAAGGAGAGGTAAGCAATTTTTTGATATGGACATTGCCATCTCCCACTCAGTTATTTGCACTGATTTTTTTTTCAAAAATCTATGATGACATGATCATGGTGTCAAATGGCCACTCCATAGCTTTGGAGCAGAAAATGATACTACCTCACATAAGAAGTAATTTTGAATATGACAAGAGGCTATTAACACTCTTGCATGCATGGGCCAAACTATGGAATTTTTTGAGGAAATACACCTTCCAAAAGGAGGTTGACTTCCATGTACTTCAATCTTGTCTTGAGCAAGATCAGTTGCAAGAGAGGTAGAAAAAGAAGAGTAACAACACTCCAACATGTGACTTTGGCATTAAGCACGCGAGAGAGGAGAGCCATGACATGACAGGAGCTTCAATTCAGATTTCTACTGGGCTGTCATTATTGGGAAGCTTAGATCCATATTGTAAATCCCATCAATTGGTGGATTATTCAAAGGATATTTTCACATGTAGGTTTTAACCCTGAACAGAAATTATCTACACACAAATCTTATAACAGAAAATAAACAATAGCGAGAGCATAAAACATAAAACAGATAAACACAAAGATTTTTCCCCTGGATCCCAAATCGGGACGACCAGCTTGATTTTTCATTATATTCCTTTTAGTGTTACAACACATATATATACATGCCGGAGCATACATAAACCCCAATACATTAACCCTGGATTAGAACATAACCGTAGTTCCCTTGACCGGATCTACAAAAATACCAGGGGCCGAAAACCATCGAACCCCAAAACCATGTGCAAAACCATGCAAAAAACCATGGACGCAGACTACCCAGCGGAAATTAAGGAACCAAAATTTTCATACCCAAAGAAGATATAGCACCCAACATCACATGCATAATACTTGATGACCAACTACAAGAGGAGGTTTGTTCAGTCCAAGATAAATTCATTTATTATCATGGTAGGATCTCCTTATCTAGAGCATCCAATCTCAAGGAGAAGTTGCTACAAAGGTCACATGAAGAATTCCTTTTCAGCCATACTTATTCTATGAAGTCATACAACACTATCATAGAGTATACTTTGGAAGGCTTTGAAGAGGAGGTATATCAGCATTTGAGGAGATTCGTGGACCATGTGGAGATGGTAGAGACACATAAATCTATGGAGGAGTTATCACAACCACCTCTTTCCTCTTTTGGAATGAGAGGGGATCTATCTATGCACCACTCCATTTGTTTAAGGAGGAACTTTGGTGAAGAATATGCTCATGTAAATAATGTTTCGTTTGATTATTGTTTTCATTATTTCACCATGCATATGCAGGCCATGACTCCAAGAAGGAGTATTTTACCTTAAAAACTTCATGGCCAACTTTGGGCCACAAAAATTTATGAACATGGCCACTCCCTTGGAGGACAAAGGGAGATTTTGTTTCATGATGGGTGCATTCCTAAAGCACCAAATATATCTCACACTTTTAGCCATAGTGAGATGACATGGGCAGCAATTAAGTGGTGGGGAAAACACTTACCACATCATGATCTAATGTAGTCAAGAGATGCACTGCGCTGGTTCCACATGTGGGACTATGACCCACCTCCACATGCACAAATTTCTGTTTGTATGTATGTAGTTTTGATCCCATACATTGATTATGTACTTGTACTTTTTATGGGAATTTATGGAGGTAGGATGGGAGGTATGTATGTGCCCTATGGGATGTATATTCTCCACGTATCTTATGCTACATGTTTCAGGGAGAGCATTGGGCAAACCATGTTTGTTTCATTTGAGCTATTGTCTCCTTATGGGATGGATTATTTACATCTCATGAGAAATTTGGAAGAGAAATTCATGGAGGGATGGATTGGTGAAAACTTAGCTTATGGAGGAAGCCTATCACATGTTGGTGTCACCAATGGAGGAGGAGAAGAGTTGCAACACTCAGCTTGTCAGTTTCTTGAGGACAAGCAACATTTGGGAGGGCAGGACTGTAATGTTCTCAATTAGTCTTGGGATAATTGGAATATTCATTTTTGTTTTATTACATTGTTTAAAGAATAAAAGTGCAGAGGAGTTCCATAACAATCCTTAATAATGAGTAAATCAATGCCAAATGTGAAAAGGCTAAATCTTGGATGTTAAATCAAGCACCCTTAGGTGTGAAAGGGGATAGAAAATTTTGAAGGGGTTAACCTTGACCAAATATACAATGTTGTCATGGAGGAGTGGCCATCAATGAGGCACAATGCAATTTTAGATGGATATGCCTTGTGTGAAAGAAGTGATCTCATTGGAAGTGGTTTAGGGTTTGCAAGCTCTTGTCTTATAAAAGGAAGGGGATGGCAGCATTAGAAGGTTGTTGATGAGATGATATTTCTGAATAGATTATCTGTTTAGACATATATCATTCTTTTGATGTTTAGCTGAGAATTAATGTTGTTTAGCATTGGGTGTTCCTGGTCGGGAATCCCACCTCTTCCCATTGAGTAGCTCTTGGGAGAATTTGAATTTATTGTCCACTATCTGGTCGAAGGCCAAGCTTCTTCTTTCAACTACAACGCAAATCCTGTTGAGGGTTTGGTTGTCTTTGCAAGCTGCAGCAAGTGGAGGCTATATCTTTTAGATCTACACCATTTTAGTGCTCCTTTTCAGTGAAGGAGGCTTCTAATCCATTGGGAGGAGAGTATTGGATGTATTGAGCTTCATTTTCAGATATTGGCATGTGGCCAACCACATTTTGATCCCTACAACCCAATTTTACTTCCAGATCTACGTTATTACTATAGGTGTAGTTGCAGGGTGTTTTGGCACACCATCTGGAGAGGCGGTTTTCAAGTGTTGGGGATCTACCCTTCACTTTGGAGATCCATTGGAGGAGATAATTCTCTTGATCATATCACATCAAATCCAGTTCTAGATCTGACTATTTCAATAGATCTATAGCCTTAAAACTCAGATCTACAACTTGTACATGGTGTATTGCTGAAAACCCAAGGGGATCATGAAGAAGAGCCTATATATTGTATGGATCTATTATAGATCTGAATTTTTATGCACTTATATGCTCTAAATATAAAATTTAATATAAATCTATTGTATCTCAATAAAATAATGTTGTAAGGCTTTTTCCAGTCTTAATACATGGTTGCAACAACTCTTTTTGAGAATTTTCTTCTATTGGAGACTTCTATTTCCTATTATACATCTTATGGGCCATCTTGTACATCTATTTTGCTGCTGTAAATACAAATTAAGGGTCTCCATATTGGCCTCCTTCTTTGTCTATGATGATCTGTGTTATTTTTCTGCTATTCTGCATTGCATACCTGCATTCCCCATTTGGGAATATTACAAGAATATTTTTAAATAATTTTGTATTTATGACACCTAGGAAGGGAACATAGAAATATGTTACTAGTCCCCCTTTTATGGATGGGTTATTTCATGTCCTCAGTGCTTCAGATCTAAGATCTCTCTCTCTTGATGGTATAGAAAACCCAGAAAAATTTTTAACTCAAAGGGAGCTAAGAAGCGAGAAGGTAGAAAAATATGACAATGATGGAGGATCAAAGTTAGACTAAAAGTATAGATCCAGAGTGATCTTTAGGCAACAAAAGGTAGTTAATGAATGTAAAAAACCTTCTATTTATAACAAGATATTGAGTTAGTCTAGATATTGGTGCATAATTAAAATATTATTAACCAAACTTAGATCCAAATTTTATGGTATATTTTATTATTTTTGTTGGAGGGAAAAAGGATTTGAATTTGGTCAAATCCATTTATTTGTAAATAATTAATAAATAAATGATATATTTATTATTATAAGAATATGGTTGAGTAATAATTAAATAAATAATAATTTTTTCAATTATTTATAAATGATTTAGTCAAATTTAACAAGAAATATTATTTAAACAATATTTTAAATAGTTATTCCTAGAAAATAATAATATAAATAGTTATTTATCTAATTAAATTTCTTGTTTTGGGTTAAATATGACCAGGAATATTAATTAAACTATTGTTTGATTAATTATCCCTTGAGGAAAATCAAACAAATAAGGATTTATTCAATTATTCCTCATTGGGTTTCCTATTTAGACCATAAACAACTTAATAAATTATGGATTACTAAGTTATTTTTCATAGTGAAAGCAATTTTACTAGGGTAAAATTGGTCTTACATGGTGTACTTTGGTCAATCTAATAGTAACAAGTTAGATGACCAAAAATTGGTGAAACATATTTCCCCCCATCGTGCGAGCGTTAGGAGCTAATCGTATGGCCGAATTACGTTGTAAGAACCTAATCACTAGACACCGAAGGGGGAGTCAGAGAAAGAAAAATATAAGGTAGACTAAAGCGTTATAGGAAACGACCTTGAGGAGGTGAGACTTACAGGTGTGAAAAGTCTCTTTTATGCATGAGTACCTGTTCTACAGGAGGCGGGGGAGGCATAACTATCCCCGTCGAGACAAAAAAAGGTACAAAGAAGAATGTGTCCAGTAAACAAGGGACTGAACTATATAGTACATGCTAGAATAAACATGGGCTAGATAAAAACATGATAATGGATCTCACATACATACTGTTCCTGGGACAACAACTAGGTCTTATACAACAATATCTGAGTACATAAGATATAAGTACAACCAAAGAGGCCTTCTAAAATAGGAAAGGTCTATGAAAATCTGAATGATACATGCAAACTAAAGAAACAGTGAAAGCGGCTGAGGCTAGAACCATCAAATCTATGGAGCTGCATCCAAGGCTATAGTAGATAAGTCATCCAGGTATGTGCGGGGATACCTAAAGGGCCACCCCCTCATGAGGTCTGAAACATCTCACACACACCCGTGAATCATCTGTACAATCTGCTACATCACTGAACCATCAAGTATACAGATCTTGATCATGCCATAAGGAGATGGAGCTGAGAAACAATCAATTGAAAGGGAAATAAAGATTCCCTTTTCCTGATCAGAGGCACTGAACAAGAGTGGAATCTGGAACCAAGGTACACCACCCTCTAGACCTATCTTCTGGAATGAATAAGTTGATGTCGACAGAATGAGGTCTGCCATAGGTGAGGTAATAAGGGATCCTCAACTAAGGCACAAGGGATGATAGTAGAGTGACTTATAGACTGACACCAGGGATGATGGTGGAATGGGGGGGTACTGAGTAGTGGGCTAACAACTTCCCTTGTTAGAGCATAAAGGACATGGATGACCTGGCAGCTACTGACTCGACACCGGAGGGGATAGGGGACAATATCACTGAAGGAAAAAATGGGCAACACAAGAGAGGAACAAAGTAATGAAGGATGGAGAACTATAGCGGGATACAAAGGAACTCAGGACAGACTCCATGAATGCGATGATGAATCAACTCTGATGCTCTAATAGGAGCGGCATGATAATTCTGCCACACAGAACAGGCTCGGTGGGGGCCATAAAAACATGAGTACAAGATGGTTACTCACGAATAAAATAAACACGAGCATGGGAAAGTATGAAGGAAAAGTGGTACCCCAAGTACAAGTGTTTCAAGTGAAGAAATTCAATTTTCAGGGGTGTTGAAGTGACTCTTCTTTGTAATATCCAAAAATAGGGAATTTCTACAACAATAAGAATATCTTAATATATTCTAACGTTGGAGATGTAGAAATGTAAAACACATATTGGGGTAGCAGAATTATATCAATACACAAATCATGAGAAGATCCAAATAGCCATGAAATTTATCTTATAGAAGCAAATGTATACAAATCCTTGAAGTAATGATCACTCAAGCCAGGTAATGCAAGCCTTAATAGAACATGTACAAGAAAATGAAGAACACTGATACATATAGAAAGCCCAAGGCTACGACTACGCAGTTTATAGGAGGCACTGCTATAGAAATAATATCAATACATAGATATGGAAATTTATGGCTCAAATAATGTGGGGAGAAAAGCTCTAACCCCTGAAAAACAATATCAAGTCAATCCTAGAAAGATTGGTTGAAATATACAAAATAGAAAAATTGTCGGAGTAGCAGGGCTGAGTAGCAGTTGCAACTCAAGAACTGGATGGATATGGTTTTAGATGATACACAAGTTGAATAGACCTCTTCCAATGGATCTTCCAAGTGAAAGTCTTATCCTAACACTGAAGATATGACCCTCCAAACAATATTGCAAACCATCACTGCAGATACACACTGAAAATAACACAGTCTAAGAGAGGGACTACACTGTAGATCATCAAAATGGTTGGCCTGGTGCCAAAGATGATGGGAATCAGCTCAAATTATCCCTCACTAATCTTTCAAATGAAATAAGACTTCCTCCTCTGAAAAATAAGCCCCGGAAGTGGTGTTTAGTAACCTCCACTGCAACACCCTGCAACACAACTCAGCTCTAAATAGAAAATGTGTTGTAGCTGAAGGAGGATGCTTGGCCTAAAGCCTGAATGTGGAGAAATGAAGAGCATGCTCATTCAATAGGCCTCTCTTGGAAGGAGAAGTAATTCCTAAATAGGAATGCCTTGTGCTAAGCAGCACTACAACTCTGCTAGACAGCAGGAGAATGCACAAAGTCTAAACAGACAATGAAATCAATAATCAATAGCATGAATAACAATGGATACCTTGCCCTCCTTTTAAAAAAATGAAATCCCTCTCTCCATGTGTCCCACTCATTAGGGTTTCATCCACCAAATAACCCTCTTCCCATTCATACTACGTTGTCTATCAAAGTGTTCTCCACCTCCTATCCCAGCGCTGTTGACTTGGTCAAACTGGACCTTGTGTCCATGCAAATGTCCTCTTTCACACTTGAGGGTGTGAAATCCAGCTCCAATGATGATCCCCTTTCATAATATGAGGTATTTTATTCATTTTTTTATCTAGCATGGGCCTCCTTGCCCAATTATTCATCTCCTAAGTGAAATCAGCAAAATTTAATATTCCAATTTGCTGCATGCAAATTTTGGAATATTACAGTCCTCCCCTCCCAAATGTTGCTTGTCCTCAAGAAACTGCAAGGATAGAACTGAGAAGTGGCCTCCCAAGGCATGGAGACTGAAAATTATTGGGAAAAAATCTTTCCCCAAGTGGATCCTCCATCCCCAAGCAATCATCCATATAAAATGAGTCACCTCCCAAGATGGCAACTCCTGAAAATGTTCCTCCACCTTGAGCTCATGCAATGTAGGTGGGCTAAAAATTTGAAGATGGTAGACATAGGAGCCTACCCCATGCTATTATCCTCTCCACTTATGATAAGTGTAGAGAAGATGTTGATCCTGGGCTGCAAAATAATTTCCCTCAAGTGGCAAGATGAAGATTAGATTTCCAAAGATCTCTGCTCCAGTGCTGTGAATCAAGTTAGCCCAAATCATCCCATATATGATGGATAGGAAATTATCACCATATGGTATCCCATAAATCACATGGCCCACCTCAACAAAAGGAAACAATTGTGTGGCAGTGGTGGCCATATCTCCTCTCATGCTCCCATTAGAACATGCAACGAAAAAAGTATGGGAATCCTTTCCCCCAAAGGACACATCCAACTCATGTGTCTCTCTCCCAATCATGATTCCAATAAAAATAAGATCCATATCAACAAATTAAATCATGATCAACAAAAAGATAAGGAAAATGTTGAAGGTTTCATGTGGTGCAAGAAGGTACCAACAATTTTCTCAATAGTGACAACACAGTTTTCCAAACTGTTGCTTCATAAAATTATATGAAAAGTTGTTTTGTGTTACATGGATAATTGTGTATGTCATGATATCTACTAAGAAATATAAAATGGCTAGGTACATCAACTGAACATACATGGATTAAAACACTTTCCCAAGGCCATACAAGAGATGGTTGTCTCCATCATATAATTTGGCCCAATGTTGACCATGGAGCTCAATGAAAAGCTTGCCTCCTTTTGGAGCAATGCACTAAATAAGAATGGTAAGAGTATCCAAATACTGTGTTAGAAAATCCATGGATGAAAAAACAATATTCTTACCATGTGTTGAGAGTAAGATGATGCATATTTATGATAATAATTCCTCCATAGTGGTATGACACACTCCTATAAAGAGGAATAAACCATGTGTTGCATGAAGACCACTCTTCTCATGCTTGGAGACCCAAGTCAAGAAGATCATATCAATGTAATAGATGTTTCCATCCACTACTTCATAATTCTCACCTCCTCCTTGTCCACCAAGTGCATCAAGTGTGAAGTTATTCTGGGGACATTATAGCAATAACTCCAAGCTCCCAAGTGGCAACACTGCTATCCCAACAAATAAACTCATGCCAATTCATAGCTCCATTCTTTGACATGCTCCTTGTCAAAGACATCTCCCATAATGCTGCTACATATAATAAGCTCCTCCAAAGGTGGAAGTACCTCTTGATCATCTAAGGCCAAGGAGTAGCCCCATTGCACCATGATAGTGCCATCCCCTACTCTTGCAACATCATGCAAAGTGTGAGAGCAGATCTGCCCTTGCTCTCCCAAGAACAACCAAAGCAACAAAAGTTTTTGTTGCCTCCTCACACTTTCATCATACAAGTCATGTGATGATAACATAATGAATGATATTAAGATCATACCAACATCATGCATCCATACTCTTTTCTTCTCAATGATGCAAGCATCCTGCCACATCTTCTCCATCCACTTACCCTTAGAAAGAGTATATGCCAAGTGATGTCCAAACTCCTTTAAGAATAACCAGCACAACCAAGCCTCCTGCTACCCGGTATCATAAATTTGAAAGTAGCTCACCAGCTTCTTTCTCTCCATCCACATCCACTCAACCACTTGTGGATGTCTCCTTCCATTCTCCATCTTGGTACTCCTCCCATGAGGGCTACCATCATCCCAAATCAGATTTATTTTTTTGCATTTCATGGGACATTGAAATGCAATCTTCTCAAGGATCAAGTTGATCCCATAAGGACCCAAATAGGTGGTAGGTAAAAACCTCCCATCATGATGTGTTGGGCTTAAGAATTTTCCAACACAAACATGAGAGACGTTATCCATCCTAAGATGTCCTCCATCATCTACCTTCTCCTCCTTGAACCCATAAAGATCCAAGAGTGAGAAGGGAAGAACCTCCTCAAACTGTTGAAAAACTTTGCACCCCATGATGTGTTTAAGTGCACCTCCAATGAAATATCTCCATGAGATCTCCCTCTCATCAATATTCCTCCAAAACCAATGAGGTCTTGGATCTGCTGAAAGTAGAAGTTTCTCTTTGAGCTGAGAGGTACTCATTGAGAAAGGGTCATATAGAAAGGAGAAATGGTTTCTCACTTCAAGATGTCTACTATCTTTCATCCTTCTCTTCAAGTCTTCAAACCCCAACCTCAAGTGTGGTATTCATTCCAAAAATGGTTCATGAGGATGATGGTTTTTTTCTTCCTTGAATGTTTCAATGTTGCAAAGCGCAGTGCAATCTTGCTGCTCTACATTAGCAATGTGTGTTGATTCTTGGTCATATAAAAATGAGTTCCCCCAATCCTCCAAAATATTTTCTAAAATAGAAAGTGGAACTTCATTCATACCTTGATGAAAATTGGGATCTCCTTGTATGGATGCAATAGTTCTTTCCTCCAATGAAATGGATGCTCCATTTGCAGATGTAGAAGGTTGCTCTTCCAAGGCTGTGACAATGCTAGTACAAGTCTCCTCCCATGGTGGTGTGAGATTTTTCTCCACTGATCTCTCTCTATCAAAGGTTCTAATCAACCTTTGAGTGAACTTTGCAAAATTATTCACCCTTGCATGGCTCAAGTGGTTGAACCACCAAACATTGGCTTCACCCTCCAAGTGTAGCACTGAAACTTCTATTGCCTCCCTCTCTACCACTGGATGTAGTAGGAAGAATGCCTCAAGATTCTTTGCCCAAGCTCTTGCTGTAGATGACCCATCAAATGTAAACAATAGGAATCTATTGCCTTGGATTTCCTTTCTGCTGCAGGGCCTCCTCTCCTCCTTCAACTGAATGAATTGTGGGAGAGCTAGAGTCTCTTTGAAGGACCTAGGTTGAGATTTGTAGTTAACAAGGTATCTACTTAGAATTTTATGATCCAAGTATCTCTCATACTTTCTCTCTTCTTCTTCATGAGAATAGGAAGTACATGGACCTTCCTCTTCTATTTTCTTCTCCTCTTTGGAGAGGTTCTTCTTAAGTCTGAAGAGTGATGAGAGTAATCTCATCCTTTTGATATTATTCTATCCTCTTTGGATGAAAATCATAGGCTGAGCCAAGATGGATGCTTTGATAAAATTGTAATATCCCAAAATAGGGAATTTCTACAAAAATAAGAATATCTTAAGATATTCTAAAGTTGGAGATGCAGCAATGTAAAACACATATTAGGGTAGCAGTGTTATATCAATACGAAAATCATGAGAATATCCAAATATCCATGAAATTTATCTTATAGCAGCAAATGTATACAAATCCTTGAGGTAATGATCACTCAAGCCAGGCAATGCAAGCCTCAATAGAACATGTACAAGAAAATGAAGAACATTGCTACATATAGAAAGCCCAAGGCTATGACTGTGCAGTTCATAGGAGGCACTGTTACAGAAATAATATCAATACATAGATATGGAAATGTATGGCTCAAATAATGTGGGGAGAAAATATAACCGCTGAAAAACAATATCAAGTCAATCCTAGAAGGATTGGATGAAATACACAAAATGGAAAAATTGTCGGAGTAGCAGGGCTGAGTAGCAGCTGCAACCAAGAACTAGATGGAGATGGTTGTAGATGATACACAAAATGAATAGACCTCCTCCAATGGATCTTCCAAGTGAAATTCTGATCCTAACACTGAAGATATGACCCTCCAAACAATACTGCAAACCCTCACTGTAGATACACACTGAAAAATAACATAGTCTAAGAGAGGGACTACACTGTAGATCATGGAAATGGTTGGCCTAGTGCCAAAGATGATGGGAATCAGCTAAAATTCTCCCTCACTGATCCTCCAAAGGAAATAATACTTCCTCCTCTGAAAAATAAGCCCCAGAAGTGGTGTTCAGTAACCTCCACTACAACACCCTGCAACACAACTCAGCTCTAAACAAAAACTGTGCTATAGCTAAAGGAGGATGCTTGGCCTAAAGCCTAAAAGTGGAGAAATGAAGAGAAAGCTCCTTAAAAATGCCTCTCTTGTAAGAAGAATGAATTCCTAAAGAGGAATTCCTTGTGCTAAGCAGCACTGCAACTCTGCTAAACAACAGGAGAATGCACAAATTCTAAACAGACAGTGAAATCAATAATCAATAGCATGAATAACAATGGCTGCCTTGCCCTCATTTTAAACAAGTGAAATCCCTCTCTCCATGGGTCCCACTCATTAGGGTTTTCTCCACCAAATAACCATATTCCTATTCATACTGCGTTTTCTATCAAAAGGCTCTCCACCTCCTATTCCAGCACTGTTGGCTTGGTCAAACTGGACCTTGTCTCCATGCAAATGTCCTCTTTCACACTTGAGGGTGTGAAATCCAGATCCGATGATGATATTATTTCATACTATAAGGGATTTAATTCATGTTTTTATCATGCATGGGCCTCCTTGCCCAATTATTCATCTCCTAAGTGAAATCAGCAAAAATTAATATTCCAATTTGCTGCATGCAAATTTTGGAATATTACATTCTTGGGAAAAATGTGTCTATGTGAAGTATCAAATCACAATAAACTAAATGATACCCATTTGAGAGCTCGGTGAGATCTTTCCAACAGTGCTAATGGTTATTAAAACCGAGCTATGGTTTGGTCACAGTTGGCAAAAGAAAAATCTGGGGTTTCTCTTTTAATAAGGAATTTTCCCTCCAATTTGATTCATTTGCAAGTGTAGCTGTGGGTAATGTAGAGAGGAGAAAAGGCCCTAAATCTTGTGGTGATCATAGTGGAAAAACTGACTGTTGGAATTGAGATCTTTTAGTTGCAAGTAAGAGGCCTAACCCTACTCTTTCATTTCAGTGGATTGAAAGTTCAGTTTAGACACCTAGAGCTCAGGAACAGACCTCTGCTCTTCTTCATGGCCGAGTCACACTTTTAGGGGTAATATCTGTGACGTGGGTAGTAGGTTTTGGGCAGAAAACTATGACATGTCCCAGGAATGGCCTGAAAAGTGTGACCTGTCAGAGAGAGGGATTTTGGTGTTGCCTTTTGCTGAGAGTTGGGTTTTTTATGGTTGTAATGCAATATTTCCTTTTTGTACACTGACAAGTATGATGATTTTGTGTAGATATGGCAGAGTTGAGGATCAGCTAGAGAGAGAAAGACCTGGACACATTATGGTCGGAGATCTTAGACGATCATGGTGTCCACACTGCATTAGCCAGGTTTGGAGTCCTGAAGTTTGTGGAAAACCCTTTGATGAGGGATGGGCAGCCCTTATTGACCCATATTGTCAGCTATTAGGATCCGGATCATGAGATATTTATAGTGCAGGAGCACTAGATTGAGTTGACTATCCAGGATATATATTTTCTGACTGGTCTCCCGCCACCTGGGAAGGTGGGAAATATGTAGCCAATGTTACCGTGAGGGTGGAGCATTATGGAGTTTGTAGAGCACCATTTTCGACCGTGTCTCCATGTCAAGGGGACCCAGATACTGATCAGGGATCTAGAGTTGCTAGAGACCTGTGTTGTGGCCGTAATGGTGCTGCAGATCCTAGGAAACCAGGCGCTCCACGACATCACTGGGGGTCAGATGATGCTTTTTTAAAGTGTGTTGAATGGGCCCTACTATGGGTGGGCCCAAATTATGTTGTCGTCATTGAAACGACATTTTTTTCTATGAAAGTGGCAGGTGAACCTCGACTGTGCATAGGGTATAGTGTTGTGCTTTCTCTTCTTTGATAAGATCCCAACAGTTCGGCCTCGCATACAGATCCAAGATGGGAGCCTGAGAGAGCCCAAGATGCACCGCTCGGGGCGGCTACTATGCATAGGGGGAGGCGGGGCATTCGGATGGGTGTTCCGACCCAAGGTTTTTTCTCATTTGGATTATATGCCACTATAAATAGATGACTATCCCTATAGTGGGATGAGTTATCATGGGAACCTGGACCTACCCCTGCCACCAGGTCAAGCATGGGGGCCTGATGATAAGTGATAAGTTTCTAATATTTTTTGTGCATTTTAAAGTTTCAAAATATTGTATAGGGTGTTGATTCATTCAATTTTGGTATGAAAATACACCACCATTGAAATTGACTGGGTATATGGGGCGGCCCGCAGTATCAGGAGCTGCAGCACCTGGTGGGTCGAGGGGCCAATAAAATGATGATGCAGTTTCCCTCTTGGAGGACATCCATCATAGATTTGAGAGGCTTATGACCACTGTTTCAAAGTGTGGATGGAAAGATATTGATGACTAATACATAGAGCCATGTATTGGTCTACCCGCGGAGTGGAAAGAGGTCATGTGACACATGGCGATGGCCAGACAGGGAATGTGATCTAAGAGTTTTCAGAGCTGATCCATTGGCCCAGGATCCTCCGGATAGTGATTAGATGTAGGGGCATGTGGTGCCCCTAGTTTTGATTTTTGTAACATGCTATGGGCATGTCATATTTATCAGAGTTGATGGACTCTAAAATTTTTTTAATGACACACATAATGGATATCCATCATTTTATGGTTTATGGTTATTGTATTGTGTGAAATGCATGTGATAAATGCCAATTAATAATCCTTTAACTCTACTTCAGCAAGAAATCCTTTAATATAACAGTTTGGTAGAACTAAAGAGAAATTAAGAATTCTTTAGCTATACTCTACTAAGAAATCCTCAAGACAACAATCCAGTAATACTAAAGAGAAATCAAGAATTCTTTATTTATAATTTTAGATAGAGAAAACATTCAAGATAACATTTCAGTGAAATTAAAGAACAGTTAAGAACTATTTAACTAAACTTCAAAGAAATCCTTCAAGATAATATTTTAGGAGAAACTAAAGAGCAGAACAAGTCTAAATTCTTTAGTTAAATTTTAAGTGAAAACCTTAAGATAATAGCTAGGTGAAGCTAAAGAGAAGAACACCTCCAAATTCTTTAGCTATACTTTGAAGAGGAAAACATTGAGATAATAGTAACAGACAAAATTAAGGTGCTCATACAACATATCTTAATTTCAGATTTATGTTATGACATCAGGGAGATTTGATGTACAATATAGAAAACAAATGAGAAACATTAACAAAAGAGGGATAACATCACCATTAACATAGCTCAAGAATCCTGTGAACGTGCTTGTATCACTGATGTCTAGCTCAAAAACTGTTACAATGATCCATTGCAATAATATTTTCAACTCAAAGTCTGATCAAAATCCAACCTAGCAACCAACACTGATAATGAACAATACATGCAGTATTTAACTACAATTTGAGGAGGTTTCCGTAATATAGGGTTACATATTGCACTTATTACAGAGTAAATGTAAACTTGACCTTTGAAACCATGCAAGGCCCAAGCCAAAATATCACTGACAAACTTGCTGTAATAATTACTCTCAAATTAACTATTGAGCTAACTTTAAAATATCTTTGACTAATTTGCCTTCAAATATTAACTTTTACAATAACTTCTGAGCTGCTAAAATATCTCTGACTGAAACATTAAATAAGGTGGCTTACATTAAATCCAAACTAGACTGTAGGTGGCCAATGTGATTGGGAAGAGTTAAATGTTGAGTAGCCTTGTCATTTGGATCTGTCTTCTTCGTTGATTTGTTTTTCTGATTTTATCCATTAATCTCTAATCTGTATTCTTCTATGTCTTTTATCTATTTTATTTTATTGCTTGTGTTGTCATTGTAATCTATTATTAAACCTTATTATATGTCCTTTGTCTTAAATCTGTCTTTTCTTCTTTAGTCTTTGACTGATATTTTTATTTCTTTTATCTTTCTTTGTTACTTTAACTGTGTTTTTCATTTGTCTTCATCTCTGCCTACACAGCCATAGTAAAACTCTCCTTTTAATTACTCTGACATTCGAAGAAACCTCATTGTCTTTGGAGTAATTATATGATCCTTATTTATCATGATCCCCTGCTACTTCTGATTATTCTTACGCTCCTAATCCTTTAATGAACAAGGCTTCTGAATCGTCACCCAGAGAACCTAGTTTAAATAATATTTTTAATTTAAAAATGCAATTTGATTATTTCATTTTATAATACATCAATCACCTACGCAATCAAAACAATTTGTTAATAAAAACAGGATGCTGCAGGGTGGGGAGCAATGGTGGCTTGAAGGTAGTAGAAAAATTTGTGGACAAAGTTTGAATATTGGAGGTTCTTTATTTTACACGTTTGTCTATGGCCTTCCAAGCCTTCAAGAACGTTGCAAGGGTTAACACAGAGGTTTGGGGGCTTATTGCAGTAACACAAGCCTTCAAAATATTCAAAAGGGTCAACGATTTCATATTATGGTGCGAGGGTAGTTTCTGGTTTATCGCAAGGGGCATAAGCGGATAGGTGGTATCAAATGAAGGGATGCAATAAGATGTCAGGATGATACATGGTGGAAGGGAGGGGTGCGAAAAACACTTATTTTGCAAGACCTTCAAGGTTTTAAAACTCGGGGATTTGGTTTTGCGAAAAGGTGCACGGGTCGTCAGATCAAAGGGTGGAGATCGGAATGCACTCAGGCGATGGGCTGGCTTTAGGTTGATGTGACAGGTGGGATCGGGGTTTAAATGAATCAACGGGTATAAAACATAACAAGCAGCGATGTGAAGTGGGGCCCGAGGAAAAACTTAAAGTTGGGGGGGGGGGGGGAGGTATTTTTAAAGTGTAGGCTTTAATAATAGTGTCAGTTGGGTTTTAAACGAACATAGGGGTCGGGGTTTGTTTAAAAAATAGGGTTTATTAAACGAGGGACCCGATAGGATGAATTTATTTAAAAATAATGCAATAAGTGTGTTTTTTACATTGTTTAACATGAACAATGGGGAATGAATGAAGGGGAAAGGATTTTTGGAAATGGGAATGGGGTTTTAGGAGGGGGAAAAGGCTAAAATGAGGGGATTTAAGTAAAACATGGGATTTTGGAGTATGAGAGTGCTTGGAAAAGGTAAAATGAGAGACAATGGATAGGTTAAGTGAAGATAATGAAGGAAGTGATATTTCTAAAAATAAATGATAGTCAGTGAATATTATTTTCAGCAAACTGTAAAAAAATACACATTCATCTAGTGATATTGTAGAATGCAGGAGACTAACAATGGCTCTAGTAGCGGAGGGCAGCTCCTCTAGGAGGTGTAAAGAATCTCAGATCTCTGGATTTTGTAAATCAGTGCCTTATCCATTATCATCTTGAGCTATTGTAATTTTATGATAGGACCTTTAAAACTGAAATCCGTGTTTGCAGCAAACTAAGGTCTAAAACACACTTGTTCTTGAGCTTGAATGAACAACCTAAAATTGCAAACTTTGAACATGCTCAAGTGTTAATAATTCTTCTGCATACCTACCTACCCAACCTAGGATTCAAATGACTTTTCTTCCTCTTGAGGTGAATTTAGACTTGCAAACCTTGACACCACTTTCTATTTTGAACCTCTAACCTACCACCTATCCTATTTCTCCTACTGGTTCAGATTAATATTTTGAACCAATGTCATTTTCTACCTACCTACCAATAAGCCAAGTTTAAATTTTTTGGAAAATCTTCATTTCTAACTTATCAGCAAAATTCAAAAACATGAATGAATCAAGATTAAGCAGTTTGATCATCATGAATTGTGGCATTTTCTAGACAAGTTGCACACAATATTATTTGAAAAAAGTAAACTAAACTAAATCATTGGCATTTAAATATGCAGCACTTTCAAACACATTAATTTATTAGTATGAGGCTTACCTTTTTCTTTTCATCTGCCCTCTTTTCTTCTTTTTCGTTTCTTTTCTTTCTTTTTGGATCAACTTCTTTTTGAGATTTATTTTAAGCAATGTTATATACAATGAAGAAAATTCAAAGTGAGACTCTCAAATAAAATAATGCTTTAGAATATTGTTGTTGACAGGACCTCATTGTTGGGAAAAATACTCGATTGTGGGGGGGTGAATCAGTATTTTATGCAGACAATAAAATCTTTACTTTTTCTTTCTAAGAACCCATACGCTACTTTGCTGAAGCCAACTAGCGTATATACACGGATATCCTTTACATAACTCGTGTATCCTCAGAGATTTAATTATGCATTCAATTCTTAACTCAGATCATTGCATTATTCATTCATCAGATATTAAACAGGTGCAGAAAGAACATAATAATCATCACACATAGTCAACACACATGAACACCAGGATTTTTAGGTGGAAACCCAATTCGGGAGAAAACCACCGCTGCCATCGTCTCAGTCTTCAATATTTATTATAAAGAAAAAATTCTTACAATCATGTACTGGCGCAGACTCATACCAGCACGCAGGCACCCACCTGCAGAAGGCTACAACCTTCTCTCGCTCTCCACCACACCGGAAGGGAGCAACAACACCTTGCTCTCATTTACCAACTCACCGAAGGGAGCTACTACCGATCTTAGCACCAACTTACCGGTGCAAAGATTCTACTTTCGTGACCAAGGGTTCAACCTCAGATCCACTCCAAACCATGTTTCATCAATTTTCAACCCTGATCCAAATGTACTCCAACACTACCCTTCACTTATCATCAAACATACTTTGCCCAATGCTTCTCAAATGTACGTTAAAACCACCGTAACTTTCGTAACTGAGTAGATAACCCGAATTTAGAAATGCACATTCAGAAACGCATTCAACTTTGAGACCCCATTAATTCAGATGCCATACGTGCTTTCATTAAATCAGACCCGCGTATGTACGCATGTTTCATAAGACTAACCCACGTATACTTTAGTAAATTCTTCAAATAAACCCTAACTGCCCATATGCGCTTTTGTCTGAATAGAGCCGCGTATGCACGCGCTTTTCACGAACCGAACCTGCGTATAGATTTATAAAAGATAAATTTTGCAAAGCAGACCAGATCTATGAACTTACCCAGATTTCTTCAGGTTCTTCAGCAGATTTGCGCCAGGTCTTCATTACTTCTCTTCAGATCATTCAAGAGATTCACCATTTCTAGATCTAGAGATCTTTAACCTTCACCATGTTTATAGAAGCATCATAGAATCAGATCTATGAATTAAGAGCAGAGTTCAACCATGCAGATATACTTCAAAGTGAAGTATTCATTAAAGCCTAGACACATGCACACCCCCTTGCACAATGAATTTCTTCTCCTTATATAGGTTTACCCTTTTTCAATACCATGAGCCAAAACCACACCACTTCCGATGGTATTCCTGGACGGGACCAAATATACAATCCAGTGCTCAATACAATGGGTCAATACCATGGTAGTAACCCCTGGTTTTATTAATTTAGAGCGCAATTAAGCATACGCGACTTGGCACGTACTTTTCCGCGTGCATACGCTACTTCCCCTAGACAAACCCACGTATGCCTTGAGACACACACTTTTCATCATTGTTCTAGCACATACTGAAATTCCTTTCATCATTACAGCAGAGTTGCTTTGTAGACACATCATATCACATCAGATTTACATCATTACCAAGTCCATCAAGTCAAGAATAACTTCATCAAGTAGGTTGCCATCATCTTCATCAAGTGGGTTGCCATCAAGGACAACACTCTGCATCATATTGCCAACAATCTCCCCCTTTGGACTTGATGGCAACCACGATGGTGTTTGATCACCATAACAGATAGATACATTAAGCACAACCATTATTCATGATATTCTCCCCTGATTCAAACACCATGTCACTCTCCCCCTTTGACATCAAGGGCAAAGGGCGGATCAAAATCAACAGAAGGTTTTTCTCCTCATGTAGACATAAGAGCTCTGCAGATCTAAAGTGTACTGAAGTTACCATGCTCCCCCTGAGTTCATGTTGAATCTTCAAACATATTTTTCAATGAAGTACATGACTCTATGACCTTCCTATCACCAAGACTCATACTTACATCAAAGATCCAACCAAGTGGATTTACATATGCGACTCAAATACCAAACCAAGTGGGTTTACACATTTTGATTCAACTACCCAACCAAGTGGGTTGACAAATTTGAACAAGTCCTTACATGACTGAATATTAAAATTTACATCATGGGTCTCAACATGAACTTTTCATCAAATTACAAGTATGACTTTTCACAACCAAAACCAAAAAGACCTCAAGAGAGAGATCGAGTTTCAGAACCATCATAATGCCAACAATGCATTATTCTCAGCCATGCTAATGCTCCCCCTAAAACTGTGCATCCTTTCCATATGACCAAAACTCCTCCTTAGCTTGAGTAACCTGAACACTTTCAACAGCCAATCATCAAAGCATCTTCACCCAATATTAGAGAATGAAACATAAATATAAGAGCTGAAACATCACTAGAGAAGCCATATAGCATCAGAGATACCAAACAACACCATAGCTTGTGCTGAAGAATGCTGACCCAAAAAATTTGTCAGCAACCACCCATACATGGTTTTCTGTGTATGAACTCATGTATATACGTGATTGTCTTTCAGGAAACCCGTGTATCAAATTTAATCTTCTGAAATTAAGCAGATTTGATCTTCCGAGAGGCAGAGACCATTCCCAGCTTCTGTCTGAGATATTTGAATGCTTCCCTGGGCAAAGGTTTGGTAAATATATCAGCAACTTGTTCTTTGGAGGGAACATACTCCAACTTCACCTTTTGTTCAAGCACTTGTTCACGTAAGAAGTGATACTTGATGGGAATGTGCTTGGTCTTCTAATGCATAACAGGATTCTTTGAGATGCTGATGGCACTTGTATTATCACACATGATGGAGATGGGAGGTGAACATTTGATTTGAAAGTCTTGTAAGGTTTGCATCATCCAAAGAAGTTGAGTGCAACATGATGCGGCAGCCACATATTCTGCTTCTGTTGTAGATAAGGCAATAGAGTTTTTCTTCTTGCTAAACCAAGATACTAACCGGGGCCCCATATAGAATGCACCACCACTAGTGCTTTTCCGATCATCAACATTTCCAGCCCAATCTGCATCAGTGTAAGCATGAAGAGTAAGATCAGCATTCTTTGGATACCATAGTCCAAAGTCTTGAGTTCCTTGCAGATATTTGAATATTCTTTTGACAGCCTGAAGATGAGATTCTTTTGGATTAGCTTGGAATCGTCCAACAATCCCAACTGCATGCATAATGTTCGGTCTAGTCCCAGTGAGATAAAGGAGGCTTCCTATCATTGATCTGTATTCTGGTTGATTCACCGCGGGAGAATCATCATGAGAACTGAGATTACATCCGGTTATCATTGGTGTACTTACAGGTTTGCATTCTTCCATGCCATACTTCTTTAGAATTTGCTTAAGATATTTTGCTTGTGATAAGAATATACCATCTGTAGTTTGATGCACTTGCAAGCCAAGAAAGAATGTTAGTTCTCCAAGTAAGGACATTTCAAATTCTTGCTGCATGACAGAAGCAAATTTCTGACTCATAGATTCTTCATTACTCCAAAAAATGATATCATCAACATATACAACCACAATCAATAGTTTATCATTTTCAACTTTTGTGTATAAGTTTCTATCAGCAGACCCCTTTGAAAATCCTTGTTGATGAAGATATTTGTCAAGACGATAATACCATGCCCTTGGAGCTTGTTTGAGACCATATAGAGCCTTTTTAAGTTTACAAACAAGATTTTCATCATTTCCCAAAATGAATCCTTCCGGTTGTTCTATATACACTTCTTCTTCTAGATTACCATTGAGAAAAGCAGATTTAACATCCATTTGATAAACTTTGATTTGTTGAAAACTTGAAAAAGCAAGAAACATTCTTATGGCTTCAAGTCTAGCTACAGGAGCAAAAGTTTCTTCAAAGTCTATACCTTCTTGTTGAGTATACCCCTTGAAAACAAGTCTAGCTTTGTTTCTTACAACATCCCCATTCTCATTTAACTTGTTTTTTGAATATCCATTTAGTTCCAATGACATTTTTGTTATGAGGTCTTGGTACTAATTCCCAAGTGTGATTCTTTTCAATTTGATCAAGCTCTTCATTCATGGCTTGAACCCAACATTCATCTTTGCTGGCTTGATTGACATTGTGTGGTTCAATAGTGGACAGAAATTCCAGATAGCTAGAGGATCCCACAAGAGTCCTTCTCGTTTGTACACCTGATGCCTTATCTCCCAAAATTTGAGATTCTGGATGATTCTTTTGAACATATCAGGAAGGAGCCTTTTCAGATAAATCATCTTCATGTTCTTCATTGGGTTCACCGTCTATACTATTGCTATTTGAAGCAGAAGGACATATGTCATCATCGTCTACAACTGTTTTTTGTTTTTCTTCTTTAGGAGCTGTAGGAGACTCATCAATAACAACATCAATACATTCAACAATCTTTCGAAGCCTTTTATTGGAACATTTGTATGCTCTGCTTGTAGATGAGTAACCAAGAAGTATCCCTTCATTTATCTAGGTTCAAACTTGCCAAGCTTTTCATCATTATTTTTGATAAAGAATTTACTTCCAAAAACTCTAAAATGCTTCACAGAGGGAGAATTACCATACCAGAGTTCATATGGAGTTTTGTCACTATTTACCCGAACATGTGCCTTGTTGAGAATGTTTGCTGTTGTATGTGCTGCTTCTCCCCAGAACATGTCAGGAGTTCCAGAATCATCAAGCATAGCTCTAGCCATTTGTTGAATTGTTCTATTCATTCTTTCTGCTATGCCATTTTGTTGTGGAGTGCCTGCTACAGAGAACTATCTCTTTATGCCATGTTGTTCACAAAATTCAAAGAATTCATTTGATGTATATTCTCCTCCTCGATCAGATCTAAGACACTTGATTTTTAGATCTAATTCATTTTCTACCAATGCTTTGAAGATCTGAAATTTTGCAAATGCTTCATCTTTGTGTTTAATCAACCCGATCCAACACATTCTAGAGTAATCATCAATAAATAAGATATAGTATTCTTCCCCACGTGGTGAATTTTTCCTCATAGGTCCACATATGTCAATATGAATGAGTTCAAGAGGCTTACTTGATGATCCTTCTTTGGCATTAAATTGTACTCTGGTCTGCTTACCGAATTGGCAAGATTTTCATATGATACTCTCTGGTAGAGTAATATTGGGAAGACCACG
The DNA here is from genome assembly GCA_034641835.2 of Pinus albicaulis. Lineage (NCBI taxonomy): Eukaryota > Viridiplantae > Streptophyta > Pinopsida > Pinales > Pinaceae > Pinus > Pinus albicaulis. Next base: position 1,324,459,237 of record CM076579.1, read on the forward strand.
AACAGCTTGAAGTCTGCTTGCTTTGTTGATTTGAGAGAAGCTTAGATGCCCCAGCCTTCTATGCCATAGCCAATTTTCTGAATATTTGCTCAAGTAACATTGATCTTTGCAGTTCTTCAATACATATAGGTTGCTTGGAGTTCTTTTCCCTTTTATAATAGTTCTACCTGTATCTAGATCACGAACCACACATTCTTTTGAACTGAAGACAACTTCTGTACCTTGATCACACATTTGACTTACACTTAACAGGTTATGCCTTAATCCATCCACATACATGAAATCATTAGCCTTCACCTTTTCTTTTAGAAACACGGACCCTTTTCCTTTAATTACAGCAGGAGTATCATTTCCAAATGTAACTTTCTTTTCCTTTTCTAGAGAATTATATGCAAGAAGTTTGCTTTTGTCACCTGTCATGTGTCTTGAGCACCCACTATCAATGTACCATTGATTTTCTTCACCTTCTGCAAATAACGCTATCCCACAATTTTCAACCTGTAATTCCTTCTTTTTCCATACTTTGGAACTTGAAGGAAAATGTTGTTTTGGCTGGACTTTGCTCCTGCATTCAGATTCTTCATGGCCAAATTTATTGCAATAAGCACATTCAACTTCATTTTGAAGAGGAGAAAAGTTGTTATAGGTGTTCTTCTTTGGTTCAGTATCCATCCTTTTCTTTCTTGCTTCTCTTGTCATGATGGTTTTATATGAAACACATTGAACAGCTTTATGACCAAAATTGTGACATGAGAAACATTGTCCATTGAAGTAGAAATTTCTGCGATCATGAAATATTCTATTTGAATTTACCTGTTGGTTGTTGCTCCTTTGAGAGATATCCCTGTTAGTGTTCCTTGAGTTGTGATGATCATGCTTTACCTGTAAAGATTCTTTATTCCCTTGCTGAGTGGCTGAATGTAGTAAACCAGTTGTAGCTGCTTTTAGATAATTTGGTGCTGAAGCATGAGAAGATTATCTGGTATATCCAAGACCTGTATTTATAAGAGGAGAACGTTGAACCTTGATAATTTCATCTAAGGTTTCAGATCCTTTAGAAAATCTAAGATTCAGAGTCTTTACTTTCTCAAGTTCTTTTCTTAGACTTACTACTTCACATTCTAAATTCTCATTATGTTTCTTCGCTTCTTCATTCTTCCTTTTCAGAGTCTATGATTATTTTACTTTCTTCCAAGCATATTTTGAGTTGATTTTTTTGATCAAGAATATCATTGTCATCTAGAGCATCCATAAAAACATCCTTATCTTCTCTAGAATCATTTTCAAATGCCATGAGAAGTCTAAGATCTTGTTCACATTCTTCCTCACTATCAGATAACCCATCACTGTCTTCATTAGTATAGTAACTTTTCTTAGTGCTAGATCGGTTCTTATTCCTTCTTGCTACTTCTTTCCCTTTAGCAGATATTTCTTTATAAGGACACTTTGCAGCATAATGACCAACTCTTCCACAATCAAAAAATTTGAAAGGAAGCTTACCTTTGAATCTTCCGGTTCCTAGTTGGAGTCTTCTCACAAAGTTTGCCTCATCTTCTTCTGATATATATCCTGATCCTTCTTTTTGAACTTCTTTCCCTTTTGTAGAAGCTTTAAAAACAGCCTCTTTGACTTCAGATGGTCCTCCTCTCCTCATTTCATATGCAGTCAGTATGCCATGAAGTTGCACCACAGTAAGAGTTTGAAGATCCTGTTTTTCTTCAAGAGCAGAGAATTTTGATTCAAATTTTGATGTTAGTGATCTTAAGCTTTTCTCAACCAAAGTAGATTTTGCTATTGTTTCTCCCAGGTTTCTCATACGATTTACAATATCATCAAGACATAAAAAGAAACTAGAAATACTCTCATCATTATGCATTCTCAAATTTTCATATTCAATTCTGAGAGTTTGGAGTTTTGCACTTTTTACCTTTGCATCACCTTCATAACTTAGGATGATTTTGTCCCATATTGCCTTTGCTGTATTCAGCTGCATAACCTTGACAAATACTGATTCAGTTAGACTTCCCAATAGTGCATTGACCGCCTTTGCATTTGCTTCATAATTCTTCTTTTCCGTTGGATCTGTTGGTACTGCGGCTGGATATTGATATCCTTGTTCAACAATAGCCCATATATCTGCTCCCATAGACTGAAGATATGATCTCATCCTTATTTTCTAGAATATTAAATTGCTTCCGTTAAAGAGTGGAGGCTTGATAGATGCAGTTCCATCTTGATTGCTCATCTTGCTTGATCTTCCTTCTAGCGGCTAAGCTTTTTTAGAAGGACCTGCTCTGATACCAATTGTTTGGAAAAATACTGAGAGGGGGGGGTGAATTGTTATTTAATGCAGACAATAAAATCTTTAATTTTCCTTTCTAAAAACCCATACGCTACTTTGCTGAAGCCAACTAGCATATATACGCGGATATCCTTTACAAAACTCGCGTATGCTCAGAGATTTAATTATAAATTCAATTCTTAACTCAGATCATTGCATTATTCATTCATCAGATATTTCAGAAAAGAATAAATAGGTGCAGAAAGAACAGAATAATCAACACACATAATCAACACACATGAACACCAGGATTTTTAGGTGGAAACCCAATTCGGGAGAAAACCACCGCTGTCGTCGTCTCAGTCTTCAATATTTATTATAAAGAAAAACTTCTTACAATCATGTACTGGCGCAGAATCATACCAGCACGCAGGCACCCACCTGCAGAAGGCTACAACCTTCTCTCGTTTACCAGCCACACCTGGAAGGGAGCAACTACCCCCTGATCTTAGCACCAGCCTCTACTGGCAGAAATCTTCTACTTTCAGACTGAAGGCTTCCACCCTCAGATCCACTGCAGACCACGTTTCATCAATTTTCAAACTGGATCCAACAGCTCCAACACAACCCTTCACTTATCATCAAACATACTTTTCCCAATGGTTCAAACAGAATAGTGAAACCACTGTAACCAGAATATCAGAGATAACCCAGACTTCGGAACAGACATTCAGAAACGCATTCAACTTTGAGACCCCATTAATTCAGATGCCATACGCGCTTTCATTAAATCATACCCGCGTATGTATGCATGTTTCATAATACTAACCCGCGTATACTTCAGTAAATTCTTCAAATAAACCCTAACTGCCCATACGCGCTTTTGTCTGAATAGAGCCGCGTATGCACGCGCTTTTCACGAACCGAACCTGCGTATAGATTTATAAAAGATAAATTTTGCAAAGCAGACCAGATCCATGAACTTACCTAGATTTCTTCAGGTTCTTCAGCAGATTTGCACCAGCTCTTCATTACTTCTTTTCAGATCATTCAAGAGATTCACCATTTCTAGATCTAGAGATCTTTAACCTTCACCATGTTTATAGAAGCATCATAGAATCAGATCTATCAATTAAGAGCAGAGTTCAACCATGCAGATATACTTCAGAGTGAAGTATTCATTAAAGCCCAAACACATGCACACCCTTGCACAATGAATTTCTTCTCCTTATATAGGTTTACCCTTTTTCAATACCATGATCCAAAACCACACCACTTCCGATGGTATTCCTGGACGGGACCAAATATACAATCCAACGCTCAATACAATGGGTCAATACTATGGTAGTAACCCACGATTTTATTAATTTAGAGCACAATTAAGCATACGCGACTTAGCACGTACTTTTTCGATGCATATGCTACTTCCTTAGACAAACCCGTGTATGCCTTGAGACACACACTTTTCATCATTGTTCTAGCACATCTTTTGAAATTCATTTTCATCATTACAACAGAGTTGCTCGCAGAGTTGCTTTGTAGACACATCATATCACATCAGATTTACATATTTACCAGTCCATCAAGTCAAAATAACTTCATCAAGTAGGTTGCCATCATCTTCATTCAGTGGGTTCCATCAAGGACAACACTCTGCATCATATTGCCAACACCACAAATAATTTTTTTCCGTCCATTTCTTGTAAGAAAAATACATTATTACCTCTTCCAAAATAAATGACGTATGGACCTTTCCACAAGTTGTCAAAATTTCCATGTTTTCCTTTTTACTCTCTTCTGGAATTCTGATCTGCTGCAAAAACCTTTGTGGCTGAAAATCTTCAAGCTTGGAATCAACACTCTTTGAATCAAAAGTCTAGGATACACTTGTATGGAAAACTGGAAAGCAATATGAATCTAAACTGAAAAAGATGCTCATAGTACATATTTACTAAGTGAAATCCCTTCTCCAATGAAACCAATCAAGTAAATGACTACATGATTGATTTTTGTTCAGTCTTGTAGGTATGCTGAAAAAATAGAAAGGTCACTCCCATATTACTTGCTTTTGAACAATAGTGCTTAAAATTTTATTTAAACTTTGCAACAAATATTCCTGGTATAACATAATCCTTCTTTATATGTCTCTAAGAAACCAGCAAAAGGATCTTGGAATAATACTTGGCCATGAGGATTTAAGTAATAAGCCTCCTCCAGGACTATTCCTTATTTTAATTTGGTGTGCTTGGGATTCTCTTGAGGAAGAAACTCTACCTTTTCTTCATGATCATCTGATTTGGCAGCCTCATAATATACGGCCAGGTTGTCTTTAAGCAAACTTTATATGCTTTGATTGAGTAGGCTAAATTCTGTCTGAAAGCCATCATTAGGAGCATTCTCTGGCAATAGGTCTTCTTGAGAAAGTAGTATAGCATCAGTGTCAATATTTTATTTTGTTTCTGCATGAGCAAATGCTTCAGTAGATAAGTCAGCAGTAGAACAAATAGAAATAATTTATTTATATAAAAAATTAGAGGTTGGCTACATGCTTAGAATCTAATTGATTTCTTTTTCAATTAAAGGAGGAGGCAATATTTTTTATTTTTGGATAGAACCATAGTTTTTATACTTCTCTTGTGAATGATCATAAGGCTACATGTCTTCTTGAGCCTCACAAAAAAGAGCAGATGAATCACCATTTGTCCCTTCAGAGAGATCTTGTGGAACTTCTTCCATTTACTGATTGATTTCATCCTCAACCAACTTCTCCTGGTTGTCATGACAGTTAACTTGAGTATGAAATTCATGAATTACTTCTAATAGATCCCTAAGGTTCCAATTTCCCAAATATTCATCAATGTTTACAAGGTATTGTATGAGATCTTCAGACTGATCACAACGATTTTCAGATAATGATAAAGATGGAGAATTTCCTTTATAATGCTCACAAAATACCTTGTGGAAATCCTTTAAAGAAAACAAACTACTAGGGTTCAGACCTTCATACCATTTCCTTGCTTTCGCTTCTAATGTTTCCATAACATCTTCATGAGGCAATCCTCATGCCATTCAATCTTCAACCTCCATGAGTGTATATGAAATTTAATGAGATGTAAGAAGGGTTCATCAAACTTTTCATCTTGAAAAACAGGGAAGGATTTTGTGTGGGAATCAAGGAATGTGATCTCTGTTAATTGGATCATACCTGTGTTGTATTCTTGAATCCCTGTTTGTCAATTAGTCAGCGAAAAGGGTCACTGCATCTTCACAACCAATCTGTATTTTCTACCAGTGGAGTCTTTAGGCCTACTGAAAACTGTGGAATCGCCAGGTGGATGATTTCAACTTTCTTAAGACTGGTTGTTGTCCACCATCAGCAACCAAATAAAAATCTTTGCTAATACATGAGTCATCTATATTTGAGTGGGGTTTTCAAGTTATGAGGAAAAATTAAGCTTCTTTAATAACTCAGGTTCCCTAGTATGGTCGTCATTATGTTGGCTCCCTGTAATTTGCAATATTGGTAAGAACAAGTAGCAGGGAACCACATCAAACCACTTTGGAGTCTAGGATCTAGCCTTCCTGAGCTCAGAGAGGGCTCTCTATGTGTTTATGATGAAATTATTTAGCTTTATAATTATATTCTTCTGCTTTTAGCCTAGTTATGAAGTTTTGGGTTGTTTGTTTTGATTGATTGTTTGGATGGACAGATAGAGTTTGGGAAGCTTAATCCATTGGGCTATGGAGTCATAAAAGGGTTAAAATGTACATCAAATTTTCAAGGCTTTTCACAGGGCAAGCTAACTATATCAAATGGATCTTTCTTAGGTAAGATTAATATTATATGACAGAAATTTTGTGAATTCAGTAAAACTAAAGGTCAATTAAGAATCCTTTAACTATACTTTAGCAAGAAAACCTTTAAGATAACAGTTTGGTAGAACTAAAGAGAAATTAAGAATTCTTTAGTTATACTTTGAGATAGAGAAAACATTCAAGATAACAGTTCAGTGAAATTAAATAGCAGTTAATAATTCTTTAACTAAAATTCAAATAAAGCCTTCAACATAACAGTTTAGGAGAAACTAAAGAGTATACCACCTCTGAATTCTTTTGTTAAAATTTAGGAGGAAACCTTAAGATAATATCTAGGTGAAGCTAAAGAGCAGAGCATAGCACCTCTGAATTCTTTAGCTATACTTTGCAGAGGAAAACATTGAGATAATAGTAAATAAAGTAATTAAGGTGCTCATACAACATATCCTAATATAATATTTTTGTTCTAATATCATGGAGATTTGATGTACAATATGGGAAAAAAAGGACAAACATTAACAAAAGAGGGATAACATGACCATTAACATAGTTCAAGGATCTTGTGAATGTGGTTGTCTTACTGATGTCTAGCTCAAAAACAGTTACAATGATCGAGTGCAATAATATTTGCAACTCAGAGTCTAATAAAAATCCAACCTAGAAACCAACACTGATAATGAACAATACATGTAGTATTTAACTACAATTTGAGGAGTTTTCCCTAATATAGGGTTACATACTGCACTTATTACAGAGTAAATGTAAAATTGACCTTTGAGACCATGCAAGGCCCAAGCCAAAATATCACTAATAGACCTGTTGTAATAATAACTCTCAAATTAACTGTTGAGATAACTTTAAAATACATTTGACTATTTTTCCTTCAAATATTAAATCTTACAATAAATTCTGAGCTACTAAAATATCTATGACTGAAACATTAACTAAGGTGACTTATATTAAATCAAAACTAAATTGTAGGTGGCCAATGTGATTGGGAAGAGTTAAATGCTGAGTGGTGTTGAGGGTGTTGAGGAGGTAACCCCTTCTCATATTTATCGCGATCCTACTAGCTCAAAATAGGGTCTAGCAAACAATGCTATGACGCAAGCTCCTAATTACGAATGAAAGACTTGGGATAGAAGCCTACCTGGATTCCAACGCTACGATCTGAAGAAGAAGTGTCCCCGTCCTTCAGCCCTGGCAGATCACAATCCTTCCACGATCTCCGCGGATGAACACCTGCACATAGAAGAAACGAACATATACAAGCATAGGAACCAGCATACGTAACTAAACATCGGTCAGAAAAGATATTACTCGCATTAACATGATGGAAAACGGAGTGGAACCATAATCACAGTCATCTATTAAATGATAAACGAATAGAAGTTACAACCAAGTTCTGACGTCGCAACTTCCTTCGAACGGGTCTCCGGTCGTCCACGTCTCGCAAAGCTCGCCAAGGAAAGGGAAAACCTCTCCAGAGTCTCGTAACAATGGTCTCCTCGCTTGAATGGGCCTGAAGGGAAAGAAGGGATTCTTTACAGCACAAAGGCACTTGGGAATAGGGAGATGCAAAGCTTCAGCACTTCAAGACTAGCTTGCCATGGATCTGAGCAAGCTTTTATATATGGGGAAGGAGGGAGTTGGGATCCCTATTATTATGGGATTGGCCCTATCAACAAGGAAGGTTCCATAGAAGGTGGCAAAACTACTTCCCTTCCATAGAACTCCCGCTTCCAAACCTCCCAACTCAAGATAGGCAATGGTTGTGAGTTTGTTTGAACTCAACTTCCGCCATCCATATTTAAAAAACAGTCCCTAAAATGGGTGGCGCGATTGTTGCTCTATGACAGAGCGCCAAGTGGCGCGACCTCTTTACAGGATTTCCCTGATTGGCGCGAGCACTGAACTGTCTACCCGCGCCAATGCAAAAAGAGCTGTTTTTTATGAGTTTTGCAAGGAGTTGTCTCAAGGGAAAATGAAGCTCATACTCAGAGGGATGCATTGATGATGTTTTCAAGGCATGACAGTGTTCACAGGTCACATAATGGGTCCTCCATTGTGCGGGACGGGGAATGGTAGGGACGGTGACAAATTATTGTGTAACAGATGCCCCCTAAAGCATGAGGCCCGAGAGAGAGAGGGGTGAAATGCTTTACGAGAACATGTCCAACTGAAGGCCCGCCGTCGGAAAACCTGCGCAGAAAGATACAACTGATATCTCAAGTACATGATGTATATATATGGTATGGACGCAGCCATCCGAACAGAGTATGTTATAATCCGGATCTAGGGTATGGGCGCAGCGATCCAACTAAGATCAAACAAATAGACTCAGGTATGGTCGCAGCCATCCAATCAGTGAGTCATGTACATAATGATAATAATCCACAATCGCAGCCTGGATTACAACAGACACAATCCAGGGTCTTGCGCTCCATCTCGACCCAAACAAGTACAAGTTTGAGCATGTGAATATGTGAGCTGATGTCGAACATGCAAGAACATCGTCTAATTACCAGCCAATGATGAAAGCTGTTAACAGACGCGAGAGAAACCATCAATAATGACAATGGTCCTCAAGGTACTACAGGTACAATCTACGGCGTGTGAATAAATGAGCTGACGTCGAACACCCGCAGAATCATTCGATCGGAAGTCAATGATGTAAACTTCATGTCGAATGCGACGAACCTGCCATTGAGGCATGCAGGCTCCAAGGTACCATCAGGAGTCTCTAGACCAACTTCCTGGATAATGAGTTGAAGTCGACAGGAAGTGACCTTGATCGAAGGTGGGCCATAATGATTCCCACATCATCGACGCGAGACAGAGAAACATAATGTTTTGTTGCGAATCAGGATCATATGAGAAACAGGGGAAGGTTGATATTTGCAGAGGCCAACTTCTCTTGAACATACGAACGGCACGACAATGGAGTTGGCAAGATTTGGACATCAACGGATCGAGGTCATGGCCACGATGTTGAGTCAGATGAGAGGCCGCAGATTACCCAAACCCATGGAGGCAAAGTGGAAATGGCCGAGAGATGAGATGTCCCCAACCCGACACGAATGCAGACAAGTGCCATGTTCAAGAGCGACATACTGCCGACGACAACGACGATGGTTCCATTTTTTCCCCCACCATTTCTGGCGAGTACCCCAATTATTTTGGATAACAAGCTTGAAGGGGATAGCATATGCTTGTGATATAAGTCCGCCCTTCGGGCGAATCCATCCTAGTGCATTTAACGAGTCCTAGGAAGGAGAAACTCGGAGAACGTCATTTCGACGGAATCCAATGTCATCAGGGTTTAACGAGTCCGACAAAGGAAGAACTCGGCGTCTTTTCATGTTTAGAGAGTTTGAAAAGACAGCTGAAAAGAAAACTCCACAGGTCCCTTTTCGTAAATAGTTTCCCAGATCCGAAAAGGTAGAAAACAATATCCGGGAAAACCTCCTAGTCACAATAGGCTAGGGTATTCCTTTTTCGTAATCAATCCATCCCAGCCCGAAAAAGGGTTAAACTTATACTGGGTGAATGTCGATTCGTATCCATTTTAACGAGATCGAAACGACAAGGGCCTCGGCGATCTTTTCATATTTAGAGAGTCAGAAAAGAGCTGAAAGATGACTCCAGAGTGACTTTTTCGTGTATTTACCGAGTCCGAAAAAGTATAAAATACAACTCGTTTCCACCTTTTAAGTCGCAAAAACCTGCCGCTGCACATACCAAGCAAGCGTAAAATCCATTTTCGACATAATACATGCAAATATTTGACAAAAATAACTTTTAAAGCTCATTTAACGTGAAAAAGTTATAAATACGTCGAATTGGTAAAAAATGAAATTACTTTTTACTATTTACCTTGTGGAGAGCAACAGTGGTCCCATTTGGAGCAGAATCTTCTGACGGTGATTGCGACCAATCCAGGCAACCATTCAGCGTCTCGTCTGTGACAGGTAAGAGGCGCTCCTTTTCTCTTTCTTTTCATGCATTTTTTAATGATTTCCCCCTAGAAATCAGCTCTGTAAGGGCACCTTTGAAATTTTAGGGCCGGGCCAAGTGGCGCGGGTATCGGGCACGGACCCGCGCCACTGAGCTCTTTTTACCAAAGGGCCCGCGCCACATGGCGCGACTGTCAGCTAAACAGTCGCGCCAGCGGCGGAACCCAAATTTCCGCCTAAAATTCCGCTATTTATACCAAATTTCTTGAATTTTGAAGCTTACAAAAGATCTAATCAGGGGCTTTGGACCATGTGAATGCAGATAAACAGTCAGAATGGCAATTGAATGGAAGGAACGAGAACACGGAGATGAGGACGAAGAGGCCATGCAAAGCCAAGCATGTATGAATGCTCTGAGAGACTGTGGCTTAAAAAAGTTCTTCCTCACGCCATGCTTACGGGCTCAGCCTGAGCTCCTCCAATATCTGATCAACCTCTGGGATGAAAATGACCAAGTATTCAGAATACGAGACCAGGTGTTGGAATTGGAGGTCACTGACATTTATTTCGTTACTGGATTATCCCGCAGGGGTCCAATCCCTATACTGACTGGGAGCAGACCATCAGGGGAAAAGATGGAAGAAGTAATGGCGCGGGTGTGCCGTGGGGCACAAACAGGAACAGGGAGTAAGAAGGTATACATTTCAACCATCCCTGACCTAGCACTGAGAGTTGTACTCCACACCATTACACGGGCTGCTGGATCGCAGGCACCGCACGAGGCTACAAAGACTCAACTCTTACTGGCCTCAGAATGCATGGGTCCCCGACTGTATGACTGGGCAACAGCTGTCACCATCAACATGAAAAGGCAGCTCACAAAGTGCAAACAGAACAAACTGAAGCAGTTGGGTATGGTTCCATCTTGGTATCGTTCATTCTGGAACGCATACCAACCTTCCAGGGCCAAGAGGCCCATGTGGCGAGTCCAGTACCACGAGAGCCGAGAATGGCTCGCTGGGCAGCACTGATGCCCAGATCTGGAGGCGGGCAACAGATGTCCTGGAAGCCCGAGTTCTTCAGGTGGCTACGGTGCCAACTGATCGTTGTGGAAGATTGGCCCTATTCGGGAACTGACTTTACAGGGGACCCAGATCTCCCGCTACCAGAAGGAGACGACTGGGACGAAGAGCTGGGTAAGACCTCATATTTTTGATTTTATGTTTATATGTTTTTTTTGTTAATACACACTTGTCTAAACACAATTATATATGCATGTAGATGTAGGACCTGAGAGACCAGCCGGGATGTCTCCTATCTCCCGGAGGACACAACTCGCCCCTGAGATCCAGGGGGAAGGCACCGGAGGAGAGGCACTGGTTCAGAACCTCGAGGGGATCGTTCATGGGATCCCAGACTATGCCCGACTGTCAGATGTACCGATGGAGTACCAGCGCCATATGGTGGGAGTTCCAAACCGGCTCCACCGAATCCTGAGGCGGCTAGTGCGTGCAGTGACGTGCTATCATGAGCACCATGCTGATTAGTCTCTAGGATTTAACCACACCTATTTTTTTTTTTTGAGAGACACAGTGTCTCCGGATGTATTAAGACAATTATGTATATTTTTTGAGTTTTATGTGACACACTTCTATGTAAACATTTCGATATCTATATATATGCATATCTATTTCTGGATGAGTCTTCTTTACATGTGACGATGATTTATAAATTGCGCAAATGTCTATCTAACACCAAATTTGCTACTGCATCTGTCAATGTATTCAAATGTCTGGGTATATGATGATATGTAATATATTCAAAATTCCTTTCCAGTAATCGAATACGCAAATACAATCGTAAAATGGACGGGTTTCTTACCGAATAGTGCCCGTTCAGCTGCAACACTACAAGTTGTGAATCTAGGTACACGAGCAATTCACGGATACCAAGGTTTATTGCCTCGGTTAATAATTCCAATACGGCGCTATATTCCGCGATATTGTTCGTGGTACGTCCTAAACAAACACCTTGCAGGTCGATCAACTCACCAGCAGGATCGTAGATTACCCAGGCTGCAGAAGACAGATTCCTGGTACTGCGGGAGGCACCGTCCGCGAAACCAACAAATGGATGAATAGACATATGCACAACCAGGAAGACCCGATCAGCAGAAAGATGTTTACAAAGCACACCACACCATGCACACAAATGACAATCACACACCTATGTACACACACCACACCAAAAATCATTTCAGGCGTAGTACTTCTTAAGGTACAGCCCATTCCTGGGCTGCGCCAAAGGAACTCCTTCGTAGTCTATAAGCTCGTAGGCCCCATTTTTCAAAACACGTTTTACTATGTAGGGACCGTGCCACATGGGCTGGAGTTTACCGGCACCAAGCTTATCATGTGCCTGATCGTACAAGAGGACTAGGTCTCCTTCAATGAAAGAACGGGGAGAAACGGATTGATCAAAATGAGATTTGACCCTCTTCTTTTGTGCTTCGATGATCAAAGCAGCTAGACGACGGGTTTCATCCAACCGTTCGAGATACAGAAGACGCTCTTCCTCAGGAGAAGTATCCGGTAAGAGCTCCACAGCTAATTTGAGTGAAGGAATTTCACATTCAACCGGCAAAGTAGCTTCCAGACCGTACACCAGTTGGAATGGTGTGAATCCGGTTGCACTTTTAGCAGATGTTCGGTACGCCCAGAGAGCTGAGAACAGTTGGAGATGCCAACTAGATTTATGAATCCCAACTATTTGTTGAAGCATAGTGACCAAAACCTTGTTCACCGCTTCAACCTGACCGTTCGCTTGAGGGTAGTATGGCGTTGAGCTGTCGTGACGCAAGCCCAACGCAGCTGTCAGCTCCGCCATCATGTAATCACAGAAATGAGTACCGTGATCAGTGACGATAGCTTGAGGAACCCCGAATCGTGCAATAACATGGTTGAATAAAAATGAAGCAGCCGTTCTTCCGTCAGCAGCTAGTGTAGGCATCGCCTCGGCCCACTTAGTGAAGTAGTCGACGGCGACAATGATATATGCATGCCCCCCGGCCGAGTGAGGGTTACACGTCATAAAATCCACGCCCCATTTCGTGAAAGGGCCGACGGTAATAACGGGATGCAAAGGTAACGGCGGCGCGCGCATCTTGCGCTGGAAAATCTGGCACGGATGGCATTTTCGGACTGCAGTGATACAATCCTTGAATATAGAAGGCCAGAAATAACCTGCCCTCAGAATCTTTTGGGCAGTGGCGTATCCGGACATGTGTCCACCACAGGCGCCACTGTGGCAGTCATTCAAGACTTTCTCAGCCTCGTCCAAGGTAAGGCATCGTCGGAGCACCGAATCTACTTCAATACGATATAAGGTATCTCCCACTATGCGGTAGGGTTGGGACTGATGCCGAATCCGACGGCGTGCAGCTTTATCCAACTCAGACCGGAATGTCGCGGTCTGAAGATACACTATGATGTCCCCGTACCAAGGATCACGAGTATCGATAAGAAACAGCGTTTCGTCCGGTATATGATCTTCAGAATGTTCGGGAAGAGAGTCTGTAGGGAGAGAACATATCAAATCCGCGAAGACCAGTGATTTAGTTGATTTGGCAGTGGTGAACTCCAAATCAAACTCCTGCAGGATGACGATCCATTTGGAGTACTTGCCCCCCAGCAATTGTCTAGAAAGAATATATGTCATGGGGTTGCAGTCTGAAACCATTGTTATCGTGCGCAATAGGATGTAATGGCGAAAGCGTTGTACGGTGTGTACGGCTGCTAAGGCCAACTTCTCGACATGTGCATAACGCGTTTCCGGGTCGAGAAGGTTCCGAGAGAGGTAATAAACAACATGTTCATCACCGTTCTCGTCATCCTGCACCAAGACCATGGCGATGGTGCTTAATGCGGCAGCTAGATACAAAGTAAAGTCGCGGTGGTAGTCCGGAGGACGAAGCAACGGAGCATTGACTAGCAATGTCTTCAACTTCTCAAAGGATTCTTGAGCGATTTCGTCCCAATGAAAGGGAACATTCTGCTTTAACAAACGAGTGAATCCTTTGGCCACCTCGGCGTAATTTGGGATGAAGCGTCTAAGAAAATTCGCTTTCCCTTGCAGACTCTGCAACTGATAAAGGGAGGAGGGTGACGGGAGATTTATAATGGCCTCAACCTTTAGAGGGTCGAGGCGAATTCCGTCTTTCGAGACTATAAAGCCTAAAAGACGGCCAGAATCGACGCAGAAGACGCACTTATGAGGATTGAGCCTAATGTTGTAGCGTCTGCAGCGAAGAAATATCTGGCGAAGATGTTCAGGATGATCCTCTCGCTTACCCGAATGGGCAGGCAAGTCGTCTAGATAAGGCTGGACAATATGGCGAATATCATGAAAAGCATATGACATTGCACGCTGAAACGTGGCGCCAGCGTTCTTTAAGCCGAACGGGAGTTTTTTATATGCAAAAGTGCCCCACGGACAGATGAATGTGGTCTTATGTTGATCCTCAGGTGCAATATTGATCTGGTTGTAACCTGAGAAACCGTCCATTAAAGAATAGATCTCACTCCCAGCGCAATCGTCGATAATCTGGTCGATAAACGGAGTGGGATAATTATCCTTAGGACAGGCGCGATTGATATCGCGATAATCCACACAGACTCGAATGGTACCCTGCTTTTTATCGACAGGGACGATATTGGACACCCATTCTATAAGGGGGATAGGATAAATAAACCCCGCGTTCAGAAGTTTTTCAACCTCTGCCTTGATAGCGGCGGCTTTCCGAGGATGCATGGGACGCAAGCGTTGGTGCACGGGTTTCGCACCTGGATAGGTTGGAATCTCGTGCACGACAATACTAGGATCAATTCCCGGCATTTCCTCGTAGGACCACGCAAAAACATCTCTGAATTCTTTGAAAAGTTCCGTATAGACCTGAATCTCCTCGGGAGAACAAGTCACACCCGCATGAATGTTCTCAACAATCCCTGGTTTAACAGAGATGTTGATAGGAACCGTTTGAGTAATGTTACTCAGATTACCCTCCGAAAAGACCTCGTGTGTCAAGATCGGTGTTTGAAGAGGAGGGGAAGGAACCTGAGTAGCATAACGCTCCAGACAATCAGTCATTGCCCCCAAGCTGGGCATAAACGAGGAGCGATGATGTCCATCGCCCCAAGGCAGCTCCTCCAGAGACATAGTCTCAATGATAGCCTCATCTGAAGGAAAAGTCTCTCTAAGAGGATCAGGCGAATCAGCCTGACCAAGCTAGGGGGATTGTGAGTAGACGTCAAGAGCCATGCTCATCGGAGCATGCTGAGGAGGTGGAGGGTCCGATGCAGCAACAATCTCACAGTAGCTGATCTCTACTGGCGTTAAAGGCATGGATTCTCCAAACTCATATACCTGCTCAGGTGTAGGAATCGGCCAGGGGTCATCAGTCCTGGACAACATGTTGACTTGAGCGGTATTCGGTGGCGGCGCAGGGAAAATACCCATGAGGACTGGGTCTTTGAAAAGACCAGGTCCTATGCTGTCTGGGGGATTCGGAATTTGATCCACATACGGCACGTTGTTCTCAGAGCTCGAGGTAAAAAATGACAACTGGTCTACCGTGACAATCTTGCCCTCGTGAGGGAACTTGATGAATCGAAAGACAGTAGACGGCACGCAGAGCATGGCATGGGTCCAGTTGCGGCCAAGAAGTATATTGTAGTTGAGTTTAGCGTCAACCACTTCTACTTCCACGTTGACAGTTTTTCCCTGTAATGTGATCGCAAGACTCTCGAGAACTCCCAGGGGTTTAGATTCCCGACCATCAAATGCCTCAAGGGCATTAGGAGATGACGATAAGGTTGGAGAGCCGATGGCCTTCCAACAAGCGGATGACATAACACAAGTAGATGCACCCTCATCTACGACGGCTCTGTGAACGTTCAGACCGTTAATCTCGACTTGAATAACCAAAGCGATTTGATGTGGAAGCCGGGGAGTAAAATTCTCCAGATCAAAGGTGAGAAGGCTCGAGTCGGCGGGATCAATACCACCGATGGCAGACAGTAAAGCCTTCCGTTGTGAAGGACAACTTTGAAGAACCTCAAGTGCAGACATGGCACATGGTGCCTGTGCCAGATCCTCAACGATGCTATAATGTTGAGCGACACGAGCATTTGGATTATAAGAGGATCTCCGAAGAACACCCTTGGGAGGTGGTTTCACAACGGGTTCGAGAGTCGGCTTCTCAATTTCCAATGAACCAGAAGCAGGTAGGGGAGGCGGTCCATCCGCCACTGCCTTCCCGGGTGCCTGCTGCTGATTATTGTAATCCTTGGACCTCGTAGCGATAGTGATAGGTGCATTAGTCTTCATCATGAAAACCTGAGACCCAAACGGTGTAGATGATGAACCTTGTTCGACCATCTGGGTCTGCTGAGATGGAAATGGCTCTTTTAAAACAGCCGGAGTCCCTTTCGAGCCTTTAAGAAGTTGACTAATTTCGGACCGTCGTGGACAATCCTTAGTGTAATGGTCACCTTCACAGATGAGGCAGGGGAATTTCGGCTTACGTTGGGAGCCATCCTCTGTTCGAGCTTTAGATTCCGGTTTCGGGGCATCAGATTTTGATTTGCCTTTGCCCTTCTTCTTCCCCTTGGAGGATTTGTCTGTAGGATTGGCCTGAACAGCATTTACCTCCGCGGATTTACCAGAATCGGATGAGGCGGGATTAGCAGAGGTATTGTTGGAAGAATTAGCCTTATGCTTCCCATTCGAAGACTTCTTCGAATTTTGAGAGACGGAACCAATGACGCCATCCACCGTAGGGGTAGGCGGGGTCTTTTTGGCTCCGGGCCGTGGAGCATCAGGCAGGATGTCATAAAGCGTGCCAGATTGTGAATAAACAAGATCTAGATACTGGGCACGCACGATAGCTTGTTCCTCTGTCACACACGCTCCCATCGCGATATCCTGAGCGATTTTATTCACAAAGGAGGTTGTGAACCAGTGAATCAAAATCTGATCAGGTATGTGAAACTTGATCAGTCGACGACGGCGCCGCCACTCATGGATGTGATCCGAGATGTGAGTGGCCGAGTCCTGCTTCAGGGAAGACAGGAGGTGCGTCCCAGTCTCATACCGGACTGGTAACTGGAAATGCGTGAGGAAAGCCATAGCTAACGAGTTGAAATCTTGAAAAATACCACGGGATAGCTCTATGTACCACTTAGCAGCAGCTCCTGTTAAAGTACGCTGGAAAAGACGCAGACGAACCGAATCGTCAGTCCAAGAGTTAGACGAACACCAGAGGTGATACGTCATCACATGCGCCTGGGAGTCTTCGCCAGATTTGCCCTCAAACTTGGGACAATCTCCTGGTATCTTGGTTGGGACTGGAGGCCAATATGGATTATGAGAAATCGGATCATTGGTCAACTTTGAAACGTCCAGCAGATCCAAGGTAGCCAGGAAAGGCAATGGAGGGTTAATTCCCATGCCAGTCCCAGAATAAGGTCCGGTACCCATGCTCCACGATGGTTGTGAATATCCCTGCCCCCATGGGTTCTGTCCCGTAGGATTCTGACCGTGAGGGGCATAATTCGTATAGCCAGACTGATTTGGTTGCTGGTAACCATTGTGTGGGGCCTGATAACCAGGGTTCGGGCCCTGATTAGGCGTTTGCCCTGTATAAGCAGCATTTGGATTTGGCTGCTGAGCATAGTTAGAACCGGGTGGAGGAGGTTGATACTGAGAGCCTCCAGAGTGGTTATAGTTCGGTTGAGATTGACCATGAGGATAATAACCACTCTGAGGATGAGTAGACTGCTGATAAGTGGAACCCTGCGGAGCCTGGTACGTAGGGCGCAGCTGTTGATTTGGCTGCGGCATTGAATGAGCAGGCTGTTGAGCAGAGTGAACAGAATGAGAGGGCTGCCCTGAATGAACAGGTTGACCCGAGTGAGGGCGCAGCCCTGAATGAACAGGTTGGCCCGAATGAGGGGGCGGCCCTGAATGAACAGGTTGGCCCGGATAGACAGGCGGCGCTGGTTGCGCAGGCTGACCTGGTTGTAAGTGAGCCCCAGGTTGCACCGAATAAGCCGGTTGGCCTGGAGGCGGGACACCAGGTTGTATCGGATGACCCGGTTGGCCTGGTGGTGGAACAGGACCAGGTGCTTGCTGGAAACCAGTTTGACCTGAAGCAGAACCATAAAGTGGTCCTGGCTGATATGCAACGTTAGAGACAACAGGATACTGCGGTTGCATCGGTAAAGAAGGCTGGATTTGCCCCCCAGGACCATAGGCCGGTCCTTGTTGATACCCCGGCTGAGGCTGAGCAGGTTGACCAGCAGGGTTATAATACGGTCCTTGCGGATTATAGAATGGCCCTTGCTGGCCCGCAGAGTAGCCTTGATTGGGCTGTCCCTGCGGGTCGTACTGATAGCCAGGTTGGCCTGCAGGTTGGCCTTGAAAAGGCTGTGCCTGCAGGTTCTGAGCCTAGTTGTACGGTAAACCTTGAGCATACAAATAAGCCTCAGGAGCAGGAAGACGCAAAATGTCCCCATGCTCATCAAGCTGACCCGGGAAACCATACACGGGAGTGCCGTCCTGTGCATAGTGCGAAAAGAAAGATCGGTAAGGATCTTGGGGGATTTGTCCAGCTCCGGCGTTCGGCTGCTGTAAAAACAACCGATACTCCTCCGGAGAGATATTCTCCGGTATAGCAGTAGCTAGATAAATGTCCTCTGGAGTTGGCCCAGATCTAGAAGCAGATGCTGAGGCAACAGCAGAAGAGGCAGCCACACAAACGGTGGGTCGCACGGGAACAGAAGTGACGGGCGTCGAAGGAGACACCCCGGGTGTAGTGGCAGCTGGCCTCGAAGCAGGAGATGATATTCCCATAGAGGCAGCAGCTGAAATAATCTGACCCAGAGATCTGTATCCCTGTGGTAAAGAAGGACCAGCTGACGATGTGGTAGCCGGCTCAGACTCGTCTCCCTCAAACAATCTACGAGGGATGCGCTGGTAGTCATCAGACCCGGGAATTTCCTCACGAGAATTACTCATGGTTGATCCTGCTGTTAAATCACGCAGAAGACGGCGAGGACTAGGAGGAAAAACAGCAGCAATAAACGGTGAACCCGATGTAAGAGAAAGGAAATCAGCTCCTAATCTCAATTCAGACACAGGGTCCGAAAAGGGCCAGTTGAACTCAACTGATTCTCCAAAGGGTTGCTCGGCGAGGACCGGTCCCCCGTCAGGGAACTCGGAGACAACAGGCTGCTGTGGTTCAACAGAAGGCTCAGAAGCCTCTGAAGAATCGTCCATGTAAGGACTACCAGTAGACGAAACCGAGGGTTCCGCCACCGTGACAAAAGACTAGAAGAAGAGAGCACACACACACACGGGCTGAAAACGAGTTAAGACACACGATCAAACAGTCACAAGCAATATCTAAATGGGTGTGTTATCGTGGGAGATTGATTTTACCACATTGGAAAATAAACAAATCCTACCGTTTCATGTTTTAAGAGTCGAGAAACGATAAAAATATGACTCTATCTCTTTCAGAGTTGACACAAGCGTGAAAGGACAAGCGCTTGACGGTCTTTTCAAGTTTAGGGAGTCAGAAAATACCAAATGACTGCTCAGGAAAAACTAGGCACAAAGGGTGTACCAAATATCCGTGAACTGCAATATACACCTTGGTTTCAAAAATGAAATAGAAATCGACCAAGGACTTTCCGTACGTGCAGGTAGTCTCCGCGAATGCTGTGTTCGGTGTATCACGGGTACAGGGCGGCAGACTCGGCTTCCTGTGGATAAAGGATTGAAAACCTATAGGGGTCTCCCTTTATATACGCGACGGTACGGGGAGCGCAAGTCCGTACTAGCGCTGTCTAAAGCCAACAGGCGAACGACGGCTGCTAGGTTTAACGACGCCGGAACACGTCTCTAGCCTAGACCTCCTAAATATGTTGCGTTAAGTTCCAATGTTGCCTTAGGTTAATTGAATGAATTTTACAGTTGATCTTCAATTAAGTTTCAATTTCCAGGCCCTATCGTATGTAGTGTCTCCTAAATGCAAGCTATATGCCACGGTGCAACATTTCGTTCGATGAAAACTCGTTAAATGAGAGTTGAGAGCTTTTATGCAAACGAAATGAACGGAATACAAACAAGAATGTCTCTAATGCAACTAATGCAATTGCACACTTTTCATTCAAACACTAATCACTAGCAATATGGAAAAGATCACAATTTGCACTAATTTAACAAAAGCAAAGAGATTATATATATATTTTTTTTATTTTCAATGTTTAATGGCTAATGTGCACTGAAAACAAAAGGAACAATTTGAGAAATGATATCTAAGAGAGCGAAGCAAACAACATTCACTCAACGAAGCAAGCAACCAAATCTCTAAATCGACCCAAAGTCCCTCAACGCAAAGAAAGACTCGAAAACTTCCGATGGACCATGTGATCTAGGTCCAAAGCAAGGCAAACGAATTCTGAATGAAGGAATGAACAATCACTCAAAAGACGCAGCAAAACAATCAAAGACTGGTAAGAGAGCGTGGAGAATCAATCAACAAGTTGACCGGACAATCAAGACACCAAAACTCCAAAGGAGGGCTCGATTCACTGAGCCACTAGATGCCCTAGGGCTCAAATCGTGAAATCGATAGACAGAGGCAAACAACCAAAGGATAGCGGTGAATTCCAGTCAAAAAAGACTCCAACACACTCAGACAATCATAAAATCAAGAAGGAAAGTACTGGTCAAGCTCAGAAAGCTAAAAAATGAAAAAACTCAAAAAGTCACAGGAGTGGCGCGACTGTGGACTTGAAACTGGCGCCAGAGGCTGATTGGCGCGAGACAGACAAATGCAACAAGCGCCAAGTGGCGCGACTGTCGGGTTAAAACCCGCGCCAGTCGAGTTCTTCAATAAAAATTAAAAATCAAGCTACTCTGAAAGTAGACCAATACAAGCTAAGCAAACCAAGAAGCTAAAATAGTGAAAGAATCCAACCCAGAAGGTTCATCAAGCAAGGAGAAACAATCAAAGCGAACCAATCATAAATGGGACAAGGAAAACCGGACGATCCCCAGCGG
The DNA here is from genome assembly GCA_034641835.2 of Pinus albicaulis. Taxonomy (NCBI): domain Eukaryota; kingdom Viridiplantae; phylum Streptophyta; class Pinopsida; order Pinales; family Pinaceae; genus Pinus; species Pinus albicaulis. The sequence goes on from CM076579.1 coordinate 1,324,480,417, forward strand.
AGTCGCCAATTTGTTGAGGAGGTAAATCCCCTCTGCGGACAGAGGCGATCCCTACTAGCCCAGCAGGGGTCTAGCAACAAACAAACAATGCTATGGCGCAAGCTCCTAGTTACGAATGAAAGACTTGGGATAAGAGCCTACCTGGATTCCAACGCTAGATCTGAAGAAGAGATGTCCCCGTCCTTCAGCCCTGGCAGATCACAATCCTTCCGCGATCTCCGTGGATGAACACCTGCACACAGAAGAAACGAACAGATACAAGCATAGGAACCAGCATACGTAACTAAACATCGGTCAGAAAAGATATTACTCGCATTAACATGATGGAAAAGGGAGTGGAACCATAATCATAGTCATCTATTAAAATGATAAACGAATAGAAGTTACAACCAAGTTCTGACGTCGCAGCTTCCTTCGAACGGGTCTCCGGTCGTCCACGTCTCGCAAAGCTCGCCAAGGAAAGGGAAAACCTCTCCAGAGTCTCGTAACAATGGTCTCCTCGCTTGAATGGGCCTTAAAGGAAAGAAGGGATTCTTTACAACAAAGGCACTTGGGAATAGGGAGATGCAAAGCTTCAGCACTTCAAGACTAGCTTGCCATGGATCTGAGCAAGCTTTTATAGATGGGGAAGGAGGGAGTTGGGATCCCTATTATTATGGGATTGGCCCTATCAACCAGGAAGGTTCCATAGAAGGTGGCAAAACTACTTCCCTTCCATAGAACTCCCGTAGCCAAACCTCCCAACTCAAGATAGGCAATGGTTGTGAGTTTGTTTGAACTCAACTTCCGCCATCCATATTTAAAAAACAATCCCTAAAATGGGTGGCGCGATTGCTGCTCTATGACAGAGCGCCAAGTGGCGTGACCTCTTTACAGGATTTCCCTGATTGGCGCGAGCACTGAACTGTCTACCCGCGCCAATGCAAAAAGAGCTGTTTTTTATGAGTTTTGCAAGGAGATGTCTCAAGGGGAAATGAAGCTCATACTCAGAGGGATGCATTGATGATGTTTTCAAGGCATGACAGTGTTCACAGGTCACATAATGGGTCCTCCATTGTGCAGGACGGGGAATGGTAGGGACGGTGACAAATTACTGTGTAACAATTTTATTGTATATTGTTGGAGGGAAAATAAATTTAAATGGTTAAATCCCTTTATTTAGAAATAATAAATAAATAAATTATTTATTTATCATTTCAAGAATGGGGTTAAGGAATAATTTAACAAATAAAGGTTTATTTTACTATTCATAAACAATTTAGTCAAATTTAACAAGTAATACTAATTAAATAATGATTTAATTAATTATTCCTAGAGAATAATAAGATAAATAATGATTTATCTAATTATTTCTCATTAATTGGGTTAAATATGACGAGGTATATTATTTAAGCACTATTTTAATTAATTATTCCTAGAATAAAAGCAAAGAAATAAGGATTTATTTAATTATCCTCATGGGGTTTCTTGTTTGAACTAGAAATAACTTAATAAAATATGGTTTATTACATTATTTCTTATAGTGAAATAAATTTTACTATGGTAAAATTGGTCTTACATGGTGTACTTCAATCCATATAAATAGAAATGGTTATATGACCAAAAATTGGTGTAACAATAAGAATATTGGGCTTAATATGAAAATATAAAAGGATACATTTTTGGAGGTTAAGAAGATTTTCATGGAAGCTTTGACATCTAGGACATAGCCATAACCTTAAAAGAAGCTCATAGCTCTGAAGAAAAATGAAGAAATCGTGACTATGACAAAGGATTTTGATCTATCAATAAGAAATCATTTTTGCAGATCTCCAAGAAGTTATTGAGAGACCAAAAGGTTGTCGAAAGTCTCCAAGTGTTGATATACTCCTACGCTAGAATATAAGAGTCATGTAGTGAGCCGCACACAGTAAATAAATTGCAACGGTGTAAGAAGAGGACATGCAGAGAAATGAGATTAACTGCTCAGATTTGGGACTACGACATGGATCAGGTAATCCTTGATTTAGGATATGATGCTAATGCGTTTCCTAAGAAGAAATGGGAGTGCATGGGAAAACCACAATTACAATGGTCACCAATCCAGTTGAGAATGGATAATCAACAAAAGATTATTCCTATGGGAATATTGCAGGTATAGTAGTAGACATTAAAGGAGTGCATGCTATGCCATATTTTGAAGAAATTGAGATTGTAGATGACAACAATCCATATCTAGCGCTGCTTGTGTTGGATTGGGATTTTTATATTGATGTCATAATCAATCTGAAGAGGAGAAATATGGTGTTTTAGCAACGTGATCTGAGGGTCATTGTTCCTCTAGACTCATCAAAAGGATCACTGTACACAACCTGTTCGTGATGAATACTACGACATAGATATTGATCATATATATAAATTGACTTTGTAGGATGAATATTGGATCAATCCCAATACAGATGGAAGAATGACTAGGGAGAAGGAAAATTCATGTATTTCAGATTCTGATGAATAAATGGAGAATTGGAATAATAGTTTACACGAAGGTTCTACTAGGCAATGTAACAAAATTATAATGTCACTTCATTGCATCACTATAGAAGTATATAATTTTACTTAATATGATGGGATATGATATTTAAATTTGTTTATTGATGAATTTGAAGGATCAATACCAAAAAAAAATAAAATTTCAAGCTTTAGATGTAGTGTTGGGATAAACACCTGCTAGATGGTGGGGTACGCATAAGGTAAATATCAAAATTTAGACAGAATGTCAGAGATTTATGAAGATCATATTTGTTCAAGTAAATACTAGACTCGATGTAAGATATGATTGCAAGGGTGACCCTAGAGGGCATATATTTTGCTGGACTACAATTTGGGGTGAATATCCAACATGAGAATGGGTACATACATTCATTCACACATTATATGGTATACCTATAAACTGGGACCTTGAAACCGAGTTGCAACATAGAACAGTGAATTGGGAAGACCTCATTGAAGTATTCTTAATCAATTTTAGTTTTAAATATGACTACCAGTACATAGACAAAACTCTTCAAGCAGTCAGAGAAATCATTTTCAAGGATACAACTACACTAACCTAGACACAACTTGATTAGGCCGCATAGCTAGAAATTACAGTAGGATGTTATAATGTGACAATAGAAGAGGATGGGGAAGATTTATGCAATATTAATATCGCTGAGTTAAAGGGATAACACGAGGTTTATAGAATAAAACTAGAGATACTTGACATAGTGCAGTTGGTAAAGATGTAGAAGGTGAATATAGGGTCAGAGGAGGAGCCAAAGTTCATATTGATTAGAGATTATTGGGATTTAGATACAGTTAGCAATTTTGCAGAAATATTGCATAAATATCAAGAGCTTTTTCCAATGAATTTATATTAACTAAAGAGAATAGTAGGAGACCTTGAAGTTATGAGGATCAATATAAAACTAGTTCCAACCCTGTAAAACATCAACCATATAGATTGAACCCAAAATACAAGGAAAAAGTGAAGAAATAATTGGAAAATATGATTAAGCTTGGAATAATTGAACCTATGGAGGAATCTCAATGGGTAAGTCCTATGGTTGTCCAAGATAAAAATAAAAATGGTGAAATTAGAATTTGTGTTTATTTGAGGAAGCTGAATGACGAATGTGTGCATGGAAAATATTGTACACCTTTTACATATGAATTATTTGATGATGTTGAAGGGCAGGAATCCTACTCTTTTACCGATGGGTTTTTAGGGTACCATAAGCTTAGAATTGCACCAGAAGGTAGGAGTAAGACAATGTTTTCCATTGAATGGGGATCTCTCTAGTATACAGTCATTTCTTTTGGATTGAATAATGCTCCTGCAATATTATATAGAGTAGTAGTCGCAACTTTTACGTAGTATATACAAAAAATTTTGGAGGTCTATTTTGGTGACTAGACAATATTTGGACTATTGAAGAAACATGTTACAAATTTAAGAATGATGTTGTATACATGTAGGGAGTATCAAATATCATTGATCTTGAATAAATGCATCTTTTGTGTACCATTTGGTTTACTATTGGGGCATGTTGTTTGTAGACATGGAATGATGGTAGAACCCATGAATATTGTTGTTATTTTGAACCTGGAGCCACAAAAGACAATCAAGAAACTACGCACAATTCTATGACATACTCGCTACTATAGGAAGTTTATAAAGGCATATGCACATATAAATGCATCGATGGAGAAGCTGCTGAAGAAGGATGTTACTTATTGCTAGGATGGCGAATGCCAAAATATCCTTGACATACTAAAGGAGAAGATTGTAATTTCACCAATTCTAGTTTTCCTGGACTCGAACAAGGAGTTTCATGTTCATGTTGATGCATCTTGCATAGCATTGGGTTCAGTACTAGCGCAACTAGGTGATGTAGATATTGATCACCCCATAGCTTTTGCAAGAAAGAGATTGTCCAAGGAAGAAAATAATTATTCTACAATAAAACATGAAGGATTGGTTATGGTGAATGCATTGCATAAATTCAGGCATTACATATTAGGAGTGCACTTCAATATGTTCACATATTACTCCGCGCTAAAGTATTTAGTGAACAAGCCCGTTTTGGGAGGGGAGATTTGTAGATGGTTTTTGTTGTTTCATGAGTATGATTTTGAAATTGTAGTTAAGCTAGGAAGGTTGAACGTTGGACCTGATCATGTGTCAAGGATCGTGATAGGTGAAGAACCCACAAGAATTGAAGAGAACTTGCCCAATGCATAGTTATTTGCAATAAGGGTTTCAAATGAGCATTTCATAGACATTATTTAGTTTTCAAATATAGGTATGGCACCTAAGGAGTATAATACGCAACAAAAAAAGGAGTTGACAGTCAAGGAAGATTATTTTTCTTTAATTCTAGGACATTTATATAAAATGGAGCCAAATTAAATATTGTGCAAATATATCTCTAAGCATGAAAGACAGATCATTTTAGAAGAATCTCATGGAAGAGTTGTAAGAGGGAATCATGCAGGAAAATCCATTGCACAAAAGATTTTGGGAGATGGATTATGGTGGCCTACATTGCACAATGATGCAAAAGAATAATGTAGATCCTCCTATCCTTGTCAAATAACATGAAGACCATCTCTGAAAGAAGAGATTCCTTTCAACTTACAAGTGGCATTGTAGGCATTTGATAAATGGGAAATCACCTTTGTTGGACCAAGTAAATCACCAGGGAAGAAGACTGGCACGAGGTATATCATCACTGCCACAGATTATTTAACCATATGGGCCAAATAAAAGCTAGTAAAGGATTGCAGTGCAAATAATGTTGCACAACTCATATTTGAGTACATTCTGTCCATATTTGGGTGCATGAAGATTTTTATGAGTGACACATGGTCACATTTCTTGCATCAAGCCATTGAAGCATTAACTCAGGAAATCCAAGTGCATCATCACAAGAGAACACCATATCACCCACATGCAAATGCCACAATCGAAGATTTTAACAATATTTTGGTAGATTTTATAACCAAAGTATGCAATGTCAACATGAATGATTGGGATATAATAATCCTAGCAGTCTTATGTGCATATAGAACAAAATATAATAATTTGACAAGAGAAACACTTTTTAGGTTCGTTTATGGACAAGAAGTTATTCCTATGGAATATATTGTGCCTACTTTAAGAATTGCAACAATAGAAAACATGACAGCTAGTGATATCATGGAATAAATACTTGAACAATTTCTTGCTCTTGAAGAAGATAGATTCATTGCAGGATATCATCAACAAGTACAAAAAAGCAAGGGAAAAATCCTGGCATGAAAGGCATATGAAGAAGAGAATATTGAAGGAAAATAAATTTTGGTGATGTACGATAACACATTCGTGAAGTTCCCAAGAAAGTTCAAGATACATTGGTTGTGGCCATATATTTTCAATGTTATATCAGATGGTGGAGCAGTTTAGCTCGTGAAGTTGAATGGTGAATTATTTCTTGGATGAGTGATCCGTATTGGGTTTAATATATACATGGATGATTATGTCCTTGGAACTTTGCACTGAATATATGGATGGGTAATAGTCTTAGTGCCACATGAAGTTGAAACTTGGCACTTAATTATAAACTAATCTGCCAAAGAAGGACTTCCTTGAAGTGAAAGTACAACACAGTATTTAGGAAGATGTCTAAGTTTGAATAAAATCTGATGAAGGAGTAGTTACTGTGCCATAAGTGAGGTGTTGTCGAAGTCCACCAAAAATGTGATCGTTGGAGGTGAAACAGTTGATCTCATTGAGAAGTTTCTGTTAAAAGGAGTAGGGAAAGCACATTTAATGATGAGATCTCAGAAAATATTCTGCCAAATATGTATTGATGAGAGAAATATGAAGAGTATCATGTGGTCCAAAATTCAAATTTGTTGTAAATATTACTTCCCACTCCACATTTGGACACATTTATCACTCACAGTTAGAATTGTGATTGTGTGCCTAAGAGTGAGTCGAGTGTTTCACTACATGTATGGAAAGAGTTTTGAAGAGCTTGAAAGTAATTCCCCATGAGAGGGATAGGTTACATTATAATTGCTACACCATCGACGCACATGTTAGGTCTTAGGTCACCAAGGAAGAAGTCCGCTGCAGGAGAAGCATAGACAAAGAAACCAAAGTGGGGACTGAAAAAGAGGGAAAAGAGGCTCAAAGCACATAAATAGACCAGCGTGGCCATGATCACTTTGAAGATACTAAGAAAATAGACTCCATGTTTATTGCAAGGTGGTTGCAAATACCTACTAAGGGAGGTGTGTGCAAGAAGAAAAAGTAGGATAGATCAACAAAAGTAGAGCCGATGGTCCTTACTGAAGGGGAAATAAATGAGATATGTGAAAAAGTATTGAATGCCACTAAGGAATTATGGAGTGAAATTTAAGATCAATACAAGGTTCTATTGAAAAAATTACAATCAACCATCAACCAATTAAAAATACAAGCGAGCGCGGTCCAGGAAAGTGTGACTTAAGCGAGTGTGGTAGAAATGAGCATGACTCAAGTGCATGCAGACCAAGAAAGGAAACAAGTGCACCAGCTACCAACAACTTCTGTCGTTCTTATTTTGTAGATACCTAGCGGGGCATTGCATTTTTCAGGATGGAGAGGTAGAGGATTGTGCTTGTGCCAAGCATTGGAACACCCTTAATTTGAACCTTGCTATGTTTCCCATCGAGACATTGCATAATATTCACCAGCGGGTCACAACTAAGTTGAAGGTCCGCGAGCAACACACCATGTTGGTTATTAAGGAAGTCAAGGAGGAAAACAAGAATATGTTCAATGATATGAATAAAGTGCTCAAGGACCGTGATGACGCAATTCATCACAGACAATAGTTAGAGGAGATAATCACCAAGGTCTGTAGTGAGTTGCCTGACCTCAAGATATATGCCCAAGTGGCCCTACAGGAAAATATTGCACAGATTTCCACAACAATAAAAGAGTCCAAGAATTAAATGGACAAGGTCAATTTCAAGCAATTATGCATATTAACAAGCTGCAAACTATGATGCAGCCAAAAACACTGCCAGAGGTGCGTGAACAACGTGAATCAGATATGAAGGCTGCCCTGGAAGGCCTCTTAGCCATAGTCAAGGACTGTCTCCAACTATTTGAAGACACTATGGATATTTTCACCTCGTTGCATGAGGATCCCAATGTGAAGCAAACTGAAATAGACGTTATGGAAAAGTAGAAATAGTTTGATGAGTTCAAAGTAATGGTGAGGACCCTAGCACTTGCGCAGCGATTCACCTGATTATAGGAAGGAAAGTATATATAGAGTAATATTGAGGAGCACAGAAGAAAATAGCATGTCATAATAATGTCAACCGAGCCTTAGTAGCATGAAGCCATTTATTTATCACAGAATATAGACCATAAGCCTCAGGAGATGAGGCATAAGTAGAAATATGTGCTTCAAAGGATTAGAGGGCCGACCACAAAGAAGCCACTGGAAGAGGTGCGATAGGAGCAGACACAGTTTACAACAATAATTCAACCACTAAAGGATACCTACACCAACAATAAACAAAATAATAAGGGCACACCACTTGATTTCCATGGGAAGACTCACATGTGAGTGTCGGAGGCATGTTGGGAAGGGCGTAACTTGGTCCAATTTTGTGTGAAAGGCTCCACATTTTTAGTAGGTGGAGTGCGCAATCTAGTGGAGATAAGCCAATTGCGCGGAGTTTAAAATCTTCACATGGATTTTTAGGAGTTTTAGGGGCTTTAGGGCGAGTTAAAGCCCCTATTTTTGTAAAGGGATCAGGTTAGTTTTGGATATTTTGATCTCTTCCCATGGTTTGTGGACCATGGTATTCTAAGAAAGAAAGTTATATAAAGGGATGTCTTTGTAAGTCAAGGAAGAAGATTAGAATAATTTTATGAAGGAAAATTGTTGAATATATGTGTTTTAGTTTGTTTTGGGTCTTGGGAGAAGGCTTCGCATTTGACTTCGTGAAAGCCTTGGTATGAATCTGTGTGCGCAGACCACCCACTTCTACGTGCTTGGGTCGAAGAAGGGTTGTATGGGAAAGCCTCATTAATAAAGAGAAGGAATATTCTAAAGTATTTTTGTGTTATTTGCACAATTTATCTATTATTTATCTCTGAAATTTTTTTATGTATTGCAAAGTGTTACATGATTTTTTATGCATAGTGAAGTATTTTATGACGTTTATATCTATTGCATTGGGTTGATTAGTGCATAATAATGATAGAAGCACAGTGCATAGTAGTATTAATTTATGACTAGGGCATAAAATATAAGAGTATATAATTATATCTGTGTAGATCCTGAAAACATAAGGAATAAGTATAGCAATAGATGCATGTCCTAATATTCCTCTGGATTCAGAAGCTTGGTTCTAGCATCCACCAACATTGCCTTGGGTGAGACTGTGATCTGTGTTGCAGGTATTTTTTGAAAAGGGTTGGTAATAGAGGGTTTTTTTGGTAATGCACATACTACGAACCTAGGTCTAGACCCCCTCAATCCAAAAATAATATCATTCCGAAGAACTTTCTCCCCCACATGAAGCTCCAATCATTGATGACACTTTGAGTGATGTGATTGAGAAAATTCACAGATTGAATATTGGTTCAGTTCAATCTTAGTCAACTGAGCATCCCGAGCTATCTTAGAAAGATCCTCCAAAATGGTTGACAGAGACACTTGAAAGCGTTTCTCCTGATGAGGTTTGAAATATAGGAAAAGGAAGCTCAGGTAGACAAAATGGAGGTGATGTATACAATGTTGATTCACTAGTTCATATGGATTTTTCTTATGATTGTGAAGTGAAATTGTCTACAAATTTTGAAACAACCTTATTCAAAGAATTTTTTTTCTCATGATGAATGGAAAGAAATGATGAAAAAAAAATATGATGCTTTGATAAAGAATGGAACTTGGAAGCTAGTTGATTCTCCATTGGGAACCAAACCAATAGGATGCAAGTGGGTCTTTAAGAAAAAGTATAAAGCAGATGGCTCACTTGAGAATCATAAAACCAGGTTTGTGGAAAAATATTTTGCATAGAAGGAAGGGGTCAACTATTGAGAGAAATTCCCCCCACTCCAAAATGGGTTACCATCTAGATGCTTTTTTCCTTGGAAGCTCAGAATGTTTGGAAGTTCCATCAAATGGGTGTAAAAATTGCTTTCCTAAATGGAGATCTAAAAGAGAATTTTTTTATGTCCCAAAGAGAAGGATTTATTGTTAAGGGTTAGGAACAAAAATTATGAGATATTCTAAAATCTTTGTATGGCCTCAAGTAAGCACCACAAGCCTGGTACAAGAAGTTAATTGAGAATATTCTGAAACTCAATTTCAAACATTATGGTATTAATGATGCAAATTTGTTTACAAATAGAGTTGTAAAAATAGTTGTATATCTTGTTGTGTATGTAGACGATATTCTCATGATATCAAAAAATGAAAGCTACACTTCATCCATAAAGAAATAACTGAGGAAAGGTTTTGAAATAAGAGATTTGGGCTATGTTCACTACTATCTTGGTATTGAATTCAATCAACATCTGAAGTTTATATTCCTCTCTCTGAATAAGTACATGTGAAATATGTTTAATAGGCTTGGCATGATTGAGTTAAATTAATTACTCCAATGAAACAAAACATAAATCTCACATCTACTCAAGGAAAATAATTTGAGAATGTAAAAAGGTACAAATAGCTTCTCGGAAATCTCAACTACCTCACTACTACCAAACCAGACATTTCATTTTTTCTTGGAATGGTTTTCAAGTTTGTGAAAAGGCCTTGTGAGGGTCACTGGTCCGTTTGAAAAGGAGTTCTAAAGTACTTGAAGGGAACTCAAAAATTTGGACTCAAGTATACATAGGTGGAAGCCTTTAGCTTGGATGGATACTCTGATTGAGATTTTGATGGAGATAACGAAACTAGAGTATCTACTTCAGGTTATGTTATGAGTCTTGGATTAGGATTTGTCTCCTAGAGGTCACACAAAAAATTAGTTCAACACATTCCACAACTAAAGAAGAATATGTGGTAGTGGCTGAAGCAATAGAGAAAATTGTGGCTCAGAAATATTCTGGAAGATTTACCGAAGAAATAAGTGCATTCAACTCCTCTTCTAATTGAAAACCCTTCTGCAATAATTTTGGCCAAGAACCCAAAGTTTCATGATCAAAACAAGAACATCAATGACAAAATACCATCTCATTCGACATAATTTTGCGGCCAAAACAATCCACCTAGGACATTGTTTAAAAAATGTGTAGATTGCAGACATCTTCACCAAAGAGCTTCGAAGGGAGAAGTTTGAAAGATTCAAAATGATGCATTGACTCACTAACATCCCTTCATATTAAGACGGGGGGGGGGGGGGGGGGGGCATGTTGACACCTAATATTTAGGATTAGGTAAACTGATGTAACAATTTTAAATAGTAAAAATAAAATTAAGTTGGAAGACAAAGAAACATTAGGATATGAAGCCCAATAGTCTCCATCTCCTTATATATATTCAAATTCACCCTTAATGAAAATAAATTCAAATTGATAGAGTTATTTGTGGCCTTACATGTTGATTTCTTCAACTTTCGCGTTGGCCTCTGGGTAGTAGGGAGTTGAGATTTCATGGTGAAGGCCCAACTTAGCAGTGAGTTCATAAATCATGTAACTATGGAAATGTTTCCCATGGTTAAAAGCCATAGCCTATGGTACACCAAAAATTTCAATGACATGACTAAAGAGAAAGAGACTAGATATTTCATGAGTGTTATTATATGTAGGCATCACCTTAGCTAACTCAGTAAAGTAATCTACTACCACAATAATGTATCCATCCCCCCCTGCCGAGTGAGGGTTACATGTCATAAATTCAATGCCCCAATTCATGAAAGGACCAAAAATGATAATAATGCATAAAGGAGTTGGCGTAGCATGAGTTTTATGATTGTATATATGGTAGGCATGACAATTTTGGATCGCAATTATGCAATCATGAAACCTAGTAGACGAAAAGTAACCAACAAACAAAATTTTTAGTGTGGTAGAATTTCCATACATATGCCCATCGCATGCCTCACTATGGCATTCATTCAAGGCTTTCTTGACCTCCTCATGAGTGAGGCACCTTTATAAAATCGTATTTATACCACGACAATAATGAGTGTTGCGAATTATGATATAGTATTTAGCCTTGTTTCAGATACATTGTTGGTCAAAGTAAGAGGTATTGGGCCAAAAAGTTGGGTCTGGAGATATATGATGAAATATCCATACCAAAATTTATATGAATCTATTACAAACAATGATTCATCTAGAACAAAATCATTAGATATAATTTCAGTTTTAGTATTAGGAAGGTCACAAATCAGCTTAACAAAGACTACAGATTTCTTCGACTTGGATTTGATGAACTCTAAATGGAATTCTTGGAGGATGAAAATCCATTTGGAATACTTTCCCCCAAGTAATTTCAATGAAAATATGTACATCATTGTGTTAAATTACGAAACAACCATAGCATTGACAGGCAAGATATAGTGGAAAAATCTTTAGAAAAGTTACACAACTGCCAAAGCTAAATTTTTTTCATGAGTATATTTGATCTCAGTATCATTCAACTTCTAACTCAAATAATAAATGGGATGCCCATTCCATATGTCATATTCTTGGACCAATAGCATAGTGATGGTAGTAGCTGTATTCGGAAGGTACATGAAGTAATCGTGTTAGTAATCTGAGGAATACAATAATGAAGCCCGAATCATAACATCTTTCAAATCATAAAATTCCTTTTGAGTAGCGATGTCCCATTGTAAGGGACCCCTTTATGTAACAAGCAAGTAAATCCTTTTTCTAATTCGGCATAACTGAGAAAAAATCTTTATAGAAAGTTAGCCTTCCCTCGGATTCGTTGTAGTTGAACTAGAGAATATGGAGCGGGAACATCTAGGATCACGTAGAAGTTTAGTGGGTCAATATTAATTCATTTCCTCGATACTATGAAGCGAAGAATTCAACCAGAAATTAAACAAAACATGAACGCGTGTGGATTGATCGTGATGTTATAATGTCGAAAAATTAAAAATATAGTTGTGAGATGCATTATATGATCGACAAAAAATGTTCAATGGGAAGGAATTTCATCTAAATATGGTTGTACAATGTTTTTAATATCATGGAAGGCATAATTTATGGCCCTCTGAAAATTATCCCAAACATTTTTCAATCTGAAAGGGAGCCTTTATAAGTGAAAGTGCCCAATGGACAAATGAATGTTGTTTTATGTTGGTTTGATGGGAGAATGTTGATATGATTTTAACCACAAAATCCATCTATAAAGTAAAATATTGCGATGCTAGCACAATCATCAAAAATATTCTCGATGAACAGGGTAGGATAATTATCCTTAGGACAAGCATGATTTATTTCCTAGTAATTTACACACACGTGAATTGTTCCTTGTTTCTTCATATCTAGAACAATGTTGGACACCCAATCAGTTAATGGTACTAGCTATATGAAACTAAAGCGGATAATTTTTTCAACTTCAAATTTAATATCATTAGCCTTATTAGGATTAATTGGATGTAGGCGATGTCGAACTAGCGTAGCATCAAGATATTTTTTTATTTCATGTATAACAATGATTGGGTCAATAACTGGAAACTCTTCATAAGACTAGGTGAAAACATCTTTAAACTCCCGGAAAAGGGTCTTAGGGGTCTTGATATCATTGGGAAAGAAAGACACACCTATATGGATATTCTTGACAATTATGGATTTGATTGAAATATCAAGAAGAAAATTCTTCTTGATATTAGACAAATTATTCTATGAATGGATATCATTGATGGATACAGAATTTGAAAACATCTCAATGACATTTGGGGAATACCAATCACTAATACTGTCTTTGGAGGAATCTAAAAAGGAAGAACGATGGTGATGATTTTCCCATGGCACAACATCTCACATCATGATCTCCATGATGCTTTCATTATTAGAAATCATGTGAGAGAAATTATCAGAACATGTGCAATAATCTGAGGAGTATTCAACCCATTTAATTAAATATGAAAGATTAGAGCATGTTGCACATGTTGAGTAGATGACTTCATACTCAAGCTTGATAAGACTCAATGGCATGCATTCACCAAGTGTATCAATATTAGAAACATCTAGTACTATCCAAGGATCAGATGGAATAGTAGCAGAATACATCATGTTGAAGTGGGTAATTAGATTTGAGTTGTTGGGTAAAGGAGAAATAAATGAAAAGGTTCCCATTAGGGAAGAATCCATAAGCAAGCCTACCCAAACATGCTGATATGGATGGGGGGTTTCTCCCATAATAGGTATGCTTCCATTAAATTGAGAATTGTTGGAAAATATAGTGAGTTTATCAATCGATACTATGCCCCCTAGTGAGGGAAATATATCATTATTAAATATGTCTAGAAAACAATAAAAATAAAACAAACACATGTACGACCTAATAGAATATTATAATATAATGGATCATCGATGACTTAAACTTCTAGTGACACCCTCTTTCCAGCTAATTAAATTTGTAGTGAGCTCAAAATCCCATAATGTTTGAAGCCTCTTCTATCAAAAGGCTTGAAAGTAGTTGGTGACTAGTTGGGCTGAGGAGAGCCAATGGCTTTCCAACAAGAAATATACATAATTGATCAGGAGTTCATAAATTTGCTCAAAATTCAAATTTACAGGATTGGCTTGAAACTAGGATGGTTGCATATATCTCGTCTTCCTGATTCCGGCGCCGTAAATGGTTCAAAAAAATGATGTCGTATGAGGAGGACATCGCGTTCTAATCAAAATGCCAAAGAGGTAAATATTTGACAATTTGACCAGGTTTGACTTGGATGCACATTCAACAAAGTGGGTGGATGTACAGTTAACAAAAGGGAATATTCCTTGAAATATTCCTTTCCATCGGACTAATCACAGGTTGAAAAGTGTCGAATTTCCATTGGTTGTATGGTTTGGAGGGCCAATGAGAAGTTTCCACGTGGCCAGCCCTAAGGCTGCCACATGGCCCTACAACTGCATAGTAAAATTTTGGAGGATTCGCATGAATCGACCCCGAGACCACCAACTGGGCATGCATACACTCTACCATCTGCACTACACAATTTTATCTTAACCATATTGTTTACGAGTTCTACTTATGGTTTAATTGAAATTGTATTGGGGGTTGGGAACCATCGGCGGTCCCAACCCACTAAAAATTCCATAGCATTGTCACATGGAAAAGAAACAGTTGTTAACCCAGCGTGGTCAATTTTTAACCCGACACATCAAACCAGAGCTCAAACCTTTCAACCACGTTTTATCGTGTGAGTTCCACCCAACCACCACCCAACCACACACATTTAATACTGCAGTTAGTTTCGGTGGTATTTTGGTAGGCACGCCTTAATTGGCGAAATTTCCTTCTTTAACTCTAGTTAAGTGCAGTTCTCCACTTTTAGTGGTCCTTTGCTAGGTGAGACTGGGGAAAAGTGTAGGAGGCCCAATTTTCAACCATTCTGAGTGAATGAGGAGTCATTTTTGACTAATTGGAGAATTCTGGAGCATTATGGAGCCATTGGTGCAGAGAAAATAGCCATTAAAGTAGTGTGACTACATTTAATAGAAAATTCTGAGCATAATGAAATATGGCCATGCCATTGGGAGTTGGACCAACAAATGTAGCCCAGGAGGGGTGAACTGCTTCATCATTCCTGCTATGTAAATTTCATGTGGTGAATTATTTCTCCGTTTTACACTATTTTTCAGTGTTAGATAAGCTTGTTTTATGCTTCTAATTCACTAAAAATCATCTATAATTCATGGAAAAACACCTTAAACCTCGTGCAAACTAATGAAATAATTATGCACATGTTTTTAAACTGAAAAGGCACTTAGCACAACAAAACTAATATAGTAATTTCAGATCAGGTTGGTATCAGAGCTAGAGTTTTATTCTCTGGTGTTTTTTAGCGCAAAGAATTTTATAACTGTTTGCAAGTTTTAGATGCCTACAAGGATCAAGCTTAAGAGAGGAGAAGGAAAGTTGGTGGAAGCATAAGGGTCTCAAAAGGAGCCAAATAAAAGGAGAGGAATATTGCAGACCTCAAAAGGTAAAAAAAAGAATGCATATATTAAGAAAGAGTGAGAAAAATTCGTTTGTAAACATTTTTCAAAATAACGCCATGATGAAAATCATTGCTGGAAATTACATCCTGAATTGAGGCCAAAGAAATCCAATAACAAAGGGAAACATAAATTTTTTGCTACAGCTCAACATGATTTAGGATCTGTTTTAGGTGATGAATCTAAAATTGCATCCATGGGATTTAAGAACATGAAGGGAAAAGAAATTGAAACTAGACCCAGTACCAGTGCATCAAACTATTAAATAATCACTTGAAATGAAGAAGAAAGAATAGAACTGTTTCATGTGAGGGTTATATCCAAGCATACCGAGATTGACACACTTTTAGATAATGGGTCACAAGCGAACTTAATCTCTGAATATTTGGTCAAGAAACTTAACCTTGAGACCATACCGCATCCAAAACCATATTCATTAGGTCGGATTTGTAAGGAAGAAAATCTACAGGTTTCAAAAAAATGTATATTTAGGTTTGCAATCACTGCAAGCTTTGTTGGCACAGTTGAATTAGATGTGGTTACGCTTGACATAACTGGTATTATATTAGGGATTCCTTACTTGTATGACAGGAAAGCGATATTATATCACCATGGGAACAAGTATCATTTATTCAAATATGGCAAGGGGTTCATTTTTAGAGCACATCGCAAGAAGACAAACATTGCTATGGTAAATGCTGGACAAGTAAAGTGGCTGGTAAACTCAGGTAAGAATTTTGTTCTTCTTATGATTAGGCCTGTAATGTCCCATAATAATTATAAAATAATAAATAATTATAAAATAATAAATAATATATAAATAATATATTATAAATAAATAAATAAATAAATAGTCAAGAGAATAATAAATAAATAATAAATAAAACATTAAACAATAACTGGAGTTATAAATAAAATGGTAAATAATAAACTTGAGTCCTAAAACAATAAACAATAAGTAATGTTAAAGAAATAATTAATTAACAAAAGTAAATAAATTAACAATGAGTTAAACTAAGAAACAAATAGAAAGAAAGTTAAATAAAAAATTAATTAACAAAAGTAAATAAATTAACAGAGAGTTAAACCAAGAAAACAATAAATTAAGTAAAGCTAACAAAAAGTAAGAGAACACTAAATTAAGTAAAACTTAAGTTGCATGTGACACAGTGAATGTGTGAATGTGGTTCCCATTCCATGGTTTGGTCTATTTAATAGACATTAAGGAAGGTTCAAGGCATTCATTCTTTTATCCATTCTCTGGAGAGAAAGGTATGGTGAGGCAAAGGATACCCTGGTAGTCGTACGTTGATTGAGGGCTTGGGGGTGGCCAGCTGTGGAAAGATTACATATAGCTGAGCCTACGGATGGGTGGAGAGTTGTCCCTAAAACCTTGTTGCAGTCAACAGGATTTAGCTAGAATTCAACCTTGGAGTCTCAAGTAAGGAAAAACGTCATTACAGGTAAGTCGTCTTGCTCATGTTTCTGAAAATTTCATGATGATTAGTTAAACAGTTTTTGGGTTGATTATTCATTGTTTAGGTGATATAATTAATTACATTTTTGAATTAGGGTTTTTACAAGGCCTAAAGCTGATATTAATCATGAATCTTTTGAAGAATGTGATCCTAATTTGAAATGAGATTTATATGATATGGTTAATGGACATCATGAGATGTTTCAAGAGCCAACAGGATTGCCTTTAAAAAGGGAAATTAACCATGAGATTCAGTTGCATCAATATTGTCCTCTTCCAAATATCAGTATGTATTGCATGCCGATAATGGAGAATGCTATTTCACCCATAGTCTTGATATCAAAGAAATATGGGACTTGGTGCATGTGTGTAGATTTTCGAGATTTGAACAAGATTACGGTAAAAAATCGTTACCCACTCCCAAGAATAGATTATTTTCTTGATAAGATGAAATAATAAAAGATTTTTACTAAGTTAGATTTATGAAGTGGATATCATCAAGTAATATTTGCAAAAAATGATATATGGAAAACTGCATTCAAAACCAAACAAGGACTCTTTGAGTGGCTCGTTATGCCTTTTGGTTTCTATAATGCACCAAAAACTTTCGTGTGAGTTATGGATAGTGTTTTTCATCCATTCCTTAATGAATTTTTTATTTTGTATTTAGATGAAATTTTGATTTTCAGAAACATAAGAGAAGATCATGTCTTGCATGTGAATAGAGTGCTTGATATTTTTAAGAAAGAGAAATTGTTTCTTAAGATGTCAAAATGATAGTTTCGAAAGACTTCTTTGGTCTATTTGGGACATATTGTAGGAGGAGGAAAATTGAGAATTGATCCTTCTGAAGTGGAGGCCATTTTTATTTGGCCCACACCCAAAAAAATTACCAAGGTAAGAAGTTTCTTAGCTATAGCTCAATATTGGGGGAATTTTATTGCTAACTTCTCTTCCATCACAACTTCTATGCATGCAGTGACAAGTGTGAATAAATCCTTCCAATGGGGAGGAAAACAAAAACAAGATTTTGAAGCTTTACAAGATAATATCAGTCCAGCTCTAGTCCTTGCATTACCATATTTGAGAGAGCCATTCGAGATACAAATTGATGCTAGTGATTATGCCATGGGCGCAATACTTTTGCAGCATGGTAAGCCTATCGCCTTTCATTCTGAAACTTTTAATGGTGTTGTGACTAATTATCCTACATATGACAAATAAATATGTGCGTTGGTACAAAGTGTCAAGACCTGGAAACACTACTTCATGGGTAAAGAGACTATTGTACACACCGATCACCAACCATTACAGTACTTGTAGTCACAATCAAAGTTGCAGCAATCAATACATTTCAGGTGGATGGGATTTCTTCAACAGTTTCACTTGGTTATAAGGTACAAGAAAGTTATTTTCAATAAAGTTGCAGATATTCTTTCAAGACCAATCATTAGTGCTTCTACTTTACTCAAAAATGATTATGTTGTACATGAGAGTTACAGAGAACAATATGCACATAACATTGATTTTCAAGATGTGTATGCTAGTTTGAGTGAAGGGAATCAAGTTGAAGAAAAGGATTATCACATACATAAATTTTTTTTGTTTCATTTGGGGAAGCTATGTATTCCACAAGGAGAGAGGCTAAGTGTCATGAGAGAAGCTCATTCATCTCTTATTTCTCAACACTTTGGGGTAAGCAAAAGAGTGGTGCATCTACATAGGTATTGTTATTTGCCTCACGTGATAGATAGTGTGTCATGTTTTTATAATAGGTTTTTCTATGTGTGCAACAAGTAAGCCTAGTAATAGGAAGCTTGGATTGTACACGCCACTACCAGTACCATCAAGGCCATGGGAGAGTGTCTCCATGGACTTTGTTTGAGGTCTACCTATGCCAAGAAATTAACATAATTATCTTTATGTAGTTGTGGATAGATTTAGTAAAATTTGTATACTTATGTCATGTAAGAAAACCATTACTACTGAACAAAGTGCTGAACTTTATTTTCAAAATGTTTGGGTTCATTTTGGATTGCCAACTTCTATTGTTAGTGACAGGGATTCCAGGTTCAATGGGAATTTTTGGTCAAATCTATGGAGAATGATGGACACAAAGTTGGAAAAGATTACAACTTTTCATCTACAAACAGATGGACAAACCGAGGTGGTGAACATAATAGTTGTGCATGTATTGAGAGGATATTGCAACACTCTCCAACAAAAACCTCACCTTTTGAATTATGCTTTGGGTATTTCCAAAATCGCCATTATACTTTATCTTTGGGAAGGATGTTGAAATTGATTTCCATAGTGATATTGATAAGGTTGGAAAGTTCATTGAGAAAGTTCAGATTATACATCAACAAGTTCAAGAACAATTTGAGAAAAGTCAAAGCAAATACAAAGAGAGGCATCACAAACATTGGGTTGATCACAAGTTTCAAGAGGGAGATGAGGTATGGTTGCACATTAGCAAAGAAAGGATTCGAGGGGAAGGTAAGAAGCCCAAACCCATTCACTATGGTCCTTTTAATATCATAAATAAATTTGGTAACAATGTATTCCAACTTGACTTGCCTTCTTACATGAAAATGTATTCAGTCGTTAATGTTGAAAAGTTACGCTTGTATGAGCCACCTTTGATCAATGATAAAAGAAGCAATGTTCAACTACCTTATATTGAAGATTTATCGCTAGAACTTCTGGATGAGCTCAAAGAAGATACAATTCTTAACAGGAGGAGAAGAGCATAAAAAAGGGGAAGCGTTGACCACCTTCAAGTTATGATCGAAGACACCAAACCAAGCAAGGAAAAATGGATGGAGGTTGGAAAGGTGGGGGAGTTGTACCCTCATTTAATAAATGGGTAATCATGTCTTTTGGGGTCCAAAAGCTTTCCAATGGGGAGGAATGATTAGGAGTTCATAAGTTTTGCTCAAAATTCAAATTTATAGGATTGGGTTGAAATGAGGATGGTTGTGTATATCTCATCTCCCTAATTCCAGCGCCACAAATGGTTCGAAAAACCAATGTCATTTGAAGAAGATATCACATTCTGATGAAAATGCAAAACAGGTAAATTTTCGACAATTTGGCTAGGTTTGACTGGGATGCACATTCAGAAAAGTGTGTGGATGTATAATCAACAAAAAGGAATATTTCTTTCCACAGGACAAATCATTGGTTGAAAAGTGTGAAATTTCTATTGGCTGTACAATTTGGAGGGTCAATGAGAAGCTACGCATGGCCAGTCTTGAGGCCACCACCGGGCCGTGCAACTACACAGTAAATTTTGGAGGGTCCGTAGGAATAGACCCCGAGACCTCCCGCCGGACACGCATATGGTCTACCTTCCACACTATGCAATTGTTTCTTAACCATATTGTTTGCAAGTTCTATTTATGGTTTAATGCAAATTGTATTGGGGGTTGGGAACCACCAAAGGTCCCAACCCGCCACATGTTCCATAAAATTGTCACATGGTAAACAAAAATTTGTTAACCGTGCGGTCAGTGTTTAACCCAAAACATCAAACCGGAGTTCAAACCTTTCAGCCGCGATTTATCGCATGAGTTTTACCCAACTACCGATGGTTAGTAACCCGCGGGTTCGGGGGTGCATGTGCCCAACTGAACACATTTAATACTACAGTCATTTTTTGCGGTAGTTTGGCAGGGGTGGCTTAATTGGCATAATTTCCTTTTTTAACTCCAGTTAAGTGGAGTTCTCCACTTTTAGTGGAGCTTTCCTAGGTGAAACTGTACAAAAGTGTAGGAGGTCCAAATTTTGACCATTTTGAGTGAATGAAGTGTCATTTTTTACTAATTGTAGCATTTTGGAGCATTTAGAAGCCATTGGTGCAGATAAAACAACCATTAGAGCACTGTAACTACATGTATTTAAAAAAAATTGAACATAATGAAAGATGGACATGTCATTGGGAGCTGGACCAGTAGATGTAGCCCAGGAGGGGTGAACTGCTTCATCATGCCTACTCTGTAAATTTCATGTGGTGAATTATTTATTTTTTTTACACTACTCTTCAGTGTTATTTAAGCTTGTTTTATGCTTCTAATTAACTAAAAATCATCTACAATTCATGGAAAAACACCTTAAACCTCATGTAAACTAATGAACTGATTATGTACATGTTTTTAAACAAAAAACACACTTAGCACAATAAAACTAATATAGTCATTTCAGATCAATAATACAGGTTGAAGTGCCCTCATCCGTAATGGTTCGATGGATAGTGTTGGCCTGGACGACAACTTGAATGATAAAATCTAATTGTGTTGCGAGTCGAGGTGTATGATTATCATGATTAGAAAATATGATATTATATTTGGAAGGATTAATACCTCCAATTGGAGACAATAAAGACTTATTCTAGGCGGGAAAATTTTGCAACACATCGATAGTTGACATAGATGAAGGAGACTGAGCTAGATCCTCAACTATGTTATAATTATGTTCAACTCTTGCATGAAGGTTTAATGTGGATTTGTGGGTAATGTCCTTCAGAGTTTTAATTTTCAATTCACTAAGAGAATTTTGAAGTCTAAAATTCCCATCCTTGTTGAGTTTGTGCTATATTCTTTCCACGACTAATCACACGTGGGGGGGGGGGGGGGGGGGGGGTGTGATAGTCCCCCCTGTACGTTGCGCTGGGCGCAACATCGGCGGGGGGGTGGTAGCTCCCCCTATCGGGGTTCGGCGTAGCGCCCCGAAAAAAATTTTTGGTCCTTATTTTCTGGTGGGTGGATCTGCCCATGGTTTTGTGCATGGGTTTGCACATGGTTTTGGGGTACGATGGTTTTTGGCCCCTGGTATTTTCTAGATCCGGTCAAGGGAACTATGGTTATCTTCTAATATAGGGTTAATGGATTGGGGTTTATGTATGCTTCGACATGTATATATATGTGTCGTAACACTAAAAGGAATATAATGAAAAATCAAGCTGGTCGTCCCAATTTTGGATCCAGGGGAAAATATCTGTGTTTATCTATTTTATGTTTTATGCTCTCGCTATTTTTTATTTTCTGTTTTAAGATTTGTTTGTAGATAATTTATGTACAGGGTTAAAACCTACATTTGGTATTAGAGCATTTTTGGCTTCAAGGGGATGCCTTTGCTGCTGAGGGGTTTTTTGCTCAGGCCTGAGGTAGACCTTGTTTAGTGGGAGATCTATGGGATCGATTCTTGCGGTGAAAGAAGATGGCGAGCGGTGGGAAGATAGAGATCGAGAAATTTAATGGTTAGAGTTTTGATTTATGGAAGCTCAAAATGGAAGATCTGCTGGTGGATAAGGAACAGTGGATCGTTGTAGATCCAGGTACTAAACCAACGACAATGTTAGATGAAGACTGGAAGAAACTAGATCAGAAGGAAAAGAGCACAATACAGTTGTGCGTCTCAGATTCAGTATTGTTGAATGTATCTAGGGAAGCTACGATGAAGACCTCGTGGGATGAACTTGGGACTTTGTACCAATCTAAGTCTCTGGTGAATAAATTTTTCTTGCGGAAAAAGTTGTATAACTTGAGGATGAAGGATGGAGACTCGGTGACATAGAATCTGAATGCCTTCATTGCTATGGTAAGTCAGTTGTCATCTATTGATATTAAAATATCAGATGAAGATAAGTGCATTAGTTTTTTGTGTTCTCTACCAGACTCGTGGGACAGTCTGGTTATTTCAATAGGTAGCAATACAACTACCTTGAATATTTATGATATTGTCTTAGCCTTGCTGTCGAAGGAAATGAGATGGAGAAATATGGAGGGCCAAAATGGAGATGCCTTATCTGTACGAGGAAGGTCACAAAACAGAAACAAGAATAAGGTTTCAAGTGGGAGATCTAAATCTAGAGGGAGATCTAAATCTCCTAGAAAAATTGTAAAGGTGTGATGGAAATGCGGAAAGGAAGGGCATTACAAAAAGGAATGCAGATCTAAAGCTCCTGAGAAAGGAAAGGGATCTGATGATGCTCCTTCTGCAGAGGCAAAAACCACCTCGGATGAAAGTCTAGATGTGTATTTGGCTTCTTCTTCAAAAACACATGTAGACCATGAGTCATGGTTGATTGACTTGGGTGCATCCTTTCACTTCACTCCTCATAGGGAGTGGTTTTGCGAGTATGAGAAATATGATGGCAGTGATGTATTCTTAGGTGATGATAGGAAGGCCAAAATCGTCAAACGTGGAAAAGTCAAGCTGAAGCTACAAGGTGGAAGGATTAGAACACTTCCTGGTGTTATGCACATTCCTGCATTGGCCAGAAATCTGGTTTTTGTAAGAAAGATGGATGATGTAGGTGTAAAAACAATGTTCGAGAAATATGCATGTAAGATGGTTCAGGGAGAACTGGTATTAATGCGGGGAGTTCACATTGGAACTACGTACAAGCTTCAAGGCAACACTGTTATTGATGGGTGCAATAGTTCTGTGGTTCCTGAAAGTGGAGCGGAAAGCCTAGCGGTCTCTGGAGAAAAGACCATGCTATGGAATCAAAGGCTTAGACATATTGGAGAGAATGGCATTCGGATACTGCATGGAAATCATATGGTAGAAGGTATTTCTAATAGCTCTCTCGATTTTGATTTCTGTGAACATTGTGTATATGGGAAGCAGAATCGGGTGAGTTTTCCTTCTGGTGCTAAGAGGGAGAACAAGATATTAGAGCTTGTGCACAACGATGTGTTTGGACTTGTGTCGGTTCCATCACTCAGTAAGTCTGTGTACTATGTTTCATTCATAGATGACTTCTCAAGGAATACATGGATATATTTCTTGAGGAAGAAATTTGAAGTCTTTGACAGATTTAAGGAATTTAAGGCTCTGGTGGAAAACCAGACAGAGAAGAAGATAAAGGTGTTGAGGAAAGATAATGGTGGGGAGTTCTGCAAGAAGGAATTTGAAGAGTTCTGTAAGAAGTGTGGTATAGCATGACAGAAAGCTACTCCATACACCTCAGTAAAACGGAGTTGCAGAAAGAATGAGCATAACACTGATGGAAAAGGCAAGAAGCATGCCCAGTAGTACTGGGTTAGGATAAGAATTCTAGGAAGAGGCAGTGGAGATTGCATGTTACTTAGTTAATAGATTACCATCATCAGCGTTGGAGGATAAGACTCCACATGAGGTATGGATTGGTAAGAAACCCTCTCTTTCACATCTAAGGGTATTTGGATGCGATGCATATGTACATGTTCCAAAGGAGAAAAGGACCAAGTTGGATAATAAATCTGAAAGGTGAATATTTATTGGGTATAAGGATGGTTTAAAGGGTTACAAGCTTTGGAACCCAGAAACAAGGAAGGTTGTGTACAATCGAGATGTGGTGTTTAGAGAGGTGAAAGATGTTGTTAAACATGAAGTCCTACGAAAGGAACCTGAGAAGATAGAGTTTGAGCTAAAGGAGGATGAATCAGACTCTACAACAAAAGAAGACTCAAAAGAGGAAGAGCCACAAACTCCAGCTGTGAGAAGATCAGTTCGAGAGAGAAGACAACTAGAAAGGTATAGCCCATCTTCTTTCCGTTCAAATTTTGCTTTAGCTATAACAGATGATGATCCCAAAACCATCAGGGGTGCAGTAGATTTAGAGGATGAAAAAATCTGGAAGGAGGCCATCGTTGATGAAATGGCATCCTTGCATAAAAATGAGGCATGGGATCTGGTGGAGTTGCTGGCTGGAAGGAAGCCCATCAGGAGAAAATGGGTGTTTAAGAAGAAGATGAATGTAGAAGGCAAGGTGGAGAAATACAAAGCTTGGTTGGTAGCAAAAGGTTATTCTTAGGTGCCGGGAATTGATTTTGGTGATATTTTTTCTCCTATTGCCAAAGTTACTTCTATTAGATTACTTTTATCTGTTACTACTACATTCGATTTTGAGGTAGAACAGATGGATGTGAAGACAACATTTCTTCATGGGGATCTGGAAGAGGAGATCTACATGAAACAACCTGAAGGCTTTATGGTGAAGAAAGAGTTGGTATGAAGGTTAAAGAAGTCTCTGTATGGGTTAAAATAATCACCAAGGATGTGGTAGTAGAAATTTGATACCTATATATGGGGACTTGGCTTCACCAGAAGCAAGGAGGATCACTGTGTTTACTTTAAACTAATTGGTGGCCCTGTTATTTATTTGGTCCTGTATGTGGATGATATGTTGTTGATTGGAAATGACAAAGAAATTATCCAATATTTGAAGACCCAACTGTTCTCCAAATTCGACATGAAGTATCTAGGTGCTGCAAACTATATTTTGGGCATCGAAATTAAGAGAGATCGAGCAAAGAGGAAGCTCTGGTTAAACTAGAGGAAGCATTTCAAGGCTATATTTCAAAGGTTCAATATGAAGGATAGTAAACCGGTGAATGTTCTGATTCCTATAGGTACAAAGATATCTGCTGAACAGTGTCCCAAGACACAAGAAGAAGAGGAGGATATGTCCCGTGTTCCATATGCAAGTGCAGTGGGTAGCCTAATCTATGTAATGGTCTTTACTAGACCAAACATTGCACATGCAGTGTGAGTATTGAGCATGTTTATGTCAAACCTAGGGAAGGATCGTTGGACAACAGTTAAACGGGTTTTCAGATAATTTGCGTGGCACTAGTGATTATGGCTTCTGCTACCAGGGAAGACTAGGATTGGAAAGAGTGTTGGACATTCATGGTTTTGTTGATGCAGGCTGGGCAAGAGATTTGGACCAAAGAAGATCTACAAGTGGGTATGTGTTTAGCCTATTTGGAGGTGCAGTTAGTTGGATGAGCAAAAGACAGTTTGTAGTGGCTCTTTCAACTACAGAGGCTAAATACATAGCAGCCATTCATGCAAGCAAGGAAGCAGTTTGGTTGCAGAGATTGTGTTCAAGTATGGGGTTGGTGCAACAAGCTATAATAATATATTTTGATAGCGAAAGTGAAATTTTATTGGCTAAGAACCCTGCTTATCATTCAAAGACAAAGCACATTGATGTTCAATATCACTTTGTGATAGATATGGTTGAGGCTAAAAGGGTGTTGCTGGTAAATATGGACACTTTGAAGAATGTTGCAGATGCATTGACAAAGTCTGTGAGCACTCAGAAGTTCTCTTGGTGTAGAGAAACAATGGGTGTTGTAAAGCTAGGCTAATGACTCAGCTCTCTTATGGCCCCTTGCGGAAAGAAAACAACAAGTGGGAGAATGTTGGGTTTGTGTTATATTCTTTCTACTACTAATCACGCACGGGGGGGCTCACAGGTTAGGGTCCGGGGTAGTGCCCGGGAAATTTTTTTTGGTACTTATTTTCTAGTGGGTGGATCCGCCCATGGTTTTGTGCATGGGTTTGCACATGGTTTTGGGGTACGATGGTTTTCGACCCCTGGTATTCTGTAGATCTGGTGAAGGGAACTACGCTTATGTCCTAATCCAGGGTTAATGGATTGGGGTTTATGTATGCTTCAGCATGTATATATATGTGTTATAACACTAAAAGGAATAGAATGAAAAATCAAGCTGGTCGTCCCAATTTGGAATCCAGGGGAAAATATCTGTGTTTATTTGTTTTATGTTTTATGCTCTCACTATTGTTTATTTTCTGTTTTAAGATTCATTTGTAGATAATTTCTGTACAGGGTTAAAACCTAAAATCCTAAGGAAATTATAAAGTAGTAGCTGGAATAATAAAATAAGATTAGATTAAATCATCAAATTTTAGAGGGAAAAAGAAAAAAAATATTTTTTCAACTTATATCCCTATGGGTTTACTCAAATTTTAATTGAAAACACTCATTGGATTCAAAATTTGATTCCTCGTCCAAGTAGTACCCATGTTTCATACTTTCCATGTAACCCGCTATACAAAAAAATGAGAAATACATGAAAAACATAACTGGAATCACATTTTTTCATGTATTTCTTATTTTTCATGTAGTAGGGTTCACTGAAAGTATGCAACATGGGTAATCCTTGGATGAGGAATTATATTTTGCATCCAACGAGTACTCGCGCATGAAATTTGAGTAAAACCTTAAGGATATAATTTTAAAATAAGAATTCAAAAATTAGTTTTATTATTTTAATATTTTTGCTTTTTTACTCCTAAAATGGTGAATCATCCCCCATGGTTGACATCATCATCTTGAATACTATCGAGTCTTATAAATTTTATTTTTCTTGTACATTTTTCTTGGGAGGCCCATTTTAGACCTCAAAATTCCCCTAATGTAGTAGGAATTGTATTGAGGGTAGGATTCAAAGTAGATGTGATAGAACTGGTAGGTTTATCATGAAATTTTTGAGTCTAGGAATTCAAATTATTGTAGTCATTATTATTGGTTTCCACCATAACTTCATCTTCAACTGGGTGGAAAAAAGAATCATTATCGAGGAAGAGGAAACATGATCTCGAGAAACCATGTTAGTCTCCTGATTAGGAAAGGGATCTGTGAGTATAGCGAGAATAGTAGAAGGCTTAATAAACTGATTTTCTTTTGCCTGATGTGGATAGTCCTGACTGAAATTTTCCTCATTATAGATTAAACACAAATGGTGAGACTTCTTCTTTCCTTCATAAGACTGACTAATTTTTTTTATTTTTTATTTTTTATTTTTATTTATTTATTTATTTTTTATTTTAATTTTATTTTAATTTTTTATTTTTTCTGTGTAGCATTATATTTCTTCTCTTACCATTTCCTTTCTTCGTACTTCTTATTTGTTGTTATTTTCCCCTTGTGGATTGAACGAAAATGGTAGTAGAAGTAGAAGATGCAGGAGTAATAGTAGACAGGTTTGGGACTCCCATACCATGAGTGGAACAAGATGGTTTACTCACTGAATGTTGGCTAGCATAACCAATCATGCCATCAATAACATGTGATTCTTTAATGGGAGTTTGTGGAATAATATGTCCAAGTGGTGGAGCATTTTTTATTTTATCATAAAGCATGCTAGATTGAGTATGAAAAAGATCTAGATATTGGGCATGAGTAATTACTTGCTCTTCAGTGAAAAATCTATCGTTAGGAACATCTTCAGTAATAGGTGCTAATAAATATTTGGTAAATCATTTAGCTAAGAGCTGATGAGGAACATAGGTCTTAAACAAATGATGACGATGTCGCCACTCATGAATGTGATCATTTATGGCAATGGAATCAGATTGTTTGAAATTGGTCAAAAGTTGAGTTCTAGTCTCATACATAATGGTTAGCTGAAAATGTGTTGGAAATGTAGTATTTAAGGAATTGAAGTTGTTGAAGGAAGCTCTTGGTAATTCAATATACCATTTTTTTTCGTACGAGTAAGTATGCACTCAAAAATTCCTAAACATATAGAGTAATCATTTAAAGAGTTCAAATAACACCATAAATGATATGTCATGACATGTGTAGACATGTATTCTCCATGGTTTCCATTGAAATTTGGGATATCATTGGGAAATTTTATAGGAATAACCAACAACCACGGCGATTCAAAAAAAGGATCATTTGTAAGTTGGGTTACATCTCACAATTCAAGGGTTGCCACAAATGACAACTTCCTTTTGAAATCCAGTGGAGGGTATCCTTTTTAAGATGGAATTTCCTGAGAAACATGTATCAGGGACCAATATAGGGAGTATTATTATAACTCTGATAAACATAACCTTGTTTCCCTATTCTAGGATAACCCTGCAAAGGTTTAAATAGTTCGGTTTGTAGTTTATAACCTTGGTAAGACATTTTAGGAATTTCATGGAATGATATTTTTGTGGGATTTTTAATAATCATAACATAATATTGGATAGTTTTGTTTGTGTCATACCATATATAGGTTGACCTACAAAAATTTGAGGAATAACCAATCTGAGTGGACATTGTAAGAGACCTTGCAGAGGCTAGTTGAGTGGGGCTTGGCAGGCCCCATATACAAGTGGAAGAGGTTGATTTAAATGTGCAACCTATATAGGTTGAATTATATTAACTTTATTTTGAATAGCTTGAAATATAGGTTTACCAGTAGGAATTTGAGATGAAAATGGAACAAGTTGAGAAATTTGAATTTTATTCACAACTGATCCAGGTTATATGGGTCAAGTCAGTTTCCAAGAACTAATAGTCATTCGAATATATGGAGGACTCAAAATAGGCCGAGCACTAAGTTTTCGTATTTGGCTGGGAGATGTGAGCAACCTAGAAATAAGATTTCCCCCTGTGGAAAGAGGAAGGGAATATAGAGGAAAATACCCCCAAAGAGGATGGTACCCATTGCCCAACATACGATGAGCTAGGCTATTTAGGTGTCTATATCCACTAACATATGAACAATATTGATTCTCACCTATTGGTTGAGATGTAGGAGGAATAACAGACTATGAAGCACTCATCAAAGAAGTGCCAAAAGGTATTCCAAAAAATGATGACATGGGAGAGGTCCATGGATTCGATGCTACACCAAAAAGTGTATCAGAAAAAGATTGGTAGCCATGTGGGACAGATAGATTATCATATAAATGTGTATGTGGTGATGCTTAAAATATGGAAGAGGCCACAACATGGGTTATTTAAGTCATTGTGGTAGATGCTAGTTGTGAAACCATAACAACCTCAGTCATGGCTAACTTTCCCAAATATTATTGCCAAAAAAAACTCAAGGGTAAATTAAAAAGAGAATTAGGAAAAGTAGCTTCCGCTCGAGTATGAGGAGGGCAGACTTGATAGAGATGAAGTCATCTCAAATAAATAAGAGAATAAGGTCAATATTGTTCTTTAGGGATCTCCTCAATACTGAAAATACCATGTGGAATATATTCACCGTCAGGTCCAAGATATACAGGTTGAGGTTGAGCCAAATATAAAGGAAGAGAAGAGGAAGGTCCCTAAGTAATGGGTTTAGCTAATTGAGGGTCCTCAGATTGTATGATCTCATGTTGTAGTGCATCTGAGTCAAGAAACTCAGGTTCAATGACCCCAGGTAATAAAGTCTCGGGTGCTTCTAGTTCCACTATTATAGACCCACTAGTTAATAAAGAAGTGTTATCAAGTTCAGTAATCATAGAAAATATGATTTTGGGGGAATAATTTCAGACAGAGGTCTAGAAGGAGTAGCTCCTAAAGTACTAGATTCAGTATTCTATATCTTTTTGTTCTTACAACATCCAAGAGTTCCCTTAGGTGGAAGAGGAGGAAATATTTTCATCCTACGCAAATGATGGAGTTGAGAAGGTTATTCTTCCATGTTGGATCAATAAATATTAGAAATAAACACAAAAAAAAATAAAAAAGGGGTAACTAGGAAAATGGTTTACTAAGAAACTGTGAACTACAATATACCATCTTGGAGAATCAAGGATGCAAGGAAATTTCCCCAAATGTTGTGTTCAATGTATCATAGTATACAAGGAAGCTAAATTAGTTACCTAAGGTGAGGATAACAATCCAGCGTGGAATTCCAAAATATACTCGAAGCTACGTGGAAGCACAACCTGTGTTAGTGTTGTATAATGTGTAACTATACGGTGAGAGTGTTCCCATATGCTTTTCATGTTTGGAGAACTATCCAATATACTTGAAGGTATGTGGAGAATAATCCTATACACTTACTTACGTTGAACGAAATATCACTCCCATGATGCAATGATGGCAGAAAATGATAGCTCCTATGTTTATAAGTGATGAAACATGTCTCTAGCATAGACCTATATATATTTGTGTTAATTTTTCAAATGCTTTCTAAGATTTATCAAATTTTAAATCTTATCTTGAATTATGTTTCAGTTTTCAAGGCTAACTATGAATTTAACTTGAATATCCTAAAGTGCAATCTAGAATGAGAAAAATGAATTTTTTTCCTTTGAATGAAAAATATATGTAAGGGAGGGAGAAAACAAATAGTAATGAAAAATACAAATGAAACAAACAAGATATTCCAACCCACTTTCCCTAATTCAATTGTTCCAATTTCTAATTCCACACAAAACATAAATGTAATGGAGAAGATGATATTCTAATTTTCAAACTTCTTAATTTCCAAATGAACTGAGAACTAAGATGATACTATATCAATGATGAAAGAAATCACATAGAATGATGATTATAATATGAATTTATTCAATCAATTAATGATCAAGTTAGAAATTTTAAAATGACATAAATGACAAGAAGAAATAAAAATCCAAACATATTCTCATCTAAGGCTATCAAAAAAAAAGAAAAAAAGTGAAGGATTTCAGAGGCAAAGACACACTGAGGATAGAAGTAAAACTAGCTGGACCAAAAAAATTCAAAGAAAAAGAGAAAAGAAACATTTTTTTTCCATCTTACAAGGATCAGTGTAGGTGTAGAATAGGTGTCAGTTCTATGTAGTGCGGGTGCAGAGAAGGAGCAGGTGCACTGGGGCATTTTGTCTCCAGATTAGGGGCACATTGAGGCATATTGGGCCAAAAATCAACACGGAAAATAAATTCAAGCTTAGAGAAAGGATTTCGTAGTGTCAATCAAGGTCTAAGTGAGGCAATCAAGGTTGGTTCAAGAGGTGAAAAAGTTTCTGAAGTCAAGGAAACTGCTGAGGGAATAAATTGATCCCTAGTATGGCCACCAATTAGTTATACAGATTTACAATTGTGGACAAAATTAATTTACGTAGTCCTAGTGGATTGGTATGGAACAATTAAAGACACAAAATATAAATGTTTTCCTTAGATAACTTGAAGAATGGGAAAGAAGCCTACTTGGAATCCATAGCAAGTTTTTCTTTCTTACTTTCTGGTGAGCACCAATTATAGCTCTAGATGCTATAATTAGAACCTGCACATATAAGAAAAACAAGAAAAGGATCTACAACATCTATGTAGAGAAATCCAATTTCTCTATTCAATGAGTTAGCGAGGATTTGAAATACATAAAGATAAACATAATAAAACACATACAGGAAAATAAGATACTATTTGTAATAATAGAAATAGGGGAGAGTTTACAACCAATAATAGTAGTTGATATTGTAAGGATATCCCTAAGTTGACTTGTCCTTTGTTTTCACAAAGAACACTTCAATGCCACCCTATTGCATGAATATGATGTCTCCTTTCGGTTGAAGGAAGTGACATGAAGGGAGGATGAGTTCCAAGGATAAGATGTGAAGTATCCAAGGCAGGATCCGATATGATTTGAGTTCTTATCCATGGTAAATGGTTAAAACAACCCTTGGAATATTTTGGAAGAGGAAGCTTCGAAAATATTTGTAAGTTTCTCTAATATCTCGAATAGGCACACCTGTAGAAGGGGGCAACAAAATCTAATCAACTTAGGTGTCTAAGGGTGAAATAAGCATTTAACACGAGTGTCTAAAGCGACATGGTGTGCTCGGGATAAAAACATTGATTTTGAGAAATTAATCCTAGAAAATAAATTTTTTTGGAAAGGTAATTCTTAGGGCTTTGTGTAGGGAATATGACAACATGGCCATGGATTTTTATAGATCTACTTTGCAGGCCTATTGACCAAATTTGACAAAATGACCTATAACGTAATGGGTGGTGCTAATGTTGTATTAGGAGTCCAATGGTTACAATCTTTAAGGATGATAAATTTTAACTCTGAAGAACTTTACTTGAAATTTTACTAGGATGGAAGGGAAATTAAATTAAGGAGCATCAAAAAGAAAAATAGGAACATAATCAGCTCTAATGTCATGAAAAATGTTTCTAAGAAGGAAAAATGAGGGGTAATTGCACAATTATGCTCACTAGATGTTCAAACATTTAATTAATCCATTTCCAAAGACCCCCAAAGAGTCCTTGACAATAATTGTAATGTATTTGAGGCTCCCACACATTCACAATAATGACCATGTTATTCACTTGATTCGAGGAAGTGTTCCTCCAAACATAAAACCATACATATATCCCTATAAACAAAAGGGTGAAATTGAACACATGGTTGCAGAAAGGGTAGAGGAAAGTATAACTCCACCAAACCAAATTTTTTCTCTTCTCTAGTAGTAGTGTGCACAAGAAGGATGGATGATGTCATATGTATTTGGATTATATAGAGCTCAACAAGCTAACTATTAAAGATAATTTTCCCATTCCTCTCATTGATGAATTTTTTGATGAACTAAATGGATAAATGTACTTCACCAATCTGTATCTTTGTTTAGGATACCATCAAATTAGAATGAAGACATAAGAAATTATAAAAAAAAACATTCAAAACTCATGAAGGCCATTATAAAGTTTTGGTCCTGCCTTTTGGCCGGACTAATGCACCTTCTAGAATTCAAGGTTTGGTGAATTTCATTTTCAAACCCTTTCTTAGAAAATTTTAATTTTGATTTTCTGATGATGTACTGATCCACAACAAGTATTTGGAAAGATCATTTTTAACATGTTGACATGGTGCTCAAACTAATGGAGGAGAAAAAATCATATGCAAAACCCTCCAAATGTTTCTTTGACGTACATGACACAAAATATTTGGGTCATATTGTATCTCACGAGGGTGTTAAGGTAGAGCCTAACAAAATTAGAGCCATAAAGGAATGGAAAATCCCAACAAACTTAAGGCATCTTCAAGGATCTCTTGGATTGACAATATATTATCACAAGTTTATTGAGAATTATGGAAAATAGTGGCATTGTAACAACATTACTGAATAAAGATGGATTTTTTTGGACTCCAAAAGTGACTAAGGAATTTGAACATCTTAAAGAGGAAATGTGATAATCTCTTTTATTAGCAACACTAGACTTCACAAAAACATTTATTGTTGAACATGATTCTTTTTGAAATAGAAATAGTGTTGTTTTAATTCTAGAAGGAAGGCCCATTTCTTTTTAAGATCATAAAATCAAAGGAAAGTATTTAAACAAACCTATTTATGAGAAGAAAATGTTGGAAATACTAGATGCCCTAAAGCAATGAAACACTTACCTGATGGGAAGACATTTCAAGGTAAAGAAAAATCATGACAATCTTAAATACTTCTTAGAATAAATATTATCACTAGAAGAGAAACAAAAATGGGTCTCAAAGATGTTGGGTTATGACTTTGAAATCATCCACAAAAAAGGGAAGAAAAATGTTGTTGCAGATGGACTCAGAGGAAGGGAATTTTGATGCTTTAGACTCCTATATATACCAAGAATCATCCAAGAATTGTTCATTTATGTGATGTAAGAATCATCCAAGAATTGTTCATTTATGTGATGTAAAGGAAGGTTTCCTCTTGAAATGGGTTATTATTAGTTGATGATCTATCTTTCATATTGTTTGTGTTGTTTTGATTAGATACATAACAAATGACAAGTATTGTAATAAAATTTTAGAGTTTATTAAGTTTGGGTAAAATAGTTAAGAGAAATATTCATGATATCAGAATAAAAATATGTACAAACTTTTGTCCAAAGAATAGTTATACAAATTGTTGTCCAAAGAATAATTATTATTTCAGTGACTCTTTATAAAAACAAATGAGTATATAATTGGAAGGTTGGCCTACTATCCTTTTAGCATAATTCTTTGAGGTTTTTGGTGAATATTTTCTTCATGTTGTGGAGCTAGTAGAGCTCAATCTTGTTATACACCCACCCATGGAAAGTACGTACATGAAGTTGGGTTAAACAATTTACTTTCACAACACTCGTGACCAAAAACCAGGCATAAAAATGAAAATGTGTGAATATTATTTGTGAAAATGTGTGAATGTTATTTTGACTCATTTCTAATCACCGTGGTTACAAAGCCGGAATCTTAAACAATCACTACGTAAAAAGTGAGTTCATTAGATGCAATAGTAATGTTTACCGAAACCATGAAAATGGTTATGTTTTGAAAAGAAAAGCACAACAGAAACGCAGTTGTTCTTGCCTATTAATTCCCAACAGCGGCAGAGAATCCGAAACATACGTTATTCATCCCCGATGGGAAAGAGAGCTACAGCAAATCATTACTGCAAAGTGGACATGAAAGCCGATGTACAAACCAGTAAAAGATACAACGTCTATGGAATCGATGATTGCAGCGCAATACTGTTACAGGTTCCAACGTGGAAAACACTTCCTGGCAGATTGCGCATAATAGCCCATCACGCTCATCATCGTTAGTGCCTGCGAGCTCTCTCGAGAGAAAAATGTTTTTAGAAGTCTCAATAGCTGCAATAGCAGCAGCCAATGGATAGGTGCCATGGCCGATAATATGTTGTTGCCTCTGGTCAGGATGAAGATGAAAGCTTTCCCGGACGACTGTTAGTAAATTAGTAGTATTGCTATTCTCCTCCAACATTTCCAAGATGCGCTGATAATTTCCAAAATTTCCACTCCATACAATTTGCTGGCTTAAAACATCTCCATATGAACGACTCCAATCCATTATATTTCGTAACAAAACAATATTTTCGTCTTGAACCATTGCCTTTTTTACAGCGTTTGGGTCATCATTGTAATTCAGTCGATACCATTCATACTCTCCAAATTGTCGAATTTCGTCTAACCGAAGTATGTCCACACTTTCCCAAGTATCCTCCACTTGCCATTGATCGCCATTGCATCGTCTGACATATCCTGATATTATATGATGCTGCTCGATATTTTCGTTCGCCACTTGTGAGACATTATCCAGTCCATTTGGCTCTGGAATCGTGGTAACTGATAGTCTCTGTGAAGGCGTTTCCCCGTCACTATTTCGCTGGAACTGTAGATATTCATTAATGTTGATAAATAGTTCTTTGGCAAGGACTCATACGAATCTGATCCTCTTCACTGAGACCATATATCATGCCACCCTGCATGGAATGATCCATTTACCGCACTTTGTACTATAAGTGAAAAATCAGAGTTCTTGGTACAACATGTGTTGTTGTTTGTTGTTTGGAAAACAGTAGGCTGTTCATGTGGTTTTATAGATATTATATATATGATCGGAGTCATCGGAATCAAACCAGATATAGATTTTCATGGCCGACGTAATATAATAAATATTGCAATGGTATACGTTCTTTAAATTCATTAATAATATTATTTTACTTGATGCATACATGTAAAATAATATCATTTTATGGCTTAGTCTAACTTATATTACACGTAAAATAATATAATTATATGGCTTATGGCTTAGTATAACTTTAGAGAGCGTGAAATGGACATTTTCACTGTATTTTTTTTATTAATTTTAACGAAAATCTAGAAAAGAATTTTAAAAATATCAAGGTTAAAGTTTTTTAGTCTGTAAAATTGGAGTGCTTGGAGTTTTTACGAAGTTGAATAAATTTATATATTTTAAAATTTATTTTAAATAAGAAAAAGTCACTCTTGATTAAAAATAAATAAATTAGATTACTATTTTTATTTTATTTAATTAATTCTTTTATTATTTTTTAATTAAAAAATTAAAAAATTATATTAATTTTTAAATATAGTAAAATTATCTCCCCAATCGGGGTGTACAACTGTCCTATGTGTTATCATAAACCGTGATAGCTGGCCATTTCTTATCCTTCTCGCAATTAAGGTTCATAATGGTGCATCATCATCCAAGCTTGAGGCAGTGTGCGAGCGATCGACCTTTAATGATTTTGCACCGTTGCTAGCCTATACCGTCAGACCGCCGAGGGAATGTTTGTGTTATGGTAAGTGGGTTGCCCACCTATCTTCACTTGTTCATGCATTGTTTCTTGCATGCAAGCGCTTGGGGGCAGTAGAGGAGGAAGCTGGGAGCCATTCACTCTGTCAGCCAGCCAACTCGGTGAGGGTATGTATATGTTTCTCTACTCGCACTCATTGTTGCAGTCACCAAGGTTTCGTTTTGCTCGCTACATAATATGGTTTTTTCGATTCTTCTGCTAGTCACCAGCTTTGTTGAACCCTTGTTGAAACCTGTTAAAACTTGCTTCCACGATCCTTGTAATTCGTCAGGTCGCTCATTTCCTTTTGATGTCATTCTCGTTAGCATGAGCCCTAATTATCCTAGGCTTATTTGGTGTCAAGTCTATGTTCAGACATTGGAAGGATTTTGGGCCCATTCTTTTACTCTGTCTTTCTCTTATGGATGGTTTCAGAATTGGCTTTTCCGTGACCATTCTACTTTTCTGTTTCGGGGAAGTCCCATTCCTCATTATTGTTGCTGTGGAAGTTTCAAGCATTGTCTTTTCTGTGTTCATTCGGCTCAGTTGTTCTGTGCTCCTAATTGGGTTCCGTATAACTCTGCTTCTTGGCGACGTCAAAGCATTGGGTTTATGGTATTTTGTTTGCATGGTGAGATTTGGGAGGGAAGATATTTGTATATCCATATTTGCACTCTGGAGTATTTGAATGGCTGGGTTATTGACCTTGTTCTGTGTCATTTGTTGGGCACATTAATTGATAGGATGGTGGGCCTTGCTGCCCAATTCGTTCTGGGTTGTTCTTTCTCTGTTTCCCCACTGTTCTTTCTGTGGGATTGGGTCTACTGTAATTTACAACTACGTCCTCGCGCTTGCCAACTGGGTAATTTCTGTCGCGGCATTTTCTGCCATCCCACTAGTTACATCCAAATAGTCACCAAGGTTTTAATTCTCCATTCTTGTTTGTATTTGTCCATACATAGGCCTCTCTCCTTCATGGGGAAGTGTCGCTCCTCATCTTTCAGCTAAAGGCAAACAGCAGGCCCAGCATGAGACTAGTTCAAAAAAATGTGGTCACAAGTCTCAGCAGGAGGTTTTAGAAACCCTCACAGTCAGTTATGTTCTTGGTAATTCCCCCACTGTTCAGTAGGAGATTCGTGGTTGGGAGCGGGATATTAATACTGAACCTAAAGATAATGAAGTAGAAGCTGAAATACTGGATTTTATTACTAATCCTGGTAACACTAGGGGATGCTTCACTTTGTTTCAGCAAACTGTCCACACCTACTGGATTGTCAAGGGCCTTTTGGCTAAGGCCATGCAGAGTTTTCCTCCTGCTTCCACAAAGCTTGATCCAAAAATTGTTGATATGCTCTAGGACATTCAAAACCAGCTGAATCACATCAAAATTACTCAGTATCAGGCTACTGATCATATTATCCGAATTGATGATCGTGTGGGTAGAATGGAAAAACAACTTCAGCAGCTGCAACAAGTAGATATGCCTCGTTCTACTGTCAAGGATCCAACTCCTGTTTATTCTTCTGATGGCTAGTTGGAACTTTAATTTTCTATGGTTTTTACATGCATTTTGGTTTTCAGTATGGACATCTTATAATTCCCCATCTTCTCGATAATTGTGTTCTAGAAAAGTTAGCTAAGGAGTCCTCTGGACGAATGAAACAATTTCAATTTTGGCTTGCGTTTAATGCTTTGAGGTGGCCAACAGACCTGGTTTCCCACGGGCAGGTTGAGGCCACAGTCTGGACTTTTATATTTTGTAACCTGCTTTCAAATTATAAATAGAAAATAGCGAGTTCCTACCAAATTTACAAAAAAAAATAAAAAAATATAGTAAAATTATTAAATGTTAATAATTTTAATAAGTGTGCTTAGAGTCCAATGTGAGAGTGATGTGTGATTGTCAACATTAACTAGTGCCTTTTTTGAAATAAAAATACAAAATTATTTAAACTAGCAATTGCACCTAATGTTGCAAAGGAAACGTCGTAAGGAAGATGGTAGAAAGAGATCAACTCTAATTAACTTGATGAGTATCTTAAACTAGACAACTCTAACTGGTAATGGAGGGAACTAAAGTCTACTTGTCAAGAACCACAAACTCCGTTTTCTAAAAAGTTGTCAGGCACAGGTATATTTTTTTTGGAGTAAGCCTAACTTGCCCTTTATCTTAATGGCTGTCTTAGATTGTTTTTTTCTCTGACATGCAAAACATTTCCCATGTCAAATAAATTTAAGCTTCCTGCATGTCTTCCACATCCTATCTGTACCTAGTCTTTACCATTCCTGTGCTCAAGTTTGATTGAACATGTTCTCAGATGAAGCAAGAAATTCAATATAATCTTTGCCCATTGTCACAGTGAACTCCAAAAATGATTACAGCACCAGTGATCTGTCAAATACAATGGCATTTATCCACCAACCTTTAATACTAGAGGGTATGAAGAGTTAGGTCTCAGCAATAAATCTGAGACGCAACATTTAATGTGAAATAGAAATCTGGAAGAAGGGAGCTGGCATGTCTGAAATGTTAGGATTGTGGGAACAAAGGGGCATCTCTGATTGGATGATGTACAAACTAAAGTGCACTAAAATTTGTCAAGAAGATGTTCTAAAATTTACCTTTATAAACCTTGTCAAATTTTAACTAGAAACACCTCCTTATGAGTTATTATGTTAAGAGAAACAACCATACTAAAATAGTGAATATTAGCCATAAAAATCTCATAAATGGCTAGAGGTTCGATTGAATCTGCCCTGAATCATATATCTTCATCATCGATCTTTTAAGTGTTATCATAATCATATCCGAATAGACAATCTATTTCAAAAAATTAAGGGATTGGGAGGAAGAGACTCACTAACCTGAACAAAATAAACTAAGATATCATGAATTACAATATATTACTAATTTTTTCCTCTTCATACTATGTACATTCCATTCCTTGCAACTGCTAAAACTGCTTCTACTTCTCTCTATGTTGTTGCTTGCTTTCAAAAGGAGCCTTCTGTCTACATCTAACTGACTGCATGCCATGGATAACTTATACAGATTTGGATTTCCTGGACATTTGAGGACAATCCTAGTAAAGAATCTGGACATTTCAGGACAACCCTGGTAAAGAATCAAGTGTGGGCTATTGGTTTAGGCCCTCTCTGAATGATATCAGAATGTAAAATATTACTATAATTTGTTTATTTTTGTTGAAAGGAAGTTAATTTCCACCCACCGTAAGTAATTAAGAGGCGATCATCTGAACTATTTTACATCAGAATCTCTTGGTTTAGGTGAGTTTGCATATCAGAATCTCTCGGTTCAGGTTTGTTTGCATAAATATTTTGCTTTTGCATGCGAGTTTTATGGCCGAATAGTTGGGTTTTTGGTGAACTAGTGGCAGAAGGGGTATCATTTGGGATGACACAGCCTTTGGAAATTTGTCTTCCTCCATTTTGATAGGCCTTAACAATCCAACTGATCACCAAAAATATCAAGACTGTGGATAAAGCAACTAGAGATGACCAAACTCTGTTAATAGATGACTTGACAGGGTGGCATTGCTTATTGAGAATGTTGGAAAAGGTGTCCTTCACAAAGGAGCAATTTGTCAGGCTCTCCAACGCTGGAAAAATGTCCAGCAGATTCTGAACAGATATTGCATATGCTTCTGCTTCATCAAATTGACTCTGTGTTAGGTACTTCCCTTCACTATTGCATCTTGCAGTATCATTTTCTGAACATTTGAAGCTCTCCAGTAACTGCAAGAAGAGGATGTAAGTTTCCACAACACATCAATGCATAGTCAGAATTGGTAAAATGTTCCAGTTACTTACTTGAGGAATAAATCCAATTTGAATGGTACCATTAGAACAGACATCTGGCGTATATTCATACTTTGGTGGTCCAGAAAATGGATCACATACATAAGGAACATTTAGTGACTGGATATTTAGTGCCTGCAACCTAGAGATGTTTTAGTTCAACTGCAAATAACAAAAGATTAAATAAGCAATTGAAGCTTCCAGTAGAGTCAAATAATGTAGAATTCAATGTCCTTGATCATATTAGATCAAAGACTATAGATAATCAAGAAAATGGATAAAAGATGTTTGAAGCTGATAGATGTTGTGGTTAACCCAAGGTGTTAACTCAACCGGTTAGTTGCTAGTGTTGTTGGACATTTGGCTGGTTCTATGCCAACAGGGGTTGCTGATTAAAATTAAGAAAGTAGTACATTCCTTTTAATTTTGAGTTGCCTAGGCTACATTCAAAGATCAGATGTGACTCTGTTTATTAGAGAACCACTTTCTTACCATGGATTAAAAGGTTCACACCATATTGATCAACGTAAAATTAACCATACCTCGCTTATCATAAGATGTACTTCTTGCCGAACCTCTGCAAGGCTGGAATCTGCTGCTTGCAAATCAACACAAGGAAAAATTGAATTCAAAGTGGTGTCATACGGGTTGTTTTGGTAAGATTTCAAAGCTATGCACGAGTCATCTGCAAATCTGAAAGGGCAGAACAAACATTCCTGAGCAACAAGAAATGAACAGACAAATAGGTATTCTCATACAAGGTTCCCACAATGGTATTCAATTTGTGGGAGGTGATCACTTACGTATGAATAGCAAAATAGACACCAAAAGCTAGCCAAGTGAGAGCTGTCAACAGCCAGCAAATGAAAATAACTCTGCACAGGAAAAGAAATTTCATTTCCAACCATAAGAAACAAAATGCAGAAGATACCATAAAACTTACAACTTACAAGCTATTTTCCATATTTTCTACCTACAGACCAGTCTCAAGCTCAAATACAATGTTCAAGTATATGTATGTTTTACCCTAGCATAGTCCTATCTTAACCACTGATATATTAAGGACAGAGAGGGTCAAAAAAACCGCAAACTTGCAAAATCTAAGCTATCATGTATTTATATACAAACAAAGACACTAAGATCTCACCCTCCTCTAGAGTATCATGCTTCTTTTGGTACAAGAACATTTTTTAAGTTCGATCAATGGCTTGCTAACTTTTATTATTAACGCTACTTAAGACCATCTGTCATGACATGAAATGTAATTGCAGAAGTGTTGTTGTACAGGCTGTCAAGTGACTTACAAAAAACCAATGCAGGAGAAGTATAGTTGTATCAAAAGAAATTGTGTTTGCCTGTTAGTTAAAACATATTGAATTATTATATCTTAGAAACAGGATAGGCAATATATACTACTTTGAGTTTAGACATAGGATTAGTAAATTACACGAGGAGATAATTACCTATTGCCAAAATCACCAGAGCCAAAATGATTGATGCCAGAACAATAGTTACAATATTTCTGCAAAATGAATATACAAATTGTAATTCAATTACATAAAAACATAAATCAAACCATTGGTTTCATTGAAAAGATTCAATTATTTCCTAGGGAAATGGAAATTCAGAATTTTTTTGAAGCTGATAGATGCAAATCCATTTTTTTTTAAGCTGAGAGAAAAAGAATCTGATAATATTCTTAAGCCAAACCTAAGAACTTTTTGGAGCTGAGAATAAAAGAATCTTACAGTACTCTTACGCCAATATCGATTGCTCCCCTGTCTGATTGCTCTGTTGTTGCAACAGATTTCTGCCAGTAAAATGGGCTGAAAAATGAAAGAAGAAGGCCAAAGTTTAGTAAGTTTAATGCAGAACATCTGTTAAGATTCAAAGCAAGACATGAATTGGACTTGACTGAAGTTACAGATGGAAATGCAAGAATTTCAAAGAAAAATAGCAGTGTATTGTATATAGGAAACTCAACCCATTGCAAATGTGAGGGGCTCAATCATATTTTTCTATGAAACAAATAATTCAAGAATTAACTTTTAAAAACCAAAACAAAACATTTATAGGGTTATGTCTTTCAAAACATTTTTTAATTCTTATTTTTGCCTTGTTTACTATACCCATCTCACTCAGTAGCTTGCCTTGAGGTTTTGGTCTTACGGTTTGCTCGGTAATCTTGATACCGTTAATAAGATTAGATAAACGAAAATAAAATCTTAGTTCTTTACACACTAGGTAAACTGGTTGGGCATATAGGTTTGGGGTCGATTCAGGGTTTATTCAAACCCTTTTCCTTTAAGTATTTGACTTTACCCTTTGCTGGACACCAATGCAGATCCTGGTCTAAAATTGAGCCAAGAAATAGTTTCATTTCAACCATGGACACTTCAAGGTAATCATTTTCCAAAACTGTTGGTCAGTGTTTTACTGGGGCCATCATTTTCCAAGCTCTATTGTAATTCTGATTCAGTTAGTGTTTTATTATTTCCTTTTTGGGAGAGAATCAGTAGATCTGTTACCTGTCACCAAGGAGATCCAGGGCGAGTAAGATGGACTGCCCCTATACTCTTGAGCCTTGCTCCTGCCCGTTCCTTAAGAATCTTAGGTTGGTCCCATATCCCACACACTGGTACTTTTGATGCCATATATTATATACTTCATTATAGGACTGTCCAGCAATTGAGACCTCCTATACAAAATTTTCAGGCTTTCTGACAATTGAAGCCTCCTATACTTCCTTTTAGGGCTTTCTGGCTAGTGTCAGTGTGAACAAATGTCAAGTTCCATCTCCTAGCATGCCTTCGCAGGACTGCTTGGGATCACAAGAATGAATGGAAGGAATAGAGCCATCAGGCCAAATTTTCTTATGGGCAGAGGTCGTTATTCACTTAGATTTGCTTGAATTTCTCAACTCTAATCCTTAATCTATCTATGATATGGTGTAACCGTAGAGCCTTAAGCTTACAATCATTCCATGAGTTCACCTCCATGACCTGCGTACAGATCTCTCTCCAAGCTAGATACCACTTACATGGTAAGGTAATGGGTTTTAGATTACCTTTAATGGATTCAGAGAACCTAATTTATCGAGTTCCCAGAAGAGTTAAAATAATTTCTGGCACTGAGCATTTCATTATCACATGATTCTAAATGGGCCATCGACCTATAATCCTGAATAATGAAAGTTTACTCTGAACTTATATCAATTGCAGATTCAGGGAATTCAAGATCCATTGAATGTACAGAATCTGCAATCCATATAAGGATGACTCAAGTGAACAGACTTCTCTAGTTTCCTTCATCAACAAAGGTACTTAAAAAAAATTTACATTGATAGAGAACACTGATAAAATTGAGGCAATTCCAAATCTCCTCCCTCTTTTCTTTCTTTTATCGAAAACACTGATGACTCGAAGGACGGATAATAGAGAAAGCAGCTTCTCTCATATATAAGACAAAAATAAAAAATATAATTTTATGAAGTTCGTTTTGGACAATGACAACAGATAGATTTATGCAACTGTAAAATGTCTTGCTACAAGTGTTGCGCAAATAATCAATGTCAATTTCCAGTGAACCAAAATACAGGGCATTCCAAACTAAATGCAATAACACACAAATACAGGGAATATTTATGAAAAGATTCAAACCTCAACCATATAATGATCCATGAAATAATACGATTAAAACCTCGGTAAACATGGAAAGAAACCCTGAAATTACACAGTCAATGCCAATGTTGTATTTAACGGTTTTAACATAATATTGAAGGATGAGTTTCATTTATCTAAACTACACGGGAGGGCTTAGACACGCACAAATGCTTGTCACCAATGAGACACATTAGTGAATCGTAAGCATCGAGAGATGTCATTGTTCATCATCGCCCTCATATGGCATGAATTAAACGAAACCAGAGAAGAAAAAATATTTTCGCTAAAAGAACTCAATAACAGACCATAATAGAAAGGGCGTCATAAAATACCGAAGGAGCAGCAGCAGTGCAAAAATTTGATCTAAAAACATTTAACAGCTCAGTTTGAGGGTAATATGTGAATGTAGAGGTGGTCGTGACTCTTCTTATAAATATCCAACACCACCAGAGGGTTTTATAACAGCAACTCTATTTCAGCTTCCATTCGGTCTCACACCTGCCTCTTTCATCTGCCCAAACAACTGAATCGCCTCATCTGCAAGGCCACTGTATGACAACCCGGCAATCATATAATTCCATTACGCACAATCTCGTTCAGGCATTTTATCAAACACTTGGCGTTCTTCCTGCACGCACCCACATTTCCCATACATCTCAATGATTTTATTATCCACC
This sequence comes from Pinus albicaulis, assembly GCA_034641835.2. Classification (NCBI taxonomy): domain Eukaryota; kingdom Viridiplantae; phylum Streptophyta; class Pinopsida; order Pinales; family Pinaceae; genus Pinus; species Pinus albicaulis. Next base: position 1,324,525,347 of record CM076579.1, read on the forward strand.
AAAACATCTGGCCTAAATCCACTTCTAATAATGTGATCATACACCTCCCTCCCCTCTTCTAGCGCCTTCAAATCTGCACAACACTGCAGAATACAAACATAACTAATGGAATCCATGGGAATACCTTGCTTCTGTACGTTTCTGAAAAGTTCCATGGCTTCTCTCAGCTTTCCTTCCTTAGACGCAATCCTCAAATCCTCGATGGCGGCACTGGTTGCCCTGGTGCCTCCGCTGTAAGAGCTCCCCACGTGACCTCCGGCATAACTTGGGCTTTGAATTACTGGGTTTGCAGAGGCGTTAAGTTGTTTGATATACATGAATTTGGTTTTAAACCAAGGAAAAAACTGGGCCTCTTTGGGCATCCTGGAGCTCAGAAACCTGAAAAACTGAACATGGGGTCTGTTATAGGGAAGTCGCGTGTTCCTTACCTTGAATAGGGTTGTCAGGTATCGCAACTTGTTCATGCCTGCAGCTCCCTGCATCATTGCCGTTTAACTCATCCCCTCAGCTAACTAAATATTTGCAACTACCATTGCTTTTCCATCTAACGGCTGCATTTGTTTCAATCGTCTAACATATAATCTAACGGTTTCACATTATGACACGATACACATCAGCAAAGTTGTTTTCAAATAATAACGCCTTACGGCGTAAAAAAAAAATAATGTCACTATTATAAAAAAAATGAATATGTATATTTAGATAGTTTTAATTAAAACTGTTATAATCCAATATGAAGTAGATATGAAAATAATAGACTTTCAAATAGTTATTGATATTGCAACTCATATGAGGGAGTTGTAGTAAAAGTATTTCAATTTGGATTTTTTCCAAAAATAAAATATTTCAATATCTATGGCAAGTAACTTAATTGTATATCATAAAGATAAAGATAAAGTAATTAAAAAAATAAAATAAAAAACTCATATTTTCACTTTTTAGTTTAAGAAAGAAGCATAATTCTAATACTTTTAAAAAAAAATTCAATGTAGGTTTTATACAAGCTATTTGAATATCCATGTTAACTGACTTATTTCATTATCAACTTTGTGTGTGTGAGTGTTTTAATAATAATAAAATATTCTAATTCCTAAGGAAAAGAAGAAAAGAAGTAATTAAAAGTAAAAAAAAAAAAACACTTTTGTAATAAGAACAATAAAAGCTAGATGTGTAATTCATTCAACTCTTATAAAATTAAATGTGGGTTGTAAATGAAATATTTTTCCCTTATTAAATAAAATGATTCAATCTCAACTATGTATATATTATATATAGTTTAATAAAATTGAACAAAAATAGTTTTTTATACTTAAAATATTTCAAATAGTCATAGCATTATATATTTTCACCCATTTTCAAGTATAGTTTTCTATCAATTTTCTTCTAAAATACACTAAGCATTTGTTATGATTGTAATTTGGAGTTGTAGTGTACACATCCAAGTGCCTAATAAGATCTTCAAGTCATTGAATCCATTTATCATTGAAAAATCTAGAAGTGCACATTTCTTTTTACATTTAAAAGACGTTTGCACTTTAAAAGAGGTTGGCATTTAAAAGATGCTTGATATTGTTTGTTGGTACCGTGGTCTTGTAGGAGGTGGGTCCCATCTATTTTCATATTTCTTTTTAGGTAGAGATATACCCAACAACTTCAACAAGTGCTCCCCCCTTGAGTATTAGCTATGCCATCGAGACTAAGAATGAAGTGTAGGTCTTGAGGAGGCAAAAAAAGCTATTAATGGAAACAAGGTGCGAGACTCTTTGATCATGACTCAATTTCCCCCTATTGCAAATTTTTCTTTGACAAACACTCAGAGGAAAATTCACAAGATTGAGACCCAAGACGGGGTTGAAAGACAATCTATTTCAGATTCTGATATCATGAAGGACATGTAAGCATGGTTTCCTAACCCTGGGAATACTGAGGGAAGGAAGAAGCAATACTTGAATTCCATTTCTCTTCATTTGGAAATGAAGAACCTATTGGGCCTGGTCTTAAGGGATAAGCAAGTGGAGGAGTATAATTTCTTTAGCTCCCTAGATGACATCAAGAGGATGTTTTGAAATCAATAGCTTTTCCTAGACATGATTAACTCGTCCTTTGCACATGTGGAAAGCCATATAGATTGTGAATTAGGTAGTGGGGACCTGATGGATCTTCGTAGTTTTAGTGTGAGGGCTTCAAAAACTCTTTGATCCTCCAATAATGATGAGTGAGCTCAATTGGTTGGAAGTGCAATATGATGGTTTTCATGGTGGTTCTTGGCCCAATATGTAGGGAGAGACTTCAGGTCCTAGCCCGAGTAATATGATGGGATGGGCTTAAGGCCCTATCCAAAGTCATATGACAACCATATGACTATGGAAGGAGATAGTTGGAGTTGTGGGGAGACGGCGCATGAGTTACTTGGTCTGACTCCAAGTCCCGTGGCACTCCACATAACCAGGGACGCGAGTGGAGGGCGCTACCAACAGGACCAAGTGATTAACCTGTCCCCTAGCCCTATGGAAATAATGTGATCGTTGAAATCAAAGGAAGGTGTAGAGTGGCGGTGATGAGTGGCTAGCCCAACCCCCAACAACAGGGCCAATAAAACTTGGAGCAGGGCTAAATTTCCGGTGCATAAGATTTATTATACATTTTAACTATTCGAAAATTTGCACTTTTTGTGGCACAGATATTTTCGGAGCCAAGAAAAATTGTCGCTCGACAGGTTGAAGAATGATGGAAAACGTATGACTACTAGCGAATTCTACCACCTTGTAGAATAGTTTTCTCCAAAACATTCAAGAGCCATAACTTGACGAGTTTTGGGCCTTTTTGAGCCCAACAAGACCTCCAATAGGGGTTTTTGGGTTTAATGAAGCCATTGGAGACATTATTGTTTCATTTTGAGCAATGTAAATATATGCAGTTACAAATATTAGCACTTAATTGAAGCGGCCCAAGATTCAAACTTGCACAAGGAGATGTAGCCCAAGAGTGGTGAACTAATTTATCAAATTGTTGTACTATATTTTTATGTATGGTTTATATGTATATAATTATTTGCTGCAAACAGAGTTTAAGACACTAATTTATGTTCTTTTTCAACTTGATCCATTTCCTAAAAGACATAAAAATTTCCTTGCAAATTTTCTATAAACCTTTAAGTTTGTAATTCAGATCAATGTTCCCCTCTAGATTTCTTTTCTTCTCCTCTATTATTATTTTATTCTGTGACTTTGACGATGTTCTAGTGGCCACTTGGGTCTTCTATCCTTCTATTCCTATGACCTAAGGCTTGGATAGCTCCTCCGTAAGCACTTTTTTTCATGTTTCTGCTTGAATTTGTGTGTATGTCCTTTCTTCTTCCTCCTCCTCTACTTCTTTTGATTCTTCTCCTTTTCCAATTTGATCTTCCTCTTTGTCAAATTCTCCCTCTATTTTTTCTCCTTCAAGTTGTACATGAGCTTGGAATTAGGCGTCTAGGAAGTCCTCTTTATCCATATCTACAAAATCAACCCAAAGAATAGGGTTTTCAAGAAATTTTAGAGAATCCATGGTTATCAATTTTATGATTCCATGGTATGATATGTAGTGAATTTTTTTTTAAACTAGCTCACAAAATAGAAGAAAAAATATATAAATGACTTAAAAATGAGCCTCTTCAAGGGGGAAACCCCATTTAAATTACATAAATGAAAAATTCTTGGATGATTCAAATGAAAAATTTGCCTTTCTATATATAGAGTCCAAGGAGTCACAATATAATCAGAGTTGACATATCAATAATAATGTAAGTGAACAACAATAACAATAGTGGGCTTCTATGGGGCACAATATTATGGGGACTACATGCAAACATCAATAACAATAAGGGATACACTAATAATAACAATAAGCAGATACAGTAGTATTATAGGGACCTAACATGTCCCTCTCCATAAAAAAAATGTTTTCCTCAACACTTAATTATTTTTGGATGCTTCTGAATAACATTATCATCATACCATGTGAAATCTTCAGCGGGAAAGTTCTTCCACTTGATGAGATATTCTAAAGTTGATCAATTTCGTAGTTGTTGAGTTCTTGTTTCTGTGACTTCTTCAAGTTCCAATATGATTTTTCCTTCCTCATCAAGTTTGTCAGTATTTTTTGAACTCAAATATTTTCACCTATAACCTTATTTAAACACGAAACAAGGGAAAGTAGTTTCACTTGGGAAGATGCAGGAAGCTCTAATTTGTATGCCATAGTACCAATATTTTGCAACAGCTTGTAAGGATCATAATACTTTGGTGATAATTTATTATCCTTCTTAGCTCGCTTGAGGGACATTTGTTTTTATGGTTGTAGCCGTAAAAAAAATAGTTGCCTACATTAAAAATTATTTCATTGTGATGTTGATTACCTTGTTACTTCATTCAATTCTATTCCAAAGTGAGGTTATCCTTGAATATTTTGAGAAGTTGTTGTTGATGCTTGATGCGATAATTCGTTACTTCAACCTTATAGATCTCTCTTAAAAATGATGTGATGGACGGTGGATGATATCCCTAAAGTGCAATAAAAGGGATCATTTTTGTTGTGGTATGGAAGGAAGTGTTATACCACCATTCATCTAGATGTAACCACTTGGCTCATTGTGTATTTTTATCATATACAAAGAAATTAAGATATCCTTCAAAAAAATTGTTCACTATCTCAATTTTCCCATCATATTAAGGATGATAAGAAGAGATATGAAATAATTTGGTACCAAAATAAGAAAATAATTCCATCCATAAATTTCAAATGAAAATGGGATCTCTATCACTAACAATAATCTGTGGGCTTCAATGTAGCTTTTGAATTGTTTATATAAATGTAGTAGGAAATTTTTTAGACCTAAATGGATCAGATAATGCATAAAAGTGTGCATACTTGGTAAGTATATCAACTACCACCATGATGTCACTCTTTCCTTCAGAATTGTGTATACTTGTGATAAAATCAATTAAAAGCTCCTCCCAACATTGAATTGGAATGGATAATGGTTGTAACAAACCTGAAGTCTTAATAATCTCCACTTTATTTTGTTGGAAAACCAAACATTCCGCACAAACTTTTGAATATCATATTTAAGGCCATCCCAAAAAAGATATATTCTTAACACTCTAGTAAGTTTTTAAGAATCCCAAGTCCTTTCCTAAGGGAGAGGTGTGCAGTTCCAAAAGAATGTTTTTTTTTAGTTTGGAATTCTTACAATGATATAAGTGATTGTTGTAGCATACTGAATCATTTTTCCAGCTAAATGTATAATATGTACTCGTATCTTCTTTAAAATTTTGAATGAGTTCCCACACATCTTTCTCATTCTTCTATTCATCCCTTCTTTCGGTTATCCAATATGGTTGGATAATATAAATGGCACAAAACAATGCCTCCAAATCCTCATCTTTTCTTGAGAGTACATCTACAAGAACATTTTTCTTCCATTTTTTGTAGATGATTTTAAAGTCATAACCGAACATCTTTGTGACCCATTTTTGTTTCTCCTCCGAAGATAATATTTTTTATAAAAATTATTAAAGACTACCATGATGTTTTTTTACCTTGAAGTGTCTTCCCATTAGGTAAGGTCATTATTTCTTAACTGCATCTAGTAATTCCAACATTTCCTTCTCATAAATAGGTTTGTGTAAATACTTTCCTTTGATTGGACAACATTCAAAAGAAATGGGTCTTTCCTTCTTGCATTAAAACAACACAAATTCATCTCCTGGGGCATGAAATTCCAAAATAATTTTTTTTGTAAAGTCTTAGGTAGAGAAGACCATTGGTTGGCACATTGGTTCTTTAAGATTTTAGAAGGCCTTAGTTTCTTATGCATTCCAAGAAAATGCATCTTTATTTAGTAGTTTTATTAGAGGTGTTGTTATTCTCCCATAATTCTTCATAAACTTACGATAATACCCAGTCAACCTGAGAAATACTTGCAAATTCTTTATGGTTGTGGGAATTTTCCATTCCTTAATGGATTTAATTTTGTTACGAATGTAGGAACTATAACTTGCATCGATACCAAATGTTATTCAAAAAACTCACAAGTTAGAAGAAAATATAGATGAACGACTTAAAAATGAGCCTATTCTAGGGAGAAACTTCATTCCCATTAAATACATGAACAATTATTCGATGATTCAAATGAAAAAACATCATTTCTATATATAGGAGTCCAAGGGGTCACAATATAATGAGGGCTGACATAACAATAATAATATAAGGGCGCAACAATAACAATAGTGGGCTTCTATGTGGAACAATAATATGGGGACTACATGGGCACAACAATAACAATAATGATGCTACACTAAAAATAAAAATAAGGGGATATACTAATATTATAGGGACCTAACTGCAGGTTTTAATCTTATACAAAAATAATCTATAAAAAAATTCTTAAAAATAGAAAATAAACAATAGCGATAAAATAAAACATAAAATAAATATACACATATATTTTCCCCTAGATCCCAAATCGAGACTACCATCTTGATTTTTCATTATATTCCTTCTACTGTTACATCACATATATATACATGCTAAAGCATTAAACCCCAATCCATAAAAACTCGATTAGAACATAATTGTAGTTTTCTTGACCGGATCTACAAATTACCATGAGAAAAAAACTATCATCCCTAGAACCATGTGCAAACCCATGCACAAAACCATAGGTAGGTCCACAAAACTAATATAGGGTCCAAAAAAAAATTCTTGGGTGGTTTTTCCCCCCCTTGTGGCCCCTGTGCTACACCCAGCGTAAGCGTAGGGGGCCTTGCACCCCCCACCTCAGGCCTAATTCTCGTAGTGGAAACAATATAATACACACTAAACATTATCCCACTTGTTTTTTTCTTTCCACAAGAGAGCTTAGTCATTGGTCCAGCCCTACAAGACCCATCGTTTCTCTACACCAAGAAAACTCCTCAATGCTCACAGATTTCATTAATACATCTGCAACATTCTTCAAAGTATCCACCTTTACCAGCAAAACCTTTTTATCCTCAACCATATCTCTCACAAAGTGATACTAAACATCAATGTGCTTTTTGTTTGAATGATAAGCAAGGTTATTATCCAAGAAAATTTCACTTTGGTGTTAGAAATGAAAAATAACTCAGAAACAGATTACAGATAACACAGATATAGAACCATACAAAACAATGGCAGAAAAGAGGCTTCAGCCTCATGGCATTCTTGTCATTCTCTCTTATTAAAAGAATTTAGTTTACAATTTAAACAAATGAGAGAAAATGTCTTAAGATAGTCTGAACTATCTTAGACTCCTTTGGTTGAGATAATTTCTCACAAAAAACCCACCAAGATAGGAGTTACTAAACAAACTCCAATATTTGAGGAACAACCCAAGAGTTAGGCACATATTCCTAACTTGGAATATTTAATTAATTAACTTATTATTTTGGATTTATTATTGTTATTTTAGAGAGGCTAACATTCCCCCTTTCAATGACAAATCCAAAATAAGAATGAGGAACCATCTTCCAAGTTCTCATGTTGATCCTAAAAAAACATTGCCTGAAAAAACCGCCAAAGTTGGATGTTGAAAAATTGTAATATGAAGAGACCATGAGTCAGTTGTATGTCTGATTCATCTTTGAATTTCACTTGACAACTCCATCAAGTGCCAAGTTTCAAAAGGATCCATCTCTCCTTTCCATGAAATCAACATCCTTTGTCCACTGACAAAATTTGTTCAAAGCCCACTGGCTGATAAAGATGTCCACTGGCTACTTTTGCCAGTTTTGTCGAGACTTTTAGTCTGAAAACCACTGTCAATTTCATTGACATTATCCCCCATTTTTTAGCTAAAAGGAGAGACACTTCTCTGGAAAGTATTCCTAAACTGCCCCCCCTTTAGCTGTAGGAGTTCTACACTGGTGTACTTCCCCATTCAACCACATAAGAGTACCATCATATTTTCACTGTTGGCTGCACTATGTGTTATTGGATTTGATTGTAGAACTGAGACAATCATTTGACTGTGGATTACCATTTCCAAGAGCCGATCCATTCATACTGTATCTTCAATCTGGCTGATTTTTGTTGGTTGCGACATTTTTCTGAGGAATGATTGGGCTTGCCACAATGGTTGCAAGGATGGAGATCAAAACACTGATCTTCCATATGACTGGTTCTTTGAAAATGAGAACATTTCGGTTGGACTTCAACTTCAGGTTGCGCGCAATTTTGTTTGTCTGCAAATTTGGGTTGCGTGCATTACTGGTTGTCTACAACTTTCGCAGAATCGGCTGAGGAGAGTTGTGCAAGAAATCCTGCACTGACGAACTTAATTGGCTTGGAATAATCTGGGATATCCAAGTTGATTTCATCATTGACATATCCTAAGCCTCATTGATTCTTGTTATGTTGAATTTCTTCCCAGGGCTTGATGATGGGCTTGGAAGAAATTGGTACTGAAACAACTTCGACACTTGAAGCTGTTTGAATGAATGACTTATCATCTGGATGGTTCAAAAACTTGAAAGTATCACACTTTTCTTGCAATTCAATATTTTGAAGTTGCGACTTGATTTGAAGAAATTCAATGGTTTCTTTTGTTTTTTGTAGATGCCGTGAAAGATCGGCAAGAGTTTCTTTGCTGACTTGCACCATGTCTTCATCGCTAGAGATGATCAAATTGTGAAGAATGTTTAACAACTAAATATGTTGCGCCATATGAACTTGCTCACTTGAAATTAGGCTCTCTTGTTGTAGATTTCGTTCTTTGAACTATTTCACTTGATTTTGGTACTTGAAGGACAAGCTCGCTTGAATGTGGCTTGAATGGCAAGCTCGCTTGATTTGTTGCTTATTGTGCTTTCTTGGAACACTTGCTAGAATTGTAGAATATTCTCTCTTAAACTCTGGAATTCACGCTTGCTTAATGATGATCACGTTTGTTTAAGCGCTCACTTGACTTACTTGATCACTTCACGCTCACTTGAATGAATAGCCACGCTCAATTCATGTTGATCTCAATTTGCTTGATTGTTTTAACTTTTTTGTTTTCTTTGATGGTTGCTACAATGAGCTTCACTCTGGCTCGCTTGAAGGTTTTAAATTTGTACTGTCTTGATGCAAATTTATTGAATGAATAATCACGCACGCTTGCAGGAGATGTGAACTTGTTTCTTGTTTGATTTAAAAACTCATGCACTCACTTCATTTTGCATAAAGGAAGGGTGTCGAACACTGTCGACAATGCACCCAAGAAAGCTTACAATGATTTTAATGATTCACTTTTTCTCTTAAAAATTCATTAACAATGATTTTTTAATGATTCACTTAAAACAATGAATTTGATTACAAGTTCTGAAATGGATTTGCAAGAATGCTGATGTAGACTTTTCTTTGAAATGCATTAAATTGATTGTTGATGTAGAATGCTGATGTAGACAATCATTGATTATATGTTGTAGTGGCGCAAATGCATGTGTTGTTCTTAATATGTATGCGATATAAAATGAAATGATTGATGTGTCACAACTAGACAGAAATAAAAAAGCAACAACATGAAGCCATAAAAGACATGTGCCATCACAAACACACATGGTGTACCTAATATCCCCTTATTCAATTTCGGGCGGATCTAGGACACAATCACCAAAAAAATGATATATTTATTAAGTTTTGAGTACATAATAAATCTCCACCTTCAAGTAATGAATATGCCAAGCTCACAACTCTTGGAAGAAATTTGTCTTTAAAATCTGGATATTCACTGACTCAATCTCTCTCAAAGTAAAACAATACTTTGAATTACAATAAGAAATTTCTCTAAACAATTCGACATATCACTCCAAATACAAAACACTTATCTTTAAAATAAATCACCTTATCTCTTCAAATACAAATGGAAACACTCCTTATCTCTCCAAAAAGAACCAAAATCAACTTTTCAAACAAAACACACCTCTCTCTCTTTTAATTGGACCTCAAAAAAGTGACTTTACATCAAAATACTTCTCAATGCACTTTTAAATGTACTCTTTAAAGACTTCTTTATGCTTAACCGTAAAAGTATTTTATAAAAAATTGTGCACTTTCTCATGCATATAAATAATGTACTCCACTAAAAGTGGACGGAGGAGTGCTTTAGCTTAACATTGAAGATTTCAGTTGCATGATGTAGGAGCACCTTCAATACATAGTGGCATCCCTCCAACACCATGATTCAATACTCATTCAACTCATTAATGTCGACGTTGATGGAAACATTCTCAACAAGCTTTAAAACTTCAATATCTCTGCGATGGCTAGCTTTAATGCTAACGATAACGCTCTACCTAGATTACTCGATCCTCTATCAATGCGTTAAATTGCCACTGATAAATTTCCTCTCTTTGCCATTAAATTCCTACATCCACAATTTCATACATATTCTATGCATATATAGATCTGTCAGAAGGCTGATGTATAATACACAATGGCCAATTGTTCGCTTGAAAACCAAACAGTTGTTCATTCAAAAACCGAACAGTTGAAGGATTACCAGTACTGGTTCATAGGCACAGGGACAACATCAGCTTGCTGAACACCTTTCCCAACCAGAACTATTTCCTTTCTCTTTATTTATCCACCACATATGGCTTAATTCATCCTTATTTCTCCATGCATTCAATCTCCAGGTACTGTACACTGAATTCTTTACTCGATGGATTAGGAGACACAGATTTCGGTTCACCAGTGAATAGAAGATCGAGCTCCAAAGTGCGGCTACATCACTTACACTGCAATTCCTTAGATTTTTCTAAGGTTCGATCCAACGATGCTAATACATCTACTCTCGAGCATATTTCAACACGTTTGGCACCAGAATTTCTAAAACAAACAAGAAACAAATTTCATAGGTTTCTTGGTATGTTCGATGACGTCAACTCTAATATACGTTCCGCAGCAAGGAAAATTCTTGGTCGAATAAAGCTACCCAACATATCTATGTTTAAAATGACAATTGAAGCCCTTATGACTAATCTAGACAAGAATCCCCAGGATGAGCAAGATATTATCTCTATTATGTATTGCATGGGAAAAAACCATGGCAGATATGTCTTGTGCTCTGCGAATGAATTTGTACAAGAGATAAAAACATATTCAAATGAGGATTTAGGATTGGATCAACCTCATGTAGTAGCGTTATTGATCATGGTGTTCAAAATAGAAGTTTTAAATGTGGGAATCCACTTTCAAATCCCAAAAGAGGTGGTTTCATATGCGAAATATTTCCATGGAAAGTTCATTAGTGCTTTTGGATCAACTGTAACTGTAAAAATGCAGAGTCCATCTTCAAATGATTGGTAGAAGAGTTCAGCAAACAAAAATTATGAAATCTTGATTGCATAAATCTCTATAGTTCCATATTATGATGAGGGAAAGGAGATATGCCAAAGCTTTAGATGTGAAACAAATGATACAAGACCACAATTCACAACATTAGATATGGGGGATGGATTTCCAAATAATTTATTAAAACATTGTGAGACATCTGCAAAGGACACTGATGCACCTGAAATGAGATAACATAAACGAAATTATCTATGTGAAAGTTCCATCTTACATACAGCTACAAATATTCTCAGGGTGGTTGCTGGGACCTGGACTTTGATTAAATAGAGGGCATTAGTTGATGTGCACCATAACCAAGGCTCCTGCAGCAAGTCTTCAACGCAATTTCCATCATCCAAGCTCCACGCTGCTTGATGTTGGTTCGTTTTGATGGTTTAATTGCACTCCAAAGATATTTATATGCTGCTCCTTCACATTCAATAGTCTCCATGGTGAATACATGTCCATGTTGGCTAATCTGCACATGGATCTCCACGCATAGGAAGATTAAGCTGTGGACAAATCCACACTCGGCAACACGCCGTGAAACATTTAAAACTACCACAGAATAACTCAGGCCCTAAGAACTAAAGAAGCTTCGATACCACATGTTAGAAATGAAAAATAACTCAGAAACATATTGCAAATAATACAGATACAGAACCAGAAAAAACAATGGCGGAAAAGAGGCTTCAGCCTCATGGCATTCTTTCCATTCTCTCTTATTAAAAGAATTTAGTTTACAATTTAAATAGATGAGAGAAAATGTCTTAAGATAGTCCGAGCTAACTTATACTCCTTTGGTTGAGATAATTTCTCACCAAAAACCCACCCAGATAGGATTTACTAAAAAAACTCCAATATTTGAGGAACAATCCAAGAGTTAGGCACATATTCCCAACTTGGAATATTGAATTAATTAATTTATTATTTTGGATTTATTTTTTTTATTTTAGAGAGGCTAACATTTTGCTATCACATTCTATCGTTATAGCTTGCTGCACCAACCACATACTTGAGCACAATCTCTGCAACCAAACTGCTTCATTTCTTGCGTGAGTGGTTGTCATTTATTATGCCTTTGTATTTGATAGAGCCACTACAAAATCTCTTTTACTCATCGAAATGATTTCACCTCCAAATAGGTTAAGCACATACCCACTTGTATATATTTTTTAGTCCAAATCTCCAACCCATTCTACATTAACAAAACCACGAATGTCCAAAACTCTATCCAATCCTGGTCTTCCCTCGTAGCACAAATCATAATCTTAGTGCCATGAAAATACCTGAAAACCTACTTCACTATTGTCGAATGCTCTTTCCCTATTTTTTACATAAACCCGCTCAATATGCCCACTGCATGTGCAATTTCTGGTCTAATACATACCATTTCATGCATCAGGCTACCCATTGCACTTTCATATGGAACACGATACATGTTATCTTCTTCTTGTTGTGCCTTGGGGAACTTTTTAGCATATAACATCACAGCTACGATAATTGGAACCCTCACTAGTTTACTATCCTGCATAATGAACCTCGGTAATATTATCTCGACATACTTCCTTTGGTTTAACTATCCTGCTTCCTATCTTTCCGATCTCGTTTAATTTCCATGCCCAAAATATAGTTTGCAGCACCAAGGTCCTTCATGTCAAATTTGGGGAACAATTGGGTCTTCAAATCCTAGATAATTTTTTTGTCATTTCCAACGAGCAACATATCATCCATATACAAGACCAAATAAATAACATGATCACCAATTAATTTAAAATACACACAATGATCCTCTTTTCTTTGGTGAAACCAAGTCCTTTTATATATGTATCAAATTTCTAATACCAGATCCTTGGTGACTATTTTAACCCACAGACAAACTTTTTTTTAACTTGCATACTAGTTATTTTTTTCCCTTCACCGCAAAGCCTTTACATTGGTTCATGTCGATCTCCTCTTCTAGATCTCTGTGAAGAAATTTTGTCTTCATGTCCATCTGTTCTGGCTTGAAACCAAATGCAACAAAAACAAATAAAAGTAATCTAATATAATTAACCTTGGCAACTGTAGAAAAAATATCACCAAAATCAATTCCCGACACTTGGTAATAACCATTTTCTACCAAGCGAGCTTTCTATTTCTCGACCTTACCTTCTCCATTCATTTTCTTCTTAAACACCCATTTTCTCCTAATGGGCTTCCTTTCAGCTGACAACTCCACCATATTTCATGCCTCATTTCTATGCAAGGATGCTATTTCATCAACCATGGCCTCCTTCTAGAGTATTATATCCTCTGAACCCACTACCTCGCTGACAGTTTGGGGATCATCATCGGTGGTAGTTAAAGAAAAATTTGAACAAAAATCAAATGGACTATACATTTCTCGTTGCCTTATTTCTCAAACTGATCTTATCACAACTGGAGTTTGTGACTCTTCCTCTTTTGAATGTTGTTATTTTGTAGAGTGTTTTTCTTCCTCCTTTAGCTCAAACTCTATCTTCTCAGGTTCCTTTGGTAGGACTTCATGCTTAACAACATATTTCTCCCTCTAAACACCACATCTTGAATATACAAAACTTTCCTTGTTTTTGGGTTCCAAATCCTATAAGCTTTTGAACCATATTGATACCCAATAATATGCACCTTTCAAATTTATTACCGACCTTGGTCCTTTTCTCCTTTGGAACATGTGCATATGCATCACATCCAAATAACCGCAGATGTGAAAGAGATGGTTTCTTACCCATCCATACCTCATGTGGAGTCTTATTTTCCAACGCGGATGAAGGTGATTTGTTAACTAGGTAACATGCAGTCTCCACTTCCTCTACCAAGAATTCTTGTTCTAACTCGATAGCATTGAGCATGCCTCTTTCCCTTTACATCATGTAATATTCCTAAATTAGCATGCAGCTAATTGGAATATTAAAATCTAATTTTTCTTTCTTGTTTGATGAATAAGTGGGTAGGGAGATGCATAAATCTCTTTATTAGGAATAAAACCACTTCTCATGTGAATGTGGATCATCTTTTCAGCTTAATAAACCACCCTAAGGTGTGAACAGGGGCTAGAGCATGTGGAATTGGTAAAATTTTACCAAATAAATATTTTTTCCATGGAGGAGTGGCATTCAATGATGGACAACGCACTTTTAGATGGAGACACATTGCATGGAAGTAGTTTCATTAATGGATGGGGCTTATGGTTTGGAAGCTCATTTCTTATAAAAGGAAGAGGATGGCAGCCATATTCATTATGTTATGATATGTTATGTTTTATATTATATGGTTTGTTTAGACATATAAGCTCTCTTAAGCTGTTTAGCTAAGATTGCAGTGATTTTTAGCATCGTGTGTTCCTGATAAGGAATCCCACCTCTTTCCTTGAGAGGCCTCTTGGAAGAGCTTTGCACTACATTTCCACATTTAGGTTTTAAACCAAGCTTCAGTCTTGTAGTAAATTTTATTTTCTATCGAGAGATGTCCTAATTTGCAGAGTGCAGCAGTGGAAGATATTGTTGGGTGTTTACTAAGCTAGTTTCGTAGTGGATGAAGGTTTCCTTCCATTGGGAGGCCAGTAAAGGAGCCCCTTGGGCTTATTTGATATATTTTTCACTAGGCCAAGTTGATTTTATCCCCTATATATAATACTATGGATATATCATTTGGCTCACATGTAATGTGTTATTTCTTGCTGCTATTTTCATTATTATGAGCTATATTCCTGCTTTTCCCATTTGGGAATATTACAGTGGTATCAGAGCATAATCTTGGCTCATCGTGTGAAGATATTGCATCTATGTTATCAGAAGAAGAAGAAGATTCTCACACAAAAGAGAAGACTCATAGAAGAGACAAACAGAAGTCTCCATTATTTGGAGAAATGGAGGGAAAGAGGCTTTTTAGAACTTTTTCTCCAAACTATGCATGAGCTTAAAAGATAAATCAAGTGAATGAGGAGGGAAAGGCATGAAGATCCCTCAAGAATATTTTCACATGAAGAAAGCTCTAGTTATTTATATTATGGGTGTGAGAATTTAGCCACACAATCAGATCTACAATGTGGTACCATGCCTACATTCTTGGTGAGAGAAGAAGAAGAAGGAGAAACAACAAAGGAGGAGACTCTTGGTGACTATCTCCAAGAATATGAATCTCAGTCTAGAAGATTCAAGGAGCATATAAGCTTCCAATGGTTTTGTAAAATAAAAGAAGATAGAAGACCCACTAACTACAATAGAAGGAGAGGGTTCATGCAACACACTTTGGGTAGATTCTTTCTACCTACTTTTGATGGGTCACCCAAGAGCACCGCCAAGGGTTGGGTAAAGGAGTTAGACACATATTTCCAACTAGATCAAGTTTCAGAAGAGGAAACCATTGGAGTAGCAGGGCTTCATCTTGAAGGTAAGGCTTATGCCTGGCATTTATTTGAATCTTACTCGTTGAATAATGAAAAAATATCTACTTATGGAAAGTTCACTAGGAGGTTAGTGAAAAGTTTTGATTTGAAGCAATCTAAAATTTCCTTCGGAAAGAAAACCAAACCCAAGAGATCACAACCTTTACATGAGTTGCAAGGATCCATGAAACCAACTCCATTTCAGAACATTGTGGACATGGTTAAATATTTGCAAACTGCTTTTCCAAGCGCAAAAGCCCCACTTCAGCAACAACGTTCTTCTCAAGAAGAAGATATGGGGATTTCTCCTTGAAGAGGTGATCAAGAAAAATGATCTCTTAATCATGAAGTACTCTCCGATGATGAGGACAAGGAGTAAGAAGAGCTGGAAAGATCCTTCAACATTGTAAAAGGAGGAAGGGATCTACCACCATTTAGAGATGGGGATGAAGCAATTCCTTCCACTAGACAAGCTCTTATATCTTTGCAAGAAGTTCAAAAGGATCTTACATTTGAATATCAAGAGTAGAATGTGTTTATCTTGATAGGAAACGAGACAAAACGATGGAGGAAGTGTTTTCCAACATTGAATATAATCTTGGGGACAAACACTATGATAGCTCATTCCCTTGTGATCAAGACTTTTGACACCAATGAGATGTTTGGTGTACATGGGTTGATTACATTTGAAGAAGATACCTTAGACCATGAGATCTTGTAGAATGTAGGAGAAGATAAGAAGGAGGGCCGGCACCAAATTATTGAGACCATATACACCCATGATTTTCAGTAGTTTTATGAACAGAAGCAGGAGGATGATTTGTGTAGTGAGGGAAGGGAAAAATCTATCCACTTACATATACAACCTGCTCTACACATTGATTTTTCATTACATGGAGGCATTCCACGAGGGAGACCCCTTGATTGGAACATGATCAAAGAGTTCTTTCAACATGTTGCACCACTCATAGATCCAAGAGGAGTGGGAACAATGGGAGGTCATTGTACAGCGCTGGGATTCTTGGGTAGACTCAAGGAGGAGGGAGATATTCTCTCAACATCATCATTACCCACTCTTATTTTAGATATTCCACTAAGAAAGGAGCAGTTAGGGAAAGATTGCAGCATCCAAGTGTATGAATTTGGCATAGGAGATGTCAAAGAAGAGAGCAACAACATGACAGATGCTTCACATGATAGATCAATAGCACTATCATTATTGATTATTGACCATTTTCAGAGATCCCAGCTATTAGTGGAATACTGTAAGGACATATTTTCATGCAGAGTTCTTGACGACCAAGTATCTGATGGGAGATATGCAGTGGTAGATGGGGTCATCTATTTTTAGAGTAGAGTCTTCTTGACTAGAGCCTCTAAACTCAAGAAGAAGCTACTATATGTAGCATATGAAGGGTTTCTCTCCAAACCCACTGGTTTTATAAGAGCATATCGTACTATCTTGGAGGGATTCATTTGGGAAGGCTTAAAAGAGGAGATGCACCATCATATGAGGAGATGCATGGATTATTTGGAGGATGAGGAGAGGCATAACTCTTTGGTAGAGTTATCACAACCACTTCCTTTGTCATTGGGACTGAGATGAGGCCCATCTATGAGCTATCTCACTAGCTTGAACAAAGTACATCGTAAATATTGTATTTTTGTACATCATGATTCATTTACTATGTATTTGCATTTCCTTAACATATATGTACAGGGAATTTCTCGAAGAGGGGGCACTTTTTCCTTCTAGACTTCATGGTCTACATGACGCCATAAGCAGCATTGATGATGGCCACTCCCTAGGATATCTTGGGGAGATGATATCTTATGCAAGGTATGCTCAACTTACACCATACACCATACACATTCTCCAAGCTTGTGAGGAGATTGGGGCAGAAAAAAAGTTGTTGGGAAACCACTCATAATGCCATATTTTGATGCAGTTAGGAGTAAAACTGCGTAGGTTGCACTTAAGGGACCATTGTCCTTCTCCATTACTACAAATGGCAACTAGCATGACTTTGATTATGATCCCGTATGTTGATGATGTTATTATTGTTGTTTGGGACATGATTGGAGGAATGACACATTGGTTGGATGTGTCCATTAGGAATGAAACTTTCCACACTTCTTCATGCTTCAAGGGAAGCACGGTACATTATATGGCTACTACATTACATCACTTGTTTCTTCATGGAGAGAGCCATATGATTGACTTATGTCTTTGGGAGGAGCCTCTCACATGGGAGGAGTTTTTCTCTTAGGTCCCTATATTACTAGTATAGTCCCTTATTATTGTTAGTGTAACCCCCTTATTGTTATTATTGAACCCCTGTAACACCCATATTATTATTATTGTCCCCTTAAATTATTATTGTTAGGTCTGCTAGGATTACATTATGGCCCCATGGGCTCCTATATATAGAAAGGAGGTTTTGTAATTTGTATCATCCAAGAATTGTTCATTCATGTAGTGTATTGGACGTTTCCCCCTCAAAGTGGATTATTTATAAGGCGTTGATATCTCTTTTCTTCTATTTTTGGAGCTAGTTTCACAAAATTTGGTATCAGAGTTTTGGATTCTAGGGTTTCGCCCCTCCAAACAGGTCATCGTGGAATTTATGCTATAAATTATTTTCTACGAAGGTTCAGAAGCTAAAATTTTTAGTGTGCAAAAAAAAAAAAATCCTGAGGAACATCGTCACAAAATTTCAGAGCTTGGTCTGCAATACTATCAGAGATATAAGCTATGGAATTTAGGTCATTTTGCAGGCTCCTGAATTTAACCTAAATAGGTCATTGTGGAATTTGTGCTATAAATTTTGTTCTATGAAGTTTCAGAAGCTGAAATTTTTAGAGTACGAAGCCAAAATCCTGAGGCACATCTTCGAAAAATTTCAGATCTTGGTTCGCAATATTTTTGGAGATATGATCTGTGGAAATTAGGTTGTTGTCAACCTTGTAAATTTCATCTCAAAGAGGTGACAGTGGAAAAATCTTCATAGCTCTCTGTCTGAGCATCGGATTGGAATGCTGTAAAAAGCAACCACAAGTACGCAGACTCTAGTTTCGTGTATATCAATTTCAGAGCCAAAGGAGGAAACAGTGACACGTTGCAAGGCATACAAGTTCGCTCTACTAAACCAGTCCATAATTGGGTCATTATGGAAGATTAGACATAACTTTGTCTTGAAGAATCCAAATTAGATCAGACCTGTGGCATTTGAAAGAAGCTTCAGAGGGCTAAGACAAGGATGAATTTAAAATATTGAGGATCCAAAATTATAGAGATAATTCAATTTCAATATAGAGCTCCTCAAAATAAAGTAAAAGGTGTGTATTTTGGTTTTTCCAAATTGCATCAGTCTTGTTTGAAGAATCAAGTTGAATTGATTCCAAGGAAATATTGTAGAATAGATATCAGTATTGGATTCTAAAATGGCCCCTAAAAATAATTCAATACCCATTAAGCCTTTATAAGGCTCTACTATGACACATGAAGACGAAGAATGGTAACATGACATATCAAAATTACAACATCAAGTGCAACAAATTTTGCTCTCGCAAAGAGCAAAAAAAAATGAAATGGAAGTTTTGAAGAAAGGCATGGAAGCTAAGATGAATGGTTTGGAAGCTAAGATGAATGGCATATAAGTAGGCATGGAAGCTAAGATGGATGACATGGAATCGATGAAAAAATTAAAGACAACATCGAAAACATGAAGATTGATCTAAAAGTAGACATAGAAGGTTTGTCAAAGTTGATACAAGAAATTTTTCCTAATGGTGAAAAGATAGCAGAGGAAACTCATGATGAGAAAAAAATAAATGTTAATCATGATTTTATAAACTCTAATTTTGGATGGAAGAACCATCATATTCCAAAAATGGATATGAGGAAGTTTGATGGAAAGGATCCTGTAACATGGATACTACAGATGGAGCAATATTTTTTATCTGAATAATGTGAAAAACACACAAAAGGTACACATTGCAACTTTACATTTAGAAAAAAATACATTTGTATGGTATCGATATCTTTTCTCCTGTAAAAAATTTATCACTTGGTCAATTTTTACAATGGAAATGATAGTGCATTATGAGGATACAAAGAGCAACACCTTCTTTAGAAAACTTATAAATCTCAAACAAAAGGGTTCAGTGGGGGAGTACATTGAGGACTTCCAAAAATTGAATATAAGGGTAACTGATATTTCAGAGGAGCACAGGATTGATCTCTTCATAGGTACTTTAAAGGATAACATCCAAATGAAGTTTGTGTTTTGGAACCTGATTCATTGGAGAAGGCATTCAGGTTGGCCAGAAAAATTGAATGTAAAATTATGGAAACAAGGAAGCCTACCACTCACTTCTATAAAGAGGGAAGTGTTGCTACTCCTATATTTTCAAAACCTACAAGGTTGATAGCACAACAATTGGAAGAAAAAAGAGAAAAAGGGCTTTGCTACAGTTGTGATAGAAAATACGCTAAAGGACATAAGTGTGCTGATAAGAAATTATTTTACATAGATTTTGAAGAGTAAGAAGAAAATGAACAATAATATTCAAAACAAATGGGTATACACCACGAACCAACCCTAGAAGAGGAGGAAATGAGTCTGAACATATCATGTAATGCATTGGCAGGAATTATCACTCCTCAAACTCTCAAGATATAAGGAAATATCAAGAAGAAAAAGGTAATAGTGTTGATTGATTCTGGTAGTACCCATAATTTTATTCATTGTAAGGTAGCCAAGGAATTGAATTGTTTCCTATACCCAGCACCAAAATGTCAAGTGATGATTGCAAATGGAGGAACTATAAATTGCTCTGGAAAATGCCATAATATCAAGCTAACCATGGGGCAATATGTATTGAATAGTCCAATTCCTTCCATTCCTATGGGAGGTGTTGATGTTGTACTAGGAGTACAATGGTTACAATCTTTTGGAACTATAGCTTTTAATTTTCAAGAACTTATCTTGAATTTTTTTTCAAAAGGAAAGGAATTCAAATTACGGGGTATTGCAGGGAAGCCGGGAAAGATAATAAGCTCTGATGTCATGAAAAATCTTCTAAATCAAGAATAATGAGGCGTAATTACACAATTATGCTCACTAGAAGTTCCAACATCAAAATCATCTATTTCTTCAAATCTCCAAAAGGTCTTGGAAAATCATTCCAAGGTGTTTGAAACTCCCAAAGGACTCCCACCTATTCGTGATCATGATCATTCTATTCATTTTATTCCAGGAAGTGTTCCTCCAAACATCAATCCTTATAGATATCCTTATGTCCAAAAGAGCGAAATTGAACGTATGATTGCAGAAATGTTAGAGGCTGGTATAATTCGAGCTAGTCAAAGTTCTTTCTCTGCTCCTGTAGTATTGGTACACAAGAAGGATGGATTAGGGCGCATGTGTCCGGATTATAGGGAGCTCTATAAGCTCACCATTAAAGACAAATTTCCCATTCATGTGATTTATGAATTATTGGATGAATTACATGGAGCAATTTATTTTACCAAGTTGGATCTTTGTTTAGGATATCATAAAATTAGAATGAAGACTGAAGATATTCTGAAAATAGAATTTTGAACTCATGAGGGTCATTATGAATTTTTGGTCATGACTTTTGGCCTTACCAATGCACCTTATACATTTCAAGGGTTGATGAATTCCATTTTTAGATCATTCCTTAGAAAATTTGTACTTGTATTTTTTGATGATATACTAATCTGCAATAGGTCTTGGAAGGATCATGTTCAACATGTTGACAGGGTGCCCAAACTATTGTAGGAGAAACAATTATATGCAAAAACATTCAAATGTTTCTTTGGAGTAAAAGAGTTGGAATATCTGGGTCATATTGTATCTTATGAGGGTGTTAAGGTAGACCCTAACAATATTAAATCCATTGAGGAATGGAAATTCCCCACAACCATAAAGAAGTTGTGAGGATTTCTTGGGTTTACAGGGTATTATCGCAAGTTTGTTAAGAATTATGGGAGAATAGCAACACCTCTAACAACATTATTGAAGAGAGATGCATTTTCATGGACTCCTTAAGCAACTAAGGCCTTTGAACATCTTAAAGAAGTAATGTGCATAGCACCGGTCTTAGTTATTCTAGATTTCACAAAAACCTTTATTGTGGAATGTGATGCCTTAGGAAATGGAATTAGTGTTGTTTTAATGCAAGAAATAAGACCCATTGCTTTTGAAAGTCATCCAATCAAAGGAAAGTATTTACAAAAAGCTATTCACGAGAAGGAAATGTTAGCAATACTGCATGCACTAAAGAAATGGTGAACTTACCTAATGGGAAAACACTTCAAGTTAAAAACTAATCATGATAGTCTTCAAAAATTTTTCGAAAAAATAATATCTTCAGAAGAGCAGGAAAAATGGGTCACAAAGATGTTGGGTTATGACTTTGAAATAATCTAGAAAAGAGGGAAACTAAGGTTTGTTGCAGATGCACTCTCAAGAAAGAATGAAGAGGTGGAAGCATTTCTTTGTGCCATATCTACTATCCAACCAGATTGGATAATCGAAGAAAGGGATGAATGGAAGAAAGAAGAAGAAGTGTGGACACTCATTCAAAAGTTGTAGAAAGATCCTAGTACATCTAATACATTTAGTTGGAAAAATGACTCATTATGGTACAAAGATCGCTTATACCTTAGTAAGAATTCCCAACTAAAACAAAATATTATTTTCGAATTGCACACTTCTCCTTTAGGCAGACACTTAGGATTTTTAAAAACTTACCACAGGGTGAAGAAAGATTTTTTTTGGGATGGCCTTAAATCTGATATTCAAATATTTGTGGCGGAATGTTTGGTTTTCCAGTAGAATGAAGTTGAGACAATTAAGACCCCAGGTCTTCTGCAATATTTATCAATTCCAAGTCAACATTGGGAGGAGATTTCAATGGATTTTATCACAGGTTTACCTAATTTTGAAGGAAGGAGTTTCATCATGGTGGTAGTTGATAGACTTACCAAGTATGCACAATTGTGTGCATTATCTCATCCATTTAAAGCATGTACAATTGCCACTACATTTATGGACACATTTCAAAAGCTACATGGAAACCCAACGGTTATTGTGAGTGATAGAGATCCCATTTTTACTGGAAATTTTTGGACGAAGTTATTTTCTTGTTTCAGTACTCAATCAGCTCATAGCTCATCTTATCATCCTCAATTCAAAGGTCAAACTGAGATAGTAAATAAATGTTTGGAAGGATATCTTTGTTGTTTTGTATCCAATAAAAAAACACAATGGGTCAAGTGGTTACCTCTCATTGAATGGTGGTATAAAACTTCCTTCCATATTGCAGCAAAAATGACCCCATTTATGGCACTTTATGGATATCATCCACCATCCATCACATCATCTTTAAGAGAAAATTTGAATTTTCAAGTAGTGGAAGATCACATCGAGCATCAACAAGAAGTTCTCCAACTCTTAAAGGATAACTTGAATTTGGCACAAAATCGAATGAAACAACAGGCAGATCAACATCACAACGAGAGAAGTTTTGATATAGGAGACTGGGTATTTTTATGACTCCAACCATACAAACAAATGTCCCTCAAGTAAGCTAAGAAGGATAAAAAATTATCACCAACGTACTATGGTCCTTACAAGGTATTGCAAAAGATCGGTACTATGGCATACAAATTGGAGCTTCCCTCTTCTTCACGAGTGCATCCAGTTTTCCATGTTTCATGCTTAAAGAAGGTTATAGGTGAAAATCTTCCAATTCAAACAATATTGCCAGAACTTGATGAGAAAGGAAAAATCATATTGGAACCTAAAGAAGTCACAGAAACAAGAACTCGAAAGCTATGATATCAATCAATTTCAGAGTATCTCATCAAGTGGAAGAACTTACCCACTGAAGATTCTACATGGGAATATGAGAATTTTATATAGAAGCACCTAGAGCTACTCAAGCATTGAGGAAAACACGTTTTTGAAGGAGAGGGACATGTTAAGTCCCTACGTTACTAGTATAGTCCCTTATTGTTGTTAGCGTAACCCCCTTATTATAATTATTGTACACCTATAACCCCCATATTATTATTATTGTGCCCTTAAATTATTATTGTTAGGTTGGTTATGATTACATTGTGGCCCCACTAGGATTACATTGTGGCATCATGGACTCCTATATATAGAAAGGAGGTTTTGTAATTTGTATCATCTAGGAATTTTTCATTCATGTAATGTATTGGAGGTTGCCCCCACGAAGTGGCTTATTTCTAAGGCATTGATATCTCTTTTATTCTAATTTTGGAGTTGGTTTCACAATATTTTCTATGAATTATGATTCTGTAGGGTGATTCATTTTATATGGATGATATCTTGGAGGATGGAACTTCACATGGGGATGAAGTTTCCCTATATTTTGGAGATCTATCATTGTATTTTCTTGAGGAGAAGAAACATTTGGGAGTGGAGGATTGTAATATTCCTAAATTAACATGTAACTAATTGGAATATTAAAATCTAATTTTTCTTTCTTGTTTGATGAATAAGTGGGTAGGGAGATCCATAAATCTCTTTATTAGTAATAAAACCACTTCTCATGTGAAAGTGGATCTTTTCATATTAATAAAGCATCCTAAGGTGTGAACAGAGGCTAGAGAATATGGACTGGGTCAAATTTGACCAAATCAACAACGTTGTCATGGAGGAGTGGCATTCAATGAGGGACAACATAGTTTTAGATGGAGACACATTGCATGGAATTAGTGTCATTAATGGATGGGGCTTAGGGTTTGGAAGCTCGTTTCTTATAAAAGGAAGAGGATGGTAGCCATATTCATTATGTTATGATGTGTTATGTTTTAGATTATATGGTCCGTTTAGACATATAAGCTCTCTTCATCTGTTTAGATAAGATTGCAGTGTTGTTTAACGGGTGTTCTTAATCAGGAAACCCACCTCTTCCCTTGAGAGGCCTCTTGGAAGAGCTTTGCACTAAATTTCCACATTTAGGTTTCAGACCAAGTTCTAGTCTTGTGGTACAACACAATTTCTATTGAAAGATGTGTTGTGTTGTAGGGTGCACCAGTGGAAGATCTTGTTAGGAGTTTTTTGAGCTAGTTTTGTAGTGGAGGAAGGTTTCCTTCCATTGCGAGGCTAGTAAAGGAGCCCTTTGGGATTATTTTATATATTTGGCACCAGGCAAAGTTTATTTTATCCTATACAATTTAGTTCCAATATAGATCTATGTTATTCTAGTGAGTTGTTGTAGGGGCAAGTTCAGTGCTCTATTTGAAGTGTTTGCTTTCCATTCAAGGGATTAGCCTTTCATTGAAAGAGTTATCTTGGAGGATTTATTTCAGATCTACATCAGATTTAGTCACCTCCTTTTGTGTGCTTTATTTTCAGTTCATATTCAGCCCTAGGGCTTTAGATCCATCATTCATATTCGGTGTATTTCTAGAAACCCTTCCTGAGTTGTCTTGGGAAAGTGTATGGGAGCATAGATCCCCATTTTTGGCCTTGTATGAGCATTATCTTTTCAAATCCATTTATTTGTATGTCCCAACTATAGTACTAGTCATTAAAACTAGCATTTTCTTTCTTTAGTACTTTGTGTGGCAGTGTATTACATGTTTTGGGTGCATTATGGCATCAGAGGCTTCTTTTGTCTATCTTGAGGGGCTTGATACCTAAGATATTGTAATTATTTATTTTTGTTATACATAATTACATGGATATATCATTTGGCTCACATTTAATGTGTTAATTCTTGCTGTTATTTCCATTATTATGACCTATATTCCTGCTTTTCCCATTTTGGAATATTACAGTGGTATCAGAGCATAATCTTGGCTCAGCCTGTGAAGACATTGCATCTATGTTATCAGAATAACAAGAAGCTTCTCACAGAAAAGAGAAGACTCATAGAAGAGACAAAGGAAAGTATCCATTATTTGGAGAAATGGAGGGAAACAAATTTTCAAAACTTCTTCTCCAAACTATACATGAACTTAAAAGAGAAATCAAAGGAATGAGGAGGGAAAGACATGAAGATCCCTCAAGAAGATTTTCACATGAAGAAATCTCCAGTTATTCATATTATGGGTGTGAGAATTCAGCCACACAATCAGATCTACAACGTGGTACCATGCCTACATTCTTGGCAAGAGAAAAAGAAGAAGGAGAAACACCAAAGGAGGAGACTCTTGGTGACTATCGCCAAGAATATGAATCTTAGTCTAGAAGATTCAAGAAGCATCTAAGCTTCCAAGGGTTTTCTCAAATCAAAGAAGATAAAAGACCCAGTAACTACAATAAAAGGAGAGCGTGCATGAAGAAAAATTTGGGTAGATTATTTCTACCTACTTTTGATGGGTCACCCAAGAGCACGACCAAGGCTTGGGTAAAACAGCTAGACAAATATTTCCAGTTACATCAAGTTTCAAAAGAGGAAGCCATTAGAGTAGCATTGCTACATATTCAAGGTAAGGCTTATGCCTGGCGTTTATTTGAATCTTCCTCATTGAGTAATGCAAATATATCTACTTATGCAAAGTTTAATAAGAGGTTAGTGAAAAGATTTCATTTGAGAAAATCTGAAATTTCCTTGCGAAAGAAAACCAAACCCAAGAAATCACAACCTTTGCATGAGTTGGAAGGATCCATGAAACCAAATCCATTTCAGAACATTGTTGAGAGGGTTAAATATTTGAAAACTTCTTTGCCAAGGGCCAAAGCCCCACTTCAACAAGAAATTTCTTCTCAAGAAGAGGATATGAGGATTCCTCCTTCAAGAGGGGATCAAGAAAAAGGATCTCTTAATGATTAGGTACTCTCTGATGATGAGGAGAAGGAAGAAGAAGAGATGGAAAGAGCCTCCAGTGTTGTAAAAGTAGGAGGAGATATACCACCATTTAGAGATGGGGATGAAGCAATTGCTTCAACTAGAGGAGCTCTTGTATCCTTGGAAGAACTTCAAAAGGATCTTATATCTGAATATCAAGAGCAACATGTGTCTATGTTGATATGTAATGGGACAAAACAATGGAGGAATTGTGTTCCAACATTGAATATTACAGT
Organism: Pinus albicaulis; assembly: GCA_034641835.2. Taxonomy (NCBI): domain Eukaryota; kingdom Viridiplantae; phylum Streptophyta; class Pinopsida; order Pinales; family Pinaceae; genus Pinus; species Pinus albicaulis. The sequence continues at coordinate 1,324,552,221 of CM076579.1, forward strand.
CTTTGGGACACACAAAATTATAAATGATTCCCTTGTGATCAAGACTTTTGACACCAATAAGATTTTTGGTTTACATGGGTTGATTAAATTTGAAGAAGACATCTTAGATCGTGAGATATTGCAGAAGGTAGGAGAATATGAGAAGGAGGACAAGCACCAAATGATTGAGAACATATACACCATCCTTTTCATGAAGTTTATGAACAAAATCAAGAGGATGATTTGCGCAGTGAGGGTAGGGAAAAATAAATCCACTCACATATACAACCTGCTCTAGGCCTTGATGTTTTAGTACATGCAGGCATTCCACCAGGGAGACCCCCTGATTGGAAGAGGATCAAAGAGTTCACTCAACATGTTTCACCACTCATAGATCTAAGAGGAGTGGGATCAATGGGAGGTCATTATACAACGCTGGGAGTCTTGGGTAGACTCAGGGAGGAGGGAGACATTCTCCCAACATCCTCATTACCCACTCTCATTTTAGATATTGCACTGAGAAAGGAGAAGCTAGGGCAAGATTGCAGCATCCCGGTCTATGGCTTTATCATAGGAGATGTCAAAGAATAGAGAAGAAACATGATAGAATCTTCACATGATAGATCAATGGTGCTGTCATTATTGAGTATTGACACTTATTGGAGATCCCAGCTATTAGTGCAATACTCTAAGGATCTCTTTTCATGCAGAGTGCTTGATGACCAACTATCTGATGGGAGATATGCAGTGGTAGATGGGGTCATCTATTTTCAGAGTAGAGTCTTCCTAAATAGAGCCTCTAAGCTCAAGAAGAAGCTACCATATGTAGCATATGAAGGGTTTCTCTCCAAACCCACTGGTTCTGTAAGAGAATACCGTACTATCCTGGAGGGATTCATTTGGGAATGATTCAAAGAGGAGATACACCATCATATGAGGAGATCCATGGGTGATTTGGAGGATAAGGAGAGACATGAATCCTTGGTAGAGTTATCACAGCCACTTTATTTCTTATTGGGAGTGAGAGGAGGCCCATCTATGAGCCATCTTACTAGCCTGAACGAAGTACATCGTAAATATTTTATTTCTGTACATCATGATTCATTTACCATGTATTTGCATTTCCTTAACATACATGTACAGGGAATTGCTCCAAGAGGGGGCACTTTTCCTTTTAGAATTCATAGTCTACCTAAGTCCATAAGCAACATTGATGATGGCCACTCCCTAGGAGAAATTGGGGAGATGATATATTATGCAGGGTATGCTCAATTTGCACCATACACCTTCTCCAAGCTTGTGAGGAGATTGGGGTAGAAAACAAGTGGTTGGGAACCCACTCATCATGTCATATTATGATGTAGTTAGGAGTAAAAATGCACTGGTTTCACTTAAGGGACAATTTTCATTCTCTATTACTACACATGGAAGCTAGCATGACTTTTATTGTGATCCAATATGTTGATGATGTTATTATTGTTGTTGGGGACATGATTGGAGGAATGACACATTGGTTGGATGTGTCCATTGGGAATGAAACTTCCCATAGTTCTTCATGCTTCAAGGGGAGCATGGGACATTATATGGCTGCTACATTGCATCACCTATTTCTTCATGGAGGGAGCCATATGATTGAATTATGTCTTTGGGAGGAGCCTCTCACATGGGAGGAGTTTTTCTATGAATTACCATTCCGGAAGGTGATTCATTTTATATGGATGATGGCTTGGAGGATGGAACTTCACATGGGGATGAAGGTTCCCTATATTTTATAGATCTATCCTTTTAGTTTCTTGAGGACAAGAAACATTTGGGAGGGGAGGATTGTAATATTCCTAAATTAGCATGAAACTAATTGGAATATTAAAATCTAATTTTGCTTTCTTGTTTGATGAATAAGTGGGTCGGGAGACCCATAAATGTCTTTATTAGGAATAAAACCACTTCTCATGTGAACGTGGATCATATTTTCAACTTAATAAAGCACCCTATGGTGTGAAAAAGGGCTAGAGAATGTGGACTGGGTCAACTTTTACCAAATCAATAGCGTTGTCATGGAGGAGTGGCATTCAATGAGGGACAACACAGTTTTAGATGGAGACACATTGCATGGAAGTAGTGTCATTAATGGATGGGGCTTAGGGTTTGGAAGCTCATTTATTATAAAAGGAAGAGGATGGAAGCCATTTTCATTATGTTAAGATATGTTATGTTTTATAAATATATGGTTTGTTTAGACATATAAGCTCTCTTCAGCTGTTTAGCTAAGATTGCAGTGTTGTTTAGCACCAAGTGTTCCTAATTGGGAATCCAACCGCTTTCCTTGAGAGGCCTCTTGGAAGAGCTTTGCACTACATTTCCACATTCAGGTTTCAAACCAAGCTTCATTCTTGTGGTACAACGTAGTTTTTTTTGAGAGATGTGCTGCGTTGTAGGGTGCAGTAGTGGAATATCTTGTTGGGTGTTTTCTGAGCTAGTTTTGCAGTGGAGGAAGGTTTCCTTCCATTGGGAGGCCAATAAAGGAGCCCATTGGGCTTATTTGATATATTTGGCACCAGGACAAGTTGATTTTATCCCCTATAGCACATTTGTAGTCTAGATATGCGTTATTATAGTGAGTTGTTGCAGGGGAAAGTTCAGGGCAAAGTTTAGTGCTCCATTTGGAGTGTTTGCTTTCCATTCAAGGGATCAACCCTTCATTGAGAGAGTTATTTTGGAGGATTTTTTTCATATATAGATCACATTCAGTAACCTCCTTCTATGTGCTTATGTTGGAGTGCATCTTCAACCCTAGGGCTTTAGATCCACCATTCATATTTGGTGTGTTTCCAGAAACCCTTCCTGGGTTGTCTTGGGAAAGTGTATGGGAGCATAGATCCCCATTTTTGGCCATGTATGAGCATGATATTTCCAGATCCATTTATTTATATGTCCCTGCTGCAGTATTAGTCATGAAAATTTCATTGTGCTTGCTTCAATACTTTGTGTAGTAGTGTATTACATGTTTTGGGTGCATTTTGGCATTGGAGGCCTCTTTTTCCTATCTTGAGGGGCTTGATCCCCAAGATATTGTAGTTATTTATTGTTGTTATAGATAATACCATGGATATATCATTTGGCTCACATGTAATGTGTTAATACTTGCTGCTATTTCCATTATTATGAACTATATTCCTGCTTTTCCCATTTGGGAAGACTACACATTAGCATTATGGTCATTCTTTCTGCAACTCCATTTTTCTAAGGTGTGTATGGAGTATTATTCTGCCATCCTATACCACACTTCTTACATAACCCTTAAAATTCCTTCCTGCAGAACTCTCCACAATCATCTATCCTCAACACCTTTATCTTATTCTCTGTCTGGTTTTCCACCAGAGCCTTAAATTCTTTAAATCTGTCAAATACTTCATATTTATTTCTCAGGAAATATATCCATATATTTCCTAAGAATTCATCTATAAATGAAACATAACACCCAGAATTACCAAGTGCTGGAACTGACACCAGTCCAAACAGATCACTATGCACACGCTATAATATTTTGTTCACCCTCTTAGCACCAGAAGGAAAACTCACTTGATTCTACTTCCCATATACACAATGTTGACAGAAATCGAAATATAGAGATAAATTAGATATAAATTCTACCATATCATTACCATGCAGTATCTAAAGGCCCTTATCTGCAATATGTGGAAGCTTTTGATTCCATGGCATGCCCTTTTCTCCCGAAACCTCTAGGTTTTCTGCTCCACTTTCAGGAACCATGGAACTCTTGCACGCATCAATAAAAGTGGTACCTAGAAGCTTGTACATAGTTCCAATCCCAACTCTCCGCATTAATGCCGGTGCTCCCCAAACCATATTGCAGGTATATTTCTAAAAAACTATTTTTACACCTGCATCATCCATCTTGCTTATAGAAATAAAATTTCTAGGCAATGTAGGAATATGCAGAATACCATGAAGTATTCTAATATCATAGGTCCCTAAAGTACTAGTGTATCCCCTTATTGTTTTTGGTGTAGCCCCCTTATTTTTATTGTTTTACCCCTGTAGCCCTCATATTGTTATTATTTTGCCCCATAAAATCCACTATTGTTATTTTTGTGCACTTACATTATTATTGTTAGGTCAGCTAGGATTATATTGTGACTCCATGGACTCCTATATATATAATGGAGGTTTTTTCACTTGTACCATCAAATAATTGTTCATTTATATAATGTAAAGGACTTTTCCCCATCGAATTGGCTCATTTATAAGGAATTTATCTCTCTTTTATTCTATTTTTGGAGTTGGTCTCATAAAATTTGGTATCAGACCTTCGCATTCTAGGGTTTTTCTACTTTAAACAGATCATCGTGGAATTTTCACTATAACTTTGTTTCTATGAAGCTTAAAAACCTATAAAAAAAACCATCTGCGAAGAAATCCTAAGGAAATTAGTGTAAAAATTTTAGATCTTGGTTCGCAATATTTTAGGAGATATGATCTGTGGAAGTTAGGGTTTTTGCAAGCTCCCAAATTTCATCTCAAAGCGGTGACCTTGGGAAAATTGTCATAACTATCTCTGTGACCATCATATTGGAATTATGTAAAATTTGGTTGACAATACATAGACTGTAGTTTCTTGTGTATCAATTTCAGAGTTGAAGGAGGAAATAGTGATGCGTTTCACATTGTACAAGTTAGCTTTACTGAACTAGTCCATAGTTACGTTATTGTGGGAGATCGGAAATAAATTTTTCTTTAAGAATCCAAATTAGGTCAGACCTATGACATCGAAAATAATACTCCAAGGTATATTAAAGGACCAAATATTAAATCTTGAGGATCCGAAATTATAGAGATACATCAGTTTTAATATCAATCTCCTCAAAAGCAAGAAAAAAGTGTGTAATTTGTTTTTTCAAATTTCCTAAGTCTTGTTTGAAAAATTGGTTTGAAGTGAATCCAAGGCAATATGGAAGTGCATATATCACTACTCATTTATATAATGCCTCACAAAAATAACTCCACACCCATTAAACCCTAAAAAAGATATACAATGATGCATGAAGAGGAAGAGTTGTAGTATGATATATCAAAGTTACGGTACCAAGTGCAACAAATTTCGATCTTACAAAGAGAAATTAAAGATGACATAGATGGTTTAAAAGAATAAATGGAGGCTATGTTGGAAGGTTTGGAGGTTCAAATGAAAGCTAATATGGATGATAAAGTAGTGGAAGATCACATCAAGCATCAACAACAAGTTCTCCAACTCTCAAAGGATAACCTAACTTTGCTGCATAATTGAATGAAACAACAGGAATATCAACATCACAGCGAAAGAAGTTCTAAATAATTCAAAAAAAGAAAAGAACTCAACAACTATGAAATCAATCAATTTTAGATTATTTTAGCAAGTGAAAGAACTTACCCATTGAAGATTCCACATGGGAGGATGAGAATTTTATACAGAAGCATTCATAAATAATCAAGCGTTGAGGGCAACAATTGTTTGAAGGAGAGAGGCATGTTATCTCCCTATAATACTAGTGTATCCCCTTATTGTTGTTAGTGTATCCCCCTTATTGTTATTTTTTTACCCCCATAGCCCCCATTTTGTAATTATTTTTCCCCATAAAAGCCATTATTTTTATTGTTGTTCTCTTATATTATTATTATTAGGTAATCTAGGATTATATTGTGTCCCCATGGACTCCTATATATAGAAAAGGAGGTTTTTTCATTTTTATCATCAAAGAATTGTTCATTTATGTAATGTAAAGCAGGTTCCCCCTCTAAGTGGCTCATAATTTCTAAGGTGTTTATCTCTCTTTTCTTCTATTTTTAGAGTTGGTTTCATAACATAATCCTTCCACCTTATAGCTTCAACTTCAATTTTCCATGCCTGATGATTTTAGCCTTCCTATTATTGCCTAAGAATATATCACCACCACCATATTTCTCATGCTTGCAGAACCACTTCTTATGGGGAGTGTAGTGAAAGGATGCACCTCAGTCAATCAACCATGCCTAATAATCTACATGTGTATTTGAATAAGAAGGAAAATACACATATTTTCCTTCATCTGAGGTGGTTTTCACCTCTGCAGATGGATCATCAACAAATGCCTTTTCTTTCCCAGGAGCCTTGTATCTATAGTCTTGTTTGAAGTGCCCTTCCTTCTACATTTATAGCACACCTTTGCAAGCTTTCATGAATATTTATATCTCACTCTATACTTAGATGTCCCACTCGAAAAGTATTTTTTATATTTTTATGGGACCTTCCTCTTATAGATAAGGCATATCCATTCTGGCCCTCCAAATATTTTCATCTCATTTCCTCTGAAAGAAAGGGTGAGAAGATTTCATCAAAATTCAAGGTAGTTGTATTGCTACCTATTGCAATAATTAAACAATCCCACAAATCTGGTAGAGAACACAACAAAATGATGCACTTATATTCATCTGAGATTTTAATATCAACATATGAAAACTTACCATAGTATTGAAGGAGTTCTAATGCTGTTTCACGAAGTCTCCATCCTTAATCCTCAAGTTATACATCTTTTTCCACAGAAACAATTTATTCACCAGAGACTTAGATTTGTACAAAGTCCCTAACTTGACCCACAAAGTCTTCATCCTGGCTTCCGCAAATACATTCAAAAATATTGAATCTAGGATACACAATCATATTGTTCTCTTTTCCTTCGGATCCAACTTCGACCAATCTTCATCTGACATTTTCGTTGGTTTAGTACCCAAATCTACCGTGATCCACTGATCTTTATCCACCAAAAGATCCTCCATCTTGAGGTTCCGCAACTCAAAACTTCAACCACCGAATTTATCAATATCTATATTTCCACTGCTCACCATCTTCTTTCACCATAACAATCGATCCCATAGATCTCCCACTGAACAGGGTCTGCCACAGGCCCGACAAAAAAACCACTCAGCAGCAAAGGCCTCCCCTTAAAGTCGAAACAACTACAAAACCAAATGTAGGTCTTAACGCTCTACATAAATTATCTCTAAATGAATTCTTAAAAAAAAAATAATAATAATAATGAAACGATAAAACATAAAAAAAAATATACACAAATTTTCCCCTAGATCCCAAACCTGGGACTACGAGCTTGATTTTACATTATATTCCCTTTATTGTTACAACACATATATATACATGTCGAATAATTCATAAACCCCTATCCATTAACCCCAGATAAGAACATAATAGTAGTTCCCTTGACCGGATCTACAAAATATCATGAATACAAAACTATCATGCCCAAAACCATGTGCAAACCCATGAAAAAAATTATAGGTGGGTCCACCCACCTAATATAGGGTCCAAAAAAAAATTTCCCAGGAAGCTACCTCTGACCCCAATGGGGGGGTTGTCACCCCCCTATCACCCACCTACTGCTTTTGGCACAAACGTAGGGGTGCTCCCACCCCCCTCTAGGCCCTTGCTTCACGATTGCTTCGAGTCATGGAAAGAATATAACACACACCGAAAAATAACATGATGCTTCCCTCCTTTAACCTTCTAGTTCATTTCCTTAATTGATTGATGAAGGAAATGGGGGATGGTCATCCTTTCATGGATATACAAGTTCATTTTACATATGAGTTGATAAAAAATCTTGAATTGGTAGATATAAAAAATATCAAGTCTCCCTTCACATCAGATAAGTTTTAAGACATGGTAGCCTACTTTCTCCCAAGGGTATGGAAATATCTTCCTTCTCACCCCATTATTATATTTAGTGGTTTGTTCATATTAAGGAAAAAAATATTCTTTTTTTTTTATGGCCTTAGTCCTTTCCTATTTTCTCCACCTCACCCTGATGGGAATTGTGGTGACCTTATTGACAACTTACTCATTCAAGTGAATAATGTGGCCATTTACTATGGTGATAGCATCATGTCACCCTTGTTTATAGAGGTTCAAAGAAAATTACTGGGTGATTTCATCATTAAAAAATGTGTATGTTTAAAGAACGCTAACAACTAGTGATTGGAAAAAATGTTCTTGACATTAGGGTGTTGATGAATTCTAGAGGGATCTATAGAGGGATCTATGGGCTCCCTAAAATTTTTTCCTCCCCCAATTGTCCCATTATAAATTTTACCAGAGTGGGAAAAGGAATTTCCCTTCTCTGCTATAGGGTTTGAAAGTTCCCTGTGCAATTGAGGTTATTGAGGCAGAAACAAAATTGATAGTATTTTTATAATACTAATGAGACATAAATTCAAATTCAACTCAAGAAATTTTCATTCCTTTACCTTATCAAGCTCATCACAAAAATAATCAATACTTCACCTTTCTTCTTATATCAAATTAAAGTTGTAGCAACAACATAATATTATTATGATAATCTAAGGGGTTCTATAAGTTGTTATACCAAAACATGGCAGAAATAATTTTTACTTAGCATTTCTTTGATCATTCCCTTCAATTCCTTGCATTTGGATGGAAATAATGTCCAAAATCAGCCTTATTATAGCACCGTGTAACTTTCCTATAGCACTCTTTAAAAAATATCATAGAACCCTCTAATAGATCTTGTATCACTCCTATAGAATTATTTGAAAGAGATATATTGGCTATTTCTTCCTTTAATGGAAGTGGAAGGTCTCCATTGGCTTTAAAATATATTTTTTCATGCGAAATGAGGCTATGGTGTCTGACTTACGTGGTTGGTGTTTGAGTGGATAGGATTAGTGCATCGTATGAGCTAGATCCCACCTTCTACCTTCACACACCATAATTTGTGATGAGTAGGGACGTCAACTCACTTCTTTGATTCATCATATTTCTTGTTCTATTTTTCATTCGCATGCGTGGTTGATGTAGGACATGACTCAATTTTAATGCCAATGGTGGTGAAGACTAATAAAAAAAATATTGGCCCATAAAACCTATTCCTCTATGCATTGATAATATTTTTAAAGCTAATATGAGTTTGTAAGAAATGCTTAGGGATTTACATACCTGAGAATTACTTATTTTTTATTTTCCAGGTGATGTTGTATTCAGTGATTTAATTGATTGGATTTTTGATGTGGCTGCTAGAAATTTGATGTGACTATTGAAAATTGGATGTAATTTCTAAAATGTAGGTGCCACTATTGTAATTCCTTGTGATTTTCTAGAAATGGATGGTAGTTTAATTTGTGAGCTTGAGTAGTCTCTTCATTTCCTTTGGAGTTGTTTTGTAGCCTTAATTGTTGATGGACCTTTCTTAGTCTATGTAGTCAGGGTACATGTGCTATAATTGAACAACTACTACTACTTCTTGATGATTAACAAACTTTTAGCAACCTACAAGAAACATTGGGGATGTTCAATCTTGTATTATCACCCTCCTGACGTGTTGTGGTATTCAAAGATCTCGAGCTAGTGCTGCAAATTTTATCCTGTACGGTTTACGTAGGCTAATATATGACTACGTGTCTTCCTATAACAACCACATAGGCTTCTAATTTTCATAATTTTCTCTAACTCCGTCATATTAAGGAAAAATAAATTCTTTTTTATTATGACTCTAGTCCTTTCCTATTTTTTCCACCTTACCCTGATGGAAATTGTGGTGACCCTACTGAAAAATTCCTCATTTAAGTGAATAATGTGGCCCTATACTATGGTGATAGCCTCATGTCCCCCTTTCTTCTAGAGTTTCAAAGAAAATTCCTAGGTGATTTCATTATTAAAACATGTGAATGTTTAAAAAACGCTTACCACTAGTGATTGGAAAAATTGTTCTTGACTTTAGTGTGTTGATGAATTCTAGAGAGATATCTGGGTTCACTACAATTGAATCCTCCCCCCATGGTCCCAATAAAAATTTTACCAGAGTGGGAAAAGGAATTTCCCTTCTTTGCTACAGGGTTTGAAAATTCCTTGTGTAATTGAAGTTATTGAGGCAGAAGCAAAATTGATAGTATTTTTATAATACTAAGGATAGATAAATTCAAATTCAACTCAAGAAATTTTTGTTCCCTTATATTATCAAGCCCATCACAAAAATAATTAATACTACACTATTCTTCTTGAAAAAAATTTAAGTTATAGCAACTACATAATATTCTTATGAGAATTTGAGGGGTTCTATAAGTCGTTATACCAAACAATGGTAGAGATAATTTGTACTTACCGTTTCTTTGATCATTCCCTTCAATTCCTTGCATTTGGATGGAAATAGTGTCCAAAATAAGCCTTCTTGCAGCACCTTGTAACTTTCCTATAGCACCCTATAACAAATCTTGTAGCACCCTATAATAGATCTTGTAGCACTCCTATAGAATTATGTGAAAGAGATATCTTCGATATGTATTCCTTTAATCAAAGTGGAAGGTATCCATTGGCTTTAAAATATATTTTTTCATGCAAATAAGTTATGGTTTCTAACTTATGTGGTTGTTTTTTGAGTGGATAGGATTGTCGCATTGTATGAGCTAGATCCCACCTTGTACCCTCACACACCATAATTTTTTTTGAGTAGGAATGCCGAGTCATTTCTTTGATTCATCATCTTTCTTGTTCTATTTTTCCTTCACCTGAGTGGTTTATTTAGGACATGACTAGAGTTTAATGCCAATGGTGGTCAAGACTAATAAAAAAATATTGGCCCATAAAACCTCTTCGTCTATGCATTGATAATATTTTTAAAGATAATTTGAATTTGTAAGAAATGCTTAGGGACTTACATACCTAAGACTTACCTATTTGTTATTCTCTAGTTGATGTTGAATTCAGTGACTTAATTGGTTGGATTTTTGATGTGGTTGCTAGAAATTTGATGTGACTATTGAAAATTGGATGTAATTGCTAAAATATATGTGCCACTGTTGTAATTCCTTGTGATTGTCTAGACATGGATGGTAGTTTAATTTGTGAGATTGAGTAGTCTCTTCATTTCCTTTGGAGTTTTTTTGTACCCTTAATTATTGATGGAGCTTTCTTGGCCTTGGTAGTCAGGGTAAAGGTGCTATAATTGACCAACTGCTACTAACAATCTTATAGTAGCCTACAAGAAAAATTGGGGATGCTCAAGCTTGTTTTCTCACCCTCCTGAAGTGTTGTGGTATTCAAATCTCTCAAGCTAGTTTTGAAAATTTTATCCTATAGGGTTTATATATGTTAATATAGGATTGTGTGTCTTCCTGTAATAACCACATAGGATTCTCATCTCATAAGTTTCTCTAACTCCGTCCTTCAATATTTTTTTAATTAATGATGGAAATTTGGGTGGTGGATGGAGAGACTTCCCTTAAAGGAAATGGATGACAAAGAGGTGTAGGATTGAGTTTTGGATGGATTGTCAGTTTAATAGTGGTGAAAAGGTGAAATATAATGAAGTGGTTAGGTTATATGGATCCCAAGGGCTTCGCCTCTTTCCCTTAGGTGAAAAAATTGAAATTATCCCCTCCTTTCAATGCTTGATAACTTCGTGTAGCAACACAAGGACTTTCGTGTAGCATTTTAAGACAGTGGAAAAAAAGTGAGGTGGGTTCGGTAATGACGGGATAAGCTTGGAAAAGGCAAAGAAATGAGTGGAAATGATGTAAAATGCCTAACTAAAGTTCTTGAAGGTAAATTTTAAGGGCTTGATGTTGACCTCCTTTGACTATTGTTGGAATCCCGACACATCTGTAGTATTGCTAGAGTAAATGAAATAGAGGTGCCTTTGATTTTTCTCCTTCTTCATTCCATTTTGTATTTCCATTTTTAGTAATTTTTTCTAATTTTTATTATGATACCTAAATTTCATTATATTCCCTTTAGTGTTGTTAACACTGGAAAATCGTACAACAGAAGACAACATTAATTAATGTCATCCAAAAGGATTTATAGGGCTGGAAGCCATTATAGAATCTGGAAAGTATTTAAAAATCTCTAAGGTCCGAGGAAAATCAAATTTGAACTAGTCCTAAATGCTATTTGTGCGAATAATCCTTCGTGAAGTGTGCCTTCCGCGTGATTTTTTGACCGATATGTGCACAATCATGGGAGTGGTGAAATTTCACTATCCGAGACCACACAAAGAAAAGGACAAGTGATTCCTTACCTAGAGCCACCTACGGACAGCCACCAATGCCTCCTTAGACACTATGAGAGCACACAAAGGAATCATACCCCTCTCTTGGGTCACCATCATCCATGCACAAAGAGAGGGAAGGGAGGATTTGAAATCTCCTATATAAGGCCACCATGAGATGAAGAATGGGTGAACACATTGTTATGCTAGACAATATTTTCCAAGAAATACCCGCAGTGTGTGAGCCGAGCTGAAGATAGAGGGGACTCAATTGTTGGCCACCCAACAAGTTCAGTCCAACACAATAGAGAGAGAGGGAGATTGCACCGAGGCAAGCTTGGGATAAAAACATCCTTGCATCAGGACCTAGAACCATTTTCTAGGGGCCTTGTGGCAAGAGGGGCCTATAGCCACCGTTCATATTATTTTTTTCGTTTGACTCCTTTTAGAGCTCGTGTTTATTTGTTTAGTTTTTAGTTTATATATGCATGATATTTCTCTATCTAGTATGCTTATTGATTCTAGCTTATTCCACTAACCTGCTTGTCTCCACTTTTTTTTTGCTAGTTACCAATAACTTAAGTGGGTATAACACACCCCTTAAGTTGGTGTGATTTTGTACATATATGTTCGAAACACACCCCAACAGGATTGGAAACTCCACTAATGTTTATTACCAAGTTTATATGGTTGTTCCTTTTTTTCATAGACCTCTCTCTGTGTTGTGGAGTAGAGTTGAATTTCCCTTGATTTCTCTTGTAGTCCGTAGTTCATCCGAAGTGATAGACTGGAGCAGAACAACTCCAAAAAAAATTTCAGGAATTTGCGTGTGTTTTCTTCTCATAGATGCACAGAGTACACGTTTAGAGCTGACCCGCATGTAGACAACGCGCCTATTTCACGCGTAGACAACGCGCTTGTTTCAGCTTTTTGTGTAAAAAATACAGAATGAGAAATTTCTCCCAAGTTTCTATTTTTTCCTGCTTGTAAGGTGCTTGGTAGCCTCTAATGCACCTACCCGCATTGGTTGTGGTACCCCATAGCTTGTTAAAGCTCACTCTTAGCTTATTTTTGCAGGCTTAGTGTCAGTTTTACTCCAAGTTGATTTTTGCAAAGTTCACACATAGTTTAAGTAGGGGGGGAAAATATCTTGCATTCTGAAAAAAAATTATGTTTTGAAAATTTTGGTACTTACACACCTAGATAACTAAGCCAAGTAAGTGGCCCAGGACCATGCATGCATAGCTTTTTTTCTTTTTTCTAGCGTAAAAGTTTTAGTTTAGTTCAATTTTTGCACTAGGAATTTCGAGACTAGGATTGAATTGTTTATAGAAGGGCAAGTAATCTCTTCTACCTTTGCACCCTTCGATGATCCTAGGTAAGCATATGAAAAATCCCTGTTCACAATTCGCCATATCCCTATAGTTGGTCACATAGATTAACTAGGAAAAATAGAAAGCGTCCCATTATTCGCACTTGTTTTTCATTTGAGCCAGGAACAATACACCATAGTTTAAATAGGGGATTTTGTAAAGGATCATCGATATCCATATGTTAAAATTATGTGCTTGTCCACTTTGTCCTCACACACACTCACCTGCTAAGTGAATCAAAGACACCTAAAACTAACTTAACCAAACTCACGAAATTATTCCCACAGGGTCCACAAAATAATTTATATCTTAAGTTAGGATCAAGGGGGTAGGCATCCAATAAGCCGCCTTGATTATACTTCATATTGAAACATAGAATTTTTCTATCTTAGGAACTTCAAATATAGCTATCAAGCCAAGTCAAAGAAAACCCAAGTGCTACAGAGACCCATTTCAGAGGGGGCTAGGCTTAGGTGCAGTGCGTGCAATATCATTTAGGGCTGCCTAACCCAGATGATACTGGGTACTGTTAGTTGATTGCCAAGAAGCCCAAGACTTGAACGCTCACATGGGATGGTGTTTCTTGGTGGCCAAAAACTAGGGTAGCCTTTTCCCTATAGGTGATGGTGCAGGCAAGCACCAGACCCTCTATGCTTACCTTGGTCGATTCTCTTCGACTAACTAGAGGCGTTGCCAGATCTTACAAGACATTGTGCTAGCACTCGCAAGAAGTATTCTCAATGACTAGTTAATTTTGATTGTGTGAGGATGCATAGGTCTTCTAGGATTTTTAGTATCATATGCAAACAAACAAAAACCACAATTTTATTGCTTGATAACATAGATTAATTTAAAGGTAAATTTATGTTATTTTTTGCTTTGTTTTATGTATGTGAAAAGAATTTTTCTTTGATCATAGACTCTATCCTCTCAAATTTTTCCAAAACCAAACCTGGTCGACACTTGAACGATCCCAACCGAACCTCCTCGATCCACACATATTTTGAACCTCCCCCCATTGTCGGGAGGGGTTCCATGTCTTTTTCCATTCAGGCATCAAAGACGGAATGCTGCCATCATTATTGGTTCATCCTTTATTGGGGCAACTGTACTTAGGAACCCTAGACAGTCTCTCAACACCACACCACACACCACTCCCCACATGACCCCGAGGGGGCAGAGGAGTGTGTCCCATTCAGAAAGCCAACCGAATACACATCAGGGTACGTTGCAGACTAATTCTCGTTCTAACCAGAAATTTGTGTCTTCACATATTGTAATGGTGTCAACCTCTCAGTCACCTTTCTTATCTTCATTGAATATTCCCAATTTAACGAAGAATACAAATGACCCCATCGCACACGATCCTACATGGCCTCCCTTGCCCACAAAGCTCCCTTCAGATATACCAAAATTTGAAGGCAAGAAATCGGAAGACCTAGGTAATCATGTCATGAACTTTGACCTATGCTGCTCATCGAACAATATCATTGAGGCACTATTCGATTGATATTATTTTAATGCACTCTTATAGGAGTAGCCGCGAAGTGGTGTGTGGAGTAACCCTCAGCTTCACATGGAACCTTCAGTGCCCTCACTACCACGTTCCTAACATATTTTTAGTTACCCATTCACCATGATTCTGGAATGGAATTACTAACGCATTTTAGAAAAACCCCCGATGTCCATATCTTAGACCATCTCCATGAATGGAGGTGGCGTCGCAGTTTATGTAAAGCTAAACTTGACGATTGGGTTCTCTTATATTTTTTCTTGAAAACTCTTACGACAAAGATTTCAAAGGATGTGGCACAACAGAGTCCCACATCAAAAGAGGATGCAATCAATAAAGCCTAGAAGCTTGAGTTGATTTATATGTAGTCAGGATACATTTATAACATCCTACCTAACACCCCGCGCTTGCAAACTTATCAAGAATTTCTAGGCATGTCGAACTCTATAGACGAACTAATTGGGTCATTGACCCAGGGTTACCTAGGCAGAAACACTCAAAATCCTGTTTACACATACAGCTCTACCCAGAAGGTAACTCAACCTTATTTTCAAAGTCATCATATGCCTCAAAAAAATTTGATCAATAGGGCACAAACATGTGACCAGGGAGGACCTTATCCTCTAGCTAAGGGGAATCAGTACACAGAGATAAAAAATGATGGAAGAACTCCACTCCAACAGTTAGGTCCAAACTAGGGACTGCATTATTCTCAGTCCCCAGCACACGACCCACCTATGCAAAACAATGCATAGGTGAACTTTGTGCAGCCATCCCAAAACCAACGACACCAATACAACCAGGAGAACTACCCTCCTAACATGGTGAAGAAAAAATCCAAAACAAGACAAAAGGAAACCCTGGATAGGGTGGCAGCAACCAGCAATGCCCGCCGCGATCCCAGCCTGGAGGCAACTCCAACTGGAATCAGAATCAAGAGATGAGCAATGCCCAACGGCAGAGCAAAAGGCCATGTCTTCAAACAAACTATTCTTGTTTGATATGTGGTGAGTACAATCACTATACTCACCACTATCTTGATCTCCCTGAGCTAAAGAAGCTACAAAGTAACTAAGGACAAGGAGGAACTTCCTAGGAACCAGTTGTGATGTAAGAACCTTTCCCCCATCAAGAGACAGTAAGCACTTAGCATCAAAATATAGACGATTCCAGGAAAAGCAGCCATGAAATCTACATGGATGGAGAAGAGATGTTTTTCCAAACACAGAATCACAATTACGACACCCCACCAGACACCTATACGTCAGTGGCAAGTACCAGTGCACCGACTGCACCTTTGACCATTTCAAATTTTCCTATAGCACCATTGCCAAAGATGGAGAAGGGACCTAATAGGAGAGTAGGAAACTACTCCAAATACACCCATAATTATAGTATCATGGACGACTAAGCACAATCTCCCACTGCTATGTCAGCTTTGGAAGTATTACAGTCATGCCCAAAACAACAACAATCCCTTCTTTTTGCATTAGGCACTATCGACCCTGCCCATACGTGCCTAATGTATTTTGACTTAGACAAAGCCACTAGTTGCCTTCCATGGTTGCCTTCCAGATACCTATGTCAGTGTAGAATATCACTATTCACCAATGTGTCATAGACGAGGGTGCATCCATGTGCATCATGTCAAAAAATGTTTGGCAGAAGTAATTAGGGGAATTTATAGGTCTAAAGTGGGCCTCCTAAGGAAATTATAAAATAATAATGGAAATAATAAAATAATATTTGATTACATAATCAAATTTTAGAAGGAAAAAAGGAAAAACTGCTTTTTCAACTTGGATTTTCAACTTATCTCCCAAAGGTTTTACTCAAATTTCAAGCGGAAGTACTCTTTGGATGAAAAATTTAATTCTTCATCCAAGGAGTATCCATGTTTCATACTTTTGATGGACCTTGCTACACGAAAAATGAGAATTACATGAAAAAACGTGATTGTAAACATGTTTTTCATGTAATTCTCATTTTTCGTGTAGCAAGGTCCATCAAAAGTATGAAACATGGATACTCCTTGGATGAGGAAATAAATTTTGCATCCAATGAGAACTCTCACTTAAAATTTGAGTAAAAAATTTGGAAGATAAGTTGAAAATACGAGTTGAAAAAGTAGTATTATTATTTTATTATTTTTTCATATTTTTACCCTTTTACTTCAAAAATGGTGAATCACCCCCCACGGTTGACATCATCATATTGAATCCTATTTTTTCTTATCAAGTTTATTTTAGTTGTAAATTTTTCTTAGGAGGCCCATTTTAGACCTCAAAATTCCCCTAATGTAGGTTCTCTCGAACTAAAAATCTTAGTCATTACGCTTTGAGCATACGACGGTCATCCTTCGACCCCTATCAGCCTCTACCAAAACATCCCAGTCTACTTAGCTAGAAACAAGGTCCACATAGACATTGAAGTCTTGGACACTCACTTGCACTTGAATATACTCCTTGGGCAAAGTTATATGTACGCCATTTCTGCCATAGCCTCCTCCGTCTTCCACATCATGATGTTCTCCCACTAGGACCACATCATTACTGTAGACCCACTGACTCACTACAAGAAGCGACCCTTAACAAAAAATGATGTAATTCTACCCTATGCAGATACATATTCAAATGCTCTCTCATGGTACTAAGAATATGGCCCTGTCCAATTCAAACTTTTGTTGGTTCTAGGGCTGTTCCTAGGAGATCCTCCCATAGTCCCTGAGTCATCGCACAATGTCACAGGGGCTTCAGTGTGCATGATGTCCACATCATGCACCGAATCTCATCAGGACATGGACACAAGAAGTAATGGCACCGAGTCATCGGCCATGTAATCCTATCTAGACTACGCCACCTTCTAAACCACTTTCCTCTACCCCCCAACTGGTTTCGTCTCCCAGCAGGTTTTGGAAACACTGTTATGACCCAACATATCGTTGGAAATCCTAGTTTGGTACCTTGTTCCCCCTGCAAGAAAAAAATCTACCCATGTTACTCCCACAGGATTGAAGCCCCTCAATCCCGAGGAGGCCCTACTTATCCAAGAAACGGTCAAAACCACCCCTGCAAAGGAAATTCCCATTACAATAATGATGATTATGGATAAGAAAACTGAGAAGAGATAAAAGAATATGGGAACCCCCATCATTCAATGAGAATCACCAATCTGCACCATATGCGACGTAATAGGTCACGCTACCCATATCTTTCTAGAGTTGGATGAATTAAAACAACTCCTTGGATCTGAGACAGGGATCGCGAGGCTGCGTTCCCATAAAAAGGAACCTACCACCAAAGGTAAAGGCAAATAATCTCATACAAATCACGCATGTGCTCTCTGTAGCAACTACGGGCACTATACCCATCATTTCCCAAAGATCCCATGATAGAGGGATGCCTTACATGCCATCGAGCGATCCTATCAAGAAGATCCCTCCACCCAGGCATCTGAAAATGAACCTCGTACCACCTTGTACCTACAAGAGGAATAATGAAGAGAACAAGAAAGACCCCCAGTCATGTCTGTTATACATTGCATGCTATGCGATGAACGTGGTCACTTGGTCGAATAGTGTGCAGCCATGGAACTCATCCATAGATGGTATCCTATAGAAAGGGTTTACTACATTGGATTGTAGGCAGCGCAACTCACATGTCCGTTATGCATCAACAATTTCCTTTTGCATAATTTTCACTATATCCCCTGATTTTGGCTAGCCCTCGCTAGCTTACGCTCTGCCATAGTCCGCCTATCGCAAGAAGATGACATGGATGCAGAGTCTACAGACAGCTCCATAACTTAGGAAGACGTGACGAGCAGATCCATCATGTTCTTGTTAGTTGAAAAGTGACTGATCAGGGAACCCCTAGTTACCCCTAACCGCCCTCCACAGAGAAGACCAGCATGCATGTTATGAAAAATGCCAATTCATGCGGTCATCCATTGTCCTGATTTAGCAGCGTTACGGCATTGGTTCCCAGACAGACATCAAACTGAGTGTTATAAAGGATATTTTGCCTTATATGTTAGGGAAATAATTATGAGTGACACTATACTTATGCCTCGCAACTTCATCCCACCATCGACATGATTCATACGATAGAGAAGAGATAGGACAACCTCTGGGAATGGCATAAAAATTACATTGTCGGGTCAATGTCCCCATTGCCACAATGGTGTACCAGGAAAAATAATACAACACACCAACCAATAATGACCCCGACCAAGCCTAGGATAACATGCAATCTACATGACCTGAACGACTAGTGGGTCAACCAGTGCAGAGAACTGAAGCACCTTGCAAAAAAATTTCATATAGTCTCTTCTCTCCCTTAGAACCTTCTCGCTAACCAAGAGAAGGTCATGCGTACCTATTGAAAGATTTTTTCACATTTTCACCATAAGATTAAATATTTACACCTCCCCATGCTAAGATTGGCAAGAGGAGTGTCGAATCTACACTCCCTCAAAGAGGTATATGCACCCAAGCCAACAATACGAAAATGGAAACAGAAGACAACCGCTTCTACAACAGACCCTTTCTAAGCGTCCACATCTAGAAAAACGAGTAGTGTAGAGTCTCACACAATCTACTTTGTTGGCACAGTGATACCATGCACTATCTGCACGGGCCAAAATCACACACCAAAGGTATGCCGGCTAATGGAAACATTTAGGCACATCTGCGGTAGGAACAATTTCTACCTACCAGAAATTGGCCATCCTAGAGGGGAACCCAAGTTCGTACTCATGTGGAATCCCATTACAAATATTCTTCCCCCACTGAACATCGATGACACGATCCACCATATAGATTTATATCATCACATCTTGAAGCTGCCCCCATGTCCCAAGATTTCCACCCTATTATTTTCATAAAACGTCAAGGTACCTTGCTCTTTTGCATTAATTTCCGCAAGATCCCAAATTTACGTGTTGCCATTGAACTCCTTGATGATACCCAGCCTCTATAATAGTGCCTAGTACAACTAGAGCTTGTCGAAAAAATTTGATGAAAATCACTACAACACAATGAGGCACAAAAGAATAGGGTAAAAGCATCATTCGACCACTACATGACCCTTTTCTCATTCATCGAGGGAGAATTAGTCCTTCACTATGATGTCACAAAAGAATCCCTAGGGCTAGGAAAGTTCAAAACCTTGTGGAAAGGACCCTAAATCATTAAACAGTGCCTCCGGCAGGGGGCATACATATTGACGGAACCATATGAGACCTACCTCAATAACCCTGTCAACAGCCTTTACCTCAAGAAATTATACCCATAAGGGCCAAGACGGCCCTTCCCTAGAGTGAATGTACACAACCCCAACCACTCAGTATTTTTTACCAAATTACTTATTTAAAAAGTGTTCAAAGTGGCACCATGGATCACCAACCTGAACCCTATTTCAGATTTTCTAATGGAGCATCAAGATGGTCTCAAAGTTTAGTCGCAGCTACCTGGTTCATTTACGACCTTGACTGACCACGACTCTGCTCAAAGATGTGTGCATCAGTTCAACAAAAAAAATTCAGGAAAAATATGATGTCATCATCAGACTTATGTGTGATTCCCTCCATCAGGCTATACACCATATGCATATCTACCTCAATTCCCAGTTAGTAGTGTCGGAGTGAAACCAAACATTTGAGACAAGAGATACACATCATTTTAGAAAATATTTGCATGCCAAAAGATTAAGCAAACAATTTGACTATATCACACTTACACATATACTAAGGAGTCAAAACCAAACATCTGATACCATAGCTAAAAATATCCTAAAATGGAATGCATCTCAAATAAACCATCATACATAAACCGAAATAGGTGACACATCATGTAGCGACACAAAAAATATCTTTCATATATATATATATATATATCACAATATGTATGTTTGAGTATAAAAAATCGTGTCGCCAACCCAACTGCCAACTAAAAGATACAAAATTCATTAAAACAAGGGGAACATCCTCATAATGGGTGCTTTCCCTAAGTACAAGTATACTCTAGGGTGGTGCCCCCTTAGGAGGGGTACCTGGACCCACCACTGGAGCTGTTGTCGCAACTGCAATCACCACTCGATGAAGAACAAGCCGATAGTCCCACTCGTGGGCCATCACAGTCTCCAACCATATCTCCTCAAAGTCATCCATGAAATCTCGAGAAGGCAGCCCCTGGGTCTAGTGGTCCACTTAACCCTAGAAATCCTCAAGAACTTACACCTGAGCTATCAGTTTTGCAATATGATCATTTGGCATATCTCTGTGAGCCACTGCCACATTGGCACAATCTCTCTCAGCTACAATATCTCCAGCAGCCGAGCTATTTCCCTCCCTTGAAGGGCCAGTACCACCACCAGGTTCCCTAGCAACACCTCCCTGAACACCCCTAGTTCATCGTATAGGATCGTGGCCGACCAACCTAACCATAGGGCAACCCACCTCACCAACATCCGCAGGAGTAACCAAAATGATGTTAGTGTCACTATAAAAACACATAAGTACATGTATACTCAAATAAATGCGAAAAACATACAAAACATACCGATGGGATCTCAAGCATAACCAAAAGGGAGAGCCATGTTTGGATCCCCCCGAAAGTCCATCCTTGCATATGGGTATGTTAGGAACATCTACGGGTTCGCCTGAAACCAAGCCTCTGTCGTGGAGTTCCAGTAATGACCTACCATGCCACCACCGCCGTGTGGCATCACCAGAGCCCATCTCCTCATCTGAGGCTCCTATGGCCCCCTAAGAGGCACTGCCACTACTGGCCTCAGTAGCACTACTGTCTTGTACATAATGCTGCAAAAGATACTAGTGTACGCAAATGACTTAGATCCATGTTGGACCTTGGTGAGTTGCGACAACATCCCATCAAAGCAGAAACAGGTGAAGTCAAGAAAATTCCCAGACTTCAACCAATGCAATACTCCAACCTACAGGCCTGATGCCCAATTTCATGAAACCGACTTTTTCAGTCTCATAATCACTACCAGAGCACATCACTCTGCCAGGTATGTAACTGATGTAATGATGATGCATTCCTTTATAAGAGGCACCCCACCATAGTGGCGTCTCCTAGATCTCTCCAGGTCCACTGTCCCGATAGGGAGTGGATATCTTACCGCCTCACCCCGAGGCAGTAACCCAGTCACAAAGTAAACATCTGTCTTTAGATGGATGACAAATTATGTCCCTCGTAATACGAATATGTTGCACCCCTTGCGCCAATGACTGATCACGTAACATAGCAGTTAGTCCTGCGATCGAAGAAGGTCTTTCTCCGCAAACTTCAGGAGTCTGCTATAGGGTAAACTGCTTGGGTTGTTGGTTTTCGAAAATCCCTCTCAGGGCTTTCGGGTGCCCGAGTCAGACAGCAAGATTAGCTGTGTTGTTCACAAAGATGGCATGAGCATGTTCATATTAAATTTTCTTAACTGAATGGGATATGATAGAGAATTACCTCTTTGACGATCTTGGAGTCCCTTGGAGAGTGCTAGGCAGCGAAACAAGAGTCCTTCTTCGCCGGCTCCAAATCTTAGTCTTGCAATCAGTCAAAGCACCCGTGTAATTTCTAGGATAACATATATCCTATTAATCAAGTCAATATATAATGAACTACTAAATTCTACACATCTGAGCCATTCATATCATGCAATGTAAATGTTCAAATGAGAATGACAATATTAAGCATTGAATGGACAAAACGAACACAGTTCAATTGATTTTGAAAGAAGGAGGATTACAACCGTCGGTTGTACCAAGCCCTCCTCAATCTCCCGATCTCTCTTATCTCTCAAGTGAAGAAGTCTAAGTCAACAAGCTCTCTAGGAACATCTTTGACTCTTGGCCTTCACAACACAACACTATTCTCTAGTCCACAAGTATGCCAAAACCTTTAGCAATCCTTCGACCTTCAATTAAGAGCCTTCAGCTCCTTCTTATAGGAGAGGGAGAAAGCCATTGTTTCCCTTCTCTTTCCACTAGTTTGGAATGGAAAAAACTTAGATGTTTCTTTAATCTCTATGCTTTTTCCTCCTTTGGAGTTTAGTCTTGTTATAGCAATGACCAATAATGAACTGATGCTCTGCAGTTTCTTTTGTGAATTGACTCTCTTGTGACGGAAAGCCAGAGATTCAAATCATTCTCTACGGGATTTTCCCGATTCAAACTTAAAACACGGGTAACACTTCCCTCTAGTGTAAACAAAGCGTTTCCCTAGCCACTAATGCGGCTCATTCACTGATTAAATACGTTATAACGCTCTTGTTCTATTATAGACTCGCATTACCTTGGCAAAAATAGGTTTAATTTGGGTCTTTGTACTCCTTCCATATTTGTCTTCCCCTCCGACCTGATGAGGAGGTATTTTGACCTGTAACAAATGCCCCCTAAAGTGTGAGGTCAGAGACGAAGAAGATGGCGAAAATACTTTATAATTTGTGTAGAGATAAAGAGATTGAAAGACTGAGGAAAACCTGAAACAACAAAATATGTCAGAAAATATAGTATTTTCCTTGAGTCGGGCATTTCCCATGCTCAGTAGATTAAACAACATGATTTCTCTAGAATAGAGAT
This sequence comes from Pinus albicaulis, assembly GCA_034641835.2. NCBI lineage: Eukaryota > Viridiplantae > Streptophyta > Pinopsida > Pinales > Pinaceae > Pinus > Pinus albicaulis. The sequence goes on from CM076579.1 coordinate 1,324,575,728, forward strand.
ATGAAGAATCTGTCCACCAATAGGCACAATGTGGAAGTGTCTATCATAACAAGATCAAGATGAAAAAGATGTCTCCATAAACAATATCGCAACTTTGGGAAGGAAACACAAATTTAATGATGTAACCTTTGCCCCAAGGTCTTGATCGCCAATTCACTTAAACTGCATATTTCTCAACATGTGAATGAAGGAGTTGTCGTCGAACATGTGAGAAATCGTCTGATTACCAGTCGATAATGAAAACCGTTAACAGACATGAAGGTGGCCATCGATAATGATGATGGTCCCTAAGATGCACAATACAATCTAGCGAGTGTGAATAAAATGAGTTGAAGTCGAACACTTGTAGAATCATTCGACCAGGAGCCAATGATGAAGACCCCTGATCAAACATAAGGCTACCTGCCACTGAGGTCTGCAGGTATCTGGGTACTGATGGGTTTCTGGATCAACTTCCTAGATAAGATGTTGAAGTCAATAGGAAGAGATCTGTCGAAAGGTAGGCACTGAGGCGTCCTACATCAGTCAACACGAAACGGAAACCAACTAATTTTGTTTATGATTGAGATAGTGAAGAGGAAATGGGAACGTCGGATGACAAATAATTTCTGGCATAATGAGCGGTTTGGTTGATAACAGGAGTAGTAGATACCGAGATCTGCTTGAACAATAGAAGGCACTCTAGCAGGGTACTAGGCAGCTGAAGCTTGATGAACACCAAAGAGTGTGTTTAGGATTTTACCAGTGCAGGGACACTGGGAAATGAAGGCTAATACTCATAGATGGTAGGGTTCAACTAACTACGAAAAAGTTTTCTAGGAAGTGCCATGTTCAAGAATTTTTTTGCCAAATCGACCTTTTTGAAAATGTAACAGAGGTAGTATCCATTTTGTCCAAATTTTTCCCCGTTTGATTAAGTTTAGCGAGTCGAGATGGGTAAACTCGGTGAATTTTTCATGTTTAGAGAGTCTAAAAAAGGTCAGGAAAGACAATTCTGTGCCCCATCTAATTAGGTTTAACGAGTCCAGATGAGTAAACTCGGTGAATTTTTCATGTTTAGAGAGTCTAAAAAATGTTAGGAAAGACAACTCTATGTCTTGTCTAATTAGGTTTAACGAGTCTAGACAAGTAGACTCGGTGAATTTTTCATGTTTAGAGAGTCTGAAAAATATCCTAAAAGACAACTACATTGGGGTACCTTTGTCATGTCTTGATAACCGGGCACGACAAAGGGATAATAGTAAGCCCAAAACAGTTCATTTTCTGTAAGTTAGCCCATCGAAACCGGAAAAGTGAGAAATCTATGTTCGATAGATGTCTACCTCATTTTGTTATGAGTACGAGGAGACGAAGTGAACTCAATCCTCTTTGTGAAATTTCAACGAGTTCGACAAAGAAAAACTCGATTACCTCCGTGAAATTTTAACGAGTCACACGGACAAAACTCGATTACCTCCGTGAAATTTTAACGAGTCACGCGGAGAAAACTCGATTACTTTTTCAGTTTAAAGAGCCTTGAAAAAAAGAAAAGAATGGCTCCATGATTTCTGTCGTGGTAGTTTTAACGAGCCCGACAAAGTAAACTCGAGGTTTTTTCAGTTTTATGAGCGAGAAAAAGATTCCTAAAAAGAAAACTCAGTGCTTCTTCATGATTTTAACGAGTCTGAAGAAGAAAACTCTAGGTTTTTCGGATTAACGAGCAAGAAAAATACCATACAAAAAGAACACTCGATGCCAACTTCGTATAAGTTTAACGAGTCCGAAGAAGGGAACTCGAGGTTTTTTGGATTAACGAGCAAGAAAAATACCGTAAAAAGAATGCTCGATGTCACATGGGGTTCTCCAAAGCAATGACCGTAGTTTTTCGCAACAATATATAATGTCAGAGTCGGGTGATGGCAAAAACTACTGCCAGAGAAAGTTTCTCCACATGTGAATAATGTAATTCAGGTCCGATTAGACCTTTAGATAAATAGTAAATCACATGTTCGCTGCCGTCATCGTGTACTTGAACAAAAACCATTCCAAGTGAGGAGGGTGATGCTGCCAGATAGAGGAGAAAGTCGTGTGAGTAATCGGGGGCACTAAGGAGTGGGGCTAAAACAAGTGCATGTTTTAAAGCATCAAATGACCGTTGAGCTTGATCATCCCACAAGTATGGTGTCCCTTTCCTCAATAATCGCATAAATCCTTTTGTCATCTCGGCATAGTTAACGATGAAACGATGCAAAAAGTTTGCCTTCCCCTGCAAACTTTGGAGTTGAAGGATGGATTGTGGTGCCGACAAATCAACAATTGCCTTAACCTTATCGGGATCAACCCTAATCCCGTGCTTGTGAAAAATAAAACGTAACAGACATCCGGACTCGACCATAAATACGCATTTATGAGGATTCAAGCGTATATTGTAGAATCTGCACCTAGCAAAAATTCCTCTTAAATGAGTCAGGTGATCCTGTCGCTTCTTGGAATGGGCCGGAAGGTCATCCAAGTAAGCCTATACAATATGTCGAATGTCATGAAAAGCGTAGTCCATAGCCCACTGAAAAGTTGCTCGAGCATTCTTCAGACCGAATGGGAGTTTTGGATACGCAAAGATGCCCCAAGGACAGATGAAAGTAGTTTTATGATGGTCGTCTTTTTTGATTGCAATTTGGTTATAGCCCGAGAATCCATCCATGAATGAGAAAGATTCGCATCTGGCACAATCGTCAAGAATTTGGTCAATGAACGGTGTAGGATAATTCTATTTGGGACAAGCGGTGTTCAGATCGCGATAGTCGACGCAAACTCTAATGGTGCCTTATTTTTTATCAACGGGAACCGGATTGGAAACCCATTCCGTTAAAGGAACGGGATAGCTGAAACCAACGTTCAAAAGTTTTTCTACTTCAATCTTAATGGCAGCTGCTTTGTGCGGGTGGACAGGTCTGACATGTTGCCGAACAGGTTTGGCATTATCATAAATCTTGATTTTGTGCTCGACAATAGAAGGGTCTATGCCGGGCATTTCGTCATAGGACCAAGCAAACACATCGCGGAATTCCTTAAAAAGGGATGTGAAGCATGCAATTTCCTCTGGGTTGCAATCGGCTCCAATCTGAATATTTTCCACGATACCCGTTTTGACCGAGATATCAATGAGCATTGTCTTAGAAATATTACCCATGTTACCTTCTGACTCGATAGTTTGGACAGTCGTGTAAGTGGAGGGAACCATCTCAGGTGGGTCAAAAGATGGGATTTCAGTTTTTATCGCATCCGAGTCAATCATCGAAGCGCGATGGTGGAACTCTCCCCAAGGTCGTTCTTCTAAAGACATGATCTCTCTAATAGCTTCGTCTGTAGGCAAGACTTCATTGAGGAGATCCTTAGAGAGAACAGTGATGGGAGGGAGTTTTGTACCTTCGGTCGAAACCATAGCAGTGGAGGGTTCAGATGCGGTTTAGATGGCTTGGTAAGCCAACTCGGCTGGTGAGAGCGGCATCTGATCTCTATAGGAATCAATGTCTGAAGGTGCCGGAATGATCCATGGGTCGATAGAGCCAGCCAAAGTGGTGGATATCATTACAACTGTGTTTGGGATTGATGGCGGCGGGAGAGGAAAAAAACCCAGTAGGGATGATGCCTTCAGAAGACCGGTACCGATACTGACGTAAGAGTCAGGAAAGCCTTGTATTAGGGGTACATTGCTACTTGGTAACGTGGCATAATTAGGGGTGTAGAAGGATAGCTGGTCCACTGTGACTATTTTCCCATCCAATGGAAATAGGATGAGTCGGAAAACCGAAGACGCAATGGCGGTCATGGCATACGACCAACTGCGACCAAGCAATAGATTATAGTCTAGATGGCGTTCTACAACTTCAACGTCCACGTTTACCATTTTCCCACTTAGAGTGATGGGAAAGCTAGCAAGGTATCCTTTTGGGAGGAAAGTGTGGCCATCGAAAGCTTTGAGGGAATTCAATGGCGGGGTGAGGGTAGGAGAACCTAAATTGAGCCAGCAAGCTTGTGACATAACGTAGGTCGAAGCACCTTCGTCTATGACAGTGCGATGGATTGGTCTCCCTTTCGACACAACTTGCACCTAGATTGCGAGTTGGTGTGAGAGGCGAGGTTTAGCCTTTTCCATATCAAAGATAGCTAGCATGGAATCCCGGGGGTCTATTCCACCAATGGCCGAAAGCAAGGCTTTCCTTTGTGCTGGACAGGTTTGTAATACTTCGAGAGGAGACATAGCTGATGGTGCCTGTGCCAAATCTTCTATGATGTTGTAGTTTTGGGCTGCATGTACAGAGGTATTATGAGTTGTGCGTCGAAGTGTCCCTTTGGGGGGACGAATTACGGGGTCAGCATTAGGCGGTTCGATATACAAATCGTTTGGCAGCGGTGGATTGGAACTAGTACCAGGTTCCTGAGCATCTATGGTAGGGTTTCCATAAATCTTAGCTCAAGTTTGAAGGTCAACACTCTCAATGCCATAAATGATAGATGGTCCTTCGCGAGAAGGATATGAACCACCATTGCCCCGTTGGTGGGGTTGTGGCAGATTATCAACCATGTGTTGATGTTGTTGCTATTGATTAGGGAAAGGATTATGAAGAATGGAAGGTGTTCGCCCAGAATCCTTGTTAGCAATAAAATCGGTGCATTCCTGTAGCCGAGGATATTTGTATGTCAAGTGGTCCTCCGCACAGATCTTGCAAGGAAATTTCATGGGTTTATCCTTCCCTTTGTCATTTTTGGCAGCATTTTTCTGATTAGTGTTATTCTGATTATCCGACTGCTCTTCCGAAGAAGATGAATTTTTCTTGTTCTTCTTATTTTTCCTACTAGGTTTTTGTGAGGTTTGCACCGTATTTACCTCAGCGGTCGGAAGAGTAGTCGTTTGGTGAGGGGCAGTGGTAGCTGAAGATGGCTGGGAGGTTTTCCCCCGAGACTTTTTTGTGGCTATGCTGGAGATCGTGCCAACGAGACCATCGGCATGAGCTCCGGTTTTCTGAGTAGCTGGAGGATTTGGGTTGCCAGGGGCATGGGGGAGAAAATCATACAACGTGCCAGATTGCGAATAGATTAAATCTAAATGCTGGGCATGATGGATGCATTGATCTTCTATAACCGCACCAGAAAGGCCAATGTCTTTAGCTATGTGGGGTAAGAGAGACTTGCAAAACCAATTGGCTAAGATATGATACGGAATTGGCGCTTTGACTAGCCTCCTCCTACATCTCCATTCATGAATGTGATCGGAGATGTGGGTGGCAGTTTCTTGGTGGAGCGAGGTTAATAGTTCCGTTCTGGTCTCAAATCTAATTGGTAGTTGGAAGTTCTTTAGAAAATTCGTTGTTAAAGCCCCAAACGTATTGATGGTGGCGCATGGTAATTCAATGTACCACTTGGCAGCATTGCCTATAAGCATGCAGGGAAACAGTCGAAGTCAGACACTATCATCTACCATGGAATTGGATATGGACCATAGGTGAAAGGTAGTGATGTGTGCGGCTGGGTCTTCCCCTTGTTTCCCATCGAACTTTGGGATATCAGAAGGAATCTTATGCGGTACTGGAGGCCAAAGCGAGTTATGATTGATGGGATCATTAGTCAATTTATGGATATCGGGGATGTCCAAAGCTGCCAAGAATGGAAATTATGGATTTTCCCCCGAATCTAACCAAGGCAGTATGGGCTGACTATTTAGACCATAGGGTCCACCCATCAATGTGTTACCAGGAGGATAAGTAGGACTTTGGTAAAAAATTCCTATAGGTGGAGGAGTAGGGACATACGGTTGTTGTCCATAGGGCATGTTGTATTGCGGGGTGAACTGTTGGTTGCCCCCAGTATAAAAGTTCCCTCCCATTCCAGATGGAGGTTGGGGTTGGTTAGTCCAAATGGATGCAATAGAGTTTCCCAGAGGCATGCTACTACTTGCATATTTTGGAAATGGTATAGACCCTACACTTATATTTGAACCACTTAAGGGAAAAGTATTAACAATAGGTTGTCCTATTTTTCCTAAGGATTGCAGAGGAAGTAAAATATTCCCTGCTACCTGAGTGCTGGTGACACTGCCCCCTGGCATAGAGGCCAAGGGGTTTGAACTCAGCAGAGGGTTCCAACTAAAAGGGTTGCTAAAATGTACTGAAGTAGTCATACTTGTGGGAGGAGCTACCGTGGGTCCCAACGTGGTCACGGTAGAAGTAGATGTCGAAGGATTCGGTAAGCTACTGACAGTTGTTATGACCATAGGGTTGGGGATAGGTATATGTTGACTACTGGAGTTACCTAGTGATGGCATAGAACTGACCACCGGCGGGGAGGGTGGTGGAAAACCTGGGATGGTTGCCATTGGCATCGACCCAGTGGATGCTGGTGGTGAAATGGATGTTGGTGCAGCCGAAGACATATCTTGGCGTGGTGGAATATGAATTATCACAGGCCCCAACGGATCAGTGAGCGGAGGGTTGTAATGAGGTACAACCCCTTCAGTGAAAGGGTCCTCCAGAAATTCCGGCTGGTATGAGGCTATGTGAAAATCAAGATTAGTCAGTGGAGACTGCTCTTCCGTGGAAGGCACAGGGTCACCGAGGTTGAGTTCTTCCTCAATAGTTAGAGGAGGTAGACCCTGCTGTCGTCTAGACAGATGACGTGGGTCGGGGGACGCCACAGTGACCTACTTAATTTTAACAAATTTTAATAAATTTGATGTCTTATAAAGTCTCAGTGACAGTAACCACACACCTAAAAAAGAAAAAGGACTCTCTAAAATCAATCAGCAAGCAGCCAAAATAGGGTGCCCTGTTTGAGTACTACCGTTCATTAGTGATGAAATCTAGTATCACAATAGTATACAAAGAGGGTTGGTCGAAAGTACAGTTATGGTCACTCTAGAGCTTCGCCCGAACCTCAGACAATAGGTGTAAGCACTCTCGTGAAGATGAGTACCCTCCTAAAGACCGAAGACAGAGTGGGTCCATCTATTTCAGGTACGAGGACATCCTGTCCCAGTCACCTTGTGCAAGTCCCTAAAAAGTATGGCCACTAAAGATACCTCAAATCACAGAGATCATCAGGGGGGTCCACGGTCAAGGATAGTGTGTTATATGGGCAGAATACCTAGATCCCCGATCTAGTTTTGACATCCCCGAAGGGAGCCCCAATATATAACACACCCACAGGATGCAGTCGAAGGTGGGCTACCTTCTTGTGCACCCAAGTGTTGTCTCGCGCTGAGCTCCGGTAAAGGAACGGTCCCGATAATATGAGTGCAGTAGGATTTTGCTCGTTAATGACTCTAGTTTCAAGTTTTGATATCTTGGGTAGTTTTCTCACTATTCCTAACCAAAGATCCTAGCCTGAACTACTATTTGTGTGAGTTCAAAAAGAGTTGATTGATTTTATTATCACTTTATTCTTAGTGTACTTGATTATTAGTCTTGAGAAGGGGGAGTGGACGTATGAAATGTGATGAGACTCTGACTCAAGAAACCATGCAAAACATGCTCTAGATATTAAATTCGATGAAGAGTGTTTCTAAAGGGAGAGGTTTATTTTCAAACATCCATTCACTAATATTAAAATAGCACAACTCAACTTTTAAATATTTTGACTTCTATCTACCTCGTTTAAACAGTCTATGAACTGGAAATTTTAGAATAAACTCAGCTATATGCAAAAAAATAAAATAAAAAATTCCTCTTAAAAAGTAAATGCTTTGGACACTGACTTTTCAAACAAGAGGAACAAATATAAATGCCAGCTTAGCAGAAAAGTACAGGGATTCAGTTAGCAAAAGGTACTGATGGCCAAAACTCTGCAACTAAAACATCATGACAGCAGTGAACAACAAGGTTTTGGTTGAGTAACACTCTGTCTGTGAGTAAATACAGCGACTAATGAACTGTATTTAAATAGATACAGTGTTATAATGCACTGGACAACCTACAGAGGTAGCGTTATCCAGGGAAAAGTTCTTCAATTGGCCAAACAGACACAGGATTGAACTTTGCGAGCGTTTGATATGTCTACTGGGCATCAAAAATGGTCGGAAGGGTCTATGAACAGAGGATAGAAGAGAGGAGGGAAAGAATAGTCTGGAAACTATGGGGAAACTCCCCAGCGGAGACGCCAATTCTGCTATAGGGTAAACTGCTTGGGTTGTTGGTTTTCGAATATCCCTCTCAGGGCTTTCCGGTGCCCGAGGCAAACGGTAAGATTAGATGTGCTGTTCACAAAGATGGCATGAGCATGTTCATATTAAATTTGCTTAAATGAATGGGATACGATAGAGAATTACCTCTTTGACGATCTTGGACTCCCTTGGAGAGCGCTAGGCAGCGAAACAAGATTCCTTCTTCACCGGCTCCAAATCTTAGTCCTGCAATCAGTCAAAGCACCCGTGTAATTTCTAACATAACATATATCCTATTAATCAAGTCAATATATAATGAACTATTAAATTCTACACATCTGAGCCATTCATATCATGCAATGTAAACGTTCAAACAAGAATGACAATATTAAGCATTGAATGGACAAAACGAACACAGTTCTATTGATTTTGAAAGAAGGAGGATTGCAACCGTCAGTTATACCAAGCCCTCCTCAGTCTCCCAATCTCTCTTATCTCTCAAGTGAAGAAGTCTAAGTCAACAAGCTCTCTAGGAACCTCTTTGACTCTTGGCCTTCACAACACAACACTATTCTCTATTCCACAAGTATGCCAAAACCTTTAGCAATCCTTCGACCTTCAATTAAGAGGCTTCAGCTCCTTCTTATAGGAGAGGGAGAAAGCCATTGTTGCCCTTCTCTTTCCACTAGTTTGTAATGGAAAAAACTTAGATGTTTCTTTAATCTCTATGATTTTTCCTCCTTTGGAGTTCAGTCTTGTTATAGCAATAACCAATAATGAACTGATGCTCTGCAGCTTCTTTTGTGAACTGACTCTCTTGTGAGGGAAAGCTAGAGATTCAAATCATTCTCCGCGGGCTTTTCCCGATTCAAACTTAAAACACGGGTAACGCTTCCCTCCAGTGTAAACAGAGTGTTTCTCTAGCCACTAACTTGGCTCATTCACTGATTAACTGCATTATAACGCTCTTTTTCTGTTATAGACTTGCGTTAACTTGGCAGAAATAGGTTTAATTTGGGTCTTTGTACTCCTTCCATATTTGTCTTCCCCTATGAGTTGATGAGGAGGTATTTTGACCTGTAACAGAGTCCCCATAGCACCAGTTGACAGCGTTCCCTAGCATCAAAAACCAACTCAGCATAGAGATTGGGCCAGCCCCGATCCCTCCACAATAACCTGTCATTAAAACAGGTACCCATTAGTAGAAAAGAAACCCAAGATAGGCAAAAATCCAAAAATATTTTATGCCTCGGCTTTGTGCACCTGTCCCTCAGATAGGTGCACTTAGCACACACCTGTATTTTGCATAGGTACACTTAAGGCATGCTAAAAAAGGGTAAATGAGTGCATTAGCGCTTATCCCTCGAAAAATTGCACAAGGGGCGTGCCTCTGCCCCGATCGCCCGCACAATCTAGGGAAAAAAACACCTAGAATCTGTACAAACCCAATCTGTATAGACACCGACACTATCAAACTGAGAAAATTCAAGTACAGGACATCATGAAGGTTACATGGGCATGATCTTGTGAATCCTTGGTGCTTAGGCTAACCGAAATGGCAAGAAATGCTACACAAAGTACTATGACCTCCCAAAAACTAAGCAAGTACAAATGAATTGAATTAGGGCCATATCCACCTATATATCACAGTTTTCAAAAAAAATTGAGGACCATAATGAGAGATCAGAAGGTCTGTTCTCTGAACCGTAAGTTTCACCACAATCAGCACTCCATAATGAACAGAGGCGATGCCACACATTCGCACTCCCGAAAAAAATAAATTTTCAGTACTCGCAGGTATGCCATCTCTCATCTTCTTTTTTAAAGCTCATGAATTTAAATAATATTTGATAAAGAAGATTCTCTCACTTGAGGTAGTTGTTTTTGTAGGAAAATATCGCAAACCATCCACAACGTCATCTTCTGAAAGTTCCAAAGCAAGTATCATTCTACCCCCAACATGATAGAGTCCCATAAAACTCTGCACATCCTGACATCGTTTCTCCATCAGAAATAAACCATAGGATCCTCATATTCTACCGTGTTTATCATCACCTCACCCTACACATGATAAACATCCTCTTTAGTCGGTAGATCCTCCCCTCCATGGTGCTTGTCACCCATAGTAGACCATATACCACAACAAAAGTGATGCCATGGCCATACCACTTTAGTCCGGGAAGCACCTCATGCCCATCCATTCACCACGCATAAGGTTAATTTTACCATACAAGTTAAAATTCCCTTACCGAATGACTAGGTTGTGCAAGTAGATCAAGAGCGCACCACCGCACCTCGCATTTGGCCCACCATACCTCCACGAGTATAATCCCATCTGTGATACTTTCTCAGCCACTTCATCAACCTCGCACATGAGACCAACCAATGGGACCCCCATCCTCAGAAAAACACCTTCTTCACACCATCAATGAGCGAACACTTTCATGTTTTGGGGTACCGGTATCTATGTTTTGTACAAACAAAACCCCATTATTTTATTCTTTTCGTAAGTATACAAAGACCCCGAACAGTGCAATACGTCCTTCACCCTCTCATTTCATATTTTCTCCCACGGCAGCGGTCCCTGAACACCCTTGGTTGGAGTATTGTACCCCCACACACTAAACACCTTGACATTTATAACGAGTTTATACCCACCCTGGAAGTCGTATCGACTCCAGGGATTTCTCCATCCGAAATAACTATGAATGTCGCGAAGCTACTTAGTATACTCTGACCTTGGGCCAATGAATCCCCATCATCAGTTTTCAGTAACCCCTCACCAACATTCCTATGTTAAACCCATCACATCCAAGTCCCCGATCCCTCATATCGGTGACCCGTCATTCGGTTGAGGCTTCCTTTTTGTCGACTTCAACACCTATTTTCCAAAAAGGAAGCGGTACCTTGGATCACCCATCCCCATACAAGGGGCATCCTTGGGTGGCACTATGGGAGACATCATTGTCCAAGATGTTATCGATCCTCCTGACATTCAACTACCACAAAATATTTCATGTCAATATGGTATCATACCTTACAACCATTGCACTTTGATTAATTCTTCAAAGACCCGTGCCTCCATAAGCGTCACTTTCAACAATTCTTAAATGGGAAGGTCCCAACTAGCACCTATGCATATAGTGTGTAGCTATATGCCATACCAAGTTTAAACATATGGCTACCATATTCCACCTATTTTCAAATAAAAATTTCCGCTAAGGGCGTCAACAGTCATCGTCGGCAACCACCAACATCACTACCATATCAGTGATACAGACAAAACACATATCTATCAACTAGATTTCTTTATCTAGCCACAACATTACGAGCATGGGACATGCCCACCTCGTAGAAAATTTGTATATGTATTGTAAATTGTATTTTCTTACAGGAATCCCTTAGGCCATGGCCATTCTTGGAAACGGTGTAGGGTGTTTTCAATTTGAAGCTTCATGCAGGTCTCTCTCTCTCTCTCTCTCTACGCATGATGCAAAAATGAAACTATAATGTATTTAAGCTATACAGTTCTTCCTAGACCTCACACATTAGGGGGAAAATGTTAACACTGGAAAATTGTACAATAGAAGACTACATTAATTAATATCAGGCAAAAGGATTTACAGGGTTGGAAGACATTACAAAATTTGGAAAGTTTTAAAATTCTCTAAGGTGTGAGCAAATCAAATTTGAACTAGTCCTAAATGTTTTTTCACACATAATCCTTTGTGAAGAGCGCCTTCTGCATGCCTTTTTTCCCAATATGCATGAAATCCCAGGAGTGGCGAAATGGCACTATTTAGGACCACACAAAGCAAATGACAAGTTATTCCTGACTTGGAGCCACCTAAGGACAACCATAAATGCCTCCTTAGACACTATGTGAGCACACAATGGAATATTTGGAGAAAACAAAGGAACCATACCCCTCTCTTAGGTCACCATCCTCGATGTACCAAGAGAGGGAAGGGAGGATTTGAAATCTCGTATATAAGGCCACCATGAGATGAAGAATGGGTGAACACATTATTATGATAGCCAAAATCACCCAAGAAAAACCAACAGTGTGTGAGCCAGAGCTGACGATAGAGGGAACTCAGTTGTTGGACACCCAACAAGTTCAGTCCAACAAAGTAGAGAGAGAGGGAGACTACACCGAGGGAAGCTTGGGATAAAAGCATCCTTGCATCGGGACCTAGAACCATTGTCTAAGGGACCTTTTGCAAGATGGTAAAGTTTCACTCTTATTACTACCAACGCTAAATAAGAGGGGCCGAGAGCTACCATTTATTGTTGTTGTTTGACTCTTTTCAGAGCTTGGGTTTATTTGTTTAATTTTTAGTTTATTTTTTGGTTTATATATGCATGTTATTTCTCTATCTAGTATGATTATTGATTCTAGGTTTTTCCACTAACTTGCTTCACTCCACTTCTTTTTCTACATGTTACCAATAACTTAAGTGGGTAAACCACACCCCTTAAGTTGTTGTGATTTCATAAATATGTGCTCCAAACACACCCCAACAAGTGTTACAACACACACACACACATACACACACATATACATATACATATACATATACATATACATATACATATACATATACATATACATATACATATACATATACATATACATATACATATACATATATATATATATATATATATATATATATATATATATATATATATATGCTGAAGCATTCATAAACGCCAATCCATTAAACTTGGATTAGAACATAATAGTAATTCCCTTGACCGGATGTAAAAAATACCATGAGTAGAAAACTATCATGCCCAGACCATCTACAAACCCATGCAAAATATCATAAGTAGGTCTGCCCACCTAATATAGGGTCTAAAAAAAAAAATTCTTGGGACGCTATCCCAAACCCCAACAGAGGGGGGTTGAAGCCCATCCTATGACCCCTTTGTTGCGCTTGGCACAAACGTAGGGGTGTTTGCGCCCCCCTCTAGCCCCCCGCTTCACGCTTTCTTCTATTCATGGAAAGAATGTAAAACACACCCAACACTAACATGGTGCTTCCATCGTTTCACCTTATAGTTCATTTCCTTAACTCAATGAGGAAGGAAAGGAGGGATGGTCATCCTTTCATGGATATGAAGGTTCATTTTACATATGAGTTGACAATACATCTTGAATTGGTAGATATAAATAATATTGACTCTCCCTTTACATCAAATAAATTTTAATACATGGTAGCCTACATTCTCCCAAGGGCATGAAAATTCTCCCTCCTTACCCCATTCTTATCATTGGTGGTTTGTTCATATCAAGGAAGAAGAAAATTCCTTTTTATTATGATCTCATTCCTTTCCTATTCTCTCCACCTTACCCCGATGGGAATTTTGGTGACCCTACTGACAACTTCCTCATTTAAGGGAATAATGTGGCCCTATACTATGGTGATAGCCTCATGTCCCCCTTGCTTCTAGAGGTTCAAAGAAAATTCCTAGGTGATTTCATTATTAAAACATGTGAATCTTTAAAAAATTCTAACCACTAGTGATTGGAAAAGATGTTCTTGACGTTAGGGTGTTGATGAATTCTAAAGGGATATATGGGTTCCCTATAGTTTAATCCTCCCCCCATGGTCCCAATATAAATTTTACAAGAGAGGGAAAAGGAATTTCCTTTCTCTGCTACAGGGTTTGAAAGTTCCCTATGCAATTGATGTTATTGAGGTAGAAACAAAATTGATAGTATTTTTATAAGACTAAGGGCAGGTAAATTCAAATTCAACTCAAGAAATTTTCATTCCTTTATCTTATCAATCTCATCAAAAAAATAATTAATACTTCACTATTCCTCTTAAATCAAATTAAAATTGTAGCAACTACATAATATGCTTATGAGAATTTCAGGGGTTCTATAAGTCCTTATACCAAAAAATGGTAGACATAATTTGTACTTACCGTTTATTTGATCATTCAGTTCGATTCCTTGCATTTGGATGGAAAAAATGTCCAAAATCATCCTTCTTGTAGCACCCTGTAACTTTCCTATAACACCCTATAACAAATTTTGTAGCACCCTATAATAGATCTTGTAGCACTCCTATAGAATTATGTGAAAGAGATATCTTGGCTATGTCTTCCTTTAATGGAAGTGGAAGGTCTCCATTGGCTTTAAAATATATTTTTTCATGAAAAATAAGTTATGATTTCTTACTTACATGGTTGGTTTTTGAGTGGATAGAATTAGCACTTCGTATGAGCTAGATCCCATCTTCTACCTCCACACACCATAATTTGTGCTGAGTAGGAATACCAAATCACTTCTTTGATTCATCATATTTCTTGTTTTGTTTTCATTTCGCATGTCTGGTTGATGTAGGACATGACTAAGTTTAATGCCAATGGTGGTTGAGAGTAATAAAAAAATATTGGCCATAAAACCTCTTCCTCTATGCATTGCTAATATTTTTAAAGCTAATACAAGTTTGTAAGAAATTCCTAGGGATTTACATACCTACGACTTACCTATTGGTTCTTTTCTAGGCGATGTTGTATTTAGTGATTTAATTTATTGGATTTTTGATGTGGTTGCTAGAAATTTGATGTGACTATTGAAACTTGGATGTAATTACTAAATCGTAGGTGTCACTATTGGTATTCCTTGTGATTGTCTGGAAGTGGATGGTAGTTTAGTCTATGAGCTTGAGTAGTCTCTTCATTCTCTTTGGAGTTTTATTTTCACCTTAATTATTGATGGATATTTCTTGGTCTAGGTATTCAGGGTACATGTGATATAACTGACCAATTGCTACTACGTCTTGATGATTAACAATCTTGTAGCAGCCTACAAGAAACATTGGGGATGCTCAAGATTTTTTTCTCACCCTCCTGAAGTGTTTTGGTATTCAAAGCTCTCGAGCTAGTGTTGCAAATTTTATATTATAGGATTTATGCAGGCTAATATAGGACTGTGTGTCTTCTTATAACAACCTCATCGGCTTCTCATTTTCATATGTTTCTCTAACTTCGTCCTTCATTTTTTTTTCAATTAATGGTGGAAATCTGCGTGGTGGATGGAGAGACTTCCATTAAATGAAATGGGTGGAAAAGAGGTGGAGGATTGATTTTTTATGGATGGTGAGTCAAATAGTGGTGAAAAAGTGAAATATAATGAAGTGGTTAAGTTATATGTGTTAGGGTCCCGTGATTTAGAAGATTGGTAGACCAATTGCACAAGGTAACATGAAATCAATCTTTGGAGTCCTAGACCTAGCCTTCCTGGACTCATATACGACTATCTCTATTATATGCAAAGGATGTGAACTTGTTTGGTTTAAATGATTGATTTTAGGCTAGTTGTAAGTGCAGGGTTTGTTATTTGTTTTCAATGGGTAAGATGATCTAGAAGAATAAATGGAATGAAGAAACCTTCAAATTATTGGGCAATGGAGTCTATAACAGTCATGAAAAGTTCATTGATAGATCAGGGAGCATCACAGGGAAAATATAACTTGGTCAATGGATCTTCAAGGTCTTTAAGGGCAATGAGACAGATGTCAATTGTGAGAATAGTAGTAGGACAAAGGGCAGTTAAGAATCCTTTATCATGTAACTCTAACAAAAGGGACTTAAATATCATAAGCATAAAGAGGCAATCAATAGACAGGGCAAACCATAAATTCTTTGATTCAACTAAAGTATATAATTATTCAAGACAAACATTCCAATGAAATATAGAAGGCGAGAAACTCATTTAATTTCTAGTGATTTCACCTTCAAAGACAAAAAACATTCAAGACACACATATAACTGTAACCAGAGAAGAGGTAACACCTAAACATATTTGATTATAGCTATGAATATCTCTAAAACAATTATTTAAGCAAGTAAAAAGGGTATGATCAAAACAAAACCTCATTGGCAGACTTAGACTAATGATATTTAGAAAGAGATTTCAGAAACAATGTTTTAGTGACATCCAGTAAGTAGGGCTAGCCATAAATCATGCTTGATACCTACTGTATTAAACCATCTATGAAATAAACAAGCTTAGGGGGTATAGAGATCAATTAAGAATTCTCTAAAATGTCCTAATAGAAGAAAACATCAAGGCAGTGAACAACAAACAGAACTAAGGTGCCTTTAGAAACATTTCTCAATCTAAATCTGTCATTATACTACAATATAGAAAGATGGAAACATAATGAAACAGGAAATAACAATAACAAAATATAAATACTTTACCATTAACCAAGCGTAGGGATCCTGCAAGTAGGCCTCCTTTATCAACAAACAAATCAAGACTTTCACAAGCTCCAACACATCCATTTCTTTTCAATCTCCAACAGTCTATGCATTACTTAAAAAAGTCATCAAATTCCAACAAGATAATGAGTTCAAATGAAGTATTTATTTGCAAATGAGGAGGTGAAGCTAAGCTAGGGTTTGGGTGTCATTTGTTAAAGAGTTAATGAATTCATTATCTTGAAGACCATGAAAGCCTCAAGGTGGGAATATCTGCAGATATTTATCTGAATAATAACTTCTATCTCAACTCCTAAGGGAATATAGGTGAAATTTTTGACTTTGAGGCCTATTCATAACTTTTACAATAACTGTTTGGCAGATATAAAATATCTTTGACTAGGTTCAATAACTTCCTAATGCCTTTTTGAAGGAAACAAAGCACTAGGTTGCAAAAATATCTTTTTGTTTTTAAAGAGTAACTGTCATAATCTGAGTCATTCAAATTTTATTTGGGTTAATACGCCCTATGTTTTATCTTTAATATATGTTATTAGGCTTTAAACTCTATCTTTAAGCTCCGACTATTTGTTTTTATGATATTTCTTTTAATCCGTTTGTGATCTCTGTTCTGTTCTTTTAATATTTTGATTTATAATTTTTATATTGTGCTTTTGTCATTTAATCTGTCAACTGTCTGCCTTTATTTATTTGACTTATGCTTTGACTGACTAATCCTTTTATTTTGGCTTTTGATTAGGACTAACTCTTTAATCCTTAAAACTCTTTCTCTTCACTATTCCTTCGACTGTATTTTGTCTTTTGTGTGTAGGGGAGGCTCTTCTTCGTGGCAAGAGTGTTTTCATCCATCGATGATCATGTTTCATCATGAAAAACACTGGTATAAGTACTTTGGCCATTGTTGTCCTGATTTAAGTTTCTGGATCGTCATCCAGGGGCTCATTTGATTTAATTTGGCCCTGTAAAACGTGCTTCATATACTTCCGCCATTAAAACCTGCGTAAAAACATAAAAAATTATTTAAAAAGCCTATTGGGAGGGTTTCACTACACTTTTTGGGGTTTTGGTCTGTCAGAGGCTATTTTCAGAGGAGGAGATGGTGCAAGATGCAAGGTTATGGAGGTGGAAACAAGAGAAATTTGAATGGGGGCGGGAAAGGTTTGAAAAATGGCGCGGAAGGTAGGTTGTTTTTGAAAACCAGGAGTGGTTTATCGTGTGAGAAATGTGCAGTAAATGGTTTTTGGTGGGAGGTGTGTGATATGCCTCAGGAGGAGACACGTGGCAGGGAAAAACGACCTATTTCATGCGGGTTATGAAACACTATCCACATTTCAACTTTATTTTCGATATGCGATGCTGGTCGTTGGATCTCAGGATGGGAGATTAATGGTTGACGCACATTCGGGAGGCGGTGAACAGTTGATCGGGCCAACGAAAGTGGGGGATAGGTGGAATTGTGTGGTTGGATGGTGGGTTTAATGGAGGATGGGGCCTGGGGACTTAATATTTAACCAAAACACGTCAAGTTATAGGGTTTGGTAGGGTGCTGGGCATAGTGGGAGGTGGGCCCATTTTCTAATAATTTCAAAGGTTTACGAGCACCTATTATAAGGTTTGAGGGGTTTATTAAACTGAAAGGAAAAGGAATGATTTCATATGGGGAAGGGCTTAAAAATAAGCAGAGGTAGGGGTTTTATGGGTGTGAAGGGGGTGGGGTTTATAAAAAGTGGCTTAAGTCCTATTTTTAGATAAGGGCGGGTTTTTTAATATAAAACAGAATTTATATAAAAATAAAAAAACTCGAAAGGCCTAAGCTTGGGTTTTAAACAATGTAAAAGTGGACTTTTACATTTTTTAATACATGTAAAGGGAAATGATGAATAGAGGGTGCTTCATGAGGGTTTTAGGAAAGAGAAAAGAATGGGTTTTTCAAAGGGAAGAAGGGAGGGAATGAGAGTGTGGGTAAGTTAGTTAAAATGAGGTTAATAGGCCCAGAAAATGAAGTATTTTTGGTGTAGTGACGTGAAAATTTTAGAAGTAAAAGAGGGAGAAATTGTCTGAAACAGTTTGAATTAGGATAATGAAGACAGTGAAATTTATAAAACTCACAATATTTCACAAATTTTGTTTTTAGAAATCTAGGACCATTATTTAGTCATCTTTTGAGATCAACCAAAATTACTGATGGCTAACAGTGGCTCCACTTGTGGAGGGAAACTTCTTTTTGGAGATGTCTAGAACTTTCAGACATCAAATCACTGAGTTTTAAGAAGACTAGTGCCTTTTCCATTGAGCAGATTTTTCCTTCTTTTCTTTTGCTGATATTTCTTTGAAGTGGTGATCTCAACAATCTGCAACACATGATTTCTTCAACTACATTTCTATGTACCCAACCTACATGGCGTAACATTTTTCTTCCTTAAGTGCACTTGAACTGGAAAACTCTTTACCTTTTAATTTTGAAAACAAAAATAAACTATCTACTTCTATCCTTATTACTTCCAAGAGTTCAGATTAAGCTAGTGAAATCTTTTATTTTTTTCTACCTAGAATATTTGACTACCAAGATTAAGATATTTGGCAGTCTTGATTCTCTAAACTATTGACATAAAATTGAAAGCATGGTTCAAATCAGGATTAGGTAATCTGACTTACCATGGTTTGTGGCTTTGGAACAAACTGCACAAAAACAATATTTTGCAGAAATAGTAACTAGAAAAATAAGGGGTTGTGATTTATCATTTGTTATACATCCCCATATTTCTCTTTGGTTTTGTTTTGAGCATGTCGAACTAGTAACTTTTACTTCCCAATCTATTCTTTCTGATAAGTCAAGCTTGAATAATTTTGACAATCATTTTTTATATTAACTTATCAACATAAATTTAAACATGTTCAGCCATGATTAGGCTAGATGACTGAACAAGATATTCTTTTAACAATTAGTGGCATTTAGGCTTGCACACTTTCAGCAGTATTGTTTTTTGGGTATGGGGTTGCACCTCTTTTCAAATCTGCCCTCTTTTCCTTTTTCTGTTTTATGAATTTTTTGTTTTTTATGATCTCCTATCATGCAATGTTATATATAATGAATGAAAACATTAAAGCTATGACTCTTGAAAAATAATGTTTGAGCATCCTACCATTTACAGGACCTATAAATAAATATTCTCCATTCATCTCTTGTAAAAATAAGGCATTATGACCTCTAATTGAATGAATGATGTAAGGCCCTTTCCACAAATTCTCAAATTTACCATGTTTACCTTTGTCTTCTCTCCTAGAATCCCATTTCAAAACTATGTCCCCAATTTTGAAATTATTGACTTTGGTCCTTCTATCAAAGATCTTCTTGATGTTCTCTTATAGTGCTTGTGTCCTTTTGTAAACCTCCTCTATTGTCTGTTGTAGATGAATGGTTTTATTTAGCCTTCTCTGCAAGTCATTTTCTTCTGATTGTACTTCTTGGAGCAGTTTCATGACTGGAACTCCCTAGGATGTTGGGAAGACTGCATCCATGCCATACACTATTTGATAGGGATACATACCAGCTGACTTCTTGGTGGTTTGTCTATGAGCCGATAGTGCATGTACTAGCTTTCCATGCCATCCTTTCTTATTCTGTTCCAAAAGCTTCTTGATAATATTGACCAAGCTTTTTTTGAAGACTCAGCCATCCCATTACCTTGAGGGTCATCAGCTGTGGAATGTCCTAATGTGATGTGATATTTATAACAAAATTAAACCATTCTTTTGGATGTAAAAGTAGCAGCATTATCTATGATGATGTTTCTGGGGCAACCAAATCTAAACAGGATGTTAGTCTCAAGAAATTTGATAATGACTGAGTAAGTGGTTTCTAGAGGGAATGGATTCTATCCACTTGGTAAAATAATCAGTAGTAGTGAGGATCCACTTATGTTGGGTAGATGAGGTGGGCTGAATATCTCCAATGTATTCTAAACCCCATTGTTCAAAAGGATCTTCAATAGTAATGGGATGCAAAGGCAAATGTAGGATTTTTTTCTTGCCATCAAAAATTTGGAACTTATGGCAAGTCATGACCAATTTGTGGGTATCAAGAAAAAGGTTGGGCCAATAATATTGAACTCTAAGAATTTTGTTAGTTGTGGTTTTCCAGTAAAGGTGGCATCCTCAATCTCCCTCTTGCAGCTCATGCGTGATTTTACCTGCATCATCCTCAGGAAAACATTTAAGCAAATTTGGGCCTACAAAATTTTTCCAATATAATATCCCATCTAAAATGCAAAATTTTAAAGCTTTTTGTTTCAGGAATTGAGCTTTTATCTTTGAGAAGGTAGGAGGAGCATTAAGATAAAAAATCACATATAGGATATCAGCATACCAAGGTGAATTAAAAAATTCTTTTTCAACATGAGGAGTTGTGCGTTCTTCCTTTTCTTCTAAAACATCAACCATATTTATATCTAATGCTTGGAAATTTGATTCAGCCATAAGTTGTGCAAGTCCTTGTCCTTTAACCAGCTTGGTGGGTTTAATTTCTAAATAATACTCTAAGATAATAGCAATCCATTTTCCCCTTTTACCATAAGGGTCTTTATTTAGAGTATCCTTAATAATTGTATTTGGGACAAAAATTATGATATGAGAGTGTAAGATGTAGACTCAGAAATATTTCAATGCTTTTATCAAGGCTAAGTCTTCTTTCTCCATGATGTTATACTTGAGAGGAGCATCCCTAAATTTTTTTACTGAAAAAGGTGATGGGTTGTTCATGCCCCATGGTATTATTTTACAGCAACATTGTAGAAATGGTGTGTTCAAATGCAAATGAAAAAATGTAGAAATCCTTGGTGAAATCAGGATTGATAAGAACTAGTGTTTGAGTGAGGGCCTGTTCTACTAGTTCAAATGATTGTTTGGCTTTCAAAGTCCAATTAACTCATGTATCCTTTTTTAGCATGTTTGTGATATTCCTCAGAAGCTTAGCGAGGTTGGGGATGAACCTCCTCAAAAATTTAATCTTCCCAATGAGAGATTGCAATTCCTTGATATTTCTAGGATGGCTAATTTGCAATATGCCTTCAATCCTTTTGGGGTCTACTTTGATTCCTTCTTCATAGATTATGTGGCCTAGAATTTTTCCTTCTTGTAAACCAAAGAGTGTTTTTTTGGGATTCAAAGATAAGCCATATTTTCTACATTTCTCAAATGACTAAGTGCTCTTTATTAGTTTTTGAGTAAACAATTATGTCATCAAGGTAAATGATTATGAAATATCCTATGTCTTCTGAAAAAGCTATGTCCATGGCCCCTACATTCATCAAACCAAATGGAATTTTAACATACATGAATGTACCCCAAAGGGTGGTGAAGGCAGTTTTATGTTGATCACTTGGGAGTACTAGCAGTTGGTTGTAGCCTGAGAAACCATCCAGCAGTGATATTCTTTTAGATCCAACCACCTTTTGGAGAATGTGATCCGCTTTAGGCAAGGGATAATTATCTTTTAGGGAGGCCTTTTTCATATTTCTAAAGTCAATGCAAAGCCTAATCTCCCCGGTCTTCTTCCTAATAGACACAAGGTTGGAAACCCATGCTGAGTACCTAAGGGGAACTATGATCGTAGCATCATACATATTTTTTATCTCCTTCTCAACTAAAGGTAATTAAATATGGTTTATTCTTCTTCTTCTTCTTTTTGAAAGGTTTCTGGTTTTCCTTAAGAGGAATTTTATGTTGAATGATGCTGGAATCATATGATTTTAGATCCTTGTACCCCCATGCAAAAGAATCACTAAACTCTTTGAGAAGTTCAATATATTCCTATTTTATGTCAGGAGGAAGAGTTTTAGATAGCTTGATCATTTTGGGTTCCTTCATGTTGCCTATGTTATATTCTTCCACATTAGTTCATGTAGGCTCCATATTTGTTTTTTTGGCTACATCATTGAAGTCAAAAATCTCCTCTAATCATGTAAAGCCCCTTGGTATTGAATCATGTTTGCATTGTAAAACCTCAAGGTCCTTTTGGTATATATTTTCAAGTAATTGCACCTTACAAAGATTTTCAAGCTGGTTTATATCAAAAATAGATGACAACTTTGTTTTGTGGGATTGTTTTTTAGCAAAACAATATTCTTCATGGATTGAGCTAGGTGTTGGTATAGAAAAATCATTTTCAGATTGCAGAAAATCCTCAATGTGTTTATCACCTTCAAGCACTAGCCAATAGTTTTCATTGTTAGGTACTATAGTCCAATTTTTTACTTTGACAGTGAATTGTTCATTTTCATGGGGTATTTGGAAATTTATGGCAATAAAGGCAAGTTTATTTTCCAGGTTATTTTGAGGTCTACGAATGAAGGTGAGTTCATATTTCTCAAAGGTTTTTAGGAGGTCTAGGATAGCATTCCTATATCCTCTTAATCTTGGATTTTTAGCTGAATACTCCTCTTTTATTTGCCTAATGATCAGCTCTGAATCTCCTTGGACTGATATTTTCTTGTCTCCTATGTTTTTAAGTAAATGTAAGCCATGGAGGAGGGATTCATATTCTGCAATGTTGTTAGTGCATTGGAAATCAAGTTTGTAGGAATGTCCTTTGTTTGTATTATGTATCCAGACACCAGCTTCAAAACTAGATTTTCCACAAGAGCCATCAAAGCTCATGTTCCATAGAGTTTCTATCTCATATCCACTGTCAAGGTTCTCTTCAAGGATACTATAGTTTGAATTGTTATGTTCTTCTTTCAAAGAAATATTTGGCTGTTCTATTGGGCTTAACTCTTTATCGTTTTCATTTTCTTATTTTTTGATTTCATCTTCATTATTCAAGATAAATAAATAAGTGTCTGAATGAATAGAATAAATAGCAGTGTTGTTTGGCCTATCTAGGTTGCTTACCATATATTTCATATGAGATTCTCAGTATAATCTCCTTGTTTGGTTAAAGACTAGGATGGTAGCATAAGACATATCCATTTGAAGGCTCCCTTAGAGTTTGGCTCCCCATGATCTGGATAAAAGCATGTCATACTTTGGTGGAATGTCAGCAACTACTATGTCCATAACTAGACCTTTAGCAAGGATTTGTGCTAGATTGACACATAAATCCTTGATTAGACCTAAACATTTGAATTTTCTTGAATCAAAAGAATAAAGGTCTTTGTAAGGTTTAGTAATTTCTAGGCCTAATCTCTCCATTACCACTTTTGGCATGAGGTTGTCAGAGGCACCAGAGTCTAGCATGACATTGTGCAAGATTTTACCATGTATGTTCATACTGACATAAAATTGAGGGACAAACCCTTCTTAGTATTTTCCTTCAACTTCAGGACCAAACAAAAGCTCTGGTTTGTCATCAGTTACGTTTCAAGTGTCATTGTCACGTCCTATATTCAAAGCTTTCAAGACCTGATTTTTATATACATCCTCGGTTACTAATTCAGCAAGGGTTATGCTAATTTTAATCTTAGCAATTTCTCCCTCAAGGCTGAAAGGTGCTAGTGCTTTTGACATATATACATCTGTTTTGTCACACATAGTCTTTTCAACAATTCTAATTTGCTGAGTTTTATTAGGACTATTATTTTGGACAGATTTCTCAAGGCCACTGGTGGAAATACTAGGGCAGCTTGGGTAAACATTTTTCTTGCCAATTTTATCTTTGTTCAGATCAGATTTCTTGGCCATAGTGTTGGTACTGTTTGCTATTTTATTAGGAAGATTTTCTAAGGTTTTCCTAACAACAGTGTTTGTATTACTGTTCCCTAGATTCTCTTAGTTCCTTTTACCCCTAAGGTTATATTGCCTATGGACTTCCATTATGTCATTTTCAAATCCTAATTGATAATCTTTAGAATCCTCATGGTTGGTTATATTTTAGTCTGAGGAAAATAATCCTTGTTCTTCTTCAGTGAGAAAAACATTTCCCTCACTATCAGATCCTATCAAATTTACATGATTTTCCTCCAACCTTTCGGTCTACCTTTATACTTCATCCACATAGTTGTCTTGGAAGAGAGGCATAATTAGTTGACCATTGTCTCTTTGTCTGTTTTGACGGGGATCTCTTCTAAAATTTGGATTCCCATTTCTATTTTGGGGATTTGATTGGTTCTCCCTAGGAGGTATTATTTTAGTCAAGTTTATCCTTTCCCTCATCCTCTCCATGGTCCTAACTAAGCTGTCTATTTTGGCATCAGATGAGGAGGTTGATGTCATGGTTTCATATTTGTAAGTGACTTTTTTCCCCGACCTCATCCTAGCTCTCTTTTCAATTAAGCTAGCCTCTACACTCACAGCCCCTGTTTGAATTTCTTCTAAAGTTGTGGGGTCTCTTTCCCTCAATTGGAATGTCATATCTAGATCAAAGCCTTATGGAAATTTTACTAATGCTAGGCCTTGTGGGGGTTTCATATGAGGTGGGAGGGCATGTAGACACTGTTAAACCTAGTATAATAATCTTGTGCACATTCCCCTACATTCCTCTTAAAGTTGTTATATTCAGAAAGGATTTGGAGGGTGTTCTTCTTGATTTCCGATTTGTTTATAAATGTTTGGTAGAGGGAAGGGAGATCATGTATAGTGTTAGGGGTTAATGCTTTGAACCATTTTTTGGCTTCTCCTCCTAAACTTTGTGGAAATATCCTCATTTTAATGGTTTCTTCTTCTATTTCCATGTAATAAAAGTCATCATTTATCTTATCTACATGTTGTTGGGCAGTGATGGATTCAGCTCCTTTGAAATGAGGGATCTTGGATTGGTAATCATTTGGCGAAGGGGCTAGATGTTGAGGTAAAAATAGGGGGGAATAGCATGATACCATGATGGGAGAAAATGGAAGATTTGCAAGAGGAGGGTTTGTGAGAGGGAATGTGGGATGAAATGGAGTGTTTTGAACAATGGATGTGTGGATGGGTGCATTGGAAGTACTTGGACCAGTAAACTGATTTTGATCAGATTTTTTATGGAAGGAGCTAAAGTGATGAAGAAGTTGAAAATCAGGAGGAGTAGAAGGAGAGGCTTCTCTACTAGAAATCTGTTGGAAATCTATGGGCTCAAGGTCAGTTTGGGCAATGTCACTATGTCACTTGGTTGTAAATATATTCTTTGGATGGTACAAGTCAAACTTAGGATATTACAAAGTTGTAAGATGTTCAGGAACAAAGCTTTCTCTTTGAATAGTCCTAACAGTATCTAAGTTTCCAGATTTAGAAGTTTTCCACAAAATATTTTCTGGGTCATCAACTATGGTAGGAGGATTTGGTTCTAGATGAGATCTGGTACTGATCCTTTGTGAAGCTAGATTAAAAACTAAAAATCAGAGATGCTGAAAATCTAGGACTTTTTTTTGGAAGGATTACCTCTCTTAGTACTTGGTAAACTCACAAAGTATACGACTAGGCCTGTAGACCTCTTAGGGTCGTTTTGACACAATCCTAGGAAATTCTAATGAGGACTAGTGAAGTAATAGGCCTACTAGAGGATAGTGGAGTCGCCAGGTGGATGTTTTTAGTTGTTTTGAGGATATGTGTGTATGGTATACCACCAATAATTGACAAAAACCCAATCTAGGGATGTTTTTGGGTTTTTATGAGTTCTTTATGTAGCCCTTAAGGCTTGAATGGGTGTCCTAGAACTGAGTCATCATCTTGCTAGGATGGGGAAACAACTAGATTCTACTCATTGGCTATCAGTTTGAGATTCCTATGTTTTGAAAAGGGTTTCTAAAGCTCTAAGGGATACCTAGATTATCACTAACTCAGACGGTGCCACCGTGATCGCCAGAATGTTAGGGTCTTGTGATTTAGCAGATTGGTAGACCAAATGCACAGGGTAACATGAAACCAGTCTTTGGAGTCGTAGGACCTAGCCTTCCTACACTCAGAGAGGGCTCTCTCTATTATATGCAAAGGATGTGAACTTTTTTGCTTTAAATGATTGATTTTAGGCTAGTTTTAAGTGCAGTGTTTTCTATTTGTTTTGGTTGGGTAAGATGATCTAGTAGAATAAATGGAATGAAGAAACCTTCAAATAATTGGGAAATGGAGTCTATAATAGTCATGAAAGGTTCATTGATAGATCAGGGAGAATCATAGGGAAAATATAACTTGGTTAATGAGGGTTCAAGGTCTTTAAGAGAAATGAGAGAGACATCAATTCTAAGAATAGAAGTAGGAAAAAGGGAAATTAAGAATCCTTTATCATGTACCTCTAACAAAATGGAATTAAATATCGTATGCATAAAGAGGAAATCAATGGACAAGGCAAACAATAAATTCTTTTGATTCAACTAAAGAAGATAATTATTCAAGACAAATATTCCAATGAAATATGGAAGGCGAGAAACTCATTTAACTTATAGTGATTTCACCTTCAAAGATAGAAAAAATTCAAGACACTGATGTAACTGTAATTAGAGAAGAGGGAATGCCTAAACATCTTTGATTGTAGCTATGAATGTCTCTAAAATGATTATTTAAGCAAGTACAAAGGGTATGATTGAAACAAAACCTCTTGGGCAGACTTAGACTAATGGTACTTAGAGAGAGACTTCAGAAATAGTGTTTTAGTGACATCAAGTAAGCAGGGCTAGCCATAGATCATGCTTGAGACCTACTGTATTAAACCATTTGTGAAATAAACAAGCTTAGGGGGTCTAGAGAGCGATTAAGACTTCTCTAAAATTTCCTAGCAGTAGAAAACATCAAGGTAGTGAAGAAAAAACAGAACTAAGTTGCCTTTAGAAAATATTTCTCAGTCTAAATCTTTGATTCTATTGTAATATAGAAATATGGATACATAATGAAATAGGAAATAACAATAACATAACAAAAAATAATTTACAATTAACCAAGCTTGGGGATCCTGCAAGAAGGCCTCCTTTATCAACAAACAAATCAAGACTTTCACAAGCTCCAAGACATCAATTTATTTTCAATCTCCGACAAACTATGTATTACTTCAAATAGTCATCAAATGCCAAAAAGATAATGAGTTCAAATGCAGTATTTATTTGCAAACAAGGAGGTGAAGCTAAGCTAGGGTTTGGGTGTCATTTATTACAGAGTTAATGAATTCCTTATCTTGAAGACCATTCAAGGATCAATGTAGGAATATCTGTAGATATTTCTCTGAATAATAACTTCTATGTTAACTCCTAGGGGAATATAGGTGAAATTTTTGACTTTGAGGCCTATTCATAGATTTTACAATAATTGTTTGGTAGATATAAAATATCTCTTATTGGGTTCAATAACTTCCTAATGCTTTTTTGAAGGAAATAAAGAACTAGGTGGCAGAAATATATATCTTTTTTAAAAGAGTAAATGTCATAAGCTGAGTCATTTGAATTTTCTTTGGGTTAATCTACCCTTTGTTTTATCTTTAATATCTATTATTAGGCCTTAAAATCTGTCTTTAGGCTCTAAATGTTTGTTTTTATGATATTTATTTTAATCTGTTTGTGATCATTGTTCTGTTCTTTTAATATTTTGATTTATCTTTCTGATGTTGTGCCTTTATCCTTTAATCTGTCAATTGTATGCCTTTATTTCTTTGACTTATACTTTGACTGGCTAATCCTTTTTTTTTGGATTTTGATTAGGACTAACTCTTTAATCCTTAAAAATATTTCTCTTCACTATTCCTTCGACTGAATATTGTCTTCTGTGTGCAGGGGAGGCTCTTCTTCATGGAAGGAGGGTTTTCATCCATTGATGATCATGTTTCATCATGAAAAACACTGGTATAAGTCCTTTGGCCATCGTTGTACTGATTTAATCTTCTGGATCATCATTTAGAGGCTCATTTAATTTAATTTGGCCCTGTAGAACATGCTTCATATACTTCTGCCATTGAAACCTACCTAAAAACATAAACAATTATTTAAAAAGCCTGCGGGGAGGGTTTCACTGTGCTTTTCAGGGTTTTGGACTATTGGAGGGTGTTTGCAGAGGAGGAGATGGCACAGGATGCAAGGTTCTAGAGGTGGAACCAGGAGAAATTTGAATGGGGCTAGGAAAGGTTTGGAAAATTACGTGGAAGGTAAGCGGTTTTTGAAAATCGAGAGTGATTTATCGCGTGAGGAATGGGCGTTAAGTGGTTTTTGGTGGGTGGTGTGCAATATGCCTTAAGAGGAGACACGTGGTAGGGAAAAACCACCTATTTCACATGGGTTATGAAACACTATCCCCATCGCAACTTTGTTTGCGATATGTGATGCTGGCCGTTGGATCTCGAGATGGGAGATCAATGGTTTATGCGCATCTGGGAGGCAGTGAAAAGTTTATCGGGCCAGCAGAAGTGGAGGATAGGTGGCGTTGTGTGGTTGGATGGTGATTTTAATGGAGGATGGGGCCCAGGGCCTTAATAATTTATCTGTAATGCATTAAATTATAAGGTTTGGCAGGGTGCTAGGCATTGTGGGAGGTGGCGCCGTTTTTTAATAATTTTAAAGGTTTAGGGGCGCCTATTATAAGGATTGAGGGGTTTATGAAAATGAAAGGAAGAGGCATTATTTCATATGGGGAAGGGCTTAAAAATAGGTGGAGGTAGGGGTTTTATGGGTGTGAAGGGGGTGGTGTTTAGAAAAATGGGCTTAAGGCCTATTTTTAGACAAGGGCGGGTTTTTTAATATAAAACTGAATTTATATAAAAATAAAAAAATATGAAATGCTAACGCTTGGGTTTTAAATAATGTAAAAGTTGACTTTTACATTGTTTAATACATGTAAAGGGAAATGATTAATAGAGGGTGCTTCATGAGGGTTGTTAGGAAAGAGAAAAAATGGGTTTTTCAGAGGGAAGAAGGGAGGGAATGAGAGTGGGGGTAAGGTAGTGAAAATGAGGTTAATAGGCCCATAAAATGAAGTATTTTTGGAGTAGTGAGGTGAAACTTTTAGAAGTCAAAGTGGGAGAAATTTTCTGAAATAATTTGACTTAGGATAATGAAGGCAATGAGATTTCTAAAACTCACAATATTTCACAAATTTTGTTTTTACAAATCTAGCACCATTATTTAGTCATCTTTTGAGATAAAAAAAAAATATTGATGACTAGCAATATGGATCCAAAAGGCTTCCCCTCTTTCCCTCAGCTGAAAAAATCCAAATTCTCCCCTCCTTTCAATGCTTGATAACTTCGTGTAGCAATACAGGGACTTTCATTTAGCATTTTAGGACACCAGAGAAAAAAGTGAGAAGGGTTCAGTATTGATAGGTTAAGCTTGGAAAAGGCGAAGAAATGAGTGAGAATGATGTAAAGGGCCTAATTGAAGGTCTTAAGGGTAAATTTTGGGGCCTTGATGTTGACCTCCTTTGACTATTGTTGGAATCCAGAGACATCTACAATATTGCTATAGTAAATGAAATAGAGGTGCCTTTGATTTTTCTCTTTCTTCTTTCCCTTTTTTATTTCCCTTTTTACTCTTTTCTAATTTTTATTATGATACCTATATTACATTATATTACCTTTATTGTTATAACAAATATATATATATATATATATATATATATATATATATATATATATATATATATATATATATATATATATATATATACATGCCAAATAATTCATAAACCCAAATCCGTTAACCCTGGATTAGAACATAACAGTAGTTCCTTTGACCGGATCTACAAACACCATGAGTAGAAAACTATCATGCCCAAAATCATGTGCAAACCCATGCACAAAATCATAGGTCAGTCCACATGCCTAATATGGGGTCCCAAAAAAAATCCTTGGGATGCTACACTAGACACCGATAGGGGGGGATGTCACCCCCCTATTAACCCCCTTTTGCGATTGGCACAAACGTAGGGGTGCTCCCACTCCCCTCTAGCCCCCCGCTTCATACTTGCTTCTGGTCACAGAAATAATATAATACACACCCAACACTAATATGATGCTTCCCTCCTTTCACCTTCTGGTTCATTTCCTTAATTCATTAAGGAAGGAAATGAGGGACGGTCATCCTTTCATGGATATGCAATTTCATTTTACATATGAGTTAATAAAAAATCTTGAATTGGTAGATATAAACAATATTGAGTCTCCGTTCACATCGGATAAATTTTAAGACATGGTAGCCTAATTTCTCCCAAGTGTATGGAACAATCTCCCTTCTTACACCATTCTTATCATTAGTGGTTTGTTCATCTTAAGGAAAAAAATATTTTTTATTA
The DNA here is from genome assembly GCA_034641835.2 of Pinus albicaulis. NCBI lineage: Eukaryota > Viridiplantae > Streptophyta > Pinopsida > Pinales > Pinaceae > Pinus > Pinus albicaulis. The sequence continues at coordinate 1,324,606,284 of CM076579.1, forward strand.
TGGCCTTAGTCCTTTCCTATTTTCTCCACCTTGCCCCGATGGGAATTGTGGTGACCCTACTAAAAACCTCCTCACTTAATTGAATAATGTGGCCCTGTACTATGGTGATAGCATCATTTCTGCCTTGTTTCTAGAGGTTCAAAGAAAATTCATGGGCGATTTCATCATTAAAACATGTGAATTCTTAGAAAATGCTAACCACTAGTGATTGGAAAAAAATTTCTTGACATTAGGGTGTTGATGAATTATAGAGGGATCTATGGGTTCCCTACAATTGAATCCTCCTCCCATGGTCCCTATATAAAGTTTAGTAGAGTGGGAAAATGAATTTCCATTCTCTTCTACAGGGTTTGAAGTTCCCTATGCAATTGAGGTTATTGAGGACAAAAAAAAATCATAGTATTTTTATAATACTCAAGAGAGATAAATTCAAATTCAACTCAAGAAATTTTCATTCCTTTATCTTATCAAGCTCATCCAAAAAATAATCAATACTTCACTTTTCGTCTTGAATCAAATTAACGTTGTAGCAACTACATAAATTATTATGATAAATTGAGGGGTTCTATAATGCCTTATACAAAAACATGGCAGAGATATATTGTACTTACCGTTTCTTTGATCATTCCCTTTGATTCCTTGGATTTGGATGGAAATAATGTCCAAAATTAGCCTTCTTGTAGCACCCTGTAACTTTCCTATAGAACCCTATAAGAAATCTTGTAGCACTCTTATAGAATTATATGAAAGAGATATATTGGCTATGTCTTCCTTTAATGGAACTGGAAGGTCTCCATTGGCTTTAAAATATATTTTTTCATGCAAAATGACGCTATGGTGTCTAACTTACGTGGTTAGTGTTTGAGTGGATAGGATTAGCACAATGTATGAGTTGGATTAGGCAGGTTGACTCACTTCTTTTGTTCATCATATTCCTTATTTTGTTTTTCATTCGCATGTGTTGTTGATGTAGGAAATGACTGAAGTTTTCTACCAATGGTGTTCGAGACTAATAAAACAATATTGGCACACAAATTCTCTTCCTCTATGCATTGATAATATTTTTAAAGCTAGTATGAGTTTGTAAGATATGCTTAGGGCTTTACATACCTAAGACTTACCTATTTTTTCTTTTCCAAGTGATGTTGTATTTGGTGATTTAATTGATTTGATTTTTGATGTGGTTGTTAGAACTTTGATGTGACTATTGAAACTTGGATGTAATTGCTAAAATTTAGGTGTCACTGTTGGAAATCCTTGTGATTGTATGGAATTGGATGGTAGTTTAATTTTTGGGCTTGAGTAGTCCCTTCATTTCCTTTGGAGTTGTTATGTAGCCTTAATTGTTGATGCAGATTTCTTGATCTAGGTAGTAACAGTACAAGTGATATAATTGACCAAATGCTACTACTTCTTGAGGATTAAAAATCTTGTAGAAACCTACAAGAAACATTGGGGATGATCAAGCTCATTTTCTCACCTTGATGAAGTGTTGTGGTATTCAAAGCTCTCGAGCTAGTGTTGCAAATTTGATCCTGTAGGGTTGATGTAGGCTAATATAGGATTGTGTGTATTTCTATAACAACATCCTAGGCTTCTCATTTTCATAAGTTTCTCTAACTCTTTCCTTCAATTTTTTTTTAATTAATGGTGGAAATTTGGGTGGTGGGTGGACAGACTTCCATTAAGGGAAATGGGTGAAAAAGAGGTGGAGGATTGAGTTTTTGATGCATGGTGAGTCAGATAGTGGTGAAAAACTGAAATATAATGAAGTGGTTAGGTTATATGGATCCCAAAGGTAGTTGTTCAACGGAAAAAATTCAAATTTTCCCCTCCTTTCAATTCCTGATAACTCCGTGTAGCAATACAAGGACTTTGGTGTATCATTTGAGTACACTGGAAAAAAAATGAGAAGGATTCGATAATGATATGATAAGCTTGGAAAATGAAAAGAAATGAATGGAAATGATGTAAACAGCCTAATTGAAGGCCTCGAAGGTAAATTTTTAGGCCTTGATGCTAATCTCCTTTGACTATTATTGGAATCCTGAGACATCTACAATATTGCTAGAGTAAATGAAATAGAGTGCCTTTGATTTTTCTCTTTCTTCTTTCCCTTTTTTATTTCCCCTTTTACTCTTTTTTTTTCTATTTTTTATTATGATACCTATATTTCATTATATTCCATTTAGTGTTACTACACACATATATATACATGTTGAAGCATTCATAAACCCAATCCATTCACCCTGGATTAGAACATAACAGTAGCTCCCTTGACTGAATCTAAAAAATACCATGATTAGAAAACTATGATGCCCAAAACCATGTGCAGACCCATGCAAAAAAATATAGGTGGGTCCGCCCACCTAATATAGACTACAAAAAAATTTCTTTGGATGCTACCATGGAACCCAACATGGGGGGATTTTGCCTCCCCTATGATCCCCCTACTACGGTTGGCACAAACATAGGGGTTCTCCCGCCCAGCTTTAGCCCCCTGCTTCACGCTTAATTCTAGTCATGGAAAGAATATAACACACAACCAACACTAACATGATGCTTCCCTCCTTTCACCTTCTCATTCATTTCTTTAATTCATTGGGAAAGGAAATGAGGGACGGCCATCCTTTCATGGATATGAAATTTCATTTTCCATATGAGTTGATAAAACATCTTGAATTGGTAGATATAAAAAATGTTGAGTCTCCCTTCACATCAGATAAATTTTAAGACATGTTAGCCTAATTTCTCCCAAGGGTATGGAAAACTCTCCCTTCTTATCTCATTCTTATCATTAGTGGTTTGTTAATCTTAAGGAAAAAAAATTATTTTTTATTATGGATTTAGTCCTTTCTTATTTTCTCCACCTCACCCCGATAGAAATTGTTGTGACCCTACTGACAACTTCCTCATTTAAGTGAATAATGTGGCCCTGTAATATGGTGATAGCATCATGTCCCCGTTGATTCTAGAGGTTAAAAGAAAATTTATGGGTAATTTCATCATTAAAATATGTGAATGTTTAAAAAAAGCTAACCACTAGTGATTGGAAAAAAATGTTCACATTAGGGTGTTTATGAATTATAGAGGGATCTATGGGTTCCCTACAATTGAATCCTACCCCCATGGTGCCAATACAAATGTCACCAGAGTTGGAAAAGGAATTTTCCTTCTCTACTATAGTGTTTCAAAGTTCCAAGGGAAATTGAGGTTATTGAAGAAAAAACAAAATTGATAGTATTTTTATAATACTGAGGATAGATAAATTCAAATTCAACTCAAGAAATTTTCATTCCTTTATCTTATCAAGCTCATCAAAAAAATAATCAATCCTTCTCTTTTCTTCTTGAATCAAATTAAAGTTGTACCAACTACATAATATGCTTATGATAGTTTGAGGGTTTCTATAAGTCCTTGTACCAAAACATGCTAGAGATAAATTGTACTTATTGTTTCTTTGATCATTCCCTTCGATTCCTTGCATTTGGATCGAAAAAATGTCCCAAATTAGCCTTCTTGTAGCACCCTGTGGCTTTCTTATACCACCCTATAAAAAATCTTGTAGCACCCTGTAATAGATCTTGTAACACTCCTAAAGAATTATGTGAAAGAGATATCTTGGCTATGTCTTCCTTAATGGAAGTGGAAGGTCTCTATTGGCTTTAAACTATGTTTTTTCATAAAAAATGAGGCTATGGTTTCTAACTTACGAGGTTGGCATTTGAGTGGATAGGATTAGTGCATTGAATGAGTTGGATCCCACCCTCTACCTTCACGCACCATAGTTTATGATGAGTAGGCATGCAAACTTAGTTCTTTGATTCATCGTCTTTTTTGTTCCATTTTTTATTCGCATCTGTGGTTGATTTAGGACATGACTGAAGGTTACTGCCAATGGTGGTTGAGACTAATAAAACAATATTGGCCCCTAAAACCTCTTCCTCTATGCATTGATAATATTTTTAAAGCTAATATGAGTTTGTAAGAAATACTTAGGGCTTTACATACCCAAGACTTACCTATTTATTATTTTCCATGTGATGTTGTATTCGATGATTTAATTGATTGGATTTTTTATGTTTTTGCTAGAAATTTTATGGGACTATTGAAACTTGGATGTAATTGCTAAAATTTTGGTGTCACTGTTGGAATTCCTTGTGATTGTCTAGAAGTGGATGGTAGTTTAATCAGTGAGATTGAGTAGTCTCTTCATTTCCTTTGGAGTTGTTTTGTAGCCTTAATTGTTGATGGAGATCTCTTGGTCTAGGTAGTCAGGGTACACGTGATATAATTGAGTAAATTCTACTACTTCTTGATGATTAACAATATTGTAGCAACCTACAAGAAACACTGGGGATGCTCAAGCTTGTATTCTCCCCCTCCTGAAGTGTTCTGGTATTCAAATCTCTTGAGCTAGTGTTGCAAATTTTATCCTGTAGGGTTTATGAAGGCTACTTTAGGATTGTGTGTATTCGTCTAACAACCACATAGGCTTCTCATTTCATAAGTTTCTCTAACTCCATCCTTCAATTTTTTTTGGTGGTGGATGGAGAGACTTCCATTAAAGGAAATGGGTGAAAAAAAGGTGGAGGAATGAGTTTTTGATGGATGGTGAGTCAAATAGTGGTGAAAAAGTGAAATGTAATGAATTGGTTAGGTTATATAGATCCAAAACGCTTCCCCTCTTTCCCTCAGGTGAAAAAAATCAAATTATCCTCTCCTTTCAATGCTTGATAGCTTGATGTAGCATTTTAGGACACTGGAAAAAAAACTGAGAAGGGTTCGGTAATGATAGGATAATCTTGGAAAAGGTGAAAAAATGAGTGAAAATGATGTAAATGGCCTAACTGAAGGTCTTGAAGGTAAATTTTTTGGCCTTGATGTTGACCTTCTTTGAATATTGTTGGAATCATGACACATCTGTAATATTTCTAGAGTAAATGAAATAGAGGTTCCTTTGATTTTTCTCTTTCTTCTTTCCCTTTTTTATTTCCCTTTTTACTCCATTTTTCTATTTTTTTTTATGGTGCCTATATTTCCTTATATTCCCTTTAGTGTTACAACACCTATATATATATACATGTTGAAGAATTCATAAACCCCAATCCATTAACCTTGGATTAGAACATAACAATAGTTCCCTTGACCAAATCTACAAAATACAATGAGTAGAAAACTATCATGCCCAAAACCATGGGCAAACCCATTCAAAAAATAATATGAGGGTCTGCCCACCTAATATAGGGTCTAAAAACAAATTTCTCAGTACATTACCCCGACCCCGACAGGGGGGCCTTCCGCCCCCCCCTATGACCACCCTACTTCCCTTGGCAGAAACGTAGGGGTTCTCCCGCCCCCCTCTAGTCCCTCACTTCACAGTTACTTGTAGTCATGGAAAGAATATGACAAACAACCAATAGTAACATGATGCTTCCCTTCTTTCACCTTCTGGTTCATTTCCTTAATTCATTGAGGAAGGAAATGACGGATGGTCATCCTTTCATGGATATGCAAGTTCATTTTATATATGAGTTGATAAAAATTCTTGAACTATTAGATATAAAAAATATTGAGTCTCCCTTCACATCAGATAAGTTTTAAGATATGGTAGCTTACTTTCTTCCAAGGGTATGGAAAACTCTCCCTTATTACCCCATTCTTTCAATTAGTGGTTTGTTCATCTTAAAGAAAAATAATTCTTTTTTATTATGGTCTTAGTCCTTTCCTATTTTCTCCACCTCACACTAATGTTAATTTTGGTGATTCTGATGACATTCTCTTCATTTAAGTGAATAATTTGGCCATGCACTATGGTGATATAATCATTTCCCCCTTGTTTCTATAGGTTCAAAGCAAATTCCTCAGTGATTTCACATTAAAACATGTGAATGTTTAAAAAACTATAACCACTAGTGATTGGAAAAAATGTTCTTTACATTAGGGTGTTGATGAATTCTAGAGGGATCTATGGGTTACCACCAATTGAATCCTCCCCACATGGTCCCAATATAAATTTTACCAGAGTGGGAAAACCAATTTCCCTTCTCTACTACTAGGTTTGAAATTTCTCTGTGCAATTGAGGTTATTGAGGCAAAAACAAAATTTATAGTATTTTTATGATACTAAGGAGAGATAAATTCAAATTCAACTTAAGGAATTTTAATTCCTTTATCTTATCAAGCTCGTCACAAAAATAATCAATACTTCACTTTTCTTCTTGAATCAAATTAAAGTTGTAGCAACTACATAATATTCTTATGATAATTTGAGGGGTTCTATAAGTCCTTATACCAAAACATGGCAAAGATAATTTGTACTTATCATTTCTTTGATCATTCCCTTCGATTCCTTCCTTTTGGATGGAAATAATGTCCAAAATAAGCTTTATTGTAGCACCTTGTAACTTTCCTATAACACCCTATAAAAAATCTCGTAGCACCCTGTAATAAATCTTGTATGACTCCTATAGAATTATGTGAAAGAGATATCTTGGCTATGTCATCCTTTAATGGAAGTGGAAGATCTCCATTGGCTTTAAAATATATTTTTTCATGCAAAATGAGGCTATTATATCTGAACTATGTGGTTGGTGTTTGAGTCGATAGGATTAGCACATAGTATGAGCTAGATCCCACCTTCTACCTTCACACACCATAATTTTTGATGAGTGGGCATGTCGGCTCACATATTTGATTCATTGTATTTCTTCTTCCATTTTTCCTTTGCATGTGTGGTTCATGTAGGACATGAATGAATTTTATTACCAATGGTGGTTGAGACCAATTAAACAATACTGGCCCATAAAGCCTCTTCCTCTATGCATTGATAATATTTTTAAATCTAATATAATTTTTTGAGAAATTCTTAGGGCTTCACATATATAAGACTTAACTATTTGTTCCTTTCTAGGTGATGTTTGATTTGGTGATTCAGTTGATTGGATTTTTGATGTGGTTGCTCGAACTTTTATGTGACTATTGAAACTTGGATGTAATTGCTAAAATGTAGGTGTCATTATTGGTATTCCTTGCGATTTTCTGGAAGTGGATGGTAGTTTATTCTATGAGCTTGAGTAGTCCCTTCATTTCATTTGGAGTTGTTTTGTAGCCTTAATTGTTTATGGAGCTTTCTTGGTCTAGGTAGTCTAGGTATAGGTGCTATAATTTACCAAATTATACTAGTTCTTAATGATTAACAATCTTGTAGCAGCCTACAAGAAACATTGGGGATGCTCAAGCTTGATTTCTCACCCTCCTGGAGTGTTGTGGTATTCAAAGCTCTCGAGCTACTATTGAAAATTTTATCCTCTAGGGCTTATGCAGGCTACTATAAGGCTATGTGTCTTCCTATAACAACCGCATATGCTTCTCATTTTCATAAGTTTCTCTAACACTGTCCTTCAATTTTTTTTAATTAATGGTGTAAATTTGGGTGGTGGATGGAGAGACTTCCATTAAAGGAAATGGGTGAAAAATAGGTGGAGGATTGAGCTTTTCATGTATAGTGAGTCAGATAGTGGTGAAAAAGTGAAATATAATGAAGTGGTTAGGTTATATCGATCCCAAAGGCTTCCCCTCTTTCCCTCAGGTAAAAAATTTCAAATTATCCCCTCCTTTAAATTCTTCATAACTTCATGTAGCAACATAGGGACTTTCGTGTAGCATTTTAGGACGCCGGAAAAAAAAAGTGGGAAGGGTTCGGTAATGATAGGATAAGCTTGGAATAGGCAAAGAAATTAGTGGAAATGATGTAATGGGCCTAGTTGAAGGTCTTGAATGTAAATTTCGAGGCCTTGATGTTGACCTCCTTTGACTATTGTTGGAATCCTGACACATCCGAAATATTTCTAGAGTAAATGAAATATAGGTGAATTTGATTTTCTCTTTCTTCTTTACCTTTTTTTATTTCCCTTTTTACTCTTTTTTTCTATTTTTTTATTATAATACCTATAAGATGCCTTAAAGGAGGTTTCAACCTATGTATCCCCAGTCTATTTCCCTCAAGGGAGGTTTGCACCCAAGGATGTTTTTATTTTCTTATATTTTTTTCTTCTTCATGATCATTGGCTGCATCAAGGAGGTTTTTAGCCTAAGAACCTTCCTTAGGTTTCTCATACAGGTTTTCACCTAGAGTTTTTATTATTTTCCTTTTTTTTGTGTTAGGTCCCTAAAATACTAGTTTATACCCTTATATTTATTGTTAGTGTAGCTCCCTTATTGTTATTGCTATGCCCATGTACTCCCCATAGTGTTATTATTGTGCCCTATAAAAGCCCACTATTTTTATTTTTGTGTGCTTACATTATTATTGTTATGTAGGCTCTGATTATAGTGGGACGACTTAGACTCCTATATATAGAAAGTACGTTTTTGTCATTTGGATCATCCCAAAATTGTTCATTTATGTAATGTAAAGGAGGTTTACGCGTAAAATAGGCTGATTTCTAAGTCATTGACCTATCTTTTCTTCTATTTTGTGAGTCAGTTGCATAACATTTGGTATCAGAGCTTAGGATTCTACAGTTTTTCTTCTTCAAAAGGCCATCATACCATTTTTTCTATAACCTTTTTCTATGACGATTCAAAAGATAAAATATTTTCCACATGGAGCTGAAATCTTGATGAAAGTTTTCTAATGATTTTAGACCCTAGCTCGCAATATTTTTATGGATATGATTTGTGGAAGTTAGGTTTTTTCACACTCCAAAATTTCACTAAAACATGTGACCTACAGAAAATCATCATAACTTTCGTTTCAAGCATCGGATTTGAATTATGTAAAATTTTCCTGAATGTGCACACAAGAAAGTTTCTTTTATATTGATTTAACAGATGGATGTTGAAAGAGTGACACATGGAACATTGTACATGTTCACTCTTCTGAACTACTCCATAATTAGGTCATTGTAGGAGGCCAGGCATAACTTTGACTTAAAGAATCAAAACTGTTATGACCTATGGAATTCAAAAGAAGACTCAAAGGGCCAATACAGGAATGAAGTTAAAATATTAGGGATTTGTAATCATTGAGATACATCATGTTAAATATTGAGCTCCTCAAAAGAAATAAAAAGGTGTATTTAAGGAAAAGAAAATTCATAACTTAAAAAAAAAAAGTTTGAAGTGATTCCAAGGGCATATTGAAGCATTGATATCAGTATTAAGTTCTATAAAGCCTTCCAAAAACAATTCCACACTGACTAATCCTAAAAATATCTACTATGATGCATGAAGAGGAATAAGTGCAACATGATATATCAAAATTACGAGACCAAGTTCAATAAAGGTAGCTCTCGCAAAAAGTAACCAAAAATGAAATGGAATCTAAAATGGATGGTTTGAATAAAGGTATGGACACTAAGATGAATACCATGGAATCTAAGATGGATGAAATGGAAGCTAAGATGAATGGTATAGAAAATAAACTAAAATAAAATATCGAACACATGAAGGATGATCTAAAATTAGATATGGAAGGTTTGAAGGAAGGTTTCACAAAGATTCTACAAGAAATGATTCCTAACGAATAAAATCTATTAGATGAAACTCATAATGAGAAAAAAAGAAATTTTAATCATGACTTCATAGACTTTAATGTTGGATTTAAGACCCACCATATTCCAAATATCGATATGAGGAATTTTGATGGAAAGAATCTGGTAACATGGATACTACAAATGGAGCAATATTTTGATCCGCATAATGTGAAAAAAACATAAACCTTACAAATTTCAACTTTATATTTAGAACCCAATCATTATATATCGTATCGATGGATTTTTTGTCGCAAAATAATTGTCACTTGGTAAATTTTTATGGAAGAAATGATAGCATATTATGAGGATATAAAGAGAAACATTTTATTTAGCTGATTGATAATGTTGTGAAACCAGCTCCAAAAATAGAGGAAAAGAGATACCAACGCCTTAGAAGTAAGCCACTTCGAGGGGGAAACCTCCAATACTTTACATGAATGAAAAATTCTTGGATGATACAAATGATAAAACCTCCTTTCTATATATAGGAGTCCATGGGGCCAAAATGCAATCCTAGTGGTGCCACAATGTAATCCTAGCCGACATAACAATAATAATGTAAGGGAAAAATAATAGCACTATGGGGGTTACAGGGGTACAAAAATAACAATAAGGGGGGCTAAAATAACATAATAAAGGACTACACTATTAATATAGGGACTTAACATGCCCATCTCCTTCAAACAAGTGTTGTCCTCAACGCTTGATTATTTCTTGATGCTTCTGTATAAAATTCTCATCCTCCCATGTGCAATATTCTACAGGAAGGTTCTTCCACTTGCTGAGATACCATGAAATTTATCGTACTTTTAGAGTTCTTGTTTCTGTGACTGCTTCAAAACTTTTGATGTAATGTTGATCTTCCTATTGTTTCATTAGATTCTGCACCAAAGTTAGGTTATCCTTTGAGAGTTGGAGAACTTGTTGTTGATGCTCGATGTGATATTCCACTAATTTATTATTCATATTAGCTATTATTTGATCCTTCAAACCATCCAAATTAGCCTCCATTTCTTCTTTTAAACCATCTATGTGATCCTCGGTTTCTCTTCGTAAGTTCAAAATTTGTTGCACTTGGTACCATAATTTTGACATCTCATGCTGTAATTATTCCTCTTCATGCGTCATAGTATAGATGTTTCAGGGCTTAATGGGTATGGAATTATTTTTTGGAGGCATTATAGAACCTGATACTAATAAAAATTCTAAAATATGCCCTTCGAATCACTTCAAAGTGCTTTTTAAAGAAAACGTTATGCAATTTTAAAAACCAAATACACACTTTTTTCTTGCTTTTGAGGAGCTCTATATTGAAACTAAACTATCTTGGTGATTTGGGAACTTCAAAATCTGAAATTTTGCCCTAGGGTAGCCGTCTGAATCCTCTTTCGAATGCCACTGGTCTGACCCCATTTGGATTCTCAAGGCAAAATTATGTCCAATCTCCCAGAATGACATAACTATGGATTGGTTCAATATAACGAATTTGTATGACTTGCCACGTGTCATTATTTTCTCCTTTGGCTCTGAAATTTATAGAAAGGAAACTACAGTCTATGTACTTCCAATCACATTTTACAGAATTCCAATTTGATGCTCAAAGAGAGAGTTATGAATATTTTCCCACGATCACGTTTTTGAGATGAAATTCAGGAGCGTGAAAGAGAACTAAATTGCACAGATCATATCTCTGAAAATATTGTGCAAAAAGCTCTGAATATTTTTTACGATGTTCTTCAGGATTTCAGCTTCACACTTTAAAATTTTTAGCTTCTGAGCCTTCATATAAAAATCATTATAGCAAAAATTCTGCGATGACCATTTTAGGTGAAATTAAGGAGCCTGCAAAAAGCCCTAACTTCCACAGGTCATATCTCAGACAATATTGTGAACCAAGCTCTGAAATTTTGCGAAGATGTTCCTCAGGATTTCAGCTTCGCACTCTAAAAATTCCATCTTTTGAACCTTCGTATAAAAATATTTATAGTGAAAATTCCATGATGACCTGTTTGGAGCAGCAAAACCCTAAAATCCAAAGCTCTGATACCAAATGTTGTAAAACCAGCTCCAAAAATAGAAGAAAAAATATATCAACATCATAGAAATAAGCCACTTCGAGGGGGAAACCTCCAATACATTACATGAATGAAAAATTATTGGATGATACGAATGACAAAACCTCCTTTCTATATATAGGAGTCCATGGGGCCACAATGTAATCCTAGCCGACCTAACAATAATAATGTAAGGGCACAATAATAACAATATGGGGGTGCAACCATTATTGTTACAAGGGTAAAAAAATAACAATAAGGGGAGCTGCAATAACATAATAAGGGACTACACTATTAATATAGGGACTTAATAGATAAATCTCAAATAAAAGGGTTCAATGATAGAGCATATTGAGGACTTCCAAAATTTGAATATCAGGGTAGTAGATATTTCATAGGAGCATAATATTGATGTCTTCATAGGGATTTTGAAGGACAACATCCAACACAAGGTTCACCTTTGGGAACCCGATTCATTGGAAAAGCCATTCAAGATGGCAAAAAACGTTGAAGGAAAAATTATGGTAACAAGGAATTCTACGAAGGAGAACTATAAAATTGGAAATGTTGTTGCTCCTAGCCTTCCAAAACCTACAAGGTTAACACCACAAAAATAGGAGGAAAAAATAGCAAAAATGATTTTTTTTATAGTTGTGATAGCGAATACACAAAAGGTCATAAGTGCATCGATATGAAATATTTTACATATTAAGAAGAGGATGAATAAAACTAATAAGAAGAATCAAAAGAGGAGGATATCCACCAAGAACCAACCCTGGAGAAGGAAGAAATAAATCCAACGGTATCTCGTAATGCATTAGTAGGAATTACCACTCCTCAAACTCTCAATATAGAAGGATATATCAAGACAAAAAGGTAATAGTTTGGATTGATTCAGGTAGTACGCATAATTTTATTCATTTTAAGATACCCAAGGAATTGAATTGCTTCCTATATACAACACCAAAATGTCAAGTGATGGTTGCAAATCGAGGAACTATAAATTTCTCTAAAAAGTGTCATAATATCAAGCTAACCATGGGGGAATATGTATTGAACAGTCCAATGATTTCTCTTGCAATGGGTGGTGCTCATGTTGTACTGGGAGTCTGTTGGTGTCTCGTGATTTGGTAGACTGGTATACCAAATGACAACGAAACATGGAACCAATATTTAGAGTTCCAGGACCTAGCCTTCCTAGACTCAGAGAGGGATCTCTCTTTTTGTTTGCAAAGGATATGAACTTGTTTGCTTTGTAGGGTTGATTTTAGGCTAGTTATTATGTAAAAGTTTTGTTTAATTTTTGTTGGTTGGATATAATGATCAAAGAGCATAGATAGAATGAGGAAATATCTAAGTCATTAGGCAATGGATTCAAATGGAAGTCATGATAAGTGCATAAAAGGACAGGGGAGTATCATAGGGAAATTTTTTTAGGATAATGAGATGAACATTAAGGATAAGAATGAAAGGTAGGAAAAAGGGCAATTAAGAATCCTTTATCATGTACTTTAAACAAGAGAAATATTTCAAGGTAACTGTTTGAAGCAAGCCAAAGGATAGGGAAAACCATAGACTTATTTCGACAAACTTTTAATAAGAAAACCTTTCAGAAAACAATCCAACAATCAAAGGACTGCTTTCAGATAAAGAAAACATATAAGATAATAGTAAGAGCAACCTAAGATCAAGTAAAAATAATCTAATCTACTTTTGAATAACTCTATAGGGATCTTTCAAAGCAACCTTTAAAGCCATATCAGAGGACAGGGCACACCATAGACTTCCCTGGTTTTAGACTTTACTAAGCATACTTTAAGAATATCTTAAAAACAATATCCCAAGTTTTACTCAAGGACCATGGAATCATCATTAATTTCCCTGGTTGCACTCTATTAACATCATTCCTTAAAGCAACATCTCAAGCCATACCAATGAGCATGAACTTACCAAATATTCTTGGTTATACTCTATTGAATCATTTCTAAAATAACAAGCTAGATGGAACTAGAGGGCAGTTAAGAATCCTCCAATCAAACCTTGCAGAAGTAAACATTAAGATAGTGAAGAGCAAATAGAACTAAGGTGCTTTCAAAAGACATTTCTTAGCCTAAAATTTCTGCTCTACTATAACAAAGAAAGATGGAAACATAATGAAAATAGGAAATAACATTAACATATTAGAAGCACTTCACTAACAACAAAGCTCAGGGATCCAGTGATCTAGCCTCCTCCATCAGTAAACAAATCAAGACATCCACAAGTTCCAAGAATTAAATTTTCTTTCAACTTTCAAGAGACTATGTATTACTTCAAAGAGTCATCAAATGCCAAAAAAATAATGAGTTCAGATGCAGTATTTATGATACAAATGAGGAGGTGAAGCCTAAGATAGGGTCTGAGTATCATTTATTACAGAGTAAGTGCAATCCTAACCTTGAGGACCATGCAAGGCTCAAGGTAGGAATATCTGTAGCTACTTCTCTGTTTTAATAACTTCTATCTTAAATTCTAAGGAATAAAAGGTGAAATGTTTGACTTTAAGGCCTATTAATAACTTTTACAATAACTGTTTTGATAGAATAAAATATCTCTAACTCAGCCTAATAACTACCTAATACTTTTTGAAAGGAACAAAGCACCTAGGTGGCTAAAAATATCTTTGAGAGGAATAACTACTGTGAGCTGAGTCATTCAAACTTGTTGTGGGTTAATATGTCCTTTGTGTTATGTTTTAATATCTACCTTTAATATTTTAACTTTGATTTAACTTTGATAATCTTTCCCACTATCTTTATCCTTTGTCTCTTCTTTATGACTATTTGTTCATTTATCCTTTGTGCTTTTTGTCTTTTTTTAACTTTTGAGCTTTATCCTGTAATCACTATATGTTTGGCTAATCCTTTGTGTTTATCCTTTAATTTAGGATTAGCGCTTTAATCCTTCTTCTTTCTTCATTTCTTCACTTCTTCTTCACAGTGTTTTCCTTCCGTGTGTAGGGTAGGTGTTCTTCGTGGCTGCAGGGTTCTTTAGATCCATTGATGAGCATGCTTCCATCATTGATCAAACCCTGAGAGGGCCTTTGATCTCCTTAATTTTGGATTAAGACCCCTGGATTGTCATCCAGGGTTTAATTCATCATTTATTGACTGTGGGAGGGAATTTTGGGCCCTTTTGTGCTATTGAAAACCTACACATAACATAAAATTTTTAGAGTTTAAAACCTATGGGTGGGTTTTACAGCAATTTTTTCGGAGTTTGGAGCGGTCGGGAAGTGATTTGCGGAGGAGAAATGGAGTAGAGGGTAAGGTTCGGTATGCGGAACCTGACGGATTTTGAATAGAGGTGAAGAGATTTAAATTTTGGTGTACGGAGGGAGAAAGTGGTTTTGGAAAACCATGGTGGTTTATCACATGTGTCGAGGGCAGTTTGTGGTTTTGGATGAAACGTGCGCAATTCCACTGAGCAGTCGACACGTGTCCAGGCTAATACCACCCATTTTATGAAGGTTAAGAACTTTTAAAACCTAGCGCTATTTTCTGTACGACATACAGTTTTAGCCATCAGATCTCGAGAGGTGATATCGAGGGTGCGGAAGGGTTTGGGGACCGGCGCACAGGTGTGGATGGTGGAGTCGAAGGACACCTGGCCTAAGGTAAATGGTTTATGGAGTTTAGTGGAAGGCGGGGACTGGCTCGATGACATGGGAAGGTTTGTCACATTGTGCAGGGTTGTATTGATGTGGGATGAAGGGCAATGATGCGACAGTCGTAGCGTCAGGGCCCAAAGCTCTAGATCGACGGTGGATATTTCTCGGTGGAAAATACAGAAGCGAGGTGTGGTAAGGGGGCATGCTTTAATATTTCGAAGGTTTGGGTGGGTTTTGATAAGGTTTTCGAGCATGTATAAAGAAAAAGGGGTAGAGATGTAATTTTAAATGGGGAAGGGGCTAGGATATAGTGGAAGGTCGGGGTTTCTTGGGCTTGTGAGGGGGCTATGGTTACGAAAAAGGCCTTCAGGCCAATTTTTACAAAAAGAGCCGGTTTTATCTATAAAAATAGAGTTTTTATAATGTTTTTAAGGGTTCGAAAGGCTTAAAAAGTCAAACTTAAATAATGTAAAAATGGATTTTTACATTACTTGAGGCTTTTTTAGAGGAAAATAATGAAAAAGGGGGGTTCAAGAGGGTTTTGAGGAAGGGAAAAAGTGGGTTTTTTAAGAGGAAAATGGTTATAAATGTGAGTGGGGGTAAGGTGTTGGAAATGAGGAAAACATGCCTAAAATGATGTAGTCTTTCTTTGTAACAGTGGTATATTTTTAGGAGGCAGAGAGAGGGAAAAGATAGTAAAAATAGTTAGTTTAGGATGATGAAGGTAGTGAGATTTATAGAACTCACAATATTTCTCAAATGTTGTTTCTAGAAAACTAGGATTATAACTTAGTCATATTTTGATATCAGCAATAATTACTGATGACTAACAAAGTCCAATGGTTACAATCTTTAGGGATTATATCTTTTAATTTTCAAGAAATTTTCTTGATTTTTTTTTGGGAATGAATATAAGTTGAATTATGGGGTATCACAAGGAAACTGGGAAATATAATAAGATCTAATATCAAGAAAAAAATTCTCAAGAAATAACAATGAGGCATAATCACACAAGTATGCTCACTACATGTTCAAACATAGAAATACTTTATTTCTCCAGATCTTCGAAAAGTCTTGGAAAATCATTACAAGGTGTTTGAGACTCCCAATGGAATCCCACCTATTCATGAACATGATCATGTTATTCATTTCATTCGAGGAAGTGTTCCTCCAAACAAAATGCCTTACAAATACCCCAATGCCCAAAAGAGCGAAATTGAACGTATGTTTGCAGAAATACTAGAGGTTGGTACAGTTCATCCTAGTCAAAGTTATTTCTATGCTCCAGAAATATTGGTGCACAAGAAGGATGGATCGTGGCACATATGTCCATATTATAGGGATCTCAAAAAACTCACTATTAAAGATAAATTTCCCATTATTGTCATTGATGAATTATTAGATGAATTACATCGAGTAATTTACTTCACCAAGTTGGATCTTTGTTCAGGTTATCATCAAATGATAATCAAGAAAAAATACATTTTGAAGACAACATTTGTAACTCATGAGGGTCGCTAAATTTTTTTGGTAATGTCGTTTTGCCTTACCAATGCATCTTCTACATTTCAAGAGTTGATGAATTCCATTTACAAACCCTTCCTTAGAAATTTGTGTTAGTTTTTCTTTATGATATATAAATCTATAGCAAGTATTGGGAGGATCATATTCAACATGTTGACATGGTGCTCAAACTATTAGAGGGGAAACAATTATAATAAAAAACACCAAATGTTTCTTTGGAGTATAGGAGGTGGAATATCTGGGTCATATTGTATCTCATGAGGGTGTTAAGGTAGACCCTAAAAAAATTAAAGCCATTAAGGAATGGAAAATCCCTACAACCTTAAATAATTTGCGAGGATTTCTCGGGTTAACATGGTATTATCAAAAGTTTGTTATGATTTATCAGATAATAGCAACACATCTCACAACATTATATAAGAAATATGCATTTCCAAGGACTTAAGAAGAAACTAATACCTTTGAACATCTTAAATATGCAATGTGCCAAGAACGGATGTTAGATATGCCAGACTTGACAAAAACATTTATTATCAAATATGATCCATCAAGAAATGGAATTAGTGTTGTTTTAGTGTAAGAAGGATGACCCATTTCTTTTGAAAGTCATCCAATCAAACAAAATTATTAACAGAAAGATAATTATGAGAAGAAAATTTTGGAAATACTACACGCCCTAAAGAAATGGTGACCTTACCTAATGTGAGGACACTTCAAGGTAAAAACATATCATGGTAGTCTTAAATACTTTTTGGAAACAAGTATATATTCAGAAGAGAAAAAAAAATGGGTCACAAATATTTTGGGTTATGAATTTGAAATCATCTACAAAAAATGGAAGCTAAATGTTGTTGCAGAAGCGCTCTCAACAAAGGATGAGAATGTGGAAGAATTATTTTGTGCCATTTATATTATCCAGCCATATTGGATAGGTGAAGCAAGGGAGGAGTGGAAGAATGAAAAAGAAGGATGGACACTCAATCAAAATTTGCAGCAAGATCCCAATATATCTTATACATTTAGCTAGAAAATTGATTGATTATGGTACAAATATTTCTTATATATTTGTAGGAATTCCCAACTAAAAAATAATACTATTTTGGAATTGCACACCTCTCCCTTTGAAGGACACTCAATATTTTTAAAAACTTACCAAAAGGTCAAGAAATATTTTTTTTGGGATGGCCTTAAATATGATATTCAAAATTTTGTTGGAGAAGGTTTGGTTTTCCAATAAAATAAAGTTGAAAAAATTAACACCCAAAGTCTCTAACAACATTTATCCGTTCCAATTAAACATTGGGAGGAGGTTTCAATGGTTTTTATCATATGTTTACCCAAGTCCGAAGGAAAGAGTGTCATCATGGTGGTAATTGATAGACTTAGCAAGTATGCACACTTTTGTGCATTATTCATCCATTTAAATCGAACACATTTTCTACTGCATTTATGTAAACAATTTAAAAGTGACATGGAAACCCAAAGATAATTGTAAGCGACATTGATCCAGTTTTCACTATAATTTTTGGAAGGAATTATTTTCTTCTCTGAATACTCAATTAGCTCATATCTCATCCTATCATCCTCAGTCTGATGGGAAAACTTAGACAGTGAAAAACAATTTCGAAGGATATCTTCGTTTCTTTGTATCTAATAAACAAACACCATCGGTTAAGTGGTTACACATGGCTGAATGGTGGTATAACGCTTCTTTCATCACTGCAGCAAAAATTACCAAATTTATGCCACTTTATGGAAATCATCCATCATTCATCACATCATGTTTAAGAGAAAATTCTAAGGTTCAAGTAGTGGAAAATCACATCGAGCATCAACAACAAGTTCCCCGACTATAAAAGTATAACCTAATTTTGGCACATAATCAAATGAAACAACAAGAAGATCAACATTAGAGAGAAATAAGTTTTGATGTATGCAATTTTTTTTTTTAAGGCTATAACCATACAAATAAATATCCCTCAAGGAAGCTAAGAAGAATAATAAATTATCGCCAAAGTAATATGGTCCTTACAAGGTGTTGCAAATGATTGGTACTATGGCTTACAAATTATAGCTTCCAACATCTTCCTAAGTGCACCACGTTTTCCATGTTTCATGCTTAAATAAGGTTATAGGTGACAAAATTCTAGTTCAAAAAATATTTCCAGAACTTGACGAGGAAGTATAAATCATATTGGAACCCAAAGCTACAAAATTGATCAATTTCTGAGTATCTCATCAAGTGGAATAACCTACAAGATGAAAATTCCACATGGGAGCATGAGAATTTATAGAAAAGAATGCAGAACTACTTAATCATTGAGGAAACCACTTTTTTGAGGGAGAGGGGCATGTTAGGTCCCTATAATATTAATGTATCCCCTTATTTTTATTGTTAGCGTAGTCCCCTTTTTGTTATTGGTGTGGCCATGTAGTCCCCTTAGTGTTATTATTGTGCCCCATAGAAGCCCACTATTGTTATTGTTGTGTCCTTACATTATTATTTTCATGTAGGATCTAATTATATTGGGACTGATTATACTCCTATATATAGAAAGTAGTTTTTTTCATTTGGATCATCCAAGAATTGTTCCTTTATGTAATGTAAAGGAGGTTTCCCCCTCAAATGCGCTAATTTCTAAGTTTTTGATCAATCTTTTCTTCTATTTTGTGAGTTGGTTGTAAAACATTTTCTTTACCCACTTGTTTCATCAAGGGCTAGATGGATTGGGATATTTAAGGCTATTGTTGGGATTATGCTATCATATGTTGATATGTTGTTCTTAATGGAAAACTGCTTGATGAGTTTCCTTTTGATAGAAAACTATTTGTTAAAGATGTAAAAATGATGTATCTATAGGCCAGTGCAGATGTGACAGAAAAAGGAATTTGAGTCAGTGACAGAAAAATGATAAAGGTAATGTTTCACAATGTATAGACAGGTTTGATGAAGGCAACCCAATTATACCCACAGGTTTGATGAAGGAAACCCTTGTATACATCCAGAATTAGTGTATATGCAGTTTTGATGAGGAGAAGTAGCGTATACACGTAGGTACAAAGAAACCAAGTAGTGTATGTACTTACACACTCAGTTTATGTTACCATTGGTCCTTACGATGGTTTTAGCCCACAGTATTGAGCACTCTATCGTCTATTTTATTCCATCAAATAATACCATCGACAACTCTATTGTTTTGTCTCATGGTATTGGGAAAGGATCAAACTATATAAGGAGAAGAATATCATAGTGCAAAGGGAAGTGTATGGATTTTTATTGAATACTTCACTCTGAAGTATATTTGCATGCAATGGGTTACAGTTTATTAACATATCTGAAATAATGATGCACCTATGAATACAATGATGGATTGGGATCTGTAGACCTGAAATGACTATGTATTTTCTTGATCTATTTGTGAGATATTTAGGTCTATGATCTGGAACATGTTTACTAAAGTGAAGGGTATGACATGAGTAAGTCTATTGATCTAAAATGTTACGTAGCTTTGAATATTTACAGATCAATACGTTGGTTCATCACAGTGAAAGCACGTGTACACGTGGGTTCGTTTTAGCAAAAGCACACATGGATGTAAGGGTTTTTTGAAGCTTTTTGAAGAGGCTGTTTGATTATTTCTTCTATATTCCTACCATCTGTCAATGAATTCTTCATGTAGATCTGGGTTGTTTAATACTGTATGTGTTGCTAGTTGATTATGTACAAATATGATCAATGACTGAGTAATTGCATATGATGGATGTTGTTAACTGAATAAGAGTTCTGCAAATCTGAAAAATTAGGCCTAAATGTCTCATATCTATTCTGAGTTTGATCGGATTCTTAAAATTTAGTATATAAATATCTATACATAAGTTGGTGTGTAGGAAATCACGTATATACGTAGGTTATAGTAAGTGAAATAGCGTATGCATTTATGAATGATTAGAGTTGAAGTTTATTCTTCATTTTATTTCCGAAGTTTGGGTTTACTACTATGATTGGGTTACCGTGATCTCACTATTCTGTTTAAAGTTTGGTTGATGGCTATTAGCGCTAATAAAAAATTGAGTTGTATTGAAATTGTTGGACCTAGTGTGAAAATTGATGAAACATGGTCTAGAGTGGGTCTGAGGGTTGAAGCCTTCACTATGAAAGTAGAATATTTCTCTCAGTAGAAGTCAGTGTTCTGTTCAGGGGGTTCTAGCTCCCTTCTAGTAGTGGCTGGTAAACGAGATCAAGGGGTTGGAGCTCCCTTCTAGTAGTAGCTGGAGAACAAGAGAAGGTTGCAGCCTTCTGGAGGTGGGTGCCTACGTACTGATATCAGTCTACATTAGTACAAAATTGTAAGGAGTTTTCTATAGAATAAATATTTAAGAGAGAGACGATAGTAGCGGTGGTTTTCTCTTGAATTAGGTTTCCACCTTAAATCTTGGTGTTCATGTGTGATGCACTTTTGCGATGATTTATTTTTTCATTTTTGTACCGATTTACTACTTAACTATCTGATACATAATTTATGAATTGGGCTAAGAAATGTTTCTAAATATTTATCTGAACAGTAAGATATTTGGGTATACGCAAGTTTCCCTTAGGATAGCCGCGTCTATACCTAATTTGGCTAATCAAAGTCGCGTATAGAAATCAGTAAAAGAAAAGTAAAAGGTTATGATTCTTTAAAATACTCATTCACCCTGCCCTCGCCCCCCCTTAGTATTTTTCCTAACAATTGGTATCAAAGAAGGTCCTTTTGAAGAAGCTTAATCGCTAGAAGTAAGATCATCTAAGATGAGCAATCAAGATGGGATCTCGTCTATCATATGACCACTCTTTAATGTAAACAATTTAATCTTCTGGAAGATAAGGAAAATATGTTATCTTGAGTCTCTTGGAGTAGATGTTTGGGTCATAGTTGAAGGTGGTGACCAATATCCAGCTGTAGTTCCAACAAATCCAGCAGCAATGAAGAACTATGAAACCAATGAAAAAAATTCAATGCATTATTGGAGAGTTTGAATGAATCAAAATTTGTCTAAGCTATGTAGTTAAATACAACATAGGAGATATGGGACAAAATCATTCTGAGCTATGAAGGTGATGCCAAGGTAGAAAGTGCTAAACTCCAAACTCTCAGAATTCAATACGAAAATTGTAGAATGCATAATGATGAAATTATTGTTTCTTTTTACGTCTAGATGATATCGTAAATCGTATGAGAAATATGGGTGAGGTCATAAGTGACACCACTCTAGTAGAAAAATTATTAAGATCTCTGACTCCTAAATTCGAGTCAAAAGTGTCTAGTATTGAAGAAAAATAGGATCTAAAGACTCTTACTATTGTTCAACTTCATTGGATCATGACTGCATGTGAAATGAGGAAATGAGGTCCGTCTGATGTTAACAAAGCTGCTTTTAGAGGTATTACAAAAGGCAAGGACAAAGAAGAACAAAATGGATCAGGATATGTATCAGAAGAAGATGAGGTAAATTTTGTAAAGAAACTTCAACTAGACACTGGAAGGTTCAGAGGTAATCTTCCTTTTAAATGTTTTTCTTGTGGAAGAGTTGGTCAGTACGCTGCTAAATGTCCTCATAAAGATAATCATGAAAAAGGAAAGGATTTAGAAAAGGGTAATATGAGACGATTTGTCAATAAAGAACGTTACTATACTCATGAAGATAGTGATGGTTTATGGAATAGTGAAGAAGGAGAATCTGGTCAAGAAGTTAGAGAACTCATTGAATTTGAAGAAGAGACTAGTGAGGCTAAATTTACATTTATGGATGCTTTAGAAGAGAATGATTTTCTTGAAAAAATCAATCAATTGAAAATATTCCCAGAGAACAAAATAACCATAGATTCTCTAAAGAATCAACTCATAACAAAGGAGAAGCACAATGAGAAATTAGAATGTGAAATAGTAAGTGTAAGAAAGGAAATTGAGAAAGTAAAAACTTTAAATCTTAGATTAGCTAAAGGATATGAAAAATTAGTTGAAATTATCAATGTTAAACGATCTCCTCTTGTGAGGAAAGTTGTTTTATATATTGATGAATTTTATCAGTCAAAAAATTCTGCAGCTATAAGCTATCTAAATGCAGCAAAATTCAACCAACAAATATTCATCTCTCATAAAATGAACAAAGACAACGTCCAGGTAGATCATGATGGCTCAAACTCAAGGATAAAAAATAACAAAAATATCATTCAAAAGGTAAGAAATAATAGAAGGTTCTATGATCGCAAAAAAATCTTCTTTAATGGGAAATGTTTCTCATGTCATAATTTTGCTCACATAATTTCTCATTGTGTTGCATACAAAACCATTATGACCAGAGAAGCAAGAAAGAAAAGAAATGAGATGGGAATAAAGAAGTATACTTATAGAAATTTTTCTCCTCTTCAATGCAAAATGGAATGTTTATTTTGAAATAACTTTACACATGAAGAATCTGAATGCAGGAGAAAGAAGGACTTACAGTTTGAAAGCCATGACATAGATTTATTTGTATAAGGAGAAGAAAGTCAATGGTCCATTGATATTAGATGTTTAAAACACATGTTAGGTGATAAAGATAAAATTATTTCATACAATGCTTTAGATAAATAAAAGAATGTTACTTTTGGAAATGTCTCTCGTGCTATCATTAAGGGTAAAGGATATATTTTTCTAAGGTTAAAGCTAACAATTCTATGTATGTTGATGGATTAAAACATAACTTGTTGAGTGTGAGTCAAATGCGTGATCAAGGAAATGAAATTGTCTTTCATTCAAAAGAGTGTGTGGTTCATGAAATTGACATAGGAAAAATTTTAGTAAAAGGAACAAGAACACCAAGCAATATGTATATATTGAAAGGTGGCCAAAAGAAATGTTATCTAGGTAAATCTATAGAAAACTGGTTATGGCACAGAAGATTGGGACATTTGAGCTTTTCTCAAATAAGAAAATCAAGCAGGCTGAAAGTTGTTCGTGATCAACCCAACATTACTTTACCCGAAAGTACCATATGAAAATCATGCATATTCGGTAACAAAACCAGGGTGTAATTGAATGCCAAAGAAGGATCACCAAGTAAGCCTCTTGAACTTATACATATTAATTTATGTTGTCCTGTAAGGAAAAAGTCACCTCCTAGAGAACAATACTATGTCCTATTCATTGATGACTTTTCTAGAATTTGTTGGATCGGTTTATTGAAACATAAAGACGAAGAATTTGAAAATTTTAAGATCTTAAAAGCTTTGTTTGAAAATGAATTAGATATAAAAATAAAATGTCTTAGAACTAACCGAGGAGGATAACACATATCAGATTAATTCTTTTATTTATGTGAAAAATATGGCATAAAGAGACAAATTTTTATAGCTCAAACACCATGGAAAAATGGCAAGGTAGAAAGAATGAATAGAAAAATTCAACAAATGGCTCGTGCTATGCTTGATGAATCTGGGACTCCTGACACCTTTTGGGAAGAAGCAACACATACTGTGGTAAATATTCTGAACAAGGTTCATGTTCGTGTAAATAGTGATAAAACTCCTTATGAAATCTGGTATGGAAATATTCCCACTGTGAGGCATTTTAGAGTTTTTGGAAGGAAATGTTTTATGAAAAATAATGATGAAAAACTTGGTAAGTTTGAGCCTAGAGAAGATGGAGGAATATTTCTCGGTTACTCTTCTAGAAGTAAATCGTACAATTTCTACAATAAAAGACTTTGGAAGATTGTTGAATGTATTGATGTTGTAATTCATGAATCTCTCATGTCTCCCAAAAGGGAAATAACAAAAAATGAGGATGATGATGATGATGTATATTTTCCCTCATCGAATAACAACAATATAGAAGAAAAACCCAATGAAGCACCAAAAGAAGATATATCATAAAAGGCTCCATCCAGGTATGTTCAAAAGAGTCATCGAGAATCTCAAATCTTGGGAGAAATGAAATCAGGGGTTCAAACAAGAAGAACTCTTTTAGGATCTCCCGGTTATCTGGAATTCTTATCCACCATTGAACCGCAAAATGTAAATAAAGCTAGCAAAAATGAATGCTGTATTCAGGCCATGAATGAATAACTTTATCAAATTGAAAAGAATAATACTTGGGAATTGGTTCCAAGACCTAATTATAAAAATTTTATTGGAACAAAATTGATATTAAAAAACAAGATTAAAAAAAATGGAGATGTCATTAGAAACACATTTATACTTGTTTGTAAGGGGTATGCTCAATGAGAAGGTATAGACATTGAAGAAACATTTTCACCTGTAGCCAGACTTGAAGCCATAACAATGTTTCTTGCATTTTCAAGTTTTCAATGATTCAAGGTTTATAAAATGAATGTAAAATCTTCTTTCCTCAATGGTTATCTGGAGGAAGAATATTATATCGAACAACCAGAAGGATTCATTCTAGGAAATGATGAAAAACTTGTTTGAAAACTCAGAAAGGCCCTATATGGTCTAAAACAAGCTCCTCAGGCATGTTACTATCATCTTTCCAAATATCTTCAACGACAAGGTTTCACAAAAGGATCTGCAGATAATAACTTATACAAAAAAATTGAGAAAGATAAACTATTAATTATTGTTGTTTTTGTTGATGACATTATTTTTGGGAGTAATGAAGAATCCATGACTTAGAAATTTTCTTCTGTTATACAAAAAGAATTTAAAATGTATTTACTTCGGGAAATAACATATTTTCTTGGCTTACAAGTACAAAAAGAAAAAGATGGTATATTTCTCTCACAATAAAAATATCTCAAATAGATACAGAAGAAATATGGGATGGAATACTGAAAACCTGTGAGCACTCCAATAGTGATCGGATGTAACCTCAGTTATGATGATGATTTACCTATGGAAAATCATCCAAAGTATAGATATATGACTGGAAGTCTTATTTATCTACCTGGGACTAGACCATATATTATGCAGGCAGTTGGGATTGTTGGACGATTCCAAGACAATCTAATGGAGTCACATCTTCAGGCTGTAAATAGAATATTCAAATATCTACAAGGAAATCAAGATTTTGGTCTATGGTATCCCAAGAATTTTGATATTACACTTCATGCTTACACATATGTAGACTGGGCTAGAAATGTTGATGATCGAAAAATCACTAGTGGTGGTGAATTTTATATGGGGCCCCAATTAGTATCCTTGTTCATAAAGAAACAAAGTTTCGTTTCCTTATCTGCGGCAGAAGCAAAATATGTGGTTTTTGCAACATGTTGCACACAACTTCTTTGGATGATGCAGACATTAAAAGATATTCAAATTAAATATTATCCTCCTATCTCTATCCTCTGTGATAATACAAGTGCCATTAGTATCTCAAAAAATCTAGTTATTCATTCCAAAACCAAGCACATGCCTATCAAATATCATTTTTAAGGAGAAAAAGTTCTTGAGAAAAAGGTTAAATTGGAGTATGTTCCCTCCAAAGAGCAAGTTGCTAACATATTTACTAAACCTATTCCGAGGGAAGCATTTGAATATCTCATACAGAAGTTGAGAGTTGCCTCTATCGCACTCATCAAATCTGTTTGATTTCAGAAGATTAAATTTGGTACACAGTTTACCTGAAGCCTAGACACCTACATACTCTAATTTATCTCTATAAAATTTCATATGGATCTTGCTATTATATATGTTTTGGCTCTGTTGCTCAGGAGTTGATGGTTTCTATTTTTAGCTCTGGTGTTCAACTTATATTTCCTTTGCTTGATATTTATATGCTTGACGAATATGCTTTGATGAATTGGTTGTTGAAAATGTTCAGGATGCACATGTTTAGGGGGAGCCTTAGCCTTGTTGAGAATAATGCATTGTTGGCATTATGTTGGTTATTGAATTATGATCTCAATCTTGACATCCTTTGGTCTTGGTTATAAAAATTCATATATGTAATTTGATGTAAGGGTCATGTTGAGACCTATGATTTAAATATTGTCATATTCAATCATGTATGGAATTAGTCAAATATTATGTTTAAATTTTGGTTAATATCTATTATTATTGACCTACAAATTGAGTTGTGTTGAAGTTGTTGGAGCTAGTGTGAAAATTTATGAAACGTAGTCTATAGTGGGTCTGAGGGTTGAAGCCTTCAGTATGGAAGTAGAAGATTTCTATGAGTAGAAGATGGTGTTCTATTCAGGGGGTTGTAGCTCCCTTCTAGTAGTGGCTAGAAAACGAGATCAAGGGGTTGGAGCTCCCTTCTAGTAGTAGCTAGAGAACAAGAGAAGGTTGTAGCCTTTGGTAGGTGGGTGCCTACGTACTCATATGAGTTCGCATCAGTACAACATTGTAATAGGTTTTCTATATAATAAATATTGAAGACATAGATGAAAACAATGGTGGTTTTATCTCGACTTGGGTTTCCACCTCGAATCTTGGTGTTCATGTGTGATGCATTTATGTGATGATTTATTCTATTTTTTCTATGCGTGTTTACTGCTTAACTATTTAATACATAACTAATGAAGTGGGCTAACTAATGTTTCTGAATATTTATCTAAAAAGTAAGATATTTGGGTATAAGCAAGTTTCTCCTAGGATAGCCGCCTGTATATGTTAGTTGGGATAATCAAAGTCGCGTACAGAAATCAGTAAAAGAAAAGTAAAATATTGTGATTTTTGAAAATACTGAATCACCCCCCCTTAGTATTTTTCCCAAAAGCTCTCAATTAAATTAAGTGCTTTGGTTATTAAACTTGTAAATTCAAGTTTTGACAGGGGCTTCTTATAAAAATTTAACCTATAAACATTTTCTAGAAGTGGTATCTTCTCCTCATAAATTATTTGAATCTCAACAGAGCCATCATCACAACATTTCTCCATAAATTAAGGAACCAACCATCTGGTCACGAGTTTCCCTTTGAAGCACTTGGGCTTTAAATCATATAAGAGGGCCCAATCACCCTCCTAGAAGGTTCTCAACCTTATGTGCTTGTCATTCCAAACCCTTATCTGTGATTGACACACTTTAGTATGCATAAGATCATATAGCCTAAGTTCATCAAGTGCATTCATTTGTTGTAGCCTTTCCTTCTTGGCTCCTATTATTTCTAAGTCAAGTTTTGTTTCCATTCTCATTGTGTTATATTCAAATTCAATGGATAGTAGGGATTTATTACAATAGAGTAGCTTGAAGGGGGTGAATCTAGTTTTTTTCTTCCATGTATTACCAGAAACCCAAGTGGCCTAAAGAAGCATGTATACCCAATTCTACTTGTTGATGCTAACAACCTTACTGAAGATGCCTTCTAGTGCTACGTTGGTCACTTCCACTTCCCCATTTTCTTGGGTTTGATATAGGGTGGAATTCAAATGTATGATATGGTGTTGCCTCATTATCCCCTCTATAAGGTTGGAAGTGTATTTAGTTCCTTGGTTAGCGACTAGTTCCCTTGGGAAACCAAATTTTTAAAAAATGTTCTCCCTTAGGAATTTTTCCACTTTATGCTATATTGCTGATTTGAATTCCCTCACTTCAGCCCACTTGGTTAGATTATTTGTGCATACAGGGATAAACATCTTCTACCTAGATGATGGGTCAATTGGCCCAATGAAATCTATTCCCCACTTCTCAAATGACTCAAATGGCAATTGAGGTCGTAGTGGCAGCTCAACCCTTTGTTTAGACTTCCCCATTCTCTAACACTCTTCACACCCAACAATGTATCATTTATCATCTTGATTCATGGTAAGCCAATAGTAACGTACCTGAAGAATCTTGAAAGTTATCCTCTTAGTAGAAAAATTCCCTCCTTAGGTTCCATAATGGCATGTAGATAAGATGTAAAAGACTTCATATTCTCTCACACATGTCCTCAACATTTTATGAGGCCCCAATATGAAAATGTTCTCCCAATGTTGGTGTAAGATAAACTTTCCTTGGAAATTTTTCTCCTTTATTTGGAAGACATACTAGGATGGAATTTTCCAACAACCAAAAATTTTTCTATATCCACAAACCAAGTTGAAAACAAAAATTGGTCGGGAGGTTCCCATCTAGGAGCTGATAATCTATCATCTCTTCATTTTCTACAAATCAGGTTAATCTAGAAAAGAAATTTGCAACATCATTCTCTTTCCTCAGCTTTTCAGTAATGGTCATATAAAATTGTTGTAATAGAAATGACTGTATAGTAATTATAGAATTGAAATTAGGTTTATTCATCAAATACTTAATGGTTTCATGATTATTGTGCAAAAAAAAATCATGTCTCATAATGAAATTTCTAAATTTATTCAACGAATGTACAACAGACAAAAGATCCTTTTCATTGACGACATAATTGAGTTCAAACTTGGACAAATTATTATTGATGAACTAAATAGAATAAGACAACTTAGTTCCAAGTGCCCCAAATTTTCCTCCACTACTTTGTTTGATGCATATAATTGAATGTGGAAGCGAAAGGCCAAATTTGGCCCCCTAAGAACTAGTGTAGTTACCAAATTTTCCTTGAACTCCTGGAATTCATTTTCATATTAGATTTCCCAACAAAAATATGAGTCCTTTTTTATTAAACCAAACAAACATGAAATAATTTTACTAAAATATTTGATGAATATCCTATAGTATCCAATTAGTCCTAGGAAGCTCCGAACATCCTTTTGTTTATATGGAAAATGAACCATTATAATAATGTAAATCTTATGAGGGTCAACATGAGTCCCTTCCTTAAGAGAGGAAGTGCTCTAGAAAAATTCCCGAATTCATAGAAATTGACACTTTTCTGGACATAAAGAAAGATTCATTTCAATGCATATTTTCAAAAATTGTCATAAGTTAGATAGGGATTCCTTGAAATCATCTCGGTAAGGTGCGAAGTCATCCATATAAATTTCAATCAAGTCATGTAAAATAATAGGAAAAATACTCAATAATTCCCTCTAAAATTTCAAAGGGGAATTACACAAACTGAATGAGAGGGCCATAAAGGAAAATTCCCCCCATTGGCATGTGAAAGTAGTCCTATCCTGGTCATAAAGAGTGGTTTTTATGTAATTGTACGCACTGAAACCATCTAGAAATGAAAAGAACCTATTTCATGTGAGAGCATCCAAAAATTGGTCAATAAAAGGTACATGAAAGTGATATTTCTTTGTAGCCTTATTAATATCTATGTAATCGATGAATATTCTCCATTTTACATTCTTCTTTGGCACAATGACTAAAGGTGACAACCACTCATTGTCCAAAATAGGATAAATAAATATTGCATCTAACATTTTTTGCAATTTCTCTTTTACGATATCCTTGAGTGTAGTGTTCATTCTTCCTTGATATTGGTGAATGGGTTTGTGGCCTTATTTGATGTATATATGATGTGTATAGACTAAGGGGTGGAATCCCTTCATTACTTTGTAATCCCAAGTAAAGGAATCAAGGTGTTGCCTTAAAACAATGAGTAGGTATTCCTCTTTTTTCGCTAAAAGGAAAGGGTTTATTTTAAGAGTGATATAAGGGTAGGTTTCTAAAACGTTTACATTATCTTGATTATAAATAAAAGTGGTTAATTTTTCCCATGGAATTTCTTTAGGCTTTTCTAAAAGTTCCTCTTTTAGTCCATAAATTTCCATTCAAGTAGAATACTTAATTTGAAGAAAATTTTCAATTAGATTATCTTTATCGAATAGTCTACTACCAATAGTGGCTTCTACCATAGAAATGGGGTAATGTGATGATTGATAATTTTTTTTCCTCTTCTTCCTATTCTACCCACATAATAAATTCATTCTCAATAGGAGAATGAGTAGGGGCTATAACACAGGTTATTTTATGAGTTTCCCATTCTTTATTGTCATGTTCCCAACTCTACAGTTGATGTAGGCATAAAAAATAGATAACTAAGTTATTCTACGGATGAGAGGATATAAATTGAACTTGTTATTATACCATAGTACAAGGGAATTAGTGGGTTATTCACAAGAATCAATTAAAACCATGTGATCCTCAATGATGCCCTCATGCACTACTTTGGATATATCTCCAAGTTGCAGTACTATTGTGGTTTTCCTTAAGAATCCATGGAGGTTAATCTTAAGAATGGTCTCCCTAGTCATGAAATTAATTGAAATAGCTAAATTAATGATGGTGTTGGGAAGAACAATGTTGTTGATGTGTAAATCCACTATAGGGCTACTAGGAATTAGATATTTTGGAATAATAATATTCCCAAGAATTATATTAGCTAATTTCCCAATGACACTAATATTGGGGGCATCCTTCCTCTTCCTTCTTGGGCTCCTGAGACATTATTCCATAATTAATTTATTATAAACGGGAACATATTTGATGGATTGTAGGAGAGGGATTTTGACACACAATATTTTTAGCTCCCCTAGAATATTAGCTTCTTCAAGGAAGTGTGGTTTTGGGTGCATCAACCTTTTATGATTGGGAGGTTTGTTGGCTTAGTGAGTACTTTCTTCCTTCTATTATTCAATATATTCTACTGGAGAAGGTAGGTGATCATTAGGAAGTACCTTCCCAGATTTGAGGTTAATTTCTTGGATTACTACAACATAGGTAGGATAGGAGGTGTCTCCATTGTATAATTTTTGGGCCTACTTATTGTTTGGGTTCATATTAGGGCCTAGGTTAAGAATGAATTTGGGGTTTCTTAGGTGGATTATTTTTGTGTAGCTAAGGTTGAGGAGGGGGAATCATTCAGATAGATGGTTTGGATACCTAGGGCCTCTATCCTTGTTATGGATTACCCCATTGAGGAGGTTGGTATTGGTATGGGTGGAAAGGGAGAATGTTAGGTTGAGGATGATAAGGCCAAGGATAAGGCATGGAACATGGTGATTTGTTGTGAGGATACCAAGACCTAAATGGTGCTTAAGAATTATATCAAATAAGGAGGATAATTTATACCTTGAATACCTTATTGACATCATCTAGGGGGTCTTGTGGTGTCCTTGGATTGATGAAGAAAAGTTTCTTTTTTCCTTCTTCCTCTCCTTTATAGATTTAATTCAAACCAAGAAGAGATGGGCACTTGTCAGTTGAATGTTTTTCCTCACACACAAAGAAAATTTTCTATAATATTCAATGGGAACTCATTTATACATTTCCCCTTGGTGTATCTAACGTAAAATATGGCTAATGGAATTTTTTCCTCCTTTTTATTTTTCTTATTCTACATTATGTCCATATGTAGGGAAAAGGTATATAAAATTTAACTTTTACAATTCTCTAGCATACTTGCTATTGCATTCTTGATGGTTGATGTAGAAGGAAAGGGAATTACCAAAACCTGGCTAGATCTACCTCTTTTCCTTACAACTCTATAGAATTTTTTGAACATTATTTTTATTTCCTCTTAATTGAGCTCGCAAATATATCCATTCGATAACATGTTGAGGGTCTCCATAAACTCTTTTATGACTCCTCAGAGTACAACTAGCTTCATTGATTCAGGATCAAGGGTGTAGTTGACTCTTTTGTAGCTTAGTTAATATGTTTCTTCAATTTCCTCTAGGGCTCCATCTATACCTTGATTCATTATGAAGATTTCTTCTATGTATTATTTGTTTAATTATTATTTCATTTGAGCCCATGTAGTAATCCTTCCTTCTTTGAAACTCATGAACCAACACAAGGGTGCATCCATGAGGGTAGGAGGAAATAACTTAAGTTTCCACTCATGAGTGATGTAATCATATGTCCTACAGAATATATAAGATTCAATCATGAAGGTGTCAAGGTCCTCATAAGTCATTCCATTAAAGTGTGGGAGAGTAGTGGCGCTCATATTATTCCTCTTGGATTCCTCATTTGTATATTTAATAGGAAATACTTCAGGATACCTATTTGCAACCATATTCTTAGTGGGTGATGAAGATTATTCTTCTCCTATGGGTTCCTCAAATATTTATGGTTTCTCACTCATAAATGCCTCCCAACCCTCCATGGATAGAGTAGGAGATCCAAATTCATCAAAAAGTGAAGGCTAACCATGGAAAATTTTAGGGGCTAATATTCGTACGTGGGCTAATTTTCCATGGTTTTTCCAAAAAAAAGTTTCACTAATTTCCATTTTTTCTAAAAATGATTCGTCCAAAGTTTACAATATAAAATTATTTTACATTAAAATTCACCAACATTATATAAAGGCTATATATAAAATCATTATAAATTTGAATAATTTTACAAATACATCAATAAATATTTTATAGTTTTCATATTAGGGATTAGTGACATTCGCCAATATTTTAAACTTCGAGATAATTTTCCATCCTTAAAATTTTCCCTGAGGCTAACTACTTGTAGAAGTGGGTGTTTTAGGAAAATGTTTCCTTGAAGTTTCCCTAAATCTATGAGGGATGAAAAGAATGTAATTTTTTTTTGTCTTTTTGGGTATTTTATAAAAAAAAATACTGATGCAATTTTTTTTGCTTTTTTTAGGAAATGAAATGAGAAAGAACCAAGTTAAATTAGAAAACAATACATACTTCGACACCTCCATGAAAATGACACTAAAAGGTAATGAGCCCCAGTATTACAAAAAGAGTGATCCAACTCCCAAGGCTACCAACATTAATTATCAACCTAGGGTTTTTAAAAACTTAAGAGTTATCAATACAATATTCACAGTTGGAAAGGTTCTACTTAAGTTGAATTGAAAAAATGAAGTGAATCAGGATGCACAAATACCACTATGCTATAGGGAAGATTATGAAGATTTGGTAAGTGGAAAGAAAAATTATATTAACCTTGAAAGAAAATATATGTTTCAAATATAACCTACTATACTATAAATAATTACATGAGATGAAGGGAACCATAATATTATTTCATGAAAGTAAATGATACAAAGAGTTCCACATCTATCTTGTAGAAAAGAGATGATCAAAAAGTCACCCTAATCTACTTTGTCGAAAATAAACCTATTCTATTGGATGGAAAGGAATAAATAAACTAAATTATATTCTATATGAAATAATACAATAAAATGTTAAAGGGTTTTGAAGGTAAATCACTTTCATTATATCTAACACATAATACAAGCATTATAACCTAGTTGCAGAATTGAAGTTACAACTGTGAAACTAAAGTATATAGGGGGTGTTATAAAATATATATTCAAGGCTTAAATCACATTTTGGAGTGACAAGAAACGAAAGGAAACTATTTTTATGCAATTTCATAATAAGTTTGAAGAAATATGTGTGTTGCTACAAGATTGCTATAGGAGGGCCTATTTTCCTACAAGAAAGCATCTAAGATAAATATTATGGGATTTAGGATACCTTACCAAACCTAGGCCTACATAGTGAAACAACTCATGCATGGAAGAATCAAGAGTAGAAATCACCTATACCTTGGTGATGCAGTTTCCACCGCATAAGAAGTCTTGCAAAAGTAAAGAGTAGTCTAAGGTGGTCATTTTCATCCATAAAAAATGATGCAAATATATTCTATGAACCAATTCACTACATCTTCTCTTAAAGAACATGTTTAACTGAAGAAAACAAGGCGATTAAGTAACTATGAAACCACTAGTTGTAGAAAGAAAAATGAGAGTGAAAGGATTAGTTGAATTTAGAATAGAATCAAATTATACAAAAAAAAAACTTAAAAAAAAAACAAAACCACTTTTCGTGCTTATAAACAGATGGTACACAACCAACCTTCAATAAAGAGGTCACCTATCAATTTGGATGGTTAATCATTTTCCCATAACTATATTTGCATGAAAAATAAATGTACAAAGGAAGGGACTTGAGAAATTGGGTTAGGCCCTAACCCGAGGAGACTCAAGTATCATGAAGCAAGCTTGGGATGAGAACAAAATGAATATTTTAATTAACCTCATATGTGATTCTCATGCATGAAAGGTGTTGAAGGAGGTGATGCTAATGCATGGAAAATTATGCTAATATATTATATGAATCGATATATTGCATCCACACACAAAGTACATGTTCAACTAATGATAACAATCTCATTAAGTTACTGCCAACTGACTAATTAAAGAAAACAAAATGATAGCGAAAGGACGAGTCGAATTTAGAAAAAATCTACTTAATACATAAAAGAAAACTATTTTTGGTGCTTATCAACACAGGGTACATGACTAAGCTTCAAGAAAGAGCTCACTCATCAATACGTGGGGATAATTATTTTCTCATAACTAGATTTACAAAAAATCATAGCTAGACTAGATGTACACAAAATGAAATTATAAAGGAGGTGGATCCAACACTTAGATTGGGGCCTAACCAAAGGAGACTCACGTCCCTTGAGGAAATTTCGAGATTAGAACAAAATAATGCTTTTCATTAACCTCAAAAGTGTTCAATAATGTAAATAACAAGAAGATGTCTCCTTCTCTAATAATCACTATCATGCCTCTAGTTCGAGTCCCTAATGAGTTTCTATCAATTCTTATTTATTAAAAAAGTCAGTAAGGGGTAGCCTCCTTGAAGGGAAGACTCCTTCCCTCCAAAAATCCTAAAAGGTGGATTTGGTGTGTTGGTGTATTCACAACCTCTGAGAGGTAGTAACTTCTCATGAGCCATTGACTTGTTGATAAACCTGTAGCAAATAACAAGCCTATTTGATTATCTCTTACTAATATCCAATGTGTTATGGACATAAATCCTCAATATCCTTCACATTTAATGCACTAGGCCACAAGATATAATAAACATATGATAACCTTAGTAAGAACACATTATAACTTCAGAATGATACTATCAAATGTATACTATATAGGGGAGGTTAAACACACCAAAGGATGGTGAGATGAGCCTTAAATTATACATATTTAAGAGGCCCTTCACCAACCTCTTTCTAGAAGCTTCTTGGGAAGATTAACCATCTCATCAAAAGGAAAAATTAAATCAATGCTATTTTTCCTCTCAAGGCATGATAGTTTGTTCACTATCCCCCTTCCTTAAGCTCTATATTTTTTATTATTTTTTTATTAAGGAAATGAACATTATATCAAATTATATATTTTTAACTCCTAGCATCAATGTAGGTACCCAAATAGCATAAATTATTAATTTCATCACAAAATTAGGAAAATAAAAGGTGTCACAACACACAAGCATTATTGATAACAAAATATTACACATATCATTGTCCTAATATTTATCCAAGGCTGTTTTGGGTTCAATTAGTTTTAATAAAATTTAATAACAAAAAATTTGTTGAGGAGAATTCAAATCTAGGTCATAAGAAGTAAGTAAGTTATATAACTGAGAATGCTTCAAGAAACTTGTCATGCTTTCATTCAAGTCTGTTATAAGCCATCTCATAGTAACATCATCCAAAAATGGATTTCCATTCATTAAAAGTACATTACCCATGAAAACCATTCTTATGGCTAAAGGAAGAATCAATTACGTTTTAAGTTATTAGTTTTCTATATTACATCAAGGGCATACATTTCTATATTGCATTATTGCATTTTATTTAATTCCCCATATTCATGAAAGTATCATAAGCTAAATGTTCATAATATGTAGAATTGATATATAAATATGGATTTTAAGTATAATTATGTTTTCAAGAAGTTATCATCAAATCCTAAAGCGAGGTTTTCATTTTTCACTCTAGATTGCACATATTAAAGCTTGGCAAGATTTCATGCAAAAAAACACACAAGTTGTTTTTGTTTTCTTTTCATGTACTAATGTGTTATCTTAAATAAAGTATTACTCAATAACCTACATATCCATGATCTCCCAATACAACTTTCACTAATATATCCCACTTAAGGACGTGAGCTTTTTATGAAAGTCAATTTAAATAATTAACCTTCATATTGCCAACTTTTAACAAATTGACACTCTGGTCCTACAAGGAATTTTTTTTATCCTTTATGCATTTAAGGAATAGTTTGTTCAAAAATAAGAAAATCCATTCACGGAATAGTTTGTTCAAAAATAAGAAAGTGATTTTATGTAATTATCAAGTCACCTATTAGCCCTAAGAGTTCTACACCTTCATCTTAAATGAAATAAGCAATTTTTTACATATTTAACTTCATATTACAATTTATTAGACGCTTTTTTGAAGTCACAAAAAAGTTATTATTATTTTTTTTATTGCTGATAACTCATTACATAATTATTTATAACTCATATCAAATTATTAAAATAAATCATAACAGAATGATTTATGTATAATTATTTATGATTGATATTGAATTTTTAATTATTATTAATATTAATTTCATTCTTTTAAATATTAATAATTAGTTAATCTCAATAGTTAAATAATTTATAAACTGAAATATTAAAAAAATATTTATATATATCTTTCTCTCATAATCAAAACTAAAAATATAAAATTTCTTTTAATTTAAAATTATGACTTTACATATCTCACATATTTCTTTTAAACTTTAATTGTAATATAAACAATATAACTAGCACAATAAATATGTAGCTATATATATTTTAATTAAAACTACTCTAATCTATATCCATTTTTTTTTTATCATATTAAACATTGTTTTTTAAATGAGAAAGTGTGTTATATTTACATATAAAAACACATTTCAACTCCACATTGTATATTGCATATATCCTACAGCATAAACCATTTCAGATCCATAGCTCGTAGATGCAGTTCCATCCATAGGTAAGTCTATAAGTTTATGTATACATTATACAGAATGAGATATCAGATGATGTGTGAACCGTGGATTGTAACCGTTGTTGGTTGGAAAAGATAAGAGATTTATTTTTCTGCTCGTAATTTGAAAGGATTATATGGCAGTTTTAGCATCATCCAAGTGTTAAGTGGATTATTTATTTTAATAGTTCAATTATTTTTTTATTTTTGTAATTATTACTTTAAGTGGATTATTCAAAAAATTAAGACTATTTTTTATGGAAATGGTCATAGATTATAGACTTACTTAATTTAGTTGAATCTCAAAAAATGATATTTAATGTGGACAATTGATTACAAAATCATATCATATATAATTTTTCATTTTTTATTATATTCAACATTGGTTTTTCAGAAGATTTTCGGCTAGTTTCTTAAATGTGATTTTCACCAAAAAAATTTATACATGATTTATGGATCAACCTAAATTCCTAATATTGTTTTTCTATTTACAGAATATTTTATTTTTATTTTAAGAGGCACAAACACACTTACACTAACACTTTCACACTAGGGTGTAGAACTAGTCCATGCATGTTAACCATGGATCTACCCAAGAGCCTAGAAGGATCAAATCAATTAATCTATTTTAGTGGTTGGTAAATATGTAATAAATATAAATTTACAGTGGTAATTTTTTATTTTTATTTTTTGTAAATATGGTATTGCCTCACTATTTTCTATTCATAAGTTGCAAGAAGGTTACAAAATATAAAATGAGTCTATGGCCTCAACCTGCCGGTAGGAAACCAGGTCTGTTGGCCACCTTAAAGCGTTAAATGCCAACCAAAATTGAAACATTTTCATACGTCCATGTACTTCATTAAATAGTTGAGTATTAACTAGATTATCTACAAGTCTATTGGTTAAGGTATGTCCTTTCAAAAAACAAAAAAGTATCTAATCAACATAAGCAAACAAGAAGTCTATTAGCCTTCAGAGGAATCAATAGGTGTTGGATCTTTAACTGTGGATCCAGGCATATCCACTTGTTGCAGCTCTTGAAGTTGTTTCTCAATTTTTCCAACACGATCATCTATTCTACTGATGCGATCAGTAGCCTGATACTGAGTGATTTTGATATGATTCAACTGATTTTGAATATCCTATATAATCCTATATCAAATTCAGTACTCGTGGTTCAATATTCTCTTGACGAGGAGGAAAAATCTGCATAGGTTTGGCCAATAGGCACTTTACGATCAAGTAAGTATGCGATGTTTGATGAAACAGTGATAAACGACTGCGGGTATTACCAAGATCTGTTATAAAATCCATGAGCTCTGCTTCAACATTATTGTCTTCTTCATCAGTTTGAATTTCTCTCTCCCATCCTCGAATTTCCTGCCGAACCATAGATAAATTTCCCATATCATAGTGTGTAGAGAGGTTTTGTAAAACCTCCTATCTCATCTTCCTAACTCGTTTCCTGACGCTAGCTTTAGGCTGAAGCTACTTCTGTTTGCCTTTAGCTGTTTGGTTACGAGTTTGTGTTGTAACCATGATGGAAACCAGCCTAAGAATAGATAGAAGCAAGAAATAATACACCATTAAATGACGGTCACCAGCAACGATAGTAGCATATGGGTGGAGCATAATGCATATGAGCGCAACATCCAGATGATTGCCTCGAAGACAGGTTAAATGCAGACTGAGAACCCAATCCCAATGACTAATTGCGTGAGAAGGCACGGATAACAGCATATCCCAACTACGAGACAAGAAAAAACTGACTAAATGATTGAACAGCACAATAGTAACCACTGAGAGGCGAACATGCAAAGTCATCCCCCTCCTATCACTAGCAATATGAAAGAAGTAGACTTGCTCGAGATACTGATGGGCGTAATTGCTAATAGGAAAATGCCTACTACCTCTAGACAACGCAGAAGCCATAACACACTCAAACTTGAGATATACAGAGAATTTTAAAACCCACCTTGGCCATCAGTCGCTATAACCCTATCGAAATCAATTGTAATTTTTTATTATTTAAATTGTATATTTTGATATTTTATCATTATTAATATTTTATATAAAAAATCGAATAATTTACACATTTTCTTCAAATAACTACTTTATTTTACTTTTAATAACTTTTTCTTTTTTAGCCAAAATATATAAGCATATTATATGTAGTCATTAAGTTAGTAATGAAATAATTTAGTTAAAATGGATATTCAAATAGTTTATTTATGTTTTATATTAAGATAGATATAAAAATTTTGTATTTATTAATTGAAGACTAAAATTGAACAACTAAATTAATTTTAATGGTTTATTTATATAGTTATTTAATATTTTGTTTGTTAATATGAATGGAAATTAATTTTTTTCACCACTAACATAAAACCTAAATATATTGAATAAAAACTATCATTTTAATAAAAATTGACAGCAACCTAATTAGATCCATAGAAATGGTTATTTTAATAAAAATCAACCACCACTGCAAAAACATAATTTTTTTCATTCCCAATCACCGCCAAAGACAATATTAATAAAAACTATAGAAATCACTTCTGTAATAAAATCCATAGGCATGACTTCACAAGGAGAATTTCAACGTGCAAACTTATATTATCATATGAATAACGCAAAACACAACAAAATTTCACTCATCTCCCTTGGGTTAACTCATATCTACACAGTGGACATGAAAGTTGAAGTTTAAACCAGTAAAAGAAACAACTTCTATGGAAAAAATGATTGCAGCGCAATTGTGTACAGGCCCTCCAGTTGATAACGCTTCATGACAAATGGAACATAATGACCTATCACTCTCGTCATCACCGGTGCCTGCGAGCTCCTGAGAGATATACATGTTTTTAGAATTCTCAATAGCTGCGATAGTAGCAGTCAATGGATAGATGTTATCGTTGATAATATGTTTCTCCCTCAACTCAGTATTTAATTGAGAGCTTTGTTCAAATATTAAAGTCACCTGCCATGCCTTTGGGCAGGAAGAAAACGAGTACACAAAGGCAGTAGAATTTTGAGTGCACAACACTCTGCATTGAAGAAGAATGGAGATGAATTTACTCCTGATGGGCCGCAGCCACGGATTGCAGAAGAATTAACTCAGTGATGGGCAGAGCCGTTTTTTTTGTCTACGGAAGAACAGAGATTAGCTTTACAGAGGGGCAGATTGAGTTAAGACAGTCATCTCAGGCTTTAAAGCCCTCAACAACCAAAGTTAGTTTGAAAACAATGTCTTGTTGATGAAGAGGATGAGATGCGATGCGATCTAATCGCAATCGCAAATCATGGTTCATATAAGTTTTATAACTCAAATGTCTTACAGATGTGAAGTCGCGATGCGATGCGATTCAATCGCAAATCGCAATCGCAATATAAATGATCTGAAGATCTAAGTGTCTTGTTGATATGGCAGAGTTCCGCAAGCGGAACGTTTTAATATATTGAAACCATATAATAAATCGCCCTCCCGCATAGCAGAGGCCCGTGGGTCCACTTGACCACGTGGCAACACCTGAATGGAATCGCTTGGTTTCAATCGCAAGACTCAATCAGAGGGGATATGTTATGACTCTCGATTGAAGTCCCAGACCCAATTGTATTATTCACCACATTTTATGCGCCAATCACATCCGATTGTTCAATCGCAATCGGAGTTTTGTTGTTTGGTCGTGCGATTGGAGTGGCAGACCCGATGACATTATATGCCACAGTTGAATGGGCAATCACATCCGGTTGTCCAATCACAATCGGAAACTCTTAAGTGTTGGGCCCGATTGTACCGTTGAAATTGGCGGACCCGATTGAGTTATATGCCAGGTTTTATATCGAACCATCGCGTCCGTTGTAATCGCAATCGGAACTTTCGGTTGATCGCACACCTTTGTAATATGCTGTGATTGGAGTGGCGGACCCGATCCAGGTATAGGCCGGGGTTTATATTTTCCAATCGCAATCGGAATTTTTTATTGTGCACTTGTTTGTTTAAAGCACGGACCCGATTGTAATATACATTGCATTTAAATGTTTGATCGCGCATTCCAGCACATTATAGTGGGACCCGATAATTTCATATTGACTTTGTTTTAAGTCTTATATAGTTTTGTTGTAATGTTTTTTTATATACGGCATATATAAAAAGCCAAAAGGCTCGAGAGCCTGCCGTAACGTTATTTTTTTGCATTGTTCTCGAACAGCAGCGTGAAAAAAAAACACATAGCAGTGTGTTGACTGTTTGAAGACAGAGTATTGTTTTTGAGAGAGACAGAGAGTTCTGTGCACTGCGTTTGTAGTAGTCACCATTGTTGTTATCCCTCTCTGAAGAGGAAGAATTTGTAACAGTTTTGAAAGAAACAAAAGTTGTTTTAAAAGTCTGGAAACTCTGTCTCCTGTCAATTTTTTTTACTTTTCTGTGTTTAGGAGGAGAGCCTATTCTCTTCACTTGGAATTCTCAAAATTCCAACATGGTATCGAGCTAGTCTAGGCTCTTTGAAGATTTCAAAAAAATTTGGGCCGGTTGAAGCCGTCATCTCCGGCGAGAGTGAAAAGCTCATGAGGTCAAAGTTCAGGTATTTCTCAAAGATAATAGTGCTGTTGTCTTTTGTATAAAAGAGTTTGTTCTTTCAGTAAAGGAAAGACAATTTGTTTAAAGTTAGAGTTCAGTTTTGAAGCAATGGCTGGACCAAGCACTGGTATGAGTCTTGGAAATGTTCAAATTCCATAGTTTAATGGA
This sequence comes from Pinus albicaulis, assembly GCA_034641835.2. Taxonomy (NCBI): domain Eukaryota; kingdom Viridiplantae; phylum Streptophyta; class Pinopsida; order Pinales; family Pinaceae; genus Pinus; species Pinus albicaulis. The sequence goes on from CM076579.1 coordinate 1,324,648,430, forward strand.
AAGAACTATGATTATTGGGCCATTACCATGAAAGCCTTGTTTGTATCACAAGACTTATGGGAATTAGTAGAAGATGGTTTTACAGAACCAGCTGAAGAGCAGGCTTTTAATGCCTTAACTCAAGCAGAGAAGAATGTGTTGAAGAATAATAGGAAGAAAGACTCTAAAGCTCTCTTCTTATTGTATCAAGCTGTAAATGAGAGTGTGTTTCCAAGGATAGCAGCTGCTAAGAGATCCAAGGAGGCATGGGAAATTCTGAAAGTAGTCTATCAAGGTATGGAGAAAGTTAAAACAACAAAACTTCAGTTGCTGAGAAGAGATTTTGAAACTCTTTGCATGAAAGAGTCAGACAGTGTAGACACATTTTTTACAAATGTGATTGGGATTGTAAATCAGATAAGATCCCATGGAGAAACTCTTGAAGATAGAAGGATAGTGGAGAAACTTTTAAGAAGCTTACCCTCAAAGTTTGATGTTATTGTAACCACCATAGAAGAGACCAAAGATCTCTCACAGTTCACAGTAGATGAACTTCATGCCTCGTTGATGACTCATGAATAGAGATTGAGCAGAGATGAACACTCATCTCTTGAGCACGCCTTCAAGACCCAGTTGCCTTCATGAAGAGGAAGAGGTCAAGGTAAAGGAAGAGGAAGAGGCAGAAGCCAGAACAGAGGTGGAAGGAACAACCCTTCACATTCACATGGAAGGAGCAGCAGTCAAAGTCAGAGCCACGACCAATGCAACAGCCAGCAAGGTGGACATCAACACCAACATGCTCAAGGACAAAGGTATGAAAAATCCAATGTCCAATGTCATTACTGCAAGAAATATGGGCACTATGCCAATGAATGTAGAAAGAAGAAAAATGACATGAAAAATAGGCAGAATGCTAATGTAGCTTCAGAAGGGAAAAGAGCCATGGTAATGTGCGTTTAACTTGTAATGTAGAATGTACAGATAAAGAAGATTATGTTTGGTTCTTAGATTTTGGATGTAGTAATCACATGACTGGCAACAGAGAAATGTTTGTCAATCTTGATGAAGAAGTTAAATCTGAAGTGACCACAGGGACTGATACTAAAATCTCTGTCAAAGGGAAAGGCAGAGTAAGTATTCAAGTAAGGAATGGGGAGCAGAAATTTGTTCCTGATGTGTATTATGTTCCAGGTCTGAAATGTAATCTTTTGAGCATTGGGCAGCTCATAAACAAAGGTTACAATGTTATATTCAAAGATGATATTTGCACCATAAAAGATATTCCTCCAAGTAAAAAAATTATTGCCGAAATACAAATGACCAACAATAGAATGTTTCCACTCAAGCTCAACATTGACTTCAAAGGAAAAGGAAAGAATGTTGCAGCTGTAACTCAAGAAGCCTTCCAGAAGGAAGAGAAAGATGAAAATTGGTTATGGCATTTGAGATTTGGACATCTCAATTTCGGAGGATTAAATTTGTTGCACAGAAAAGGAATGGTAAGAGGCTTACCACTGATTAAAAAGCCTTACAGCCTATGTGAAGGCTGCATCTTGGGAAAGCAACACAGAGAAAACTTTCCATCAGGGAAAATCATAAGGGCGAAAGCACCCTTGGAGATAATCCACTCAGATTTATGTGGGCCGATGCAAACATCATCTGTTTCAGGCAGCATTTACATGCTGACCTTCATAGATGACTTCACTCGAAAAGTGTGGGTCTGTTTTCTAAAATATAAAAGCGAAGTCTTTCAGAAATTTCGTCAATTTAAAGCTCTTGTATAAAAACAGAGCAGACTTCACATTAAAGTCCTCAGAACTGACAGAGGAGGTGAATATATATCAAAGGAATTTCTGTGTTTTTGCAAAGAGAACGGCATACACAAGCAATTTACCACAAGGTACACACCGCAACAGAATGGAGTTGCTGAGAGGAAGAATCGAACCATAATGGAGATGGTGAGAAGTATGCTAAAGGCAAAGCACTTGCCAAATGAATGTTGGGAAGAAGAAAAAAACTGTGCTGTATACATTTTGAATAGATGCCCCACAAAAGCAGTGATGAACAAAGTTCCAAAAGAAGCGTGGAGTGGCAGAAAACAGGGAGTCACTCACATGAGAGTTTTTGGATGTGTGTCATATGTACACATTCCAGACAAATTGAGAAAGAAGTTGGATAGTCAGGGGGAGAAGTGCATTTTCCTTGGATATTGTGAAGATTCCAAAGGATACAGGCTATATAACCCGTCCACAAAGAAGTTTGTAATTAGTAGAGATGTGCAATTCATCGAAGAGGAAGCGTGGGATGGAAGCATTGAGAAAACAGTAAATGTCAAAAACTGTTTATCTCATGATGAAGATGATGGAGATGTGGTTGAGATTAATAACCCATCCATTTTCTTCCGGCGGTGCAAGGCCCGACGGGGGGGGGCCTCAGGGATAAGAACACCCGCGAGAAGAAGCGGTTGTGGTCATGTACACCTGAGAGGGAAAGCGAGAATCGGTCGCCATCAAGCACGGCCCACCAAGTGAAGAGGAACAAGATTGAGAAGCCTTAGAAATTTGCCTTGAGCAAGGAGAAAGCGGTCAGAGGTATGAATTCCTTATTTTCTTTGTATTGTCAAGTTGAAGCAGTCCTATTCATTTTGAAGATGCTATTAAAGATAGAAAATGGATAGAAGCTATGGACGAAGAAATTAAAGCCATAGAGAAGAACAAAACATGGGAGCTGGTTGATCTCCCAGAAGGGAAAGAAGTCATTGGCGTAAAATGGGTCTATAAGACCAAAAGCAATGCTGAAGGAAAGATAGAGAGACACAAGGCCAGACTTGTTGTCAAAGGATATAAGCATAAGCAAGGGATTGATTATGAAGAAACTTTTGCACCAGTTGCAAGAATGGAGACAGTAAGGGCAGTGCTGTCAATATCAGCACAAAGCAAATGGAAATTTTACCAGATGGATGTAAAATCTGCATTTTTAAATGGAGTTTTAATGGAAGAGGTATATGTGGAACAGCCTCTTGGATATGAGAAGAAAGGCCAAGAGCATAAGGTCTGTAAATTGAAGAAAGCTCTTTATGGGCTGAAACAAGCACCAAGAGTATGGTACAGCAGAATAGATTCTTATCTATTGGAGAATGGATTTGAAAATTGTGAGGGAGAACCCACCCTCTACATCAAAGAAAAGGATGGTAAGTTATTGATTGTTGTCTTATATGTTGGTGATTTAATTTTTACAGGTAATGATGATTATCTTGTCGAAAATTTTAAAACAGTCATGAAAGATGAATTTGAAATGACTGACATGGGTTTATTAAGATACTTCTTGGGAATAGAAGTGGAGCAAGGTGAAAAAGGAATTTTTATTTATCAAGCAAAGTATGTGAATCAAGTTCTAGAAAGATTTAACATGCAAGAGTGCAAAGCAACAATCACTCCCACAGTAATGGGATTAAAACTCAGCAGAGAGGACAACAGCAAGGATGTCGATCCAAGTTTATATAAAAGCATAGTTGGCAGCCTCATGTATTTGACTGCAACTAGGCTGGATATTATGCATGTTGTTAGTTTAATTTCCAAATTTATGGAAAATCCAAAAGAAGCACATTGGCAAGCAGCAAAGAGAATTCTGAAGTATGTGAAAGGAACAAAAGGATTTGGTATTTTATATACTACTTCAGAAAATTCAGAATTAGTTGGATACACTGACAGTGATTGGGCTGGAAGTGTAGATGATCGGAAAAGCACTTCCGGTTATATTTTTCATATGGGTTCAGGAGCCATTTCATGGGCTTCCAAGAAACAGCCTATTGTAGCATTGTCTACAGCAGAGGCAGAATATGTGGCAGCTACAGCAGCAGCGTGTCAAGCAATATGGATGAGAAGGATGTTGAGAAGTTTGTGCCAAGAACAGGTAAAGGGCATTGTGATTTATTGTGACAATAGCTCAGCTATTGCATTGTCAAAGAATTCTGTGTTTCATAAAAGAACAAAGCACATAGACACAAAGTATCATTATATCAGAGAATTGGTGAATAATGGTGAAGTTGTTTTACAACATTGTAAAACAGAGGAGCAATATGCAGATATCTTAACTAAACCATTGGGACAGAAGACCTTTGAATTTTTAAGGAAATGCTTGGGTATGATGAATAACCCAGCAGCTGACTTTAAGGGGGAGTGTTGAAATATTAAAGTCACCTGCCATGCCTTTGGGCAGGAAGAAAACGAGTACACAGAGGCAGTAGAATTTTGAGTGCACAACACTCTGCATTGAAGAAGAATGGATATGAATTTACTCTTGATGGGCCGCAACCACGGATTGCAGAAGAATTAACTCACTGATGGGCAGAGCCGTTTTTTGTCTACGGAAGAACATAGATTAGCTTTACGGAGGGGCAGATTGAGTTAAGACAGTCATTTCGGGCTTTAAAGCCCTCAACAACCAAAGTTATTTTTTGAAGCAGTGTCTTGTTGATGAAGGATGAATGCGAAACGAATCTGTATCAACGATCGCAAATCATGGTTCATATAAGTTTTATAACTCAAATGTCTTGCAGATGTGAAGTCACGATGCGATGCGATTCAATCGCAATTCACAATCGCAATATAAATGATTCGAAGATCTAAGTGTCTTATTGATATGGCAGAGTTCCGCAAGCGGAACGTTTTAATATATTGAAACCATATAATAAATCGCCCTCCCGTATAGTAGAGGCCCGTGGGTCCACTTGACCACGTGTGACTTACACAGATAAGATAAAACTGGTTTCAATCGCAAGACTCAATCGGAAGGAATATGTTATGACTCCCGATTGAAGTCCCAGACCCGATTGTATTATTCACCACATTTTATGCGCCAATCGCATCCGATTGTTCAATCGCAATAGGAGTTTTGTTGTTTGGTCGTGCGATTGGAGTGGCGGACCCGATGATTTAATATGCCACAGTTGAATGGGCAATCGCATCCGGTTGTCCAATCGCAATCGGAAAATCTTAAGTGTGGGCTGGTGCCTGCAGATTTAGGTAGCGGACCGAATTAGAGTTTATATGCCGGAGTTTAATATCGGACAATCGTGCGTCGTTGTAATCGAAATATGAACTTTCGGTTGATCGCACGCCTTTGTAATATGCTGCGATTGGAGTGGCGGACCCGATCCAGGTATAGGCCGGGGTTTATATTTTCCAATCGCATCCGCTTTCGGATCGCAATCGGAATTTTTGATTGTGCGCTTGTTTTTTTAAAGCGCAGACTCGATTGTAATATACATTGCATTTAAATGTTTGATCGCGCGTTCCAGCACATTATAGTGGGACCCGATAATTTCATATTGACTTTGTTTTAAGTCTTATATAGTTTTGTTGTAATGTTTTTTTATATACGGCATATATAAAAATCCAAAAGGCTCAAGAGCCTGCGGTAAGGTTATTTTTTGCATTGTTCTCGCACAACAGCGTGAAAAAAAAACACACAGCAGTGTGTTGACTGTTTGAAGACAGAGTATTGTTTTTGAGAGATACAGAGAGTTCTGTGCACTGCGTCTGTATTAGTCACCATTGTTGTTATCCCTCTCTGAAGAAGAAGAATTTGTAACAGTTTTGAAAAAAATAAAAGTTGTTTTAAAAGTCTGGAAACTCTGTCTCCTGTCAATTTTTTTTACTTCTCTATGTTTAGGAGAGCCTATTCTCTTCACTTGGAATTCTCAAAATTCCAACAAGCTTTCCCTGATGACTATCACAAAATTAGATGTATTGCTATTATCCTCCAACAGTTGCAAGATCCGTTTACAATTTGCGAGATTGCCACTCCATACAATTTGTTGGTTTAAAACATCCCTATACGAACGACTCCAATCCATTATATTTCTCATCAAAACAACATTTTCATCCACAATCATTGCAGTTTTGACAATGTTTGGTTCACCATTGTAATTCAGTGGATGCCACTCGTACTCTCCAGCGTCTCGAATTTCGTCTAATCGAAGTATCTCCACACTTTCCCAGGTATCTTCCACATGCCATTCATCACCATTAAATCGTCTGAAAAATCCCGATACCAAATGCTGCTCGGTCATTTTCTTGGTCACTTGCGAGGGTTCGCCCATTTCGTTTGGTTCTGGTATCGCGGTAACTGCAAGACTCTCTAAGGAGGTACAGTGTCATTATTTCGCTGAATCTGTAGATATTCAGTAATCATGTTAAATATCTGTTTGGTAGGGAGCCTCATACGAAACTGATCATCATCGATACTGTCTCGAACGCCAGCCATGAAATGATCGACTTCCCACACTTTGGTACTCTAAATGGAAAAAAAGAATTTCCTGTAAACTATACGTTGCTGTTCGCTTGAAAATTAGTACACTGTTCTGTTCTGTTTGATACATGTTATATATGTTCAGAATATTGATTTTATTGGCCGACATAACATAACGTGGTTCTATGGGTTAACACACGTTTACATGCGATGAACTCTCCGTTGTTCTTTTTAACCCTGGCTAAGTAAGCAGTTCAAACGCATGGAAAATAATATTATTTTTTCAATTCGATAAAGGTTTATCAACAATTTATTGTTAGACTACTTTTAAAAAAAAGTGTTTAATAGCTAAATCGTTCCTTGGCTAAATTATTAGATAGGGATTATAAGAAAAAGTCATGAAGTAACCCAAACACAATACTAATTAGCATAACAACATTTATTAAAGCAGTTTATAAACAAATCAATGTCATTTTATATGTTTAATGACAAATAGATGGTAGAAAATGGGGTTGATGAGCATATATCAATCACATTAATAAATGTGGTTATGTTAGTTACAACTATAGTGGGTGGCGTGGATTTATTGACCATGGTTAATTATGGTTGATGAGATTGACCATGGTCAAGTTTACATTAATGTTAATGCTAATGTGATATTATTTTTACAAAATTGGTTATATTAATGGTTGATGAGGTTAACCATGGTTGAATAGGGTTGACAATTATTGACCATAGTCAACAAAAGAGATCTCGACCGTTATGGTTATCCATATTCAACCATAGAGTCCTTCATTGATAATGTTAGACCATTACAATCATGGTTGGCCATGGTTGGTCAGATAGTAATTTTTAAGGATTTAATATATTTTCTATATAGAGTATTTTGGTTTGAAAATTCATACTTATAGAGAGAATGGCAATTTTCAATAAAAAACATGTAACTTGTTATTAAAATTAGTAAATCTTTGGCAAATATCATCTATATATATATATATATATATATATATATATATATATATATATATATCTGTGTGTGTGTGTGTGTGTGTAAAAAATACATGAATTTTTAACCAAATTGGCGAAGAATAATGGTTTATCATGTTTCATCATCGTTGACCATGGTTAACCATGGTTGATCATGGTTGACCATATTGAACCATTTAGACCTTGATCACCATTGACCATAATTGATCTTGATTGACAATATTCAATCATGGTTGACCATAGTGTGCCATATTCTACCATGGCTGACAATGGTTGATCATAGTTGATGACAATTGATGCTAGCATATTCCCGATGTTATCGATTGCCCATGTTTTACAATGGTTGACCATATTCAACCATTGTCAATGGTTGACTGTGGCTGACCATGGATGTCCATGGTTGTCCATGGTTGGCCATAATTAATCATTGTCAATGGATGACAATGTTTGACCATGGTGGAGAAAAATTTATCATTTTAAATGATTGACAATTCTTGACAATGGTTGACTATGGTTAAACATGGTTGACAATTGTTAACGATGGTTGACAATGGTTTACCATGGTTGACCAGATTTAATATTTTTAATGGTTGATAATGGTTGACCATGGATTACCGTGGCTAACATTCATTGAGCATCATTCACCATTAACAATAGCTCACCATTGTTGACCATTTTCAATAGTTAACAATGGTTTACCATGGTTTGTAAAATTTTTTATCTTGCTTGACAATGGTCAACGATGAGTTGACAATCGTTGAAAATGGTTGACCATGGTTGACGAAGTTTGATGAGGTTGATCAACGATTGACCATGGTTGACAAAAAATGTTATATTAATAGTTCAGATGGTTGATGGGGTTGACAATTGTCGAAGAGGGTTGATCATTATTGCCTATACTCAACCATAGAGATCATGTTTGACCATTATGGTTCACAATATTAAGCCATGCAGGCCTTGCTTGACAATTTTTTACCATTATGAGCATGGTTGGCCATTAAGAGTCAATATAGTATTGCATTTTATAAGTTGACTAAAAATTACCAAAGATGCCTATGCTTAATGATAGTTGACCATGGTTGATAATGGTTGATATACGTCGATCGACCAATGGTTGATTTACACTGATCATTGTTGACTGCAGTTGACAATGGTGGGCCATGGTTTACCATGCTTGAACATTGTGAATGGTTGACAATGGATGAAAATGGTTGAAAACCATTGACAATGGTTGACCATTAACAATTATTGGAAATTCTTAACCATGGTTGAAAATTGTAAATGATTAAAAATAGTGAATCACACAATTCCAGAATACTTGATCATGGTTGAAAATGGTTGATAATGGTTAACAATGGTTGACAATGGTTAACCATGGTTGACCATTGATAATGTTTGAGAATGGTTGACCATGGTATACATTGGTTGAGAATGGTTGAATTTTTTTAACAATGGTTGACCATGGTATACATTGGTTGAGAATGGTTGAATTTTTTTAACAATGGTTGACCATGGCTGTCAAACATTTTCAACCATGTGGTTGTCGAGGTTGACTATTGTTAAATGTTGTAAACACAGGGTTTACCAAGTTTGATCATGCTCAACTACTTAAACATTGACCATAAAGTTTGACCTTAATTGACTATGTTTGACGAATGTTGTTCAGTGAGTTTGATTATTTATAGTAACTAATAATATTAAAGAAAACTATTTTTGACCAAAGTTGAAGAGTGTTGATTGTTGAAAATAATCAAAAGAAGTCCAACATAGTCAACCACATTCGTAAATGTTGTTGAGTAATTTTGTAATGCCGCATTGCGAGGTTGGAGAAATTGCAACGTAATGTAACACTACGATAATGTTTGTCACATTTCAATGTTTGATATATTTTTGTACCATTCCAACATCACGAAATGTTCGATTATTAATATTAATCAATAATATTATAGGAAATATTATTTGGCCAAATTGGAACACTCTTGTTGATTGCTAAATATAGTGAAACACAGACTAGCATAGTCAACGACATTATTAAATGTGGTTGACCACATTTTCTAATGTCAAATTGTGATGTTTGATAAACTGCAATGCAATGTATCATTGTGAAAATGGTTGTCATATAACGATATTGTTTGTCACATTGCAACAATGTTCACACATTACAATGTTCAATAGATTTTGTATGATTCTGATGTTGTAACATTATTATTATTATTACTTTTCACCAACTTTATTAATATTAATATTTTCAGATTGAATGATTTTCAAAGAAAAGTATTTATGTTCGAGCATTTATGGATTACTCACATCAAACATTTTGATTTTTGATGTTTCAATCCATCAAGCTCATCCTTTGGACAAATATACAAAATATAATCACACTTTGGGAGAGAAACAGATGAGAGATGTAGGGTCAGAAAAGAAGAGATCTTAGGTTATAGGAATGTTAGGAAGTCAAATATGAGAAATTTAAAAATGAATATTAAAAGGTTTAAAGGAATTGAAGAAAATATTGATCAAAAGAAAAAAGGAAAAAATTAAATATTAAAAAAAAAAAATTAAAAAATAAATAAATATTAAATAATATAAGAAAATAAAATAAATTAACCAAAAAGAAAATTCAATTAAATATTCTTTTATTTAAAAGTATTTAATAAATTAAATATATTAAAGAAATATTTAATAAATTAAATATATTAATACAAATATATGATTTAAGAAGGTGACATAATAATTAGATCTTTATATATCATAAATTACTCTATTATTATGATAAATTATGAAAAATATAAATTAATAGAGATATAATAGTCATAAAATTAATACATATCTCAAATAATAAATATTAATAGATACAAATATATGCAATAATAAATTTTATTAATATATATAATATATATTTATGGTTCTAAAAAGAAAAAATTGTAATTTTCGTTAATGTTTATGAATATTACATCTTGAAGGGTCTACAAAAAAGATCAAGTCTTTCTTGAAAATATATAGACTTGAATGTCAAAAAACTATAAGGAAAAAACAATATCCTTACAAAAAATGTATTGTTATGTTAAGATCCCTATCTACCAACATTAGTCACTTTGAACTACCACAACCGAGAGTCACTAAAAAGTGCCACAAAAAACTGAAAACAAAGAAAGTTATCAAGATCCACAGTTGTCGCCCTTGAATGGTCATTGTCATCTATGAACGAGCTATGAAAATATTCATAGTGTTGTCCCTCCCTCTATTCGGATACCTTCCATATCGCTTGAGCTTGTTGCACACCTTCTTTAAATAGGCCACCAAGATTTTCATTACTTTCTCTGTAAATATGTTGACATGTGACATTATCAAAATGTTGTTTAGTCATCCAAATTTCTACCAAGAGTTGTCTAAGTGTGTACATATCGAAATTTGAAGCTTCATTGAACCAATTAACCATAATGTTTGAGTCAGTGAAAATCTTAAGCTACTGACTTTCCTTCTCAACTACGAAGTGTAAAATAAGTTTTAGGCTCATTAATTCAACAAAATTGTTTTTTCCCTTAAACTAGGCCAACTTTTAGGTAAAAGAAATGGTTTTCATTCAGGCGTAATATGGAACGACTGCCACATCTAGCTTATTCACAATATCCATTGAGATAAACTCAATGGGAAGTATGATATATTCTTTATTCATTGACTATACAAATTTTGATTTTTTTGAAACATTGGGAATGAGATCATAATGTTAGGATATTCCGACACATAGGAAATAGTTAAGAATAACTTAGTCTAGTGTAGAGTTAGGTAAAGTGTGTTTCTTTACCATGTACATTTGTAACTTATAATCCGATGGTCACATTTTGTAGTGATCCAATGGTTATCTCTCACCTCGGTATTAACGACACTTGATTCGTGGCTTGGCACCCGATTGGTCCATGATCTCTATTTAAAGAGCATGGAGGGTCATTTGTCCGATAACTGTTTATGAAAGAAACATATGTAACTTTTATTTTTATATTAATAAATTTCTTGAAGTGGCCACATTGGCTTAGGTCATGGACTATTTCCCTCTTTGAGGGTTTTAACCACGTGATTACACTGGTGTACTGATTTTTGATTTGTTTGTGAGCGGTGACCTTTGGTTCTTGATCTACGGAACTTACCCTGTAAATTCCTACATGTTATCAAAGCTATTTTGAGAGCCGCATCCATTGTTGATCAAAATTTGAAGCTGGTTTGGTTGCATGTGAATGCTATTTTTTAGATTTACTAATTCTGGACTTTTTTGGGCTTCGAGAATTGCTCGATTATGTCTGGAGCTTGTTACAGTGAGGAACGCCTTTTGTTTCATGCGAAAAGGCTTCCGGCTGCCCAAGTTATGACAGTTTAGCTCTGGAGGTATAAAGCATCTATTTTGCAGTTATATTTGTTAATAGTTCAGCTTATTTCGGTTTGTTTTTGTTTATTTTCGGTATTAAGATTTTATTTATTTTTCGGATCTATACCCTCTTCTTTGTGTATGCTCTTTGCTGTGCGCTGTGTGTGATATCAACAAATCAGAAATAGGAAAAGGGATTTTTTCGCTATGTATGCTCTTTCCCCGCGTCTTTGTGTGATCTCGGGAAATCAAAAATAGTGAAAAAAGTGATAGTTGCTGGTAACGCTAACCGAAAATCTAACATTTTGCCATAAGGCTTTGCATTTCATTTTTTTTTCTCGGTTTTGTGTTTTTTTTGTGCAGGAAAAGGCACGCACACCGAAGATTTAAAATAAAAATAAAAAATAAAAATAAAAACCTTCCTCCTTTCCTACAGTAACATGACCCTTTTACAATCTCACTTGTTGAGGGGTTAGTTTATGAGAATAGAGGTCTTGGGTTCAAGTATTCTTCTCAACCTTCTTTTGTAAAATGTTTTTGTTCAAAGAGGCAGAATTTTTTTTTTTTAAAGCCGCACTTCATCCCGTTCTCGTAACTATTCGGCATCTACAATTCAGATTTTTCAAAAGGCATAACTTCTTCATTCGGAAGCCGTTTTTTGAGCCGTTTTTTTAAAACGGTCTAATGTTTCGAGATCTTTCCATTGGAGCAGTTATTTTCAGCTTTTCTCAGCTTCTGTTTTTTATAAAATGGAAAGTGCATGCACGGTTATTCTTAACAGCACCAATTATTTCCAATGTCTACCTCACATGGTAGATATACTTAGAAGTAAAGGGCTTTATAGAATAGCCATAGGATAAGAAAATAAATCTTCCAATGATGATAAAGCTCATAAATGGAAAAATAAACAATATCAAGCACGAGGTTCGATAGGAATGTCCATTGCTCAAGATATTCGATTTTATATCCTTGACATTGACACCCTTGATGAAGCCCTGGAAAAGCTAAAAACTGTTTTTTCCATTCAAAATCAAATTAGGGCCCATCAACTTGAAAATGAGTTGCTTACTTTGGACCCCAATAATTTCTCCTCCATTGAATATTTTTGGTCCAAATTTAAGACCCTCAGAATTCTTTTAGAAGGTTGTAAGATCAAAAAGTATGATGGTAGTCTCATCTATTGCATTCTTACTAAGCTTGGCCCTGCATACTATATATTTGTTTCTGCCTTCCATTCCAATATAGAAGCCATAATTTCTTCAGGAACCACCTACAAGAATCCCTTTTTGATGCCTTTTGCGATTCTTTGATAAGAGAACAAGAAAAAAATTTACACCTTGGTCTTATCACTATTGGAAATGCTTCTAAGAAAGCCTTAGCAGCCCAACAACAACCATATCAAAAGAATCCCAAGAAGCAGTATCCTAAAAAATATGGTCCTAAACCAAATAAGGGCCCTAAGCAATTTCAACCACAAACTAAAAAATCAAATCACCAAAATAATAAGGTAAGTCAAAACAAAGGGAAGAAGACAGATAGACATTGCAACTTTTGCAATCGAGATGGCCATATAGATTCCAAATGTTTTAAGAATATGGAAGCCTTAGAAGTAGCAATGAAGAAGTGCAACATCAATTTGGAGCACTCTTCATATTCATCTTCAGGCATGGCACTTTCTGCTTGTGGTTGTCAAGCATCAAGATCTGGTTATGCATTAAATTTATCTTCTCCTTCTCATGAATGGCTCATCGCTTCTAGAGCTTCTTACCACATGGCTAAAAATAAATCCATGTTTTCTTCTTTAAATGATTGTAACACCAAACATATTTATGTTGGTGATGATAGATCTCTTAGTGTTGTAGGATATAGAACCATTCATCTAGATAATGGTCAGTTTATTGATGTACTATGTGTTCCTACCTTGTCATGCAACCTTCTATATGTTTATTAGATAACTCATTCAGGTGAAGGGAAAATAGTAGAATTCTCACCTCATGATGTTGTAATCAAGGACCTCAAAGATCATAAACATATTTTAGCTACTCGCATTGCTGATGATTCCACAAGGTTGTATAAGTTTGACAACTTTGGGTCATCATGTCTTCCCTCTATTATTTTTGCTCATAAAGATGATGTGAGAAAACTTTGGCATGAGCGATTTGGTCACTTAAACTATCGCTCTCTTCAAACTCTATGTAAGGAAAATATAGTGACTAGCCTTCCTATGGTATCTTGTCGAGATGGTGTTTTCTCCGGATGTGTACTCGGAAAACATCATTGAGATATTTTTGAAAAACGTGCCTCTTAGCATGCTTTAGCCCCTTTGCAGCTTGTGCACAGTGATTTATGTGGTCCACTTCCTGTTGTTTCTTTCTTTGGTTGCAAGTAATTCTTAACTTTCATTGATGATTTTTCCAGGTGCACTTGGGTATATTTCTTAAAACTCAAGAGTGAATTTTTTAACATGTTCTTGGCCATTAAGGCCTTTGTTGAGAAACAATCTGGACATCAAATTCTTAAGTTAAGATCAGACAATGGTAGAGAATATGTTAACAATAAATTTATCAACTTCTGCACTAAGCATGGCATTCAATTGCAACATACTGTTCCATATACTCCACAACAAAATGGTGTAGCTGAAAGGAATAATCGCACCTTAAAATAAATGGCTAATTGTATTCTTCAATATAAAGGGCTTGGTTTCAATTTTTGGGTAGAAGCCATTAATTGTGCAAACTATATAATAAATCACACTCCTACTAAGGTTTTAAAGAATATAGCTCTAGAAGAAGCTTGGAGTTCAATCAAACCAGATTTAAGTCACTTTCGTGTTTTTTTATGTAATGCTTGGGCCCATATTCCAGATGCGAAACATAAAGCCTTAGAACCTAAGAGTGAAAAATGAAATTTTGTTGGATATTCTGAAGATTTCAGAGGATATAGACTTGTTCAACCAAAATCCAAAAATATTATCATTAGAAGAGATGTAAAATTTGATGAAAATATATCAGCCTGCGAGCCTAGTTCGACCAGTGTGCTACCTTTGGCCTACAAGCCTGATTCAGCATATGTGCCACCTCTCTCTCTCTCTCTTCTATTTTTAATAGCATTCCTTCTAGTTCAGATGATTATAGCGAGGATGACAATCCTCCTCCAGCTCTTGAAATTTTTCCTTATACTCCACTGCTTCCAAGATGGGTTCACTCTACTCAGGATGAAGCAAGTTCTCTTGCAGGTGACCCTGATGATCAACGATGTACATGTTCTCAGTTCAAAAGAGCCTCTTTCTTATTCGCTCAAGTTCCAGAAAAACTTGATCAAAAAACCTTTGAAGAAGGTTCCGGTCATCTAGACTGGGATGAAGCTATGAATGAAGAGTATCGTTCTTTATTGGAAAAATATACTTGGGATCTTGTTCCTCTTCCAAAAGGAAGAAAAATTGTCAGATAGAGATGGGTTTACAAAACCAATTTTGAACCAGATGGAAAAGTGGATAGACATAACGATCATCTTGTTGCTAAAATATTTTCACAAGTTGAAGGCATTGACTATATTGAAACCTTCTCCCCTGTTGTAAAAATGAATTTTATCTACCTTGTTCTCTCCGTTGCTACCTCCTTTAAATGGGAAGTCGATCAGATGGATGTTAAATCTGCCTTCTTACATGGAGATTTTCATGAAGAAATCTACATGGAACAACCCCCTGGATTTAGCCACAAAGACTCCAACCTTGTGTGTTGCCTTTGGAAGTCACTATATGGTCTCAAACACGCTCCTTGAGCTTGGTATGAAAAAAAGGATAGATTTCTCTTAGATAATAGCTTTTCTAGGTGTCATTCTGATAACACTGTCTGCACCAAGAAAGTGGGTAATTACTTCACCATCCTTGTTCTTTATGTTGATGGTCTTATCCTTACTGGTAGTGATCCAAACCATATAATCCATGTGAATTCTAGCCTCAAAAATAAGTTTGAAATGACAGACTTAGGACACTTGCATTATTTCCTTGGTCTTCAAGTCTTGCAATCCAAGGAAGGCATTACCCTCTCTCAGTCCAAGTATGCCTATGATCTTCTACACCACTTTCACATGGAAGAATGTAAGACAACCCCTTCTCCCTTTCAGTCTGCAGTCAAGATTTTAGTCAACTATACTACCCCTAAAGTTGATGCTACCTTATATCGTCAACTTGTTGGTAAACTTCTATATCTAATCCACACCCGTCCTAACCTTTCCTTTGCCATTGGTCCTATCGCCCAGTTTATGCACCAACCTCATGAAAGTCACTCGAAAGAAGCTAATAGAACACTTCAATATATTCGAGGTACATTTCAGTTTAGGATTCATTACAGTGTAGGAGCATCTCCATTGTTGATTGGCTTCACTAATTCTGATTGGGCCGACGACCTTGATGATCGAAAGTCTACTACAGGATATGTATTCACTCTTGGTTCAGGACCTATTACTTGGTCTTGTAAGAAAAAAAGTGCGATATCTCTTTCTTCAGCAGAAGCAGAGTATCATTGTGCAGTTGAAGCCAACAAGGAAGCCATGTGGCTTCGTCAGATTCTGTCTGAATTTGGTCTTCATCAGCAGCATCCAACTACACTTTGGTGTCATAATCAGAGTTCCATTAAGCTATGTAAAGATCTAGTTCAATGTCAGCATATGAAACACATTTAACTCCACATATACTTCATTATAAAGCTCATTCATTATCATGTTATTGAAGTGCAGTATTGTCCAACCAATGATCAAGTAGCCGATATCTTTACGAAGGCTGTCACAGAAGTAAATTTTACCAAACTTCGATCCATGCTTGGAGTTTAGGAAAGTTATCATTAAGGGGGGATAGGCTCTAATGCCTCCTTCCTTCTCCTATTGTGTCACTTTTGTAAATCCTTCAATCCTATCCCAATTTTTTCTTAAGGGGAGATGTTAGGATATTTCGACACATAGGAAATAGGATCCTTTTGTGTCACCTTTCTAAATCCTTCAATCCTATCCCAAGTTGTTCTTAAGAGGGGATGTTAGAATATTCTGACACATAGGAAATAGCTAAGAATAACTTAGTCTAGTGTAGATTTAGGTAAAGTGTGTTTCTTTACCATGTACATTTGTAAATTATAATCCGACGGTCATGATTTGTAGTGATTCGACGATTATCTCTCACCTTGGTATTAACGACACTTGATCTGTGGCTTAACACCCGATTGGTCCATGATCTCTATTTAAATATCATGGAGGGACATTTATCCGGTAACCGTTTATGAGAGAAAAATATGTAACTTTTCCTTTTATATTAATAAATTTCCTAAAGTGGCCGCGTTGGCTCAGGCTGTGGACTGTTTCCCTCTTTGAGGGTTTTAACCATGTGATTATACTAGTGTACTTATTTGTGATATGTTTTTGAGCGGTGACCTTTGGTTCTTGATCTACGGAACTTACCCTATAAATTCCTACACATAAAATGTTAATATCTGAGCAATCACTGATTCTTGTCGTAGATCATTATCCATGAATATTTTTCGATTCCTTTACAACCATACACCTGCGCTAATAAGTGGAGGGGGGTTTCTTAATTTTTTAGGATTTACAGAATCCCACAAATTCTTCTAGGAATACCTAAATAAAACCCCATGCCACTGGTAGGATAAAAGAAGTTTGTTGCATACTTTTGTCCAGCTATGGCTCTCCAAAGGGCATGAAACAAAACAATTATACATGTCTCTTCTTTAGTTGATCTACACAAAGGAGGCCAACTAGGTCATGCAAAGTTCCTTTTTTTTTCAATAATTCACTAGTAGGGAGTTTATTTTTAATAAGATTCCAAAGGAAGAGTCTTTCCTTTGTTGGACATTTAAATCTCCATATCAATTTCCACCACCATTTTGGAGCCTCAGAAGATCTATCCACAATAATAAAGAGGAAAAATTCCTTAGGCCTATATTCCCCTAAGGCTGAGTGAATACATTGAAGCTCATCTGGGATGTTTTATAATCGTACATGTGAGGAGCTTAGTGACATGATATAATTAAACTAGTTGTGATTACATTCTTTCAAAATATTTAGATATTGGAGATGTTTGCATCATTTTTCCCATATAGATGAGGAGTTAGGGTCCACAACCTAATGCAAGGTACATCTACCTCGGCATTCAATAGGAACTTAATAATTTTGATAGGCAAGTGATGCATGTATCTACATCCAATTCACAGATCTTGACCAATATGAAAATTCCCCCCATAACCTACCTTCCATGCCAAACCATGCTTAATCACAGGAAAGGATTCCAAAATAAATTTCCATACCACACAGACATTCCTTTGACTTCTATTGGAATTTATGATTGACATTTATAAAGAATAAGGGAAGAAATACTTGTTCTATATAACATGGGTCCATAAATTGTAGTGGATAGTAATCTCCATTGCACTTTTTCTGCCAATGATTTAGATAAATAGTGGAGGTTTTTAAAATCACACGATCGCCGCATTTTATGAAGTGTAATCAAGTCCCATTTTACCCAAGGAAAAAATAAGTCATCCTTTAGACCCCTCCATAGAAAGCTATTATAAAACTTGATAATCCTATTTAAAATTCCTTGAGGAATGCATGGTAATGACATCTAGAAAACAAATATGGCTTCCAACACAAACTTTATAAGGACTGATATTCCCAGTTGATAAAACCATCTAAAACTCCAACCCTAAAGAGTTTTCTTAATGTTGGATAATAACCATTTCCAATATTATTTCTTGTACCAATTTTTTTTTAAGTGGAAGCCAAGATACTTCAAGATATTAACAAAATCTAATAGATGTTATTGGAAAAAATATTGGGCATAGGAAATATCTCTTTGAGTACACCCGATAACATAAACCAAAGGTTTTTTTCCATTTACCTCAATTTCGGTACATTTTCGGAATAAATAAAGGACATCCTTGATAACGTTTGAGTCTCTATGTGTACCATTACTAAAAAATATTAGATCATAAAAACAAACAGATGTGAAGCATACATTTCTTTTGCCACCATTTTCCCCTTTAAAAATCCCCTATCTTTTTCATCCCCAATAATCCTATTCAATCCTTTTTCAATAAAGAGAACTAAAAGAGGGGATAAGGGGCATCCCTAAGGGAGGCCCCTTTCTCCATGAAAAAAATATGATACACATACATTTATTAATATTTCAAAGGAAACAAAAGATATGCAACACATGATGTAGGATATGAAATTAACTTTGAAACTAAGGTGTGTGAGAGTAAATCTAATATAGATCCAACTGAGTCTATCATATGCTTTAAATAAGTCAGTTTTGAGAATCATACCTTTGAAGTATTTTGTTTTCAAGCTATGAAGGCCTTCCTACATTACCCCAATACCTTCATGTATTTTTCTTCCATGTAGAAAATAAAATTGTTCCTTTTATATCATCTTGGATAAGATTGGCTTCAGAATGTTTCCGATAACATATTCAATGATCTTGTAAATACTATTGCATAGTGAAATCAGCCAGAAATATTCAAAAGAGTTGTGACAGCCCATGTTCAATGTAAGGGTAATAAAAGTGGTATTGAAAGCATCAAAAAATTTTCCTGATCTTTTGCATTCTTACACTAATTTGAACAAGTTGTATCAAATAAAATCCAAAAATTCAGTAAAATGTTCCATAGCCCATCCATCAGGATCAGGGCTCTTGTATTTTTGAAAACCATGTAGAACTTTCTCGAGTTCTTCTATAGTGATTGGTTCCCTTAGCAATATGTTCTCTTCTTCATGCACAAATATAGGGAAATGACGAGCTATATTTTTCACATATGTGATGGATTCCTCCCTAGTTGCCCTGAAAATTTTTCTAAAGTGATCAATAACCATTATAGACAAGCCCTTGAAGTCTGAAACCAATCTTCCATCCTAGTCCTTCAAAGCCAAAATGGTGTTAATGGCCCTCCTGCCTCTTACAAACTACTGAAAACGTTTTGTATTATCATCCCCTACTTCCATCTAAATAGATCGACTCTTCAATCTCCAAATTCTTCTCATTCTTTCAAATTTTTGCTTCTAGATTCTTCCAACTGAATAATTTGTAGTTTTTCTTCCTCATTTTGATAGCCTCCCATAGTAGGATAGTCCAGCAACTCTAAAACTAGTTTGATTTGTTGAATGGACTCATATTTTAGAGCTTTCTCCTTTGCCCAAGTTGTGGTAGCCCTATTTAAATAATTTATGATCCAGGTGGATATTGGTTTCCACCCACCTACTCCACTTAGCCCCTCACCATTGTCTCTTTCAATTTTAAAGTTTCCTTAATTATAACACAATTTACTATTTTTAGCATTTTTAAAGGTCTTGAACATTCAAAGCTGTTTTTAGGCCCTCGAGAAAAAAGGAACACTATGATGGATAAATTTTCCCATATCCATCAATGAATACCCACCAACGATGCATATTCATCCAATAGACACTCTGGAGGTGCCACTCCTTTCAAGGTACAAGTAAACTTCAACATTCCTGTATTTGAAGGCTAGATAGATGTAGACACCATAGATAGATGGTTGAATTTTCTAGAAGGTTATTTCTCAGTCCATGATTTCTTCAACTGAAAAGTATTACTTTTTCACTTCTCAAAGTTTCCCCCCATGTCAAATACTGGTGGGAAACCTACTATGACGAAAAGTTCAAGAGGGAACCCTCTATATTCTTGGCCGCAACCACTTGGAATTCATTCTGAGACGACATCAAGGAACTGTATTACCCCGTGGGGAGCTACGAGGACAGGTACATCCAATGGACCACATTGAAGATGCAAAGGGTTCATGAACTACATGAGATTTGGTTGGTACAACAAGTTATAAGGATAGACTGTGATAGCCAAAGTGAAATTTTTTTGGTTAAGAACCCTGCTTATCACTCAAGGAAAAATCACATTGATGTTCATTATCACTCTGTTAGAGATATGGTTGAGGCTAAAAGGGTGTTGCTGGTAAAGGTGGACACTTTGAAGAATGTTGCAGGTGCATTGACGAAGTTTGTGAGCACTCAAAAGTTCTCTTGGCGTAGAGAAACAATGGGTGTTGAAGAATTGGGCCAATGACTAAGCTCTCATGTGGATCCCTACGGAAAGAAGACAACAAGTGGGAGAATTTTGGGTATGTGCTATATTCTTTCGATGACTAATCACTCGCGGGGTGGTAAGAGGGGTGGAGATAGCCCCCGCTTTGTGCTGGGCACAACAGGGGGGTCACAAGGGGGGTGGTAGACCCCCCTATAAGGGTCTGGGGTAGTGCCCCTGTGAAAATTTTTGGTCCTTAATTTCCGGTGGGTAGTCTGCGCCCATGGTTTTGTGCATGGTTTTGCACATGGTTTCGGGGTACGATGGTTTTCGACCCCTAGTATTTTTTGTAGATCCGGTCAAGGGAACTATGGTTATGTTCTAATCCAGGGTTAATTGATTAGGGTTTATGTATGCTTCGACATGTATATATATGTTTTGTAACAATAAAAGGAATATAATGAAATATCAAGTTGGTTGTCCCGATTTGGGATCCAGGGGAAAATCTCTGTATTTATCTGTTTTTTGTTTTATGCTCTCACTATTGTTTATTTTCTATTATAAGATTCATGTGTAGATAATTTCTTTTTAGGGTTAAAACCTACAGGTTGACCATTATCAATAGTTAACAATGGTTGACCATGGTTGGTAATTTTTTATCGTGGTTGACCATGGTTTGTAATTATTTATCGTGGTTGACAATGGTCAACCACAGATTGAATATGGATAAAAATTGTTGACCATGGTTGATGACATTTGATGAGGTTGATCAATGTTAACGAGGTTAAATACAGTGAAGCTTAAATTAATGTTAATGATAATGTTAAAAAAATGTTATATTAATAGTTGAGATGGTTGATGGGGTTGAAAATAGTCGAACAAGGTTAGTCATTATATCCTATACTCAACCATAGAGATCTTGTTTGACCATTATGGTTCACAATATTAAACCATACACGCCTTTCTTGACAATGTTTGAGCATTGTGACCATGGTTGACCATGGTTGCCCACTAAGAGTCAATAGAGCATTGAATGTTCTAAGTTGACTACAAATAACCAAAGATGTCCATGCTTGATCATAGTTTACCATGGTTGAGAATGGTTGATATATGTCGATCGACCGATGGTTGATTTACATCGATCATTGTTGACTGTAGTTGACAATGGATGAACATGGTTGAAAACCATTGACAATGGTTGACAATTAATAATTATTGGAAATTCTTAAGCATGGTTGAAAATTGTAAATGGTTAACCATGGTATACATTGGTTAACAATGGTTGAAATTTTTTGACAATGGTTGACCATGGTTGTCAAACATTGTCAACCATCTGGTTGTTGAGGTTGACTATTGTTAAATGTGGTAAATATATGTCTTACCAAGTTTGATCATGCTCAACTATTTAAACATTGACTATAAAGGTTGACCTTCTTTGACTATGCTTGACAAATGTGGTTCAGTTAGTTTGATTATTTATAGTAACTAATAATATTAAAGAATTTTTTTTTGACCAAAGTTGAAGAGTGTTGATTGTCAAAAATAGTCCAACATAGTCCATCATAGTCAACCACATCCGTAAATGTGGTTGAGTAATTTTGTAATACCGCGTTGTGATGTTGGATAAATTGCAATGTAATGTAACACTGCAACAATGTTTGCCACATTTCAATGTTCGATAGATTTTTGTACCATTCCAACATCACAACATGTTTTATTATTAATATTAATCAATAATATTAACAATTTTTGTCTGTAAATGTGGTTGAGTAATTTTGTAATGCCGCGTTGCAATGTTAGATAAATTGCAATGTAATGTAACACTGCGACAATATTTGTCACATTTCAATGTTCAATAGATTTTTGTACAATTCCAACATCACAACATGTTTTATTATTAATATTAATCAATAATATTATAGGAAATATTATTTCAAGTGATAGACTCTTGTTTATTGTTAAAAATAGTGAAACGTAGTCGAGCATAGTCAACGACATTATTAAATGTGGTTGACCACATTTTTCAATGTCAAATTGCGACGTTTGATAAACTGGAATGCAATGTAGCATTGTGACAATGGTTGTCATCTAACAATAGCAATTTTCACATTGCAACAATGTTTGTCACATTACAATGTTCGATATATTTTGCATTATTCTTACGTCATAACATTATTATTATTATTATTATTATTCATCAAATTTATTAATATTAATATTTTTAAATTGAATGATTTTTTGAGAAAAGTATTTATGTTTGAGCATTTCTAGATTATTAACATCATACATTTTGATTGTTGATGCTTCAATCCATCAAATGTGGCTCATCCTCACAACAATGATACAAAATATGATCACATGTTGGTAGACAAACAAATTATATATGTAGGGTCAGAAAAGAAGAGACGTTAGGTTATAGGAATGTTAGAAATTCAAATATGAGATTTAAAAATCAATATTAAAATGTTCATGGAATTGAAGAAAATATTGAAGACAATAAAAAAAGAAAAAAATATTCAAAAAGGAAATAAATTTTGAAAATAAAAATAAATATTAAATAATATAAGAAACTAAAATAAATTAACCAAAAAGAAAATTTATTTAAAAATATTTTTATTTAAAAGTGTTTAATAAGTTAAATATATTAATAAACTACTAGGATTTATAAAAGGGGATGAACTTTAAGTTAACATAATAATTATATCTTTATATATCATATTACTATTTATTATGATAAATTATGAAAAAATATATTAAAAAATATAATTTAACAAAGATATAATAGTCACAAAATTAATATATAGGTGAAATAATAAATATTAATTCATACAAATCTATGAAATAATAAAATTTATTAATATATAAAATATATATTTATTGTTCTGAAAAGGAAAAATCATAATTTTCATCAATGTGTATGAAAATTACATCCTGAAGGGTCAACAAAAAAGATCAAGTCTTCCAAAGAAATATATAGACTTGAATGTCAAAAAATTATAAGGAAAAAACATTATCCATACAAAAAATGTATTGTTATGTTAAGATCCATATCTACAACATTAGTCACTTTTAACTACCACAACCGAGAGTCACTAAAAAGTGCCACAAAAAACTGAAAAAAAAGAAAGTTATCCATATCCTCATTTTGTCGCCCTTGAATGGTCATGGTCATCTATGAACGTCCTATGGAAATATTCATAGTGTTGGCCCTCCCTCCATTCAAATACCTCCCATATCGTCCGAGCTTGTTTCACACCTTCTTTGGATAGGCCACCAACATCTGCATTCCTTTCTCTATAAATATGTTGACATGTGACATGATAAAATTGTTGTTTAATCATCAAAGCTTCTACCGGGAGTTTTCTAAGTGTGTACATATGAAAATTTGAAACTTCATTGAACCAATTAATCATAATGTTGGATTCACCAAAAATCTTAAGTTATTGACATTATTTCTCAACTACAATGAGTAAAAGAAGTTTTAGGTTCATTATTTTAGGAAAGTTGTTTTTCCCTTGACCTAGGCCAACTTTTAGGTAAAAGAAATGGTTTTCATTCAGGTGTAATATGGAACGACTACCACATCTACCATATTTAGAAGGTCCATTGAGATAAGCTCAGGGGGGGTTATGATCGATCCTTTACTCTTTAGCTATAAAAACTTTTGGTTTTTTTGAATCATTGGGAATGAGATCATAAATTGCTAATATCTGAGAAATCATTGATTCCTATTGTAGATCATTTTCCATGAGGGTTTTTTGATTCCTTTATAAACATACACCCTAGCTAATAAGTGGAGGGAGGTTTCATAATTTTTTAGGATTTACAAAATCCCACCAATGCTTCTAGGCATCCCTAAATAAAACCCCATGCGACTGCTAGGATAAAGGAAGTTTGTTGCATACTTTTGTCGAGATATGGCTCCTAAAAGGGCATGAAAAAAAAAGTGATATGTGACTTATTTAGTTGATCTGCACAAATGACACAAACTAGGACCTACACATTTCTTTATTTTCAATAATTCACCTGTAGGGAGTTTATTTTTTATAAGATTCCAAAGGAAGAGTTTGGCCTTTGCTGGAAATTTAAATATCCATATCAATTTCCACCACCATTATGGAGCCTCAAAATATTTATCCACTATAATAAAGAGGAAAATTTCCTTAGACCTATAGTCCCCTAAGCTCAAGTCAATACATTGAAGCTAATATAGGATGTTTTATAATCGTAAATGTGAGGAGCTTAATGCTCGAACATAAATACTTTTCTCGAAAAATCTTTGCATCCTTGGTTCCATTATAGATGAGGAGTTAGGGTCCAAAACCTAATTCAAGGTACGTCTA
Organism: Pinus albicaulis; assembly: GCA_034641835.2. Lineage (NCBI taxonomy): Eukaryota > Viridiplantae > Streptophyta > Pinopsida > Pinales > Pinaceae > Pinus > Pinus albicaulis. The sequence goes on from CM076579.1 coordinate 1,324,673,406, forward strand.
CTTTGGCATGATAGGAACTTAATAAATTTGATAGGAAAGTGATGCATGTATCCACATCTAATTCACGGATCTTGACTAATATCCAAATTCTCCCAAGAAGTTGCCTTCTAGGCCAAAGCATGCTTAATCATGGGAAAGGATTCTAAAACAACTTTCCATACCACAGAGACATTCCTTCGACTTCTATTGGAATTTATGATCCAAATTTATAAGGAAAAAGGGAAGACATGTATTTGGTTTGATTTTGCAAAGGTCTTGGTCTGATTTTGCAAAGAATTGTTTTGGATTTAAGGACTTTTCTTGGAGGTGCATTCAAAGGACATTTTTGCAAAAGATTGTTTTGGGTTTAAGGATTTTTCCTGGAGGTACATTCAAAGGAAATTTCTTGGAGGTATGTGATACATTTTTTGGATGCTTTTTGGGCTTCATTTTTTTCGATTTGGGCTTAATTTTCATTGTTTTTAGAGGTTTTGGGCTTAATTTTCAAAGAAAAATTTTTAGTCTTCATATTCAAATGACATTTTTTTGGAAGTTTTTTTAAAGTGATATTTTTTAGAGGCTTTTTTGAAGTATTATTTAAAGTGGTTTTTTTATAAGAAGTTGGAATTAATTTTGATAGGACAATTTTTGGAGGTATTTTTTGAAGTGACATTTTTTTAGAGTACGTGTTTTCGGTTGAAGCAAATATTTTATAATGATTTTTTAAAATGAGTTTTTGTCTAATTTTTTAAATGAAAATTTTTTGTAGGACTTGGAAGGAAATATTTTGAGCTTTGTTTCATGTTTATAAGACATTTTTTTCTCGGATTTTTTAAAGTAAGTGTTTTGGATTGAAGTTTTTATTTTTTGCAAAAATTTTAAAATGATTTTTTTTTTTTTTAAATTAAATATTTTGTGATGTTTTTTTTAATTGAATTTTTGTATAAATTTTTGAAGGAACTTTTTTGAACTTCATACTCTATTATCTGGGAAATCGAAGGAATTGTACGAGAAAATATGATCGAAAAGGAGACCATGAGGAACGTAGAGAAGAGACGAGAGAATATTGCAAAAGAAAGAGAGAAGCACACTCAAATGTTGAAGGGGAAAATCAACCTCAAGTAGAAGTTGAAGTAGGTATGTAAATGTAAATATTATGAATTTGATATATTTAAAATTTTCCAAGTGTAAAATGTGAAGCTTAATTTTTCTTTGATGAACTAATTTGCAAAATATTTTGCAATGCAAACAGAGAGATATATTCCTCAAAACATTGATGATGAGATACAAAATTTTGAAAGAGAAAGTGAAAGAAATATTGAACTAATGATTGAAGATGGTGAAAATGTTTAAAGAAATTCAAGTGAAGAAATTGAATCACAAGGTAGATATAGATATAGATATAGATATAGATATAGATATAGATATAGATATAGATATAGATATAGATATAGATATAGATATAGATATAGATATAGATATAGATATAGATATAGATATATATATATATATATATATATATATATATATATATATATATATATATATATATATATATATATATATATATATATATATATATATAGACACGTTGAACAAATGCACGTATTATTGAAATTATACATATTTATTAATTTAGTTATTTATTGAATATGTAAAATTATGATGTACTATTCATTAAAATATGTACAGATGAAATTAGTGTCGATGATGAGATGTTAGAAAATGTTGACACTCACACATATGGAGATAAAAGAGTCGACCATGCTATACAATATCGTGTTAACCGCATTTTTGATACATACTTCATAAAGAAAAATGTGACAGTTCAAGCCCAAATGTTGAAAGGTCTCCTATCATTAAGGAAATTAAAAGAAGCTACGACTTTATTGGGTATTTGAAAATCAACCAAAGATAAAAAAAAAATGAAAGAAAATGTGATAAAAAATATAAATAGTGCTATAAATTCAATTAGAAGATCTAGACAGAAAAATGTTTCAGTTGTACATAGAGAAATACATATGGCAGTGGTTTCATCAAGTACTAAAGAGAATCGCTTGGTAAAATCTATGGCATGAGCATTAGGAACCTCACGAAAAAATTTGCATAAACATCGGAAATTTCGGTCGCAAATAGATGTAAATGATGAACTCGCTTGTTGGAGATCTATTTTTAGGCAACCATACAAAGATAGACTTGGAGAAAATGTTAAAAAAATAATATATGAATATTGGAAAAAAAAATCGCGTGTTTTTCCAACTGAAAAGCATGTGCTGCGAAGAAGAATAGCACGACATCAATATGAAGAACATGAAAAAAATTTCTTGGAAACCACTCAGATAGAGTTGTTCAAAAAGTTCAAATAAGACAATCATGAAATTCATGTCTAAATAAGTGCTTTTGTTCAACAAAAACCATGGTATGTAAAACCTATCACCGTACATGACACTCGTTGTTGTCATTATCATGTGGAATTTGAGTTATATTATGACACATTCCTTAATTTTGGTAAAACATTTTGGAAAGATTCACCTCCTCCTTCAACTATCCATGATTTCATATCTCAATTCTATTTGAAAGACAAAGCGATGAACTATTTTATGAAAATAAATGTGTTGGTGGTAAAAAATGCGATGACCGTGGAAAATTGACTAAATTTCAAAAAATATATCGTACTGATATAAGTTATCAATGATTGTCCAACATGAAAGTGAAATGGAAGAAAATAGTGCTAAAAGAATTGAATTACGAGAAGAAGAATTTTTTGTGATAGACTTCTTGAGAAATTTTGATGCAAAAATTTATAAATACACCAAGAATTCCCATAGAGCTCGATTGCAAGGCTTGTAATTCAAAAAATCCCATGAAGTTTTTCCACTACGGACCATTTTGTCAGTAATTGATTTTGTAGAAAACTACACATTTGTTCCACAAAAATGAATTCAGATTGAATACTATCATTCTGACCAAGTGTTTATGATCGTCCATATTCTATATAGACATGCTGAACAAAAATTCAATCATATAGAAAGCACGAGTGAAAATCAACATGTTATTAAAGAATATTGCTTTTATATCAGTGAGTATCGTACACATGATACATATTTTGTACAACATTGTTTTGGAAAGATTTATGACTCCTTGAAAAGTCATGGAATAACATTCAATGAACACTGGATATGGTCAGATGGATGTGCAAGTCAATTCAAATCTGCACGACCATTCTTTTGGTTGTGTTGTCTTCATAAGAAAACCTGCATTAAACATTGTTGGAATTTCTTTGAGACTAGCCATGGAAAAGGAGAACATGATGGTGTAGGGGCATGCATAAAACGAGAACTTCAAAGATATCAAGTGAACCCCTCCGAAAGCTGACTTGTGGACGCTAAAGAAGTTGTTCAATGGTGCATCGCTGCAAGCCATTAGACTAACTGATCAAGGGAAGTGCGAAGGTACATTCAATTTAATTTTTATTGGATATCTAATTTTAAATAGTGTACATTTATCACAATGATTATATTTGATGGTATTTTGATATCATATTTACATTCTTCTTTGAATTTTCCATATAAAGGTTTTTTTGGCATATTGCGATCGAAGATGTAGACAGATCGATTGGAAATGATGTTGAAACAATAAAAGGCACTCAAAAAGTTAATTCAATTAAAACCAAGCTGTCCGGAAATGTGTTTGGATTGGAAAAAAGAAAATATTCTTATTTTTGTCATTTTTGCATAGACAACACGGAATCCAATGATGTTTGTGAAAACAAAATGTATGTAAAATATTGGAAACATACAAAGCTAAATACAAAGGGAAAAATTTCAGTTGCAATGTTTGAAGAAATGCAATCAGAGGAGACTACAATACAATCTGATGGTGATCAGTTTAAGATCTTGTTAGAGAAGGTAACATTTGAATTGCTTTCAAATGATAAAGATCTAGAATTAAATTGAAATACATAAGTTTGTTAAAAGTTTGTTTTATTGTGCAGGATATGTTTTTGCTATAATGCACCTATTGACAATGATGAAAATGTGAAGTATTATTTGATGCGTTGCACTGAATGAAAAATGAAATTATTAGAAGACTATAATGATCACGGGTTTCCAAATGAAAGAGGATCTATTATACTATAAGGTTATTTTTCAGACAAACTAATCAAAGTGGATATTTTGTTTACTTTGAAGACTATGAAACTGACGTCATAAGTTGTCATTAATATAGTCACTTGGTGTGTGCAGCACACATAAAGTTGATAGAGGTTCAATCAAAGAAAAAAATGAAAATTAACAAATGGAAAATGTCAAAATCTGATCATGAACGAATCATTGAAAATGGCATTCCATTGGAATTTTTTTGATTGAACTGCCCAAAAATTTCTTCTCTTCGGGTTCATGTTTTAGAACTTCCAAAACTCAACTAAAAATTGAGTTTCCTTGTTATGTTATCCATGCAAGTGTTTTCACATGTACAAATTGTTTTGGTACATGCACACTAGTATCAACTGAAAGTAGCTTTTCTATACATGCATGGATGAAAAATGTTGCATATATATATATATATATATATATATATATATATATATATATATCTATATATATATATATATATGTGTGTGTGTGTGTATGTGTGTTCTAGAATGCAATTAACTAAAAGTAGTTTTTCTATGTGCATTGATGAAAAATGTTGCATGTACTCGATATATACATGAACTAAATGTGAAAAGTTTTTCTCATGGGATTTTCTAGTAAAAAGTATCCACAATGTAAATAAATCATCCACAATATAGTTTTGTATGAAACCTCCTTTCAGACAAAATACTCGGAGCACTTCTCTGAATTTTGGTGGGATTTGACCCACATCTCTATTCTTGATAGAAAATAGTACAAAATTTTTCTGTCCAATGTTTGGATATGTTCTAGGAAATTAACTTAAAGTATATTTTCGATGTGCATTGATGAAAAATGTTGCATGTATTGGATATATATATGTTCTAGAATGAAATTAATTGTTCAAGTAGTTTTCCCACGTGTATTGACGAAAAATGTTTCATGTAATGAATATTTATGTTCTAGAATGCAATTAACTGAAAGTAGCTAAATTCTATAGGCATTGATGAAAAACGTTGAAGTACTGGATAGATATGTTCTAGAAAGTAATTAACTATTCAAATGGGTTTTCTATGTGCATTGATGACAAATGTTGCACGTACTATATATATATATATATATATATATATATATATATATATATATATATGTTCTACAATGGAATTAACTGAAAGTAGCTTTTCTATACATGCATTGATGAAAAATGTTGCACGTATTGGATATATATACATTATAGATTGCATTTTTAAAATTTTATAATTTTTTTCAACACATCTAACAAGACCTAGAATCTTATGATTGTTTTTAGGATATATATACATTATTAATTGCATTTTTAAAATTTTATGATTGTTTTCAACACATCTACAAGACCTAGAATCTTATGATTGTTTATATATATATATATATATATATATATATATATATATATATATATATACATCAATATGTATGTACTTCAATTGTTTTAACATATATATATTCAAACATGTGTAAAATCATTTCTACATGTACATATATTCATATGAATTTTCCTTTGTTTGGAAAACGACAACTTGAATTTAAAAAAAAAAAACACATAATATCATAATCACATGCCAAATGTAGTTCAACCGTCCAAAACTTGAGTTTTAAAAACTTTTTTATTATATCACAACATTACTTCACATTCCATGCCAATTGTAGTTCAACTATCCAATAAAAACAATGTAGTTCAAAAGAAAAACATTAATACAGATCACAACATTACTTCACATGTCAAATGTAGTTCAAAAGCAAAACATTAATATAGATCACAACATTATTTCACATGCCAAATGTATTTCAACCATCCAAAACTTAATTTTTAAAAGAAAAACAAATTATAACACAACATTACTTCATATCCCAAATGTAGTTCAAAAGAAAAAATTAATATAGATCACAAAAAATTACTTCACATGCCAAACATAGTTCAACCATCCAAAACTTAAGTTTTAAAAACAAAACAAATTATAACACAACATTACTTCACATGAAAAATGTAGTTCAAACGAAAAACATTAATATAAATCAAAATAAATTACTTCACACGGCAAATGTAGTTCAACCATCCGAAACTTAAGTTTTAAAAACAAAACAAATTATAACACAACATTACCTCACATGCCAAATGTAGTTCTTGACCATCCAAAACTTAAGTTTTAAAAACAAAACAAATTATAACACAACATTACTTCACATGCCAAATGTAACTTTCAACCATCCAAAAATCAAGTTTTAAAAACATTATATATATCACATTCACATGTACCAAATGCAGTTCACATAAAATATGTCCAAAATTTGTAGATCTCACAAGTATCAAGTATCAAGTTATATATGACTACATCTAGAAAATATATAAAAAAAAAGTAAATTTAAGACTAGAAATATATTGAAAATATAATGTTGCACGTGTGCATGTGCATCATCCATTAAGTGCATGTGCATCATCCATCAAATACAGATGGATGTGTGGTGTCTTTCCCAGCAAAGTCTCAATCCGCGAGCTATCTTGCAAAGCATGGGGAACCTGTAGACAATGTGTACAAACATTAAAATTTGATGTTTTGAAATTGAGTGAGAATGTATAGGACTTCATGTAAATATATATATATATATATAAAGAAAGTCATGCAATATCTCATGAGGTTCCATCTCCGTTTGTTGCTCACCTACTACAACTTCCCCTATGGCAACATCTCCAACAGTAAACTATACAATATACATGTACAGTTATATATATATATATATATATATATATATATATATATTAAAAAATTTCATATGAAAATGCATATATATAAAGTTATTTTTAATAATATTAAAAAAAGAGTTAGAAAATTTGTTCAAATGGTTGAAATGTTATGGATGTTCCCATCTCCATCTTTAGAGTACGTGAAGAAAAGAAATCCTCTATAGAAACCTAAAATTCAAAAAATTTAAAAGTATAAAATAACTGAAGATCAAGATATCAATTTATACTAAAACTTTTAAACTTAAATTTATAAATTATAACTTAAAAACATATATATTTAAGTGAAAAATTGAACACTTCTGCAGGTGGATTTGGCACATCTCCTAAGAGAGGATCTAGAGGAAAATCTCCAAAAACCTAAAATTCAAAAAATTTAAAATAACTCAAAATCTCTAGATCTCAATTTATAATAAAACTTTTAAGATTTAATTTATAACTTATAACTTAAACACACACACACACACACACACACATATATTTAAGTGAAAAATTGAATACTTGTGTTGTCGGATTTGGAACATCTCCTAAGAGTGGCTCATAAAGGAAATCTCCAAAAACATAAAATTCAAAAAATTGAAAATAACTTGAGATATAGATATATCTCATTTTTTAATGGAAATTTTTGAGGTGGAATGTATAACTTAAAAACATAAATTTTAAAAGTGAAAAATTGTCCATACTTGTTGTTGTGAATCAGGCACATCTCCTAAGGAATTAGAAGGTACATCTCCCAAGGAAGAAGAAGGTACCACCATCCCAAAAACATAAGACAGTATCAGAATCTGTTAAAATATTTTATTATATATACATGTACATGTACATGTGTGCACAATTATTTATTTTAAAAATATCACTTGAAAAAAACTAACATTTTCCAACATATCTTGATGGTGAGACCCATATTGATTGTTTGAATCAAAGGCTCCAAACATGATATTAACATTTTCGTCGTTCATCAAGTGTGACAACTGCAAATGGTGTTAACATATAATGATACATTTTTGTTAGATTAATGTATAAAAATAAATGTATGTATATTTGTATTTATTACAAATTGTATGTATGTGTTAAAATAGTTGAACCCTAATGTTAGGTCCCTATATTACTAGTATAGTCCCTTATTTTTGTTAGTGTAACCCCCTTATTGTTATTATTGTACCCTTGTAACCCCCATTTTGTTTTTATTGTGCCCTTAAATTATTATTGTTAGGTCGGCTAGGATTACATTGTGGCCCACTAGGATTACATTATGGCCCCATGGACTCCTATATATAGAAAGGAGGTTTTTTGAATTGTATCATCCAAGAATTGTTCATTTATGTAATGTATTGGAGGTTGCCCCCGCGAAGTGGCTTATTTCTAAGGCGTTCATATCTCTTTTCTTCTATTTTTGGAGCCGGTTACACAACATTTGGTATCAGAGCTTTGGATTCTAGGGTTTCGCTGCTCCAAACAGGTCATCGTGGAATTTTCGCTATAAATTTTTTTCTACAAAGTTTTAGGAGCTAAAATTTTTAGGGTGCGAAGCCAAAATCCCGAGGAATATTGTATAAAAATTTCAGAGCTTTGTTCGCAATATTTTCGGAGATATCATCTGTGGAAGTTAGGTCTTTTTTCAAACTCATAAACAAGTCATCGTGGAAGTTTCGCTATAATTTTTTTCTACGCAGGTTCAGAATCTGAAATTAGAATGGTACGAAGCTGAAATCCTAAGGAAATGCATCAAAAAATTTCAAATCTTGGTTCACAATATATTTGGAGATATGATCTGTGGAAGGTAGTGCTTTTTCAGGCTCCTGAATTTCATCTCAAAGAGGTGAGCGTGGGAAAAGTTCCATAACTCTCTCTCCGGGCATTGGATTGGAGTGCCGTAAAAATTGGTCGCAAGTACATGGACTGTAGTTTCTTGGCTATCAATTTTAGAGACAAATGACGAAAAAGTGACACGTGGCAAGCTGTACAAGTTCACTCTACTGAACTAGTCTAGAATTAGGTCATTATCGGAGATTGGAATCCAAATCAGGTCATACCTGTGGCATTCAAAAGAGAATTTAGAGGGCTACTACAGGGCTTAATTTTAGATATTGAAGATCCCCAACTACAGAGATAATTCAATTTCAATATCGAGCTCCTCAAAATCAAGTAAAAGGTGTGTATTTGTTTTTCCAAATTGCATAAGTCTTGTTTGAATAATCAAGTTGAATTGATTCCAAGGGCATATTGTAGAATATATATCAATATTGGATTCTAAAATGGCCCCTAAAAAGAATTCAATGCCCATTAAACCTTTAGACGGCTCTACTATGACTCATGAAGATGAAGAATGGCAACATGACATATCAAAAGTACAAGAGCAAGTGCAACAAATTTTGCTCTCGCAAAGAACAACAAAAAATGAAATGGAAGTTTTGAAGAAAGGCATGGAAAATAATATGAATGGTTTGAAGAAAGGCGTGGAAGCTAAGATGAATGGTTTGGAAGCTAAGATGGATGGCATGGAAGTGGGCATGGAAGCTAAGATGGATGACATGAAAGACAACATGGAAAACATGAAGAATGATCTAAGAGCATACATGGAAGGCTTGATGACAAGCTTAAAACAAGAAATTATTCCTAATGGTGGAAATATAGTAGAAGAAACTCATGATGAGAACAAAATAAATGTTAATCATGATTTCATCAACTCTAATGTTGGCGGGAAGAACCACCATATTCCAAAAATGGATATGAGGAAGTTTGATGGAAAGGATCCTGTAACATGGATACTATAGATGGAGCAATATTTTGATCTCCATAATGTGCAAAACACACAAAAGGTACGCATTGCAACTTTACATTTAGAACAAAACATATTTGTATGGTATCGATGGCTTTGCTCCCGTAAAATAATTGTCAGTTGATCAATTTTTACGGAGGAAATGATAGCACATTATGAGGATACAAAGAGCAACACCTTATTTAACCAATTGATAAATCTCAAACAAAAGGGTTTAGTGGGGCAGCACATTGAGGACTTCCAAAAATTGAATATAAGGGTAACTGGTATTCCAGAGGAACATAGGATTGATCTCTTCATAGGCACTCTAAAGGATAACATCCAACATGAAGTTCGTGTTTTGGAGCCTGATTCATTGGAGAAGGCATTCAGGTTGGCAAGAAAAGTTGAATGTAAAGTTATGGTGACAAGGAAGCCTACCACTCAATTCTATAAAGAAGGAAGTGTTGCTACATCTAGATTTCCACAACCTATAAGGTTGACACCACAACAATTGGAAGAAAAAAGAGCAAAAGGGCTTTGCTACAGTTGTGATAGAAAATACACTAAAGGTCATAAGTGTGCTGAGAAGAAATTATTTTACATAGATTGTGAAGAGGAAGAAGAAAATGAACAAGAAAAGGATATACACCAGGAACCAACCCTAGAAGAGGAAGAAATGAATCCGACCATATTGTGAAATGCACTGGCAGGAATTACCACTCCTCAAACTCTCAAGATAGCAGGACAAATCAAGAAGAAAAAGGCAATAGTGTTGATTGATTCAGGTAGCACCCATAATTTTATTCATTGTAAGGTAGCCAAGGAATTAAATTGTTTCCTATACCCAGCACCAGAATGTCAAGTGATGGTTGCAAATGGAGGAACTATAAATTTCTCTAGGAAATGCCATAATATCAAGTTAACCATGGGGGAATATGTATTGACTAGTCCAATGCTTTCCATTCCTATGGGAGGTGCCGATGTTGTACTAGGAGTACAATGGTTACAATCTTTGGGGACGGTAGCTTTTAATTTTCAAGAACTTTTCTTGAAATTTTTTTCAGAAGGAAAGGAAGTTGAATTACGAGGTATTGAAGGGAAGCCGGGAAGGATAATAAGCTCTAATGTCATGACAAAGCTTCTAAAGAAAGAACAACGAGGCGTAATTTCACAATTATGCTCACTAGAAGTTCCGACATCAAAATCATCTATTTCTGCAGATGTCCAACAAGTCTTGGACAATCATTCCAAGGTGTTTGAAACTCCCAAAGGACTCCCACCTATTCGTGATCATGATCATGCTATTCATTTGATTCCAGGAAGTGTTCCTCCAAACATCATGCCTTATAGATATCCTTACGTCCAAAAGAGCGAAATTGAACGTATGATTGCAGAAATGTTAGAGGTGGGTATAATTCAACCTAGTCAAAGTTCTTTCTCTGCTCCTGTAGTATTGGTACACAAGAAGGATGGATCATGGCGAATGTGTCTGGATTATAGGGAGCTCAATAAGCTCACCATTAAAGATAAATTTTCCATTCCTATGATTGATGAATTATTGGATGAATTACATGGAGCAATTTATTTTACCAAGTTGGATCTTCGTTCAGGATATCATCAGATTAGAATGAAGACTGAGGATATTCCAAAAATAGCATTTTGAACTCATGAAGGTCATTATGAATTTTTGGTCACGCCTTTTGGCCTTACCAATGCACCTTCTACATTTCAAGGGTTGATGAATTCCATTTTCAAGCCCTTAGAAAATTTATGCTAGTATTTTTTGATGATATACTAATCTATAGTAGGTCTTGGAAGGATCATGCTGAACATGTTGACAGGGTGCTCAAACTATTACAGGAGAAACAATTATATGAAAAAACATCCAAATGTTTCTTTGGAGTACAAGAGGTGGAATATCTGGGTCATATTATATCTCACGAGGGTGTTAAAGTAGAACCTAACAAAATTAAAGCCATTAAGGAATGGAAAGTCCCCACTACCATAAAGCAGTTGCGAGGATTTATCGGGTTAACAGGGTATTATCACAAGTTTGTTAAGAATTATGGGAGAATAGTAGCACCTCTAACAACATTATTGAAGAAAGATGCATTTTCATGGACTCCTGAAGCAACTAAGGCATTTGAACATCTTAAAGAGGCAATGTGCCTAGCATCGGTCTTAGCTATGCCAGACTTCTCAAAAACCTTTATTGTGGAATGTGATGCCTTAGGAAATGGAATTGCTGCAGTTTTAATGCAGGAAGGAAGACCCATTGCTTTTGAAAGTCGTCAAATCAAAGGAAAGTATTTACAGAAACCTATTTATGAGAAGGAAATGTTAGCAATACTACATGCACTAAATAAATGGTGAACTTACCTAATGGGAAGACACTTCAAGGTAAAAACAGATCATGATAGTCTTAAACACTTTTTGGAACAAAGACTATCTCCAGAAGAGCAACAAAAATGGGTCACAAAGATGTTGGGTTATGACTTTGAAATAATCTACAAAAAAGGAAAGCTTAATGTTGTTGCAGATGCACTCTCAAGAAAGAATGAAGAGGTGGAAGCATTGTTTTGTGCCATTTCTATTATCCAACCAGATTGGATAACTGAAGCAAGAGATGAATGGAAGAAGGACAAAGATGTATGGACACTCATTCAAAAGTTGCAGCAAGATCCTAGTACATCCGATACATTTAGTTGGAAAAATGATTCCTTATGGTACAAAGATCGCTTATATCTTTGTAAGAATTCCCAACTAAAACAAAAGATTCTTCTCGAATTGCACACTTCTCCTTTAGGAGGACACTCAGGATTTTTAAAAACTTACCACAGGGTGAAGAAAGAATTTTTTTGGGATGGCCTTAAATCTGATATTCAAAAGTTTGTGGCGGAATGTTTGGTTTGCCAGCAGAATAAAGTGGAGAAAATTAAGACCCCGGGACTTCTACATCCTTTATCCATTCCAGGTCAATGTTGGGAGGAGATTTCAATGGATTTTATCACAGGTTTGCCTACGTCTGAAGGAAAGAATTTCATCATGGTGGTAGTTGATAGACTTACCAAGTATGTACACTTTTGTGCATTATCTCATCCATTTCAAGCAAGTACATTTGCTACTACATTTGTGGATAGAATTCAAAAGCTACATGGAAGCCCAAGGGTTATTGTGAGCGACAAAGATCCCATTTTTACTGGAAATTTTTGGACGGAGTTATTTTTTTGTTTGGGTACTCAATTAGCTCATATCTCATCTTATCATACTCAATCTGATGGTCAAACTGAGATAGTAAATAAATGTTTGGAAGGATATCTTCATTGTTTTGTATCTGATAAACAAACACAATGGGTCAAGTGGTTACCTCTCACTGAATGGAAGTATAACACTTCCTTCCATACTGCAACAAAAATGACCCCATTTATGGCACTTTATGGATATCATCCACCATCGATCACATCATCTTTAAGGGAAAATTTGAAGGTTCAAGAAGTGGAAGATCACATCAAGCATCAGCAAGAAGTTCTCCAACTCTTAAAGGATAACCTGAATTTGGCACAAAATCGACTGAAACAACAGGCAGATCAACATCGCAGCGAGAGAAGTTTTGATGTAGGAGATTGGGTATTTTTACGGCTACAACCATACAAACAAATGTCCCTCAAGCAAGCAAAGAAGGATAATAAATTATCGCCAAAGTACTATGTTCCTTACAAGGTGTTGCAAAAGATTGGTACTATGGCATACAAATTGGAGCTTCCTGCTTCTTCGCGAGTACATCCAGTTTTCCATGTTTCATGCTTAAAGAAGGTTATAGGTGAAAATCTTCCACTTCAAACAATATTGCCAGAACTTGATGAGGAAGGAAAAATCATATTGGAACCTGAAGCGGTCATGGAAACAAGAACTCGACAGCTACGGAATCGATCAATTTCAGAGTATCTCATCAAGTGGAAGAACTTATCCACTAAAGATTCTACATGGGAGGATGAGAATTTTATACAGAAGCACCCAGAGCTACTCAAGTGTTGAGGACAACACTTTTTTGAAGGAGAGGGGCATGTTAGGTCCCTATATTACTAGTATATTCCCTTATTGTTATTAGTGTAACCCCCTTATTGTTATTATTGTACCCTTGTAACCCCCATTTTGTTATTATTGTGCCCTTAAATTATTATTGTTAGGTTGGCTAGGATTACATTTTGGCCCACTAGGATTACATTATGGCCCCATGGACTCCTATATATAGAAAGGAGGTTTTGTAAATTGTATCATCCAAGAATTTTTCATTTATGTAATGTATTGGAGGTTTCCCCCTCGAAGTGGCTCATTTATAAGGCGTTGATATCTCTTTTCTTCTATTTTTGGAGCTAGTTACACAACATATATTGATGATGACACCCATCTTAATATCTTTTCTTCTATTTTTGGAGCTGGTTACACAACATATCTTGATGGTGAGACCCAGCAAAAATTAATATAGATCACAAAAAATTACTTCACATGCCAAACATAGTTCAACCATCCAAAACTTAAGTTTTAAAAACAAAAAAAATTATAACACAACATTACTTCACATGCAAAATGTAGTTCAAACGAAAAACATTAATATAAATCAAAATAAATTACTTCACATGGAAAATGTAGTTCAACCATCCGAAACTTAAGTTTTAAAAACAAAACAAATTATAACACAACATTACTTCACATGCCAAATGTAGTTCTTGACCATCCAAAACCTAAGTTTTAAAAACAAAACAAATTATAACACAACATTACTTCACATGCCATATGTAGTTCAACCATCCAACACTTAAGTTTTAAAAACATTATATATCACATTCACATGTACCAAATGTAGTTCACATAAAATATGTCCAAAATTTGTAAATCTCACAAGTATCAAGTATCAAGTTATATATGACTACATCTAGATAATATATCAAAAATGTGAATTTAAGACTAGAAATCTATTGAAAATATAATGTTGCACGTGTGCATGTGCATCATCCATCAAATATAGATGGATGTAGTGTCTTTCCCAGCAAAGTCTTAATCCGTGAGCTATCCTGTGAAGCATAGGGAACCTGTACACAATGTGGACAAACATTAAAATTTGATGTTTTAAAATTGAGTGAGAATATATATAACTTCATGTAAAAAAACAAAATATAAAAAAAAGTCATGCAATACCACATGAGGTTCCCTCTCCATTTGTTGCTCGTCTACTACAACTTCCCCCATGGGAACATTTCTAGCAGTAAACTATACAATATACTTGTACAATTATATATATATATATATATATATATATATATATGAAAAATTTTCAAAGGAAAATGCATATATATAAACTTATTTTCAATAATATTAAAAAAAAAAGCTAGACAACTTGTTCAAATGGTCGAAATGGTGTGGATGTTCCTATCTCCATCGCTAGAGTCCGTGGAGAAAATAAATCCTCTATAGAAACCTAAAATTAAAAAAATTTAAAAGTATAAAATAACTCAAGATCAAGATCTCAATTTATAATAAAAATTTTAAACTTCAATTTATAAATTATAACTTAAAAACATATATATTTAAGTGAAAAATCGAATACTTCTGCAGGTGGATTTGGCACATCTCCTAAGGGAGGCTCCAAAAGAAAATCTCCAAAAACCTAAAATTCAAAAAATTTAAAATAACTCAAATCTCTAGATCTCAATTTATAATAAAAGAATGTAGTTCAAAAGAAAAACATTATAGATCACAACATTACCACATGTCAAATGTAGTTCAAAAGCAAAACATTAATATAGATCATAACATTACTTCACATGACAAATGTAGTTCAACCATCCAAAAATTAAGTTTTAAAAACAAAACAAATTATAACACAACATTACTTCATATGCCAAATGTAGTTCAAAAGCAAAACATTAATATAGATCAAAACATTACTTCACATGCCAAATGTAGTTCAGCCATCCAAAACTTAAGTTTTAAAAACAAAACAAATTATAACAAAACATTACTTCACATGCCAAATGTAGTTCAAACGAAAAAAATTAATATAAATCAAAATAAATTACTTCACATGCCAAATGTAGTTCAACCATAACAATTTAAAAACAAAACAAATTATTTAACACAACATTACTTCACATCACATGCCAAATGTAGTTCAACCATCCAAAACTTGAGTTTTTAAAACAAAACAAATTATATAAAACATTGTAGCATTACTTCACCTGCCAAATGTAGTTCAACCATCCAAAACTTAAGTTTTAAAAACATTATATATCACATTCAGATGTACCAAATGTAGTTCACATAAAATATGTCCAAAATTTGTAGATCTCACAAGTATCAAGTATCAAGTTATATATGACTGCATCTAGATAATATATATATAAAAGTAAATTTAAAACTATAAATCTATTGAAAATATAATTTTGCACGTGTGCATGTGCATCATCCATGAAATACATATGGATGTAGTGTCTTTCCCAGCAAAGTCTCAATCTGCGAGCTATCCTGTGAAGCATGGAGAACCTGTACATAATGTGTACAAGCATTAAAATTTGATGTTTTAAAATTGAGTGAGAATATATAGAACTTCATGTAAAAAGAAAAATATAAAAAAAAATCACACAATACCTCATGAGGTTCCCTCTCCATTTGTTGCTCGTCCGCTACAACTTCCCCCACGGGAACATCTCCAATAGTAAACTGTACAATATACATGTACAACTATATATATATATATTAAAAAATTTCAAATGAAAATCCATATATATAAACTTATTTTCAATAATATTAAAAAAAAGTTAGACAACTTGTTCAAATGGTTGAAATGGTGTGGATGTTCCTATTTCCATCGCTAGAGTCCGTGGAGAAAACAAATCCTCTATAGAAACCTAAAATTCAAAAAATTTAGAAGTATAAAATAACTCAAGATCAAGATCTCAATTTATAATAGAACTTTTAAACTTCAATTTATAAATTATAACTTAAAAACATATATATTTAAGTGAAAAATTGAATACTTCTGCTAGTGGATTTGGCACATCTCCTAAGAGAGGCTCCAAAAGAAAATCTCCAAAAACCTAAAATTCAAAAAATGTAAAATAACTAAAAATCTCTAGATCTCAATTTATAATAAAACTTTTAAGCTTCAATTTATAACTTATAATTTAAACACACACACACACACACACACACATATATATATTTAACTGAAAAATTTAATACTTGTGCTGTCAGATTTGGCACATCTCCTAAGAGTGGTTCAGAAAGAAAATCTCCAAAAACCTAAAATTCAAAAAAATTAAAATAACTCAAGATATAGTATATCTCATTTTTTAATGGAACTTTTTAAGGTGGAATATATAACTTAAAAACATAAATTTTAAAAGGGAAAAAATTTTCATACTTTTTGTTGTGGATCTGGCACATCTCCTAAGGAAGTAGAAGGTACATCTCCCAAGGAAGAAGAAGGTACCGCCATCCCAAAAACATCAGAGAGAATCAGAATCTATTAAAATGTTTTATTATATATATGTACATGTACATGTGTGCACAATTATTTATTTTAAAAATATCACTTAAAAAACACTAACATTTTCCAACATATCTTGATGGTGAGACCCATCTTGATTGTTTGAACTAGAGGCTCCAACTGTGATATTAACAGTTTCTTCATTCAACAAGTGTGAAAACTGCAAATGATGTTAACATATAATGACACATTTTTTTTAGATTAATGTATACAAATAAATGTATGTATATATGTATTTATTACAAATTGTATGTATGTGTTAAAATAATTGAACCTTAACCATTAACACATATTGTTCCCATGCCCTCTTCTTCATGAACAATTAGGTCATGCCAACCATTGTGAAAATCATTTGCATATGTTTTGAGATCTTCAACACTCACATTGTCAATCTCTTCATCTGTATAATACTCAAAATTAGCGCGTGCATTCTCACGTGCTCTTTGTCGATTCAGACAAACATCGACTCCACCTAATCCACTGTGAACATTGTCGATGATGGCATCTCTTGCTTCTCGACTAATTTGAGAAGTGACTTCCATCTCTGACCGCAAAGTTTCGACACGAAAAGGTCGACTAACCAATGGTGGCTCAAGATGAGAAAACTCAGCATCACGCCTAGCACCCCTACAATCACACAATCGACCTTTCCCAGGACCAAAAAATTCAGAGGGAAGGTCATTGTAATTGGGTTTCATTTGCAAAAATAATTTTGCATAAAATAATTTTTCAAAATAAAGCAGAACCTCGTCGTTCCATGGGAGTCCTCCATAGGCTGCAAGGTGTCTATCATACAAATAGTGAGCTATATCAGGGTGCTTGAAATATTTCACCTTCAACGTCTTTCTTTTCAACCCTTCTTTGAAATTAAACATAAACTTTGCCATTGTTGTTGTAACTCTTTCTTTAACGACCTCCCATTTATCAGGACCTATCACTATTTCCTTTCTTTTTCTCATGACTTCCACAAAAGTGTCAATGGATGGCCCAAGCTTTTGGTACACATCTACTAGTTGGCCTAAAGAGTGTGTAACTATTTCCAAGCTTTGTCGACTCTCAACAGGTAGAGTCAAAGCCATGAGATTTCTTTGCAGTCATGCATGAAGATGCTGACACCTTTCTAAGGTGCATTGCTACATGTTTCTTTCCCAAGGTATATCGGAAATTTCGGCTGGATAAGTCGTAGTGGGTAGACAACCTTATTCTTGAATTAAGCATTTTGTCCTATGTCTTTTTTGACCAACATTTGGAGCATTTTCAGCCTCTTCATCAATATATAAAATTTTGTATATTATAAAAAATACATGTAAACAAATTTGTACAAATTGAATGAAAAAAATATTAAAATTGATGGCCACCTCGATGTGGTTGGCTAGCATCTTTCCCACCCTCAAACTTTTGAGAACCAGAACGACCCTACTGAGAACTTACACGACCATCTATTGATTGGCCTGGGAATAAATATCACCACCTTCACGCAACCTGCTAGCACTTATTGATGGCCCTCTAAGGGTATTTGAACCACCACCAACCTCTCGAGATGAGAGAGAAGCTTCATAAACAAATATGAATTTATAATCAATTGAAAAATACATTCATACATATAAATACATGTACATATTCATTTATTAAATTTTGTGAACCATAGCATGACTGGTTGAACCATGGGCATGCTCCATTGATGGAGTAGAGACCCTTCTCCTCTTAACACCTAAAAAATAAAAAATAAAACTTATTAACAACTAATTTAAGTCACAAAGTTGATAAAAAATCAATTCCATATGTACACACATGTATGTATATGTATAGAGATTTAAGATTATATTTAAATACCATGAACACCCCTCGATCCCTGATGCCCCTCTCTCATATAGTTATAGGATTATGTTGATCTTCATCATTCATCTTACATGATATATATATATATATATATATATATATATATATATATATATATATATATCCGATGGACATTTACAATTATTTTTTTGAATGACTAATTTAAAATAAATTCAAAATAAATTTCAGAAAATTAATATAATTTAGTGTACACAAATTATGTAAAACACAACTTTCAAAGCACTAATTGAACATGTGTGAAACTCAATTTAAGAAAAAAAAATTATAAAAATGTCAAGTTCACCAAATTGCGTTTTACATGGTGGAAGCACACTTGGTATAAAATTGAAAAAAACACATTGTCATTAAAAAAGAAGTGAAACTCCATTTAAAAAAAAAATGGTTGAAATCCTCTTATTTTAATTTTATAAAAATGTGAAGTTCACTAAGTTGCACTTTACATGGTGTGGTGGGAGCACACTTGGTATATAATTGAAAAGAGCACATGGTCATTGAAAAATACGCATTCATAAGTACACAACACATACATATCCAATATATGTTACAATGTCCATCAATAAATTTTGAAGGAGAGTGTCTCAACACTAATTCATCTTTGAGAGATGAATCTTGAATTTTTGAAGAAGAGCATCTCAAAACTAATTCATCTTTAAGAAATGAATCTTAAAGTTTTGAAGAAGAGCGTCTCAAAACTAATTCATCTTTGAAAGATGAATTTTGCATTGGAATTGCCTTGTATAATTCTAATTCATCTACTAATTCATCTGTGATAGATGAATCCTGAATTGGAATTTCCCCATACAATAGATCAAAAGACATCTTATTCACATTTTTACAATGTCTTATACAAAAAAATTGAAATTGGCTAACAATATTGTTTGCTATTCCATGCAATTCTTTTAGCCTCTCCTTCTTGACTTGGTACATGCCATTCATGTAGTTGCACACAAGTTCAAAATTGGTGAAAACTATAATTCCATTTGATCCATACTCCATATCTTTTCCCAAGCCATCTATCAATCCAATATAATATGCCTTGTTGTTTGTTGTTCTTCTCGGTATGTTCATTTTCCTTTGGACGACTTTGCTAGTCACAATATTAGAAATCACATATGTAATCATTGGTTTCCTTGGATTGGGATAGAAAGAAAAATAGATGCATAATTTCCATTTTTCAACCATATTTAATGGTTTTTAATCCCTGAAAAAAAAAATCAATAAAAATATATATTAAATTGATATTTATTGCAAATGCATGGTAGAAATTACACATGTGCATGAGATAAATGACATGTGCATGGTTTATCTTAAAGTTTGACTTGAAAATTTTATGGTAGAATTGACATCTAGAATTAATGGAAGGAAGCCTTTTTTTTGTGGGAGAAATGAATTTTATGCACTTACTAAAACAACTATTTATGTAAAAAGTCACACCTTCATGAGTTTGTGGGAGAAATGAAATAGAAGTGACACATGCCTTAAATTTTTCCTAAAATTTTATGGGAGAAGGGAGAAACGACACATGTACAATGTTTTCCTTAGTGTGGTAGTGGTTTATGGATATGAAAATGAAGAACTTCTATTTAGATTTTTTATAGAGATTGACTGTAGGGGAATTTACTGGATATGTCAACTTTGAGAAAAGACGAGCTCTAGAGGCTACCTGGCCCTTTACAAAATCTGTCTTTAGAACTTGTAGAAGTTAACACTCAACAGAGAGAATAAAATCCTATGGAAGTTCAAAATCATATGAGAGTTAAACCACTTTAGGTTCAATTTTTAGGCCTTAAAGTTTGAGAGAAATGACATTTACATGGTTTGCAAAATTATTTTATGCACTTACAAAAAACATGCTTTAGAGTTAATGGGAGAAAGCCAACATGACATGTATGCTTTAAAAAAATTTCCTAAGCATTTATGGGAGAAATGACACATGTACACATCTTGCCTTAAAGTGGTTGATATTTATGGATATTAAAATGAAGAACTTCTATTTAGATCTGTTACAGATATTGAATGTAGGGGCATTTACTGGATATGTCACCTTTGAGAAAAGATGAGATCCAGAGGCTACCTATCCCTTTACAGACTCTGCCTTTAGAACTTGTAGAGGTTAAATCTCAACAAACAGACTAAAATCCTATGGAAGTTCAAAATTCTATGAGAGTTCAGCCACTTTAGGTTCAATTTTTAGGCCTTAAAGCTTGAGAGAAATGACATTTACATGGTTTGCAAAATTATTTTATTTACTTACAAAAAACATGCTATAAATTTAATGGGAGAAAGCAAACATGACATGTATGCTTTAAAAATTTGCCTAAGAATTTATGGGAGAAATGACAGATGTACACAATTTTCCTTAAAGTGGTTGAGGTTTATGGATATTAAAATGAAGAACTTCTATTTAGATTTGTTACAGAGATTAAATGTAGGGGTATTTACTGGATATATCACCTTTGAGAAAAGATGAGATCCAGAGGCTACTTGGCCCTTTACAGACTTTGGCTTTAGAACTTGTAGAAGTTAACACTGAACAAACAGACTAAAATCTTATGGAAGTTCAAAATTCTATGAGAGTTCAGCCACTTTAGGTTGAATTTTTAGGCCTTAAAGCTTGAGAGAAATGAAATTTGCATGGTTTGCAAAATTATTTTATCCACTTACAAAAAAAATGCTTTAAATCTAATGGGAGAAAGCCAACATGTATGCTTTCAAAAATTTTCCTAAGAATTTATGGGAGAAATGACACATGTACACAATTTTCCTTAAAGTGGTTGTGTTTTATGGATATTAAAATGAAGAACCTCTATTTAGATCTATTCCAGAGATTGACTGTAGGGGAATTTACTAGATATGTCACCTTTCATAAACGGTGAGATCTAGAGGCTACCTGGCCCTTTACGTACTCTGCCTATAGAACTTGTAGGAGTTAACACTACCTGTCCCAATTATACCCTATGATGTGTGTAGAGGACCCATGGAGTAACTCACACTACTTTACATAGACATAAGGGTGTATAAGAGTGTCCTAAGTTCAAAACTATGGTCATATTATTGGATGTCTTTCCTAAGAGCCCAAATTTACTCCTTAAGTATATGTGGGGTTTATACAACCATCTACAAAAACAAGTGATTCTTTCCAAGCTAAGGATAATGTATGAGCCATGTGTATACGCACATTATCTAGAAACCATCTAGGCCAAAATAAATGGTACTTCAGTGGTTTGAAGAAAAAATAGCACCAAGAAGCTTTGAAGGAGGGGAATAAGAACTTGAAATAGAAGGATAAGAATAAAATATCTACTACACATCCATGCAAGGGTAGTAGAAATAATTCTAACCATTGCAACATTGATGGTCACATTAAGGAGAATTATTGGATATTTGGTATGTATTATATTCTTTATGTGAATACCCCCATGCACTATATATTTTTCTAAGCATAGTGGTGGGAATAAAATTGGCGGAAAGGACCCCCACTTTAGGGTTTCATATAGACGAAAAATTCCACACAGACAGGTGTTCAGGGGCAGTGCCCCAAAAAAACGTTTTTGGGAAAAAATGAGCATAGTTTTGAGATATATAAGTCCAAAATGCAATAGTTGTTAGTGAAAAAATATCAGTGGATCACTATGGATATATCTGATTATTAAAAGGGATTTTTCTATAACGATGTCCACTAAGTTGGAAATAAGGGAAAATATCACAATTATATACAATAATGCATGTGTTTTTGTAACACCTCTAGTTTAAGGAATTTATATATATATATATATATTTGGATTCCCTCGTTATTTACCTGGTCTTCCGAATACTAAGTTCAGAAATTGGGTATTTACTTTCATCTATCGTTAGATTTTCTTCTACTTCTTTAGTATGTCTTGTAAATTTAAAACCTCCTGTCCACTATTCCTTCCTCATAACAATCAAGGCTCCCCAATGTGTACATTAAACCCATGTGCCTATAGAGGTACATCTGGAAATTTTGGATAATGAGCACAGAAATTTAACTTTAGTTCCACTTGCTAAGGTTCCTCCAACCCCCTAGCATCTTTCTCTTGTCAAAAGTATTGAACATTCCCACTGTATACCTTTCCACCAAGTATATATATATTTCTATACCTAATACAATCATAGACTCCATGGACATACATACTTTTCAATAACATCACCTAACACATATATATTTAACACCTCTGTCTTTGAATCCAACTATAGATCTCAGACATATATCTTTGGATCCACAGGTATATATATATAGTTAACACCCTCTTGTCAATATCATGGAATCCCTATACATATATATATATCTATTCCATTATAACACCCATATATATATATTTCATTACATATATATATATCAATCACCATATATAAATATATATCATGTATATCTAAACCTTTTAAAAATATTGAATCGAATGCACCCATATATAAACAAAATCTATACACCTATATATATGCATGGCACTCCTCTAAGTATTAGTATTGAAATCGTGTCACTATAACCCTTGTTATATTCCAATTGATAATATGATTGATTTCTTACCACGTGTGTATTAAACATGATATACTTCTATCTCGCCAACACCTTGAACTATCACGATTAAATATATTACATTGGTACGTTATCGTCGCTGAGTATGTCGATGAATTGACCGCGACGAAACCATTGGTTTACATAACGGAGACTCGGTGGGGGATTGTGCCACATCAATAGGATTGAAGGATGGTTATGACCGTATTCCGACTATCCATTTACGCGTGTCAAAATTTCCCATTCCAGCTATACCTAACCCTATTCTTAAAATCCGAGGGCGTTGTATTAGGTTTCCACCCGGTTTCTAACTCGTCGTGGTAGAGCTCGTTAAGTTCTCAGTTTATACCTGTATGCATATTTCCGCCTGATTTAAATTTACCAGCTATGCGTTTTTCTGTTCCTTTGGGTCAAGAGTACTGGTGTTGGTTTAACGTGTAGGTTTCATCTTTTGGTATGCAGGGACGACATCGCGCGCAGGCGATTGGAGTACCCGGCGCCGCCCTTACAGATCTATGCTCAGCCATTATGTTACGTGTAGCTTTTGAATTTGTTTTTCTATTCGGCCCGGCACTCTACGAGCCAACTACCTGCAGGTTCAGTACCTAGTTTGAAACTTTTTCACATTCCCGGGTACCACTCTATCGACAAAGCTGAGTTGTTGTCCAATCGATCTTGGGAATCTCTGCACGCTTGGGGCAGTGGGATTAGGGTTTCTCACATCCTTCCAACTTACCTTGGCAGCATACACACACGTATCCCTCTGCTGGTTATTCTCTATATGTATCCAGCTCCGGTTACAGTGAATCTCATTCTGGTCGGGGTGATTGTTTTTACTTCCCCTCGTTCACTGAGGGAATTGATATTTCCATGGAGGTTTGATACCGGAGTAACAGATCAGCTTGAAGGTGTGAGAGTTCCTGCGTGGCCTTCTATCGTTTTTTACCTTCTGCCATTCGTTCTAATATATTTCGGTAATGTTGTGTCTAAGTATTTTACGAATTTTGTTGTGCAGGGGATGCAGACTAAGGGGTTTCCGGCTGCGCTCAGTATGCATCCAGACGGATAAAAAGCCTCAACCGGTTTTCCTCCTATTGTTAAGCCGAACCCGTTTTCAACTTATAATCCATCGCCCTGACACCTGGTTTCATTTTGCTTGGCGCTCCAATGGGACAGCATTCCCCTTACCACCGTGCTCCTGTGTATTTTGTATTGACTAATTGTATATATTTTTTTTCTATTTCTCCGTATAACTCGGTTGAAGAAGAGCCTTACCTTCAGGGTTCACTCTAGTTAGACCATCTAGTAGCAAATATCTAAGCATTTCGTTTGTGTATCCTTGTTTTCTAAGATCTGGTTTTGATTTAGAAATCGCGCTAACAGTTAACACTTATTTTATGGCTATGTGTATCTGAATATTAACGTAGCTCGGTTGTGATTATGGTCCACAGCTCTCTGGCCACTCACCTCGAACGTTGTCAACTTAGTTCGCGGTAGCTGGCAAGACTGACTCGCGATCATCGCCAGTGAAAAAGCCGAACTCATGAGAGGGTAACTTCCTTACCTTTACGCGATCCCGTCTCTATGTTTCTATGTGTTTAATGCTAGTAATATTCTTTACTGAAACAAGAATGACCGCAACGCCTTGGTGATTCTGTCATACTGTCATACCCTACACCAGGACGGTGAAGTGGTCATAGTCATCTCTACGTCGATTCATAGTTGTAAAGGCTGATTTTGGTATTTCCTATGCATTTATCCTTAGATGTATTGTTACGATCTGCTGCCTATCGTCGTTTAACACAGAGATATTCAGTTGATAATTAATATCCATATGATAGATGTTACGAATATTAATATTAGAGGTTCGCATGCCAGTTTATAGCTATAGGTTTAAAATATATCATCGTTTTTATAATCGGTTCACTCCATCTCATGATTGATCAAACCCTAAAATGTCGTAGACGTTGATAGTGGTACCATTCGAGGGTTTTGGTGTTGAAACAAGGCCACGGCATAATAAATCGAATAGTCATTATGGGTAATCATAGCTTGATCGTGCGTCAAATAGCATCGACCGTTGGCACCTATATATATTTTTCTCACCAGATGTTATTTTATACTTGTTGATTTCAATGAGTCATTAAGTTAACTCACGGCTCTCTCACGTTTTAATTTTAACGCATATATATATGTATTGCTATTGTTTAATTCGAGGCTTGGCTCTCTCACGTTTTAATTTTAACGTATATATACATGTATTGCTATTGTTTTAAATTCGAGGCTCATGTATGCTGTTTTCTTTTGATGTATACATGTGTATATGCGATATTACTTGAATAGAGGTTTAAATTTTAATTTAAGTCTTTGGCCATGATACTTATTTCAAGAATGAAATTTGTAACAATATAAATCTAGAAATGAAAGGTATACAACCATATGAATGTTAAAAAAAAATTCTATAGACTAGAAATGTTCTTTCTCTAGCACCAATTTCGAATTTCATCTTACTATGCTTTTACTTTATTCATTTTGGATTTGTACCATGTAACTTCAGTTCTGCTACAATATTTTTCTAGCATACACATAAGCATATAATATCACTTTTGTATCTACAGGGAACAAGAAAATATTTAATTATCTGTATAGGTTAAGTAACTTCAGATTTAAACCGACCTTGGTTTAGAGTTTCTGGAGTTTCTACTCTATGGATTTCTGGTCTACAACTAAACAGAGTCTGGAAGGTGAATGCCTTAGGATGGACTCTGTTAAATGTAGTACTAACATCAATCACACCATTTAAATAATTTTTTTTTTATATGTAGCCAATTCATACCATCATAAAATAGAATAGCAAGAATTTCAGAACATACCACAATCTGCAAATGACCAACCTCCCAACCTTAGGTTCCTCTTTGTCTCCCAGGACTCACCCCCGAGCATAGATCACCTCCTAGAACAGATCAACCTCTGATCTGTTTAGGAGCAGCTTATTTAAGCTCATATTTCCCCAAAGCATGTTTCTAATTCTGCGTCCAGAATAGCAGGATGCTTTCTTTCCTGTTTAGCCTAGGCTTCCCATTTTGGGACTCTTTAGTGTCGTTTTATCATTCTCGCCTTTCCAGCTTTTCTTACCTCTTTCCAACTACTTTCCTCATCATTGGGGAAATTTAGATTCCTCCTCAAAATCTCAATTAATTTCTTTCAAGGATTTTTGAAAGATTGTGGGGATTTGTTGCCTTATCCATCCCCATGGATTTGGCAAGTGATCTCTAATTCTCATCTTGGTCCAAATGCACAATCATTTATTTATTTCCTCAATTAAAATATGCAAATACATTCACACCATACTTATCCCTTGGGGGTCCACTCCCTAGGACTTAAAGTTCACATATGTCTAATTTTCAATTTCAACATAGAACAAAGGCATATTCCCCTCTCAAAATAAACACCGGTCTCTCGGTGTTGTTATTCAACTAGTAGAATTCATTTTAAACAAAAAATGGATATTTCTCCATCATTTCAGCCTTCCCTCCTGTAGCTTCTTCAGCAGAAAGGTGCCCCACTACACTTTTACCCGCTGATCGTTCGTTTCGAATTAACTTTTCCGCTCCAATATTTGGTCATTTCCAAAGTAGAACTCCCCTTCTCTGGTTCCACTCGTACAACATTCCAATCAACTATGTGAGAAGCATCATGCACATATCTTTTTAGTAATGAAATATAAACATACTATGTATTTAATAAAGGTAAGCCTGTTTGTAAGCCACTAGTCCCACCCTTTCTAAAATTTCAAAAGGCCCACAATATCTAGGAGCAAGTTTTTCACAACTTCCAGCATAAAGTGTGCTCTTTTTAGGTTTGATGTGCAAATACACATGATCCCCCACTTTGAATTCTCGTTACACTCTTTTCTTATCAGCATAGCTCTTCTGGCGATCTTGTGTTGCCTTGATATTTCTTTGTATCTGTTTAACAATTCTCTCCATATCTTCTAAGGCATCAGGTCCCAACACTAATTTATCTTCTGGTTGGCTCCAGCTGAAAGGAGTACGACACTTCCTTCCATATAGTGCCTCAAACAGACTCATTTTAATAGAAGATTGGTAACGGTTATTATAGGCAAATTCAGCTAGATGCAGATACTCCTCCCACTTTGATGATCTGTCCATCACATACATTCTCAACATATCCTCTAAAATTTGATTTGTCCCTTCTGTTTGCCCATCAGTTTGAGGGTGATAGGCACTAAAAAATCTCAGCTTAGTACCCATTCCTGCAAACAACCCTTTCCAAAACGCTGTTGTAAACTTAGCATCCCGATTCGAGACAATCACCTTGGGAACTCCATGAAGCCTTACTATCTCCTTTAGGAAAACATTTGCCACTTGAGTTGTTCCAAAGGTAGACTTTACTGGTATAAAAAGAGCAGCTTTTGTGAGAGTGTCTACTACTACCATTACAGAATCATGTTGATATTTAGTCTTGGGTAATCCTGTTATAAAATCCAGGGAAACTGTGTCCCATTTCCATTCTGCAATTGGCAAAGTGTTTAAAAGCCCTGCTGGGTGTTGATGCTCAACTTTGACTAACTGACATTCCATACATCTACTTAGAAACTCTGCCACATCTCTTTTCATTCTTGGCCAGAACAGCTTCTTTTTCAATGCTGTTAACATCTTTTGGTATCCTGGATGTCCTGCATATGGTTGTTTGTGATATTCATCCAAAATTTCCCTTTTTAATGACTCTACATTAGGAATATACAACCTGTTTTTGTAATATAGTAGCCCTTTTTTATTTTGAGTAAATTTAGTTTTATCCCTTTTCTGTAGTTTCACCAAGAGTGTTTCGTAGTTTGGGTCTTGGCTGGCTGCTTTTCTCACCAACTCTTCTATCTCAATCCGGCCACTACTCCCAATACTATTTAAATTTTGGCAAGCATTTCTACTTAGGGCATCAACAACTTTATTTTCTTTCCCCTTGATATGTTTTATGTCCATATCAAATTCACTTAAAAAGGACAGCCATCTGGCTTGCCTTGCATTCAGATCAGTTTGTGAAAAGAAATATTTAAGACTAATATGATCAGTCATCAATGTGAACTTCTTCCCCAGAAGATAGTGCCTCCACATTTTTAAAGCATGGATAACAGCTGCAAATTCCAAATCATATGCACTATAATTCTGTTCATGTATTTTCAGTTTCCTAGATTCATAGGCAATGAATGAATTTTCCTGCAACAGGACTCCTCCCAGCCCTTCTCTGCAATCATCTGTACATAACGCAAACTCTTTATCAGGATCAACAATTTTTAATATAGGGGCTGAAATAAGTTTTTGTTTTAACTGCTCGAAATTATGTTGACATTTTTCAGTCCACACAAACTTGACACCCTTTCTTTGCAATGAAGTGATGGGATGTGCTATGGCAGAAAATCTTTCCACAAATCTACGATAGTAGCCTGCCATCTCCATGAATGACCTTACTGCTGAAACATCAGTTGGGGCTGGCCATTCCTTAATTGCTTTTATCTTTTCAGGGTCAACTGCAAGCCCTTTTTCAGAAATAATATGACCCAAATATTGAATCTTATCCTTGTAAAATTCACATTTACTGAACTTGGGATATAGCTGATTTTCTTTCAAAGTTTGCAACACTATCTGCAGATGTTCCTTGTGTTCCTCTTTGTTTTTGGAGTAGACTAAAATGTCATCTATGAACACTAGAACAAACTTATCCAAATACTTATTTAACACACTGTTCATCAGGCACATAAAGGTGGCAGGGGCATTTGTCAATCGAAAAGGTAGGACTACAAATTCGTAGTGTCCATACCGGGTTCGAAAAGTTGTTTTGTTAATGACTTCTTCCTTGATTCTGAGCTGGTGATACCCAGTTCTTAAGTCAATCTTGGAAAAGACTGAGGCCCCTCTCACTTGGTCAAAAATATCATCAATTCTAGGAAGTGGATATCTGTTCTTAATGGTCAACTTGTTCAGTTGACGATAATAAATGCACATCCTAAAAGTTCCATCCTTCTTTTTCACAAATAAGACCGGTGCTCCCCATGGAGACACACTTGGTCTAATGTATCCTTTATCTAGTAATTCTTGCAGTTGCATCTTCAGCTCCATGAGTTCAGGCGGACTCATTCTATAGGGGGCTCGGGAAACAGGTGTGGCTCCCGGCACCAGATCTATGGAAAAGTCAATTTCTCTTTTGGGGGGAAGATGAGGAATCTGAGCTGGGAAAACTTCTTTAAAATCCCTTACCACTGGTAATTCATTCAGCAGATTTTCTTTAGTTCTCTGTTCCACTTCTTCCACATGTACTGCATAAACTTGATATCCTTTTCTAGCTGTTATTTTTAACTGTAAGGCTGATATTTGTCTTATTGAAATGGATTTTGGTTTTCCTTTTAGTGTAAAAGGTTTCCCTTCTTCATCCACACAATGCAGGGTTTTATCCCAACAGTTCATCAGGGCTTTCTTCTTTTCCATCCAATCCATTCCTATCAGCAGATCATAGGATCCTAATGGAAATATGTTCAAATTTACTTCTGTTGTAAAGTCATTTAATTGTATTGCTGTTTTGGGCAATTTATGTGTGACTTTTCTCTTAGTTCCAGTGGCCAGCTGTACCAACCATGACTGCTGAAATTTTTCAGGTTTAATTTTACATTTTTCTACAATTCCAAGACTAATGTAACTCAAAGAAGCACCTGGATCAATCAAAACAGTAATAGGTAGGTCAGAAATCTTACCCTCCATTTCCACCATGGTTGCTTGATATTCTGCTTGCCGATTTTCCAATGCTGCACTGATAGTTGGTATATTTCTGGCTATGTCATTTACTGTTGTTGCCTCTCGCTCTCTGTTGATCATGTGTATATTTCGATGGGGGCAGTCCCTCATCATATGGGGTTCTCCACAGCCCCAACATTTCAAAGGTTCCTTCATTCTGACTGTCCCTTCCTTTTTATTGTTCCCTTCCACTTGTTTTGAAGCCACTTGGGACTGAGCAGTTTGACTTTCTTTTGGTTTATTGAATTTTTTCCGTTGATGATCTCTACCAAAATTTCTTAGATATGCTGGTTTTGGTCTTTTACCTTTGAACTCACCCTTGTTCAGCCAGCTCTTCCCTTGTTCAGCTTTTCCTTTAAACTGCTGATAGCATAATCTTGCTTTTCTAACAGCTTCATCCATTGTCTTTGGGTTGTCAAACTCAATTTTCTCTTTGTACACAGTAGGTAAGCAATTCAGAAACCTTTGAACCTTTGCTTTTTCTTCCCTAATGTAAGGAACATATCTCAGTAAATTGGTAAACTTAGTGACAAACTCATCAATAGTGAGCTGTCCTAGTCTAAGTTCATGGAATTCTTTTGCTTTATCATCATAATAACGTTCATTCAAATAACGAATTTTGAACTTAGTCTGAAAATCTTCCCAAGTAACTGTCTTTTCATCAATGGCATGCACCATTTTTGTCTCTTCCCACCACAGTGTAGCTTTTCCTTGTAGCTGATACACAGCTAATCTAGCCTTCAGATTGCTCTCATATTCATAAACTTGGAAATACTTGATCATGTTCGGCAACCAAGCTTCAACATCCTCTTCCCTTCTCCCCATCACTTGGGAGGAGGTTTGATCTTTCCCTAGAAGTCTCACCACTGATTCTCTTTTTACCTTATGTTGATGTCTAACTGCATCCTCATCCTCAGACTCATCCATCTTTCTTTTCCCAGAACCTTCGCCTTCCTGGCTGTTCCGGGAAGTTAGCTCTCTGATGAGATTTTCCTGCTCCTTACTGGCTGATGACAACATGTCATTCTGGCTTCTTATTTCAGCCAACTCTCATTGCATCCTGTGCAACATAGCCATTACCGGGGCATTGGGATCTGGAGTAGCAAACTCATCATGCAGATCCACATAAATTCCTCCTTCTTCAGCCATTTTAGCACCACTGTACACACTCATACATTTGATTAGTAAGACAAAAAAAACAATATCTACAATGTTCAATACATTCAGACTTTAGTGAGCACAATAACAACAACCCAGTTTTTTGCACTTGGGCTCTGATACCATTTGTAACACCTCCAGTTTAAGGAATTTTTGTTTTATATTTGGATTTATAATTATTACAGTCTTCCGAATACTCAGTTCAGAAATTGGGTATTTACTTTCATCTATCGTTAGATTTTCTTCTACTTCTTTAGTATCTCTTGTAAATTTAAAACCTCCTGTCCACTATTCCTTCCTCATAACAATCAATGCTCCCCAATGTGTACATTAAACCCATGTGCCTATAGAGGTACATCTGGAAATTTTTGATAATGAGCACATAAATTTAACTTTAGTTCTTCTTGCTAAGGTTCCTCCAACCCCCTAGCGTCTTTCTCTTGTCAAAAGTATTGAACATTCCCACTGTATACCTTTCCACCAAGTATATATATATTTCTATATTTTCTTATATTACCAAGAGACATTATTCTTTTTCTATACCTAATACACACCTAACACATATATATTTAACACCTCTGTCTTTGAATCCAACTATAGATCTCATACATATATCTTTGGATCCATAGGTATTAGGTATATATACAGTTCCTTTCTTGTCAATATCATGGAATCCCCATACATATATATATATATCTATTCCATTATAACACCCATAAATATATATATATATTTCATTACATATATATATATAAATCACCATATATAAATATATATCATGTATATCTAAACCTTTTAAAAATATTGAATCGAATGCACCCATATATAAACAAAATCTATACACCTATATATATGCATGGCACTCCTCTAAGTATTAGTATTGAAATCGTGTCACTATAACCCTTGTTATATTCCAATTGATAATATGATTGATTTCTTACCACGCGTGTATTAAACATGATATACTTCTATCTCGCCAACACCTTGAACTATCACGATTAAATATATTACATTGGTACG
Source organism: Pinus albicaulis (assembly GCA_034641835.2). Taxonomy (NCBI): domain Eukaryota; kingdom Viridiplantae; phylum Streptophyta; class Pinopsida; order Pinales; family Pinaceae; genus Pinus; species Pinus albicaulis. The sequence goes on from CM076579.1 coordinate 1,324,705,961, forward strand.
TTCTCGTCGCTGAGTATGTCGATGAATTGACCGCGGCGAAACCATTGGTTTACATAACGGAGACTCGGCGAGAGGTTGTGCCACGTCAATAGGATTGAAGGATGGTTATGACCATATTCCGACTATCCATTTACGCGTGTCAAAATTTCCCATTCTAGCTATACCTAACCCTATTCTTAAAATCCGAGGGCGTTGTATTAGGTTTCCACCCGGTTTCTAACTCGTCGTGGTAGAGCTCGTTAAGCTCTCAGTTTATACCTGTATTCATATTTCCGCCTGATTTAAATTTACCAGCTATGCGTTTTTCTGTTCCTTTGGGTCAAGAGTACTGGTGTTGGTTTAACGTGTAGGTTTCATCTTTTGGTATGCAGGGACGGCATCGCGCGCAGGCGATTGGAGTACCCGGCACCGCCCTTATAGATCTATGCTCAGCCATTATGTTACGTGTAGCTTTTGAATTTGTTTTTCTATTCGGCCCGGCACTGTACGAGCCGACTACCTGCAGGTTCAGTACCTAGTTTGAAACTTTTTCACATTCCCGGGTACCACTATGTCGACAAAGCTGAGTTGTTGTCCAATCGATCTTGGGATTCTCTGCACGCCTGGGGCAGTGGGATTAGGGTTTCTCACATCCTTCCAACTTACCTTGGCGGCATACACACACGTATCCCTCTGCTGGTTATTATCTATATGTATCCAGCTTCGGTTACAGTGAATCTCATTCTGGTCGGGGTGATTGTTTTTACTTCCCCTCGTTCACTGAGGGAACTGATATTTCCATGGAGGTTTGATACCGGAGTAACAGATCAGCTTGAAGGTGTGAGAGTTCCTGCGTGGCCTTCTATAGTTTTTTACCTTCTGCCATTCGTTCTAATATATTCCAGTAATGTTGTGTCTAAGTCTTTTACGATTTTTGTTGTGTAGGGGATGCAGACTAAGGGGTTTCCGGCTGCGCTCAGTATGCATCCAGACGGATACAAACCCTCAACCAGTTTTCCTGCTATTGTTAAGCCGAACCCGTTGTCAACTTATAATCCATCGCCCTGACGCCTGGTTTCAGTTTGCTTGGCGCTCCAATGGGACAACATTCCCCTTACCACTGTGCTCCTGTGTATTTTGTATTGACTAATTGTATATATTTTTTTTCTATTTCTCTGTATAACTCGGTTGAAGAAGAGCCTTACCTTCAGGGTTCACACTAGTTAGATCATCTGGTAGCAAAGATCTAAGCATTTCGTTTGCGTGTCCTTGTTTTCTGAGATATGGTTTTGATTTAGAAACCGCGCTAACATTTAACACTTATTTTATGGCTATGTGTATCTGAATATTAACGTAGCTCGGTTGTGATTATGGTCCACAACTCTCTGGCCACTCACCTCGAACGTTGTCAACTTAGTTCGCGGTAGCTGGCAAGACTGACTCGCGATCATCGCCAGTGAAAAAGCCGAACTCATCAGAGGGTAACTTCCTTACCTTTACACGATCCCATCTCTGTGTTTCTGTGTGTTTAATGCTAGTAATATTCTTTACTGAAACAAGAATGACCGCAACGCCTTGGTGATTCTGTCATACTGTCATACCCTGCACCAGGACGGTGAAGTGGTCATAGTCATCTCTGCGTCGATTCATAGTTGTAAAGGCTGATTTTCGTATTGCCTATGCGTTTATCCTTAGATGTATTGTTACGATCTGCTGCCTATCGTCGTTTAACACAGAGGTATTCAGCTGATAATTAATATCCATATGATAGATGTTACGAATATTAATAGTAGAGGTTCGCATGCCAGTTTATAGCTATAGGTTTAAAATATATCATCGTTTTTATAATCGGTTCACTCCATCTCATGATTGATCAAACCCTAAAATGTCGTAGACGTTGATAGTGGTACCATTCGAGGGTTTAGGTGTTGAAACAAGGCCACGGCTTAATAAATCGAATAGTCATTATGGGTAATCATAGCTTGATCATGCGCCAAATAGCATTGACCGCTGGCACCTATATATATTTTTCTCACCAAATGTTATTTTATACTTGTTGATTTCAATGAGTCATTAAGTTAACTCATGGATCTCTCACGTTTTAATTTTAACGCATATATATATGTATTGCTATTGTTTTAATTCGAGGCTCGGCTCTCTCACGTTTTAATTTTAACATATATATATATATGTATTGCTATTGTTTTAAATTCAAGGCTCATGTATGATATTTTCTTTTGATGTATACATGTGTATATGCAATATTACTTGAATAGAGGTTTAAATTTTAATTTAAGTCTTTGGCCATGATACTTATTTCAAGAATGAAATATGTAACCATATTAATCTAGAAATGAAAGGTATACAACCATATGAATGTTAAAAAAAAACCCTATAGACTAGAAATGTTCTTTCTCTAGCACCAATTTCGAATTTCATCTTACAATGTTTTTACTTTATTCATTTTGGATTTGTACCATGTAACTTCATTTCTGCTACAATATTTTTCTAGCATACACATAAGCATATAATATCACTTTTGTATCTACAGGGAACAAGACAATATTTAATTATCTGTAGAGGTTAAGTAACTTCAGATTTAAACCGACCTTGGTTTAGAGTTTCTGGAGTTTCTACTCTATGGATTTCTGGTCTACAACTAAACAGAGTCTGGAAGGTGAATGCCTTAGGATGGACTCTGTTAAATGTAGTACTAATATCAATCACACCATTTAAATAATTTTTTTTTTTATATGTAGCCAATTCATACCATCATAAAATAGAATAGCAAGAATTTCAGAACATACCACAATCTGCAAATGACCAACCTCCCAACCTTAGGTTCCTCTTTGTCTCCCAGGACTCACCCCCGAGCAGAGATCACCTCCTAGAACAGATCAACCTCTGATCTGTTTAGGAGCAGCTTATTTAAGCTCATATTTCCCCAAAGCATGTTTCTAATTCTACGTCCAGAATAGCAGGATGCTTTCTTTCCTGTTTAGCCTAGGCTTCCCATTTTGGGACTCTTTAAAGCTGTTTTATGCTTTTCCTCAGCTTTTCCAGCTTTTATCACCTCTTCCCAACTACTTTCCTCTTCATTGGGGAGATTTAGATTCCTCCTCAAATCTAAATTAATTTCTTTCAAGGATTTTTTGAAAGATTTTGGGGATTTGTTGCCTTATCCATCCTCATGGATTTGGCAAGTGATCTCTAATTCTCATCTTGGTCAAAATGCACAATCATTTATTTATTTCCTCAATTAAAATATGCAAATACATTCACACCATACTTATCCCTTGGGGGTCCACTCCCCTTAGGACTTAAAGTTCACATGTCTAATTTTTCAATTTCAACACAGAAATTGGGGGTGTTACAGTTTTACATTGAATATTTTTCATTTTATTAAGAATCTATTTGAAACAATTAACTATATAAGGTTAAAACCTATGTTTTGTATCAAATCGCTTTTGGTTTCAATGGGACACTTTTATGGCTAATGTGTGTTTCTTGAAATGTGATAGACCCCATTAAAATGGGAGATATATTGAAATGATTCCTATGGTGAAATAAAATAGTTGAGTAGTTTAAAGATATAGATGCATAAATTCAATGAGAATAGTTTTGAAATATATAAGTCAAAAATGAAATAGTTGTTGGTGAAAAAATATCAGTGGATCACTATGGATATATCTGCTTCATTAAAAGGAATTTTTCTAGAGGGATGTCCACTAAGTTGGAAAGAAGGGAAAATATCACAATTATATGTTAATGTGCATGGGTTTCACATTGAATATTTTTCATTTTATTAAAAATCTATTTGAAACAATTAACTATATAAGGTTAAAACCTATGTTTTGTATCAAATTTCATTTCATTTCAATGGGAAATTTTTACGGCTAATGTGTTTTTCTTGAAATTTGATAGACCCCATTAAAATGCGACATATATCGAAATGATTCCTATGGTGTAATAAAATAGTTTCAAGTAGTTTAAAATATAGATGCATAAATTCAATGAGCATAGTTTTAAGATATAAAAGTCCAAAATGGAAGATTTTGTTTGTGAAAAAATATCAGTGGATCACTATGGATATATTTACTTCATTAAAAGGGATTTCTCTAGAAAGATGTCCACTAAGTTGGAAGGAAGGGAAAATATCACAATTATATGTTAATTTGCATGTGTTTTACATTGAATATTTTTCATTTTATTAAAAATCTATTTGAAACAATTAACTATATAAAGTTAAAACCTATGTTTTGTATCAAATTACTTTTTATTTCAATGGGAAAATTTTATGGCTAATGTGTTTGTCTCAAAATGTGATAGACCCCATTAAAATGGGAGATATATTGAAATTATCTCTATGGTGTAATGAAATAGTTTCAAGCAGTTTAAAAATATAGATGCATAAATTCAATGAGCATAGTTTTGAGATATAAAAGTCCAAAATGGAATAGTTGTTTGTGAAAAAATATCAGTGGATCACTATGGATATATATTCTTCATTAAAAGGGATTTTTCTAGAAGGATGTCCACTAAGAAAGATGTGTGCTGGTACAAGATTTCTATAGGAGGGCCTATTTTTCTACAAGAAAGCATCTAAGAGAAATATTATGGGATTTAGGAATAGTTTGAATATGGAGGAAGGTGAGGGAAGGATATATAAGGTTTTGGGATACCTTACCAAGCCGAGGCCTACTTAGTGAACTAACTCTTGCATGGAAGAAGCAAGACTAGAAATCCCCTATACCTTGGTGACGTAGCTTCCACCACAAAGGAAGTTTCGCAGAAATAAAGAGTAGTTTAAGGTGGTCATTTTCCTCCATAAAAAATGATGGAAAAATATTCTATGAGCCAATTCACTCCATCTTCACTTAAAGTACATGGTTAACTGACGAAAACAAGGTGATTAAGTAACTAAGAAACCACTAGTTGCAGAAAAAAATCATAGTGAAATTATAAGTTGGATTAATAATAAAATCTACTTATTACATAAAATAAAACTATTTTTGGTGCTTATAAACACAAGGTACATGACCAAGCTTCAAGAAAGAGATAACTTATCAACATGCAGGGACAATGATGTTCTCATAACTAAATTTGTAGAAAATAAGAGGTAGACTAAATGCATGAAAAATAAATGTACAAATGAAGGGGATTAAGCACCTGGGTTGGTACCTAATCCAAGAAGACTTAGGTCCCTTGAAGCAAACTTGAGCTGAGAAAAAAAGGGTCATGCATGAAAGGTGCTAAAGGTTGTGATGCTCATGCATAAAAATTGATGATAATCTAGTCTACGAACCAATGTATTCCATTTCCACACAGAGTACATTTTCAACTCATGAAAACAAGGTGATAAATTAAGTAACAAACCACTAATTTCAGAAAGAAAAATGAGAGTGAAAGGATGAGTTCAATTTAGAATAGAATCAACTTATACAAAAAAAAAAATTGTTTTTCATGCTTATAAACAAATGGTACACAACTAACCTTGACGAAAGTGGTCACTTATCAATTTGGAGGGATAATCATTTTCTCATAACCATATTTTCATGAAAAATAAATGTACAAAGGAATGGACTTGAGCAATTGGGTTGGGCCCTAACCCGAGGAGTCTCAAGTATCATGAAGAAAACTTGGGATGAGAACGAAATGAATCTTTTAATTAACCTCATATGTGATTCCCATACATGAAAGGTGTTGAAGAAATTGATGCTCATCCATGGAAAATGATGCTAATATAGTCTATGAAATGATATATTGCATCCACACACAAAGTACAAGTTCAACTGATGATAACAAGCTCATTATTTAACTACTGACCAAATAATTGAAGAAAACAAATGATAGTGAAAGGATGAGCCGAATCTAGAAAAAATCTACTTAATACATAAAAGAAAACTATTTTTGGTGATTATCAACATAGGACCAAGCTTGAAGAAAGAGCTCAGTCATCAACATGTGGGGATAATTCTTTTCTCATAACTAGACTTACAAAACATCATAGTTAGACTAAATGTATGCAAAATAAATTAGTAAAGGAAGTGGATGAAACACTTGGATTGGGCCCTAACCCAAGGAGACTCATGTCCCTTGAGAAAATGTCGAGATGAGAACAAAATAATGTTTTTCATTAACCTCAAAAGTGTTCAATCATGTAAATAACAATGAAAATAACAAGAATAAGTCTCATTCTCTAATAATCACTATCCTGCCTCTAGTTCAAATCCCTACTGAGTTTCTAGGCACTCGTATTTATTAAAAAATTCTGTAAGGGGTAGCCTCCTTGAAGGGAAGACTCCCTCCCTCCAAAAATACTAAAAGGTGGATTTGGTTGGTTGGTGTATTCACAACCACTGAGAGGTAGTAACTTCTCATGAGCCATCTAAGTTGTTGATAAACCTGTAGCAAATAACAAGCCTATTTGATTCTCTCTTACTATTATCCAATGTGTTGTGCACATAAATCCTCAGTATCCTGCACATTTAATGCATTAGGCCACATGGTATAATAAACATACATTATAACTTCAGCAATATACTATCAAACGTATACTATATAGGAGAGGTTAAACACACCAAAGCATGTTGATATGAGCCTTAAATTATAAATATTTAAGAGGCCCATCACCAAACTCTTTCTAGAAGCTTCTTGGGAAGAATAACCATCTGATCAAAAGGAAAAATTAAATCAATGCTATTTTTCCTCTCAAGGCATGATAGTTTGTTGGCTATCCCCCTTCCTTAAGCTCTAGATTTTTTTTTAATTTTTTTATTAAGGAAAATGAACATTATATCACATTATATATTTATAACTCCTAGCATCAATGTAGGTACCCAAAGAGTATAAGTTATTAATTGCATCACAAAATTAGGAAAATAAAAGGTGTCACAACACATAAGCATTATTAATAACAAAATATTACACATATCATTGTCCTAAGATTAATCCAAGGCATTGTAGGGCTTAATTAGTTTTAATAAAATTTAATAAAACAAAACTTTGTGAGGAGACTTCAAATCTAGGTCATAAGAAGTAAGTATGTTATATCACTAAGAATGCTTCAAGAAAATTGGCATGCTTTCATTCAAGTCTGTTATAAGCTATCTCATAGTAACATCATCCAATAATGGATTTCCTTTCATTAAAAGCACATTACCCATGAAAACCATTGTTATGGCTAAAGGAAGGACCAATTACTTTTTAAGTCATTAATTTTCCATATTCCATCAAGGTCATACATTTCTATATTGCATGATTGCATTTTATTTAATTCCCCATATTCATGAAAGTATCATAAGCTGAATGTTCATAATATGCACAATTGATATATAAATATGAATTTTAAGTATAATTATGATTTCAAGAAGTTATCATTCAAATCCTAAAGCAAGGCTTTCATTTTTCACTCTAGATTGCACATATTAAAGCTTGTCAAGAAAACACACAAATTCCATTTTTTAATGTGTTTTCTTTTCATGTACTAATGTATTATCTTAAGTAATGTATTACTCAATACCCCATATATCCATCATCTCACAATACAAATTTCACTACCAGGTAAATCCCACTTAAGCAGGTGTGCTTTTTATCAAGGTCAATCTAAACAATTTACTTTCATATGGCCAACTTTTAAAAATTGACACTTTGGTCCTACTAGGAATTTGTTTATCCTTTATGTATTCAAGGAATAGTTTGTTCAAAAATAAAAAATTAAAAATTAAAAATTTATATAAGTATCAAGTCACCTTTAGCCCTGGGAGTTCTACACCTTCATCTTAAAATAAAATAAACATTTTTTTGATATTTAAGTCCATATTACAATTTATAACACATTTTTTTGAAGTCACAAGAAAGTTATTATTATTATTTTTAATTGTTGATAACTCATAACATAATTATTTATGACTCATATTAAATTATTAAAATAAATCGTAACATATTTATTTATGTATATCTATCTATAACTCATATGTAATTTTTAATTATTATTAACATTAATTTTGTTCTTTTAAATGTTAATAACTAATTAATATCAATAATCAAATAATTTATGTACTGAAATATTAAAAAAATATTTATATATCTTTCATAATCAAAACTAAAAATATAAAATTTCTTTTATATTTTAAACTTATATTGTTATACGTATTTCACATATTTCTTTTAAACTTTAATTTTCATATAAACAACATACCCAACACAAAAATATGTAAATATATATTTTAATTAAAACTCATCATGTATATATCCATTTTTTATTATTATATTAAACATTGTTTTTTAAATGAGAAAGTGTTTTATTTATTTATAAAAACACATTTCAACTCCACATTGTATATTGCATATACTTAACTCAACAGATAAGTGTATAAGTTTATGTATACATTACACAGAATGAGATATCAGATGATGTGTAAAGCGTGGATTGTAACCGTTGTTTGTTGGAAAAGATAAAAAAATTAACTTTGTGCTCGTAATTTGAAAGGATTATATGGACAGTTTTACCATCACCCCTAAGTGTTAAGTGGATTATTTATTTTAATAGTTTAAAATTTTATTTTTTCCTTTCTGAGTATTATTTTCTGAGTATATTATTTTCTGAGTATTATATTAAGTGGATTATTCAAAAATCTAAAGTTATCTCATGGAAATAATCATAGGTAATAAGTTATTAATTAAAGTAGTTAAATCCTAAAAAATGATATTTAATGTGAATAATTGATTAAAAAATCATAGCATATATAATTTTTTTTTTTTTTTTTATTGTACTCAACATTGTTCAGTAATTTATGGATCAAACCAAATTCCTAATTGTTTTTCTATTTAGGGGATATTTTATTTTTATTTTAAGAGAGACAAGCATTTACATTTATACTTTCATATTAGGGTGTAGAACAAGTTCATGCATTTTAACCATGGATCTACCCAAAAACCTAGAGGGATCAAATCAATTAATCTATTTTAGTGGTTGGTAAATATGTAATAAATATAAATCTATAATGGTAATTTGTTATTGTTTAAATTGTATATTTTGATATTTTTTCATTATTAATATTTTATATTAAAAATTTAATGATTTACACATTTTCCTCAATTAACTACTCTACTTTACTATTATCTATTTTTTCTTTTTTAGTCAAAATATATAAGCATATTATATGTGGGCATTAGGTTAATAATAAAATAATGTAGTTAATATGGAGATTCAAATAACTTATTTAAATTCTATATTGAGATAGACATAGAAATTTTGTATTTATTACTTAAAGACTGAAAATAAACAAATTAATTAATTTTAATTGTTTATTTATATGGTTATTTAATTTTTTATTGGTTTATATGAATGAAAATTAAATTTTTTGACTAGTAACATAAAACTAAATATATTCAATGAAAACTCTCATTTTAATAAAAAATAATAGCAACAGAATATAATATTGATGCAGACCATAGAAATGGTTATTTTAATAAAAATCAACCACCACTGCCCACAAAAAAACACAATTTTCATTCCGAATCACCACCAAAGACAATATTAATAAAATCTATAGAAATCGCTTCCGTAATAAAATCCATAGACATGACTTCACAAGGAAAATTTCAACCTCCAAAATTATATTATCATATGAATAGCGCAGAACAGAACGAATTTTAACTCATCTCCGTTGGGTTAACTCGTATCTACACAATGCACATGAAAGTTGATGTTGAAACCAGTAAAAGATACAACTTCTATGGAAAAGATGATTGCAGCGCAATTGTGTTACAGGCCCTCCTGTTGATAACGCTCCATGACAAATGGAACATAATGACCTATCACTCTCGTCATCACCAGTGCCTCGGAGCTCCTGGGAGATATACATGTTTTTAGAACTCTCAATAGCTGCGATAGTAGCAGTTAATGGATAGATGCTACCGCTGATAATATGTTGCTCCATCAACTCGGGATTTAATTGAAAGCTTTCCCTGATGACTCTCACAAAATTAGATGTATTGCTATTACCCTCCAACAGTTGCAAGATCCGTTTAGAATTTGCGAGATTGCCACTCCATACAATTTGTTGGCTTAAAACATCTCTATAGGAACGACTCCAATGCATTATATGTCTCATCAAAACAACATTTTCATCCACAATCATTGCAGTTTTGACAATGTTTGGGTCACCATTGTAATTCACGGGATGCCACTCATACTCTCCAGCTTCTCGAATTTAGTCTAATCGAAGTATCTCCACACTTTCCCAGGTATCTTCCACATGCCATTCATTACCATTAAATCGTCTCACAAATCCCGATATCAAATGCTGCTCCATCATTTTCTTGGCCACTTGTGAGGGTTCGCCCATTTCGTTTGGTTCTGGTATGGCGTAACTGCAAGGCTCTCTGAATGAGGTACCGTGTCATTATTTCGCTCAACCTGTACATATTCGGTAATCATGATAAATATTTCTCTGGTAGGGAGCCTCATACGAAACTGATCATCATCCCGTCTCGAACGCCAGCCATGAAATGATCCACTCCCCACACTTTGGTACTCTAAATGAAAAAACAGAATTTCCGGTAAACTATACGTTGTTGTTCGCTTGAAAATGAGTACCTTGTTTTGTTTGATTTGATACATGTTATAAATGTTCAGAATATTGATTTTATTGGCCGACATAACATAACGTGGTTCTGTGGGTTAACACATGTTTACATGTTATGAACTCTCTGTTTTTCTTTTTAACCCTGGCTACGTAAGCAATTCAAACACATGGAAAACAATATTATTTTTTAATTCGATAAAGGTTTATCAACAATTTATTGTTAGACTACTTTAAAAAAAACGAGTGTTTAATAGCTAAATCGTTCCTTGGCTAAATTATTAGGTAGGGATTATAAGAAAAGTCATTAAGTAACCCAAACACAATATTAATTAGCATAATAACATTTATTAAACCGCTTGATATAAACAAATCAATGTCATTTTCATAAGTTTAAAGACATATAAAAGGTGGAAAATGAGGTTGGTGATCATATATCAACCATACTAATTAAAGTGGCTATGTTAGTTACAATCATAGTGGATGGCGTGGATTCATTCAGCATGGTTAACCATGGTTGATGAGATGGAGCATGGTCCAGTTTAGATTGGCGTTAATGCTAATGTTATATTAATTTTACAAAAAGGTTTATATTAATGGTCGATGAGGTTAACCATGGTTTAAGAGGGTTGACAATTATTGACCATAGTCATCAAAAGAGATCTTGATTGACCGTTATGGTTATCCATACTCAACCATAGAGTCCTTCATTGATAATGTTAGACCATTATAATCATGGTTGACCATGGTTGACCACATGGTATTTTTTAAGGATTTAAAATTTTTCCTATATATAGTATTCTAGGTGACTATTTTGGCTTGAAAATTCATACATATAGAATTAAGGCGAATATTCAATAAAAAAACATGTACTTTTTATTAAAATTGGTTATTTTTTGGCGAATATCATATATCTAATTGTACATATGTAAAAAAATGCATGAATTTTCAACCAAATTGGCAAATGTTTTTTTGTCAAAAGATGTCCAAAAATAGTCTATTTGCAAAATCTTGCCCCTAAAATTTTCCCTAGTTGGGCATTAGGAGTTGGTAGAGCTTGGAATTTTCTAGGCTGATTATGGTTGACCAAATATGTCCATGCTTGATCGTAGTTTACCATGGTTTATCATGTTTCATTGTGGTTGACCATGGTTGATCATGGTTGAGCATATTGAACCATACAAATCTTGATCATTGTTGACCACAATTGATCTTGATTGACAATATTCAACAATGGTCGATTATGGTTGACCATCTTGAGTCATGGTTCATCATGGCCAACCATCTTCAATCATAGCTGATCATGATTGACCATATTCAATCATGGTTTACCATATTCAACCACTGTCAATTCTTGTCCTTGGTTGACCATATTTAACCATTTTTACTGGTTAATAATGACTCACCAAGGATGACCATGGTTGATAATGGTTTACTGTGGTTGACAATATTCAAAATTTTAATGGTTGAGAATGGTTGACCATGGATGCCCATGGATGACAATCATTGACCATGGTTCACCATTAGCAACAACTCACCCTCGTTGACCATTATCAATAATTAACAATGGTTGACCATGGTTGGTAATTGTTTATCGTGGTTGACAATGGTCAACCAAGGGTTGACAATGGTTGAAAATGGTTGACCATGGTTGACGACGTTTGATGAGGTTGATCAATGCTAACGAGGTTAACCATAGTCAAGCTTACATTAATGTTAATACTAATGTTACAAGAAATGTTATATTAATAGTTGAGATGGTTGATGGGGTTGACAATGGTCGAAGATGGTTAATCAATATTGCCTATACTCAACCATAGAGCTCATGTTTGGCCATTATGGTTCACAATATTAAACCATACAGGCCTTGCTTGACAATGTTTGACCATTATGACCATGGTTGACCATTGTAGGCCATCAAGAGTCAATAGAGCATTGAATGTTCTAAGTTGACTACAAATTACCAAAGATGTCCATGCTCGATCATAGTTGACCATGGTTGATAATGGTTGATATACGTCAATCGACCGATGGTTGATTTACACTGATCATTGTTGACTGTAGTTGACAATGTATTGTCAACGACTCACAATGGATGAATATGGTTGAAAACCATTGACACTGGTTTACCATTAATAATTATTGGCAATTCTTAACCATGGTTGACAATTGTAAATGGTTGACAATGGTGAATCAAACTATTTCACAATACTTAATCATGGTTGAAAATGGTTGATAATGGTTAAAAATTGTTGAAAATGGTTAACCATGGTTGACCATTGATAATGTTTGAGAATGGTTGACAATGGTTGAACGTTTTTGACAATGGTTTACCATGGTTGTCAAACGTTGTCAACCATGTGTTTGTCAAGGTTGACTATTGTTAAATGTGGTAAATATATGGTTTACCAAGTTTGATCATGCTCAACTATTTAAACATTGACTATAAAGGTTAACCTTCTTTGACTATGTTTGACTAATGTGGTTCAGCTAGTTTGATTATTTATAGTAACTAATAATATTAAAGAAAATTATTTTTGAAAAAATTTGAAAAGTGTTGATTCCCAAAAATATTCAAAGGAAGTCTAGCATAGTCAACCACATTCGTAAATGTGGTTGAGTAATTGTGTAATGTTGCATTGTGTCGTTCAATAAATTGTAATGTAATGTAACACTGCGACAATGTTTGTAAGATTTCAACGTTCAATAGATTTTTGTACCATTCCAGCATCACAACATGATTTATTATTAATATTAATCAATAATATTATAGGAAATATTATTTGACCAAAGTGGTAGACTCTTGTTGATTGTTAAACATAGTGAAACGTAGTCAAGCATAATCAACGACATTATTAAATGTGGTTGACCACATTTTGTAATGTCAAATTGTGATGTTTGATAAACTCCAATGCAATGTAGCATTGTGACAATCGCTGTCATATAATGATAGTGTTTGTCACATTGCAACAATGTTTTTCACATTACAATGTTTGATATATTTTGTATGATTCTCACGTCATAACATTATTATTATTACTATTCATCTAATTTATGAATATTAATATTTTCAAATTAAATGATTTTTCGAGAAAAGTATTTATGTTCGTGCATTTCTAGATTATTCACATCAAACATTTTGATTGTTGATGTTTCAATCCATCAAATATGGCTCATCCTCAAGACAAAGATACAAAATATGATCACATGTTGGGAGACAAACAGATGATAGATGTAGGGTCCGAAAAGAAGAGATGTTAGGTTATAGGAATGTTAGGAAGTCAAATATGAGAAATTTAAAAATCAAGATTAAAATGTTCAAGGAATTGAAGAAAATATTGACGAGAAAAAAAATAAATATAAATATATATATATATATATATATATATATATTCAAAAAGGAATTAAGTTTTCAGAAAAAATATAAATTAAATAATATAAAAAAAAAAATAAAATAACAAAAAAAAATTATTTAAATATTTTTTATTTAAAAAAATTTAATTAATTAAATATATTAATAAAAATATAGGATTTATAAAAAGGGATGAATGTTAAGGTAACATAATAATTAGATCTTTATATATCATATTACAATATTATTATTATGATAAATTATGAAAAAATATATTAAAAAATATAATTTAACAGAAATATAATATTCATAAAATTAATATATATGTGCAATAATAAATATTAATACATACATGAAATAATAAAATTTATTAATATATATAATATATATTTATTGTTTCGAAAAGGAAAAATCGTAATTTTTATTAATATGTATGAAAATTACATCTTAAAAGGTCAACAAAAAAAGATAAGTCTTCCATGGAAATATATATATTTGAATGTTAAAAAATTATGAGGAAAAGTTATTATCCATACAAAAACGCCGTAGTCTAACTAGCCAGAGGAATCGCCCTGAAAATCATGAAAATTCCGATAAGATTTTCAGAAAATCCGGCAGAAATTTTTCTAAATCCATGTTATAACTATCAAAGTTTAATATTTTGGGTATCCTACAGGTTTTTGATGGTGCTGAATCCATTTCCAATGTCAAAATCAGGATTCAAACACTGTTTCTGCAATATTTTTTAAATTTTTTTTGCCCGGATTTCGGCCAATTTTGACCGTCCGAGCAATTCCTCCAGCTCGTTAGACGACTCCTACAAAAACTATATTGTTATGTTAAGATCCATATCAACCAACATTAGTCACTTCTAACTACCACAACCGAGAGTCGCTAAAAAGTACCACAAAAAACTGAAAACAAATAAAGTTATCTATATCCTCAGTTTGTCGCCCTTCAATGGTCATTCGTAATCTATGAACGACCTATGGAAATATTCATAGTGTTGGCCCTCCGTGAGTTCGGATACCTTCCATATTGCTCGAGCTTGTTGCCCACCTTCTTTGGATAGGCCACCAACATCTACATTCCTTTCACAGTAAATATGTTGACATGTGACATGATCAAAATGTTGTTTAATCATGAAAGCTTCTACCATGAGTTGTCTAAGTGTGTACATATGAAAATTTGAAATTTCATTGAATCAATTAATCATAATGTTGGAGTCACCGAAAATATTAAGTTACTAACATTATTTCTCAACTACGATGCCTAAAATAAGTTTTAGGCTCATTAATTCAGAAAGTTGTTTTTCCCATGACATAGGCCAACTTTTAAGTAAAAGAAATGGTTTTCATTCAGGTGTAATATGGAACGAATTCCACATTTACCTTATTGAGAAGGTCCATTGAGATAAGCTGAGGTGGAAGTATGATCGATCCTTTACTCATTTACTATAAAAATTTTTGGTTTTTCTGAATCGTTGGGAATGAGATCATAAACTGCTAATATCTGAGCAATCACTGAGTCCTGTTGCAGATCATTGTACATAAATTTTTTTCGATTCCTTTACAGCCATAGACCCTAGCTAATAAGTGGAGAGAGGTTTCTTAATTTTTTAGGATTTACAAAATCCCACCAATGCTTCCAGGTATCCCTAAATAAATCCCAATGTGAATGCTAGGATAAAGGAAGTTTGTTTCATAATTTTTTCCAAATATGGCTCCCAAAAGAGCATGAAAAAAAAAGGTGATATGTCACTTATTTAGTTGATCTGCACAAATGACACTAACTAGGGCCCGCAATTTTTTTTTTCAATAATTCACATGTAGTGAGTTTATTTATAATAAGATGCCAAAGGAAGAGTCTGGCCTTTACTGGAAATTTAAATATCCATATCAATTTCCACCACCATTCTAGAACCTCAAAATATTTATCCACTATAATAAAGTGGAAAAATTCCTTGGGCCTATATTCCCCTAAGGCCAAGTCAATACATTGAAGCTAGTCTAGGATGTTTTATACTCGCACATGTGAGGAGCTTAATGATATGATATAATTAAACCAGTTGTGATGAAATTCTTGCAAAATATTTAGATATTGGGGACATTTGCATCCTTGGTCCCATATATATCAGGAGTTAGGGTCCAAAACCTAATTCAAGGTATGTCTACTTAGGCATGATAGGAACTCAATCAATTTGATAGGCAAGTGATGCATGTCTCCACATCCAATTCAGAGATCTTGACCAATATAAAAATTCTCCCCAGAACCTACCTTCCGGGCCAAACCATGCTTAGCCATGGGAAAGGATTCCAAAACAAATTTCCATACCACAGAGACATTCCTTCGACTTCTATTGGAATTTATGGTCCAAATTTCTAAAGAAAAAGGGAAGACATACTTCTTGTATATAACACGGGTCCATAAATTGCTATGGATATTAATATCCATCACACCTTTTTTGCCAATGCTTTAGGTAAATAGTGGAGGCTTTTCAAATCACACCCTCCCCGTATTTCAGGAAGTGTAATCAAGTCCCATTTTAACCAAGGAAAAAATCGGCCATCCTTTGGACCCGTCCATAGAAAGATATTATAAAAATTCACAATCCTATTTAAAATTCCTTTAGGAATGAATGTTAATTAGATCTAGAGCACAAATATGGCTTCCAATACAAAATTTATAAGGACTAATAATTCCGCCTCAGACAACCATATAAAGCTCCACCTCCTAAGGGTTTTCTCAATCTTGGATAATAACCATTTCCAATATGATTTCTTGTATCTATTTGTTTTTAAGTGGAAGCAAAGATACTTCAAAATATCATCAAAATCCAATAGAAAAAATTAGAAAAAATATTGGGCATAGGAAATATCTCCTTGAGTACACCCGATTGTTGGAATATTTGCAAATTCCATAAAAAAAACTGATACATATTCTTCCTCAACATGGAGGGATTACAACTGCTGGACTGCTTCTAAGCACAGTGCCAAAATAACACACTGTCATTTAAAACATTCACTGTTGTGTATACAAAATATTTCACAATGCTGTGTAAAATAAAACAAAACAACTCTCTGCTTTCCCGCACTGCTGTGTATACACTTTTTTTTTGTGTAATGATAAAATAATACATCACTCCTTTACAATGCGCTGAGCACATATATAAATAAAAATATGTTATAATATAACATATATTATAATCAAAGTAAAAATAAACTTCACTGCTGTAATAAACTTTTAACTCATGGTTAAAACTAGAATGAAATTGTTGTTAAATAAAACAACAAAAAAAAAATTAAAACTAAAACATAAAACCAACTATTGGTTTATAACTTATGCGACGGGCAAATAATATTAACCCAAATTCTTGTGTTATGGCATTGTGTGGACCCCAACTAACGTTAGTAGCTCCGGGGGTGTGCACAACTCTACCTGCTCGACTTCACTGACCCCCGCGGAAATTTTCCGCTTCAACTCTGTGCTGTGTTAAACCTGTTCAATACTGTGCTGCCGCCTCTTATAATAAATTTGTTCGGTGAAGGTTTTAATATGGTTGTTGCTGCAGATAGAATTTATCTTCAGTCGATTCTGCAATCAATTCGCAGCTCTTCAACTTGAAATCAACATTAAATCTGCCGCCTTTCAGTCTTTTCCAATTAATCCTGTCTTCTGCTAAATTTTTTGGGCTGTTGGAAATTAAATTCCAACACTCCCCCTTAATTTCAACTGCTGGGTTTTCCTGCATACCCAGGCATTTCCTAAAATAATTAAAACTGTTTTGAGCTAATGGTTTTGTGGGGATATCAACAAATTGATCCTCTGTTCTGCAATGCTGCAAAACAATCTCACCATTCCTAACCAATTCACGTATGAAATGAAACTTGGTGTCTATGTGCTTTGTCATTTTATGAAAAACATAATTTTTAGACAATGCAATAGCTGAGCTATTGTCACATTAAATCACTGTCCCTTTTATCTACTCTTGGCACAAACTTTTCAACATTCTTCTCATCCAAACTACTTGACACGCTGCTGCTGTAGCTGTCACATATTCCGCCTTTACTGTAGACAATGCTACAATGGGCTGTTTCTTAGAAGCCCATGAAATGGCTCCTAAACCCATGTGAAAAACATAACCAGAAGTGCTCTTCCGATCATCAATAATTCCAGCCCAATCACTGTCAGCATAACCAACTAAATCTGAACATTCTGAAGCGGTATATAAAATACCAAACCTTTTTGTACCTTTAACATACCTAAGAATTATTTTTTCTTCTTGCCAATGTGCATCTTTTGGTTTTTCCATGAATCTGGAAATCAAACTAACAACATGCATTATGTCCGGCCTAGTTGCAGTCAAAGACATAAGGCTGCCAACTATGCTCTTGTACAAGCTAGGATCAAAATCCTTGCTGCTATCCTCTCTGCTAAGTTTTAATCCCTTCACTGTGGGAGTGATTGCTGCTTTGCTCTCCTACATGTTAAATCTTTCAAGAACCTCATTAACATACTTTGTCTGTGAGATAAAAATCCCATTTTCATCTTGTTCTACTTCTATTCCTAAGAAGTATCTCAACAAAGCCATATCAGTCATTTCAAATTCTTCTTTCATGATTGTTTTAAAATTTTCAATAAGATAATCATCATTACCTGTGAAAATAACATCATCAACATATAAAACTACAATCAATATTTTTCCATCATTTTCTTTGATGTAGAGGGTGGGTTCTCCCTCACACTTTTCAAATCGATTTTCCAGTAGATATGAATATATCCTGCTATACCACGCTCTTGGCGCTTGCTTTAGCCCATAAAGAACTTTCTTCAACTTGCATACTTTGTGCTCTTGGCCTTTCTTTTCATAGCCGAGAGGTTGTTCAATGTAAACCTCTTCCATTAACACTCCATCTAGGAATGCTAACTTCACGTCCATTTGGTAAAATTTCCACTTGTTTTGTGCTGCTATGGAAAGCATTGAAAGGAGTAATTTCACTCAACCTCATGCCCTCTCTTCCATGGAAAACTAATAAATGATAACTAGCTTATTTCCTTAGGGTTTCATAAAAAATTCATGCTTTGGGGTGTCAAATGATCAATTAATCTTTTGAAATCCTATTATCACTATCCTTACACCTCTCTTTGATAGTTATACACCATTCCCATAGCTCACAAAATATTTCCCATCATTTTTGGAACATTACACTACAAACTCTAGCCCTATTCCACCAAATATGGCCATTTTCCTAACTAGGACTGTGTTTCAATTTCCTAGCTCACTCCCCTCACTCATTCGCCTTCATTACACTCCCCAAACGTTCCTAATATCCTTAGCACTCTCCCTAAATTTTTCTACCCTCATTTCCCTTCCCTATTCCCCTCGTTTCATTCCCTTCACTCACGCTTCCTCGTTTTTCCTTCCCATCATCTAAGGTTTTCAACCATGCAACGAGATTCATCACCATTAGAGAATAGAAGACAATAAAAAGGGGGAAATAAACTGAGGTAGGAGCCCTCAAATTGCAATGAAATCATCTCCTCACCTTCATCAGAAAATTCTTTGAAGATGTCAACTACCTATCGTTTTGTCAAAGGGTGGAGGAGGTAGGTTATCATCAGGAGCTGAAAGATTTCTTTGCCACCAACTTGAAGGGAGAAAAGGTTGCCATTGCAGAGATTGATTTTACATTTTTAGTTGATGCCATCTCTCTTTCCATAGGGATACCAAACCCTGGGGAGTATTGGTTCAAAGACATGAGCCTTGACCTTGAATAGTACAAATCCTTCATCAAATCACAGTACAAAGAATCTCATACCCACATTCTTCCATTCATATAATTGTTGGACAGGTATGCACCATTGATGAAGGTTGTGATGAAATTATTCACATGTGAGGGAAGGTTTTCCATATTGTACTGATATCATATTATATTTCCCCTGCATTTCATAGTAGTGAGTTCCTTTAACTTATGCAATTTCTTCTATAGGAGTGTGAGAAAGATGGTAGAAAATGTGCAAGTCATGAACACATATCATTACCCTAGCCTCTTTCACCATAGCTTGGTGAAAGTCATAGTTCTCTGTCAGTTGGTAGAAAATAACATGCCATGGGATGCATTCATTGAGACAGCTTCAGATGCACACAACCACTATATCAGCTCAACAAAAAAACATATCACCTTCCATGTCAGCACAACCTATGGAGGTGGGATCATCAAGAAAACTTGTTGAGGCTCCAAGGATGCCTAGGCCTGAGGTTTCTCTCACCTATCATAGAGGTAAGAGTCTTGTTTTTTCTCATCAGAAAGAGGAAGGGGCCAAGCCTATCTCACTACAGGGATCACCATCAGCATTGCATGAGACATCCATGCATGATGAGGAGGAACATGATTTTAATTTGGAGGACCATGATGACCAGGAAAATTTGTAGAGGGCAATCAAAGACAAGGATTCTCAGATCAATGAGCTCCAAGAAAAATTAGCAAGGGCTCAATTCATCATTTCATTTCTTGAGTAGGACAATAATCAATTGAAGACAATTTAGTTGATTTTGGAGAAAATGTTGTTTGAGGAAAAGAAACATGAGAAGGGAAAAAACGTGGAAAAGCATGATGAGCACGGGCAAAAAATCAAGAGGCAGAGGCCGAGAACCATGGGTCTCAAGAAGGCGCTTCAGAAAGAGAAAGAGAAAATCCCTACAGATGAGGAGCTTACTTTTGAGGAGAGAATTGCTACAGAGATCAATGAGGACAAGGATTTTTTGGTTTGATAAGGTCAATACCCACTTGGAAAAGCTCCTATATAATGAAAAAAGGGATGAAAAAGTTCAAAAATGCATGGTTTCTCACTTTTAAACAAGAAATCAAATTTCACACATCAAAATCAAACAATTGCAAGACAAAATCAAGCAAACCCAAGAGAAGCTTAAGCAAAACCCTAATCAACCAAGAGGAGAAAGGAATTTTTTTTTTTTGTTGATGCCTCCTTGGTTGCATATTACACCTCATCCATCACCTCTAGACCAATTTTTGGGAAATTTGGGGCAATTTTTGGTTTTTATTCAAAATTGATGAAAAATGGTAGAGTTCAGAAAATTCACTAAGGCTGGATGTGCAACGCCTTGGAGTTGTGCTTTTCCATCAGGGCACAAAATGACAATTGGTTTGCATTTTTGGAAATATTATTCCCTCCTCTCGAAACCCGTTTCCTCACATTTTCTAGGAAGGGAATTTTTTTTGAGAAAAGTGGAAGAAGGGGTCAAAATACAGCATTCTACCCCACTTTTGGACAAGCACTATGCATCCAGAGACACCTTGAGAGAATTAAGTTTTGAATGCCTTTACATGGGTCATTTTGGACAGTTAAAAGTGTTCTAGAAACTATACAAGCATAGCTAGTTTACCATTCTCTCATATTTCTATTTTGACTTTAGGAATGTGTCCAAAAGTGGCCTCCAAGTTTGTGTTGCACATCTGCAAATCTCTGAGCTTTTAATTACAGACTTCATTGTGTAATTTTTGGAAATTCCTAGTTTGAATTTTGTAAAAGTGAAAATATGAATGTGTATGAATGTAAAATTCAAAATGTAAATGTAAACGGTAAATATGGAGGTAAAGGGTGTTTTATCCTCCATTTATTTCTTTGAGGATACGTCTCTAGTGGTTAGATAAAGGAAAAATTTGTTTTGCAACCTCCCTAATGTGTAGTTGACTTCAGATAGGTGCATGAATGTTACTTTATTGCTTGAAAATTTTACCTACAAGGGAGGATTTATACCTTAATAGCTATATGAGGCCTTTTGTAATCATTTCCAAGGGTTGGAGTCTTGGACATTGAAGCTAGTGTATCTCATTTTGAGAAAGTAATACAGTGAATCCAAAGAAAAGTTGCAGCTTAAATTAAGGGATTCATGTGGTGAGATTATATGGCTATGTTTCTCTTTTGTAAATCACTCCATTGAATTCTTTCTCTTTCCATTACTTATCTACTACTTTTCACTCATCGTCTTTAAAGCTTTTAAGCAGGATTTATGAGTTATACATTCCCTATTTCGATAAGATGATGATGTTGTGTTTATTTTATTATTAAGGAATGAACTCATACTTATATGCTTGTTCCTAATCTCTCTGTTAATCCTACACCATAACCATACAACCTAAAGGGTCACTCAAACTTTCCTACCTTGCCCCTTTATTCCCCTGCAATTTTTCTCTTGTAACCCTACCAGAGTTTTAAATCCTAGCTCTAAAGGTCCATTTTCATCCAGCACAAAATCCCAAATCAATCAAACCCTAATATACATATCTAGCCTAGAATATCCATGATCCAATAAATTTGGTTGTGATTTCATCGAGAGAGCCCTCTCAGCGTAATAGGGCTAGCTATTAGGTCAAATTTGTCTGTGGTTACCTTTGTTGGTATCCTTCTCATCCTTCGGAGATCTGATCGAGTGATAACACCTCCCTCTTTTACCTGGGTGATAATAACAACTAATCAGGGAGTGGGTTGGACACCTGAGAAGAAAAAAGTAAAGAAAAGTAATATGAAAGTGAATATATATCTCAAAGAGAGGCTTTTTTGAAGGTATTCATGAGAAATGTTCATGTTGCACATAAAAGATGGATCTGATATGATCACAAAGGTTTCTCTACTGAATATCAAAGAAAAAATTTGTGGCATGGATGAACGCTCTCATGGATTATCTAAAGATATTAGTGCTAATGCGATCAACTAAGGTATGTTTGGAGGCTGCATCTAACTCGACCATGAAACAAATTTAATTTTTGGTTGTTGATATATTGATCGACAATGGTTCACCAAAAAATACAAATGAGAAGTAATTAGGTTGGGAGCCAAAGAATTTATTCATTGGTTGCAGGAATATTTTTTTTACTATAATTCCAGCCCTACTAGAGTGGGACGTCACAACTGCCACATTCATTCAAGTTGTGATCATGGGATGGTTTGTTATAGAGTTGTTTTAACCAGACATATACAATGGGACACCCAACTGACAATTGTTGACTTGTATATTCTAAAATAATTATTTATTTGATATGTATATGGAGCATGTTTGAATATAGGCCCCATATAAGATCTACAAACAATGATCAAGATTGACAGGAATGAAAACTGTGTTTGATTCCACTGAGTATCACCTTTGGGAGTTACCTAATAGAGTTCTTCTACAAGTGACATTGATTTCGACCAATCGGCTGGGTTGATGTTAACACAGGATGGAGCTAGAGGATCTAAGGAGAAAATTTTTCCTATCGCATGGCAATACTTGTGCGACCCAACATGATTTCAATGTAGATCCCCACAACTTACACTCCCAGCTCACAAATTATTATAATAAAGTAGGACGAAACATGGTCACTAGTATTATTATCACGTTCAATATGTCTATGATTCTAGAAGATGGGTGAAACACATACCTTATGAAGCAATCAATGGTTGTTTGATTGAAATTGAAAGTGACCATTTATTACAGAATAATTTTTCCAGCCTTCCAAATTTGACGAATTCTTTCAATATTATGCATTAATGGATGGTGTTAAAGAATAATTACAACCTTTATCAAATCCAAATTCTTAACTATTGTGGGTATTATATCATGAATGGGAATAGAATGAGAAACATAGTAGACCTAAATGACTAGTGTTTTCCTTATATAACTTTCCAAATGAAGAAGAGTTTGTTCGACTATGATTCACATTTTATTAGTTTTGTGGATGTCTAGGTTGACTGAGGGAGGAAAAATTTATCATACATGTATGAAATATGACTACCATTCAACATTGACAATGAACTAAATCAAGACGTCATGGCATGAAGAAGGCTCGAGGTATATCCATATAATGTCTTGTTAATTTCTTTTGGAACGATATAACTGCATCAAGTTTTGGTGTTTTTTTCTCCCTGAACTAGTCAATTGGGTCTATCTTAGAATAAATTAAGAAATAGGTAAAAAATTTATGTGCATGGAACATATTGAGTGAATATAAATTAGCATAGATATATTTTCAATATCGATCTAACATAAGTCTGGAGGGATCAAATTTCTTTAGAATGAAAATTACAATGTGTTATTTTCATTGTTTAAATTGTATTTTAGAATGGTATATAAAGTATATATAAGAGAAAGTAAAAATTTTAACCATAAGAACTTAATTTTTTCATGATATATATATATATATATATATATATATATATATATATATAATTGACATTAAAACTCCTCCCAAGCCTCCCTCCCTTAACCAAAATTACCCTTCTAAGTTATTGATCGCTTATCTGAAATCCTATCAAAAAATAATATCAAAACCTATTTAAAACCACATAAACCCCTGACCATCTCTTTAAATCCCCCAAGGATAAACATAATCCCATGCTTTGTCCAGGTGTCTATAAAATTCCCTGGTCGTGTGGAATGTCTTACATAGGACAAACTTGTAGATCCTTTAAATCCCAGTTGAAAGAAAAAAATTAATATCTTTCACAACCGCATTGCAAAATCAACCATTGCAAATCACTTCCATTATACTAAACACGTCATTCACTTTGAAAATGCCCAAATTTTGGCTTATTCCTCTTGCCATTCCCACCAGACCATTAGAGAAGACCTTGAAAGTGAAAAAAAAACCTAATAAATTTAAGGCGGATGATGGATACCATTTAAGCGAGTCATGGAAGCCCGCCCTCCATTTTATTTCATCTAAACTCTTGTCTTCCATCTCAAATTATAATCCCTGCTAATCTCTTAGGTTAATATAATTCATAACCTCCCTTTTTTCTCCCTCTTTTTTCTCTTATTATATTTGTTTTTCATTATTCTCTTCTTATGATTAATATTTCTTTTCCTACCTCATCTTCATCTCATTGTTCTATTAATATCTCTTAACTATAATTTGAATTAATAAATTATTTTACCCTCCATCCACTCTCTTTACCTTTGACAAATCCTTTTAGTTTATATGATTTGACTTGACTGATATTTTTTATTTTTAACAAATTATTATTAATATTATCATTATTAGTTAATTTCTTCTATCTAAATTCCTCAATCCTAATGAATGATTCTTAACCATATCAAAATTTTCAATTCCATAATCAATTCTTTTATTCCTATTCTAATTTAATAATCTTATCCTATCTTTCTAGTTTTGTAATTTCAATCTCAATATTTTATTTGTTTGCAATTTCAATATATATTGAAATCTATAGCAACATTGGAGAATATCAAATATTAAATATATAAATCCAATATCAGTTTTCATCTTATCAATTATAAAATTTCAATTTAATACTTAATTAATATATATTTTAAACCATTGGTGACCTTTCAGTTATTTATTCAACCCTTCTCTAATTATATCTTGATAAAATATGGCAGATTAAATTAATGAAAGCATTATTGGTTAGCTCCACTCTAAGAGAATACACCAGGAGGGATTGCGTTAGCAAGTCACTCTGCATTCTCATTAGAGATCAAGCAATATATAGGTCACATGGAAATAGGGAAGTTAGAACCAATACCTAAGAAATAGGAGCAAACTCATAATCTAAGGTTCAGATGAACCGACTCTCTCTAATATAGTTTCTCCATTATCTTGAACACTCCCCCTTAATGAAGAAAGGGCTCACAAATGTTCCTAACATGTCCCTAAAAATCTCAAATTTAATTTTACCAAGATGCTTAGTAGAAATATCAACAACATTATCACAAGTATTACAATATTCAACATGAATTTCTTTAGACTAAACTTTCTCCATGACGAAGTCAAACTCTGTATCAATATGCTTAGTGCTTTTACAAAACATCAGATGGTTTGCAAGCTTTATGGAGCTATCATTATCACATATGAGCAATGTTTCAACTTTCTATTCTTCTCCTACATCATGGAGAAGTCGCCTCAACCGGCCTTCCTCACAAGTCGCTGCACACATTGGTTGGTACTTTCCTTCTGCTGAAGAGAAGGTGACTGTGTTATTATTTTTACTATTCCTTGCAATTACCTCGGATCCAATGCTAAATTCCTATCCAGTTATGGATATCCTGTCATCTGTGTTTTGAGCCCAGTGAGAGTTTGAAAAACTTGTCAATTTCACATCACAAGAATCATTAAACAAATTTCATAGTCTAAGGTTCCTTGGAGATACCTTATGATGCCTTTAGCTGTAATCCAATGGCTCTCAAGTGGCTTGGACATAAATTGGCTCAATGTATTGACTCCATAAGCCAAATAGCATCTAGTAGTGGTTAAGTAGACTAAACTCCCAACCAACTACCTATTCAATGTTGCATCTTCCTCCTTTGAACCATCATCACACTAAAGTTTGGTGTTATGTTGTAACGGAATTGTTGCAGCCTTACACTGATCCATCTTAAACTTTTTCATAAGACTCATGAGTACTTACTCTGTGCTACAAAATTTTGTCCTAAATCTCTCCGGGTCTCTAGACCCAAACATTAGCAAAGCTCACCGAGGTATTTCATCCCAAAAATTTGTGGCATCCACACGTTGATTTATTCAATGAGTTTATCTACATTTCCTGTAATGATGAGATCATCTACATATAAATATATCAAAACAATTCACCCCTATTCATCAAATACATCATAGATATTGGGGTCATTTTTGCTTCTATTATAGTTTTGCTCCAGAAAGAATGAAACAATTTTACCATACCATGATCTTGGAGACTGTTTTAGTCCATATAAAGCTTTCTTTAATCTACAGACTAAAAGTTATTTTCCATGTTTGAAAAATCCCTCAGGTTTCTCTAAATAAACTTTCTCTTTCAACTCTTTATTCAAGAAATAAGATGTAACATCTATCCGGTGCGTCACCTAGTGATGTTTATTAGCTAAGGCAATTAAAATTATGATTGTATTAAGTTTAGCTACTGGGGTGAAGGTTTCCCTATAGTCTATAGCTTATTTTTTAGAACACCCCTTTGCAACCAGTCTAGCTTTATACTTATCTATGCTCCAATCTGCTTTAAAATTGGGTTTGTATAGCCATTTGCAACCTATGGTTTCTTCTCCCTCATGTAATTCAACTAACTCACTAGTTTTTTTTTTTTAATAACTGATTCATGTTCCTCTTCAATGGCTTCCCTCAATTCATTATATTGACTTCCTTCCTTATAACTAGAGAGTTCAACAATACTTAACATGCTAGCTATAAAATCATTCTCTCTATATCTACCTAGTAGTTGTGTTTGCCACCTGATCTCCTAGGCATCAGAGTGGCAACGAACCTATTCTGATTATTCCTTGATGGACTTGGTTTGATAATTGTATCTGTGCTTTCTGCTTCTTCCTTCACTACAAGGAAAAGACCCTCTAGTGGAGGTTATAAAGGAGGTTTTTAGTGTTATAAAATTGGCCAAAATTTTGAAATAAACATTTGCTACAACATTCATTTATGGTTACAAAGGTTTTCGGTGAGCTTGTAAAGGAAATTAAACTCAACTAAGAAAATGTGTGATCAGAGGTTATTACAGATATTTTTTTTCATCGGTACACTACTCTTGATTTAACACACCGATGCATACATGTAGAACGTGCCTCAGGGTGGTTAAAAGAGAATGCACCACCATGTTAAGGTATAAAACTACACTGGGCATAGTGTTGGTGATACAACATATGGGGCCATTCGAATTGGTCTTGGGATTTGTGCGGTGCCCATAGGTCGTATCAATGCACCGTTATGCAGTATCACAGAAAGGTAGTGAGATTTATAATTGGTATCGGTATTCGTATAGTGCCCATAGGTCGTACAAATGCACCGGTGCTTATAGACACATAAACGCCCCAGTGTGGAGTATCAGACAAACTCACCGAGATTTATAATTGGTATCGGTATTCATGCAGTGCCCATAGATCGTATAACGGCACCGGTGTGTATAGACACATAAATGCACCAATGCATTGTACCACACAAAAAAACTGATATTTTTAATTGGTTTTGGTGCCTCTTCAGTGCTCATAGGTCGTAGAAATGCACCTGGGTGCTTCTTAATACAAATGCGCCAGTGTACAGTTACTGACATGCACCTATTTTGATTTTGTATTTTTTAGAAACATCGACCTGTGACAATGCAATTATTGTGATTGTTTTAAATTCATTATTCATCAAAAGTCGACACATCTTATAAAAATATTCATATTAATTAAATTTTTATTAATGCATTTGAATGTAATGTTTGGATTAATTTGTTATATCATATCATAATTATTGTGGTTTTTAAAATTCATTATTCATCAAAAGTCGACACATATATATCTTATAACAATATTCATATGAATTAAATTTTTATTAGTGCATTTGAGAACGAAAATGGAGAGCGCAATAGAATAAATTAAAACATATTTTATGATATATAATATACATGAATAAGAAAGTCTTTATCATACAAAATGGGACAATTATTTGTATCCCTTTGTCTTTCAATTGGGACACTATGACCATTACATTAAAAAAAATGTCTGATTTTAGAGACATATTTCAAAAAATACAATGCCTTTCTTTGATATCCAAACAAAGTGATCATCATTCTTCGCTTGAACTGCTATCACTGCTAGAGCTACTTCTATGACTTGGTTTATTTTCAGGAATGTTTTTTTCACGGTGTTGATTGTTTTCTTCTTCTTCACCCTCCATCTACAAACATAAAAATAAACTGAAATGAATGTATATACACTGGTGAGAATAATTAAAATTTCAATATGAAATAATATACATCAATGTAAAACAAAAAGAAGTACCATAGAAAAAATTGAATCATAAACTATACACATTCTTCCAAAACCATGTACCATGCCATCTTTCAACATTTCATCTGTTGGTGCAGTTCCATACTTTGTTTCCTGCAAGTTTTATACCCCATAACAAATCATATATTTAATATAAAATATGTTTTTGTTCTATTAATTGTAGACGGATCTAAGTAAAACAAGATCAATATATGCTTACAAATTCCACAATTAATTTATGATATGCCAACATATACTCACAACCCATATTTAACCCTATTTCAATCAATTCGTTTGATGTTTTTTCTTTGTATGTTAGCACCTGTTTGAAGACATTTAATGATTTTTTTTGTAAAACAACTTAAAAAATACAAGAATTAAATCTAGTTAAGTTGTTATAAGGAAGTAAAAATTACTCACAAACTTAGATATCAACCCTTTTCTTCCTTGTCATCCTATTTTACGTGTTGAGTAGGTTCCATTTTCTTTTATTTTCTGTAAGAAAATTCTTGAGAACTAATATTTAATGTCAAATTGTTTATTTATTGTACTTAACGATCAAAAAATTCAATGATTACATATTACATTTGAATCATGTTGTTGTTGAGATGGCTTCTCCTGCAATGCAATTTTGTCCATTTCTTTGACCATGTCCTTGTACACCTTTTTGGACATTCCTACTGGCATATTTCTATTATCAGCTTGTTCATATTTTGAGATTTTCATAATCTTCTTCAAAATGTAACATGACAATAAAATACTTAATTTTTATATTGACATCTAAAAAGTAAATATAACAAAAGTGATATTTACAAATAATTCTAGACAAACATTTAAAGGAATATTACTTTTTCACTCCTTATTTTTTGTTGTTGTACATTTTTTCTATTAAAATTCTGACATGTCTCATTGAAGAATTCTCTGGAAACTCTTCCTGTAGTTTAAATAAAATTTGGTTCTTGGAATCATTGGATTTATTTTTTTATTGTAAGTGGAAAGAATGTCTATACAGTCATTCCACTAGATCCCTCAAACTTTTGTAAAAATTTTTCCCCCTTTCGTTAACTTCCAGCACCACTCCACGTGAGCTAAGGAGCAATTCATTTTCATTTGCGTGTTCTATTTTTTTTATTTTCTTAGAACAAAATTCCTCTTCAGAGTTGTTGGTCCCTATAGAACATTAAACATATGTGAATTAATAGACTGTTTGACACATGTTATCTAAAAATGTTAAGTATACTAGTAATGATAATTAAAAAAAGAAACTCATATTGGATTGATAGTATTTTTTCATTCACCTGATTTATCCTTTTGCATTTTTTGCATCAAGATTTTACAATCTTCTGGTCCTAGATCAGAAACAATCTTATCGAGCTTCATTATTTTCTGGCTCTGCATGATACACAGTAAACATTACATATTAGTTAAACTGACATATAGTTCAAAAATAATATTTTTTATAAGGAATTTACAAAGAACTTTCCTTTTTTTCTTTTCTTGATGTGTTATCAGTATTTTTTTTACTTGACCTCTTATCAGTCATTTCTTTATCAATCTAAAACCTATACCATATCATTCATTAATATATATTTATAGATAAGTTGTCTACTTTTCAGGTAAAAAATAAATCTCAAGACACCCATGCGACTTTCTTGATGTACGCACCACGGCTGGTGCGTGGGGGTATTGCCAACACACCACAAAATAGTATAGTAGACTGTATAGTGCGTGGGGTATTATAAACACACCATAGAAATAATGTAATAGACCGTACGTTGCTATCCTCGTAACATGAAGCACTGATGCCCTATTTCAGATACGACGCACTGATTTAAAAAAATTGTTTTCAAATTTTTTATTACACGGTACATGTGCTGTGAAAATTATAATACAACGCACCGATGCACTAGGTTACGCAAGTTGCGCCGATAAAAAAAAAATCCATTTTTTCCAAAAATTGATGCAATGGCTGAATGGATTGGGATCTGACTATACAAGTCGTCCCGTCGGTTGGATGTCAATCGAAAATGAAAAGCCCTAATTTTGAAATAAAAAAAATAGGGAGAAGAAAGGGAAAAGACAATAAAATGAAGGGTTTACAGTAAAAATGGATAAAACAGCAGAAAAAGTAAAAAAATTGCAGAAAGCGTAAATTTTTTTTTTAAATTTAATCACGAAATGGTTCAAAATTCTTTGATACAAGGTTTGAATCACGAGAGGTTTTGTTTCTGATTGTCTGAATACTTGTGTTCGAATGTATTTCGCTGCTCCATAGTGCCCTCATGCTCTCTTGCTCCATGTATGTCTCATGCAAATATCTGGCTGAAATTTTTTGCAAAATTAGTGAAATAATGCAAAGTGTTTAGTATTTAAAGAATTATTTTATGAAATCAGATTTACAAAAATATTTTGCTACCCATTTTTCAATTTTCTGCTTTTTTTTTCACTTAAAGAAAATAGAGTTGCACTTTTTTTATTTATGTTTATTCATCACCGGTGCGTCATTTAATAGAACCGCACTAGTGCGTCTTTTTGTAACATCGACACTGGGGCTATTATATGTATAGTAGCACTGATTTGTGGTAAAGGCACCAAAATTTAGTGAAATCCAACCATAGAGATTGAGAATTAGAATTTTGTTTATTCTTCAGAATTAGAATTAGAATTACAATTGAGAATTGGAATTGGATAAATTCTTGATGGAAGTAACTATTATTTTAATGCATTTTGTTTTTTGCGGGAGGTCCCCACTGATTATGTGAAGAGAATGCAATGTGGGGCATG
Organism: Pinus albicaulis; assembly: GCA_034641835.2. Lineage (NCBI taxonomy): Eukaryota > Viridiplantae > Streptophyta > Pinopsida > Pinales > Pinaceae > Pinus > Pinus albicaulis. The sequence goes on from CM076579.1 coordinate 1,324,737,432, forward strand.
TGAAGATGGAATACTACAGGGCCCAAGTGGGCAATTGTGGCATGTGAACCTGTTATAATTGGCACTTAACTATTTGCAACCAATATGTGTTAGAATATAATCTGCAGATAGACAGATGGCCTGCCAGCAATTAGTACATATAATATGCAAAAGGGTAATGTTCTGGGAGCAATGACAACGAGTCCTTCATTCTACATTTGTTAGCAGAAGAAGCCCGATTTTCAACTAGATCATTCAGTTATTATGCGTAGAGGCAATGAATTCCCATAGAAAATGAGTATAGGGTTGAGTAGAGGAAAGACATTGCAAAATAGGATATCACATTAGTTTTTCCAATGGGAAACCGATTTACAGGTGGAAATATGATAGCTGTAGGTATCTATGCTTTTCATCCCATAGAAATGGTTACTAGATTTGCATTTATAATACAAGCAAAATTTTTACTAGTTTCATCCACAGGACCATATCTGAGACAAGTTAGAGATGCCATTCAGGTTCAATTGAAAGCTGAATATGTGATTTTATGCGACGTCAGCTTTGCTAGTAAATTTTTATGTAAGCCAACCGAAGCTCGAACAATACTCCCAGCTGCTTTTAAACACATTCTAGAGAATCTTTCCCTTCATTGGGACCTACCAGCCAAATCAACAACGTCAATTGATATTTCTCTGTTGTCCTTAAGGGAATGAGAATCCTTCCGTTAACGGTGCCCTTGGGCTTTATCAACTGCCTCGATTGATCTTTCTCTACCATCAAGTCTGCTCTCCATTTATCCATCATGGGACCTCTTAACCCTGTTGCTGGCCTCAAATGAATGCTCTCTGTTGGTTTCAACCTATACTCCTTTTGTACTCTATCGAGATCTGTAGTCGTTTGCATCCCTGTAAGCATCTTTGTCTGTCTTTCTATTTCAATCACTCATTTTCTCTATTATAAATTTCTCAGATGAAATTTGAACTCTCGTCTTTTCAAACCCTCATCTCCTTAGGAAAAATATTTCCCACGATTCAAACACTCCGCTACTCCAATATTGCACTTTACAGAATAACCCTGTTCAGGTGCGTGTTTTTTTATAGGCGCACCAAGTGGTTTGTAAGCTAAAGGTTTTTGTTTTGGCACAGTGTTTTATTACGCACCGGTGTGGAAGAGTTTTGAAGCACTGGTGCATGTTATGATGATAAGCGCACCAGACTATGTAAAGGTTTTTTTTTTTTTGTATGTAAGATCATAATAAAATAATGATAATTCTAAAGTACATGAATTTATTTGCATTATTTTCTAAAATTTATTATGTTACAAAAATTCATATTATTCTAGATTTATTATTTCACAATTATTTACAAATTTAAAAATTTATATATTTTAATAAAATCATTTCACACTAACACAATTAAAATTTTCACATTAATAAAATTAAAGTTTACAAATAATTTTTTTTTTCTTCTGAATAATTATGATTCTATTTATATAACACATAAAAGTACAAAAATGGCACTGCTTCAACTGAGTGAGCCTGAAAGCAGGGCTTGAAGGTCACAAAACGCATGATTCTGGATTGCCCCTAAGGGGAATCCCTTATAAATTTGTCTTGCCGCCCACTCAGGGGAAACCAACATTATGTTCAGATAATTTAACAAAAATTGAAATATAAAAAGGACAATCTGCATTTTCAGCAGAGGATAATCAAACATGAAAGCAAAAATCAACCCTTGAAACCTGGGTTGAAGACTCATGTTCCACCATAGGTTGCTTGGGCTACTTGTCATTCACTAGAGAGGGAGGTTCCTCCATGATGTGGAATCCATAGTCTTCTCTACTGCCATCTTCATCTGCAGTGGGAGCACATGTGGCTTTGTCAGTATCCTCCTTCACTTGTTCCTGAGTCTTGTCGTCTTGTGTCATCTTCAGCTGCATCTTGGACTCCTTGGCCGTGCCTTTGTCCTGAGGGGCGGGAGTAGCAGGGGGTCTGGGACCAGCAACAGACGAGGGGATGGGGCAGGCGACTTCCTCCTTGAGGGTGATGGTGAAGAAGGCTGTGATAACAGGCCTGTCCACGGTGTAATCGAAGAAACATTTAGCTCTTTGGGAGGTTTGGTGAAGGTGTAAGTGAGTAGAGAGAGAAGGAGCACGAGAAACAACAGTATGGGTAGCAGGAGGCAAAGGTGACATCACGTGGGGAGGTGGAGAGCCTAGGACGGAATGTGTTTGCCGAACAATGTGAGTTCTACCTCTTTGGCTTCTAGTTTCTGGGTAATGCCCACAAGAGAAATCCTCAAAGGAGGATTTAGTGCTAGGGGAGGATTGGGAATGAATGGCTCGGCCCCTACTGCTTCCACGGTGACATCTCATTCTGTGATGGAGCCTAGGCATGGTGGCGGAGGGGCGCACACAAAATTGATAGAGAGACGAGTGAGAATGATGCTAGGCTGAGGAACTGGGTGAGGAAGTCTATTTACAGGGCTAGGGCTTCGAGCAACAGAGCTTGCTCTAAGAAAAGTGGAAGTTTGGCATAGTTTCTAGGTAACAAAGTAGTAGATAGCATCATTCAGTGTGCGTTCGGGCACTTGGCTCAGCACAGGCAGGAGGACAGGAGCTTCTCTGCGGAGCAATAGACCTACACACAGAATGACTGTCAAACGAATGTCTGATATCAAACTCCATTAATAACCAAAGGGGCTGAGCAAGGGGGCGGTAGAGAAAATTGAAAGCATAATTGGAGAGCAGGCTAGATGAATTTATGGTGAAATAAATGCTGTTACGCGAATGCCATAGGGATGCTCCGCGGGACGGACATCCTATCAACCTTGGCTAGCATCCACATCCGGAGAAAATTTACAAATATTTTACATACAATTATAATTAAAATTACAATTACAATTACAATTACAATTACAATTTTACACTTTCACATACAATTACGATTAGAATTAGAATTATAATTTTAATTTTACATACAATTACATTTACAATTACAGTATTTTCACAGTAATACAATTAAAATTTTACAAATATTTTACATACCATTTACAATTATGATTACAATTTTACAAAAAATTTACACACAATTACAAATACAATTAAAATTTTATAATTTTACATACAATTAGAATTACAATTACAATTTTACAATTTGTCATATATAAAATTACAGTTATGATCATTTCATAATAAATTAAATATTACAATTACAATTAAAATTTTACATTAAATATTTTACATACAATTAGAGTTAAAATTAGAATTAGAATTACAACTACAATTACAATTTTACAATTTCACATACAATTATGATTAGAATTAGAATTAGAATTAGAATTAGAATTTTATATACAATTAAAATTTTACAATTACAATCATTTCACAACAATACAATTAAAATTTTAGAAATATTTTACATACAATTAGAATTAGAATTAGAATTACATTTACAATTACTATTACAATTTTGCAAATATTTTACATAGAAATACAATTAAAATTACAATTATAATTTTAGAATTTTACATACAATTAGAATTACAATTACAATTAAAATTGCAATTACAATCATTTCACAATAAATTAAATATTACAATTACAATTAAATTTTACATTAAATATTTTACATACAATTCTAGTTAAAATTACAATTACATATACAAATACAATTTCACAATTTTACATACAATTAAAATTTAAATTTCAATTAAAATCACAACATAATATTTAATAAATATCATGTTCATTTAATACAAAATTAATTAATAAACATCACGATCATGATAACCATTGTAAAAACATCATATTTGACTAAAAAACACATTCAAACATCAAATTAACATTATATATTAACATCATCACAACACAAACATGAAATATACATCTCATGTTAAATAACTCATGCTATCACATAAACATCTATCTACAAGCTAAACATTAAATGAACATATCTAACATGACCTAAAAATATACATATCATGATTATCACCAACATGTAAATTAAGTACAACTGCAACATGAACATAAAATACATGTACCATATATATATATATAATTGAATAATGTTAAAAATATACAACTGTAATATAAATGTGATGGATCAACTCGTAGTAGTACAACATCAATAGCAGTACTAGTGGAGGCTTGCTCATTCAATGATGCAACCTCGACGGTCGATGGTCGAGTCTGCTCATGATCATGACTAGTAATGATGGATGGATCAGCTGGTGGTAGTACAACATCAATATAAGTAGTACTAGCAGAGGCATGCTTAGTAAATGGTGCAGTCTCGACGCTCAATGGTCCATCTTTCTCATGATCATGAATAGTACTAATGGATGCTACAGGCTACTAAATAGATGTGGCTGATGGTCCAGCCTCATCTCCATGATGTCTACTAGATGCTAGTGGAGCCCCATGCTCATCAAGCATGGTGCGAGGTGAACAATCATGAGATGAGTTACTGCTCGCAGACTTTCCATCACTTTCTGCGGCTCGAGCACGCCTATAACATGCAACAGTCCTCCTCAGTCGCGTAATAGCTATCGTATCTCCTACGACATTCCGAATCAGGTTGTACATGTGACGCGACATGCCTCTCCACATTCGTACTAGCCTATCATCAACTTGTATGTCTCTGTAATGAGTGTGCATGATGCCCACCTCAGTAATCAATGCACTGAGCTGGTCACCTAACTCCATCCTGTATCTAGTATCAGGTTGACCGTGCCTAGAAAAAGGTAGTGCCGATGCACGAGTAGGAGAGTGTCTTTCTGCACCAACCTCCGAAGGCATTTGCCATGTCCTCATCATCATTAGGATCCACACTTAGATCATGTGGTGGTTCCAACATCTCCTCACCATTAAAAGTGCCAATGTCTACAAAATATATACAAGTACACAACAATAATTAAACAGTTTCATTACACAATTTAATAAAAATGCGTTAAAGAACTTGTAAGAATAAATATAAATAAAATAGTAATATTACCTCTATCATATGGAGCTCATCATCTCTGAAGAGGATGTTGGCACACCCTCACCAATCCAATCCAACATAAGGATAGGGGACCATAGTGAAGGGATGCAGCTCGTCAACATTGGCTAGTAAGTCCAGTGCATCAAGCAATATCCTAGATGGAAACATAGTCTCTCCCCTCTTGGGCATCATCTATCCCTACATGTGCATCTGGGCCCCCAACATCGGCCTATGAGGCTGTCGAACAAAATAATGCCTCATCTCTGGAAACTTCTCAAAAATTAAACAAATAATATCTAAAGAAAAAGGGAAGTTGACCCTACCTTGTGCATGAGCCTGACATCTATCTAAGGGTGTAAAAAAATTCCACAAAAAAATGGCTGACCACCTAACAAGTCATGGCTCCTGTACTAAAGAATCAACATAATATAGAAGAGGGCAACTAATGCAATTCCCATCACTGGTGTTGTGTAAAATAGGAGAAATGAGAAGTGAGAGCCACTGCACGTCTTGTCTACCAAATGCACCAATACATAGCTAACCTCTAGGGACCTGAAACTCTCAAGGAGACAACACATTTTCTCCAATGTATCTTTGGGAGTAAACTAACTGACTCCCTGCTACACAACCAGCTGGAACCGCTAGGAATGAGGGAAAATCCACCCCTGTCCTCGATAGCTCTTTAATGAAATAAATATCCTCCTCAGTGGGTGTGTACCACTAGTCAGGACCAACCTGGAAAGCCCGTTGGTGGGCATTCCACCTTTGGATAAGATGTCTCAGAAATATACTTTGGGCCTTTAGGGAAGTATCCTCCTCATAGAACTTGAGGAGGCCTACCTTCTTTAGGAGCCCCTGGGTATCTGCTGTAATAGGGCGAGGGTACACATCTCTCTCCCTCTCTCATGCCTCCCACTGGTGAAGCATGTCATATTGCTCCGCTTGTTGTTGCTGTTGTTCCTCCTCTTCTCTCTAAATAATTAACATATTAAATAAAAATAATTTATTAAATCAGAAATTTATTTAGGAATACACATATATAATTAAAAAAAAAAAAAAAACAGATGAGTCTGTGCACCACAAAAACAGTCATGCACCAGTTTCGGTGCGGCTTTTGTTTGTAGAGCACTAGAGGCGGTTCCCTAGATGACATAAAACACACCATATGCAGTGCACCTAAAATGTTTTCAAGCCCCGTTGACTATATATGGTGTCAGAAGAGTGGTGCACTGACTAAAATATACGCCCTAGCACATATAGTCATGTCAAAGCACCGACTTCCTGACAAATTACATAGTCAATGGTGCGGTATTTTACCCGGCCACACCGTTGACCCTGTCGGAATGTTGAATGTGGTGCGCTGAAAGACACGAAGGTGGATATATCTATCAATGAACCGCGTTTCTACTCCCATGGTCAACGATGTACACCGCTAAATGACTGCACTGCAATTTTTTTTAAATTTTAAAATAATGCGGGGCACTTTTCGATACCGCCCCGGACACGGTGCAGATAACATTAGCACCGATTGCAGTGTGGCCTATAAATATTACAAGGAGCACCGCTTACTGGTGCGATCCGAACAGCTTGTGTGCACCGCGCAACAAAAAAATAAAAATAAAAATAAAAAACTTTTTTAATGGTTAACTTTAGGGTTATTTCAAATTCTAATCCGCTAGAAAGCTTAATTATGGAAAAAATAGAAAAATACCTATGCATTTCATTGTCGAGGAGGCATATTCACTGTAGAATTTGCAAAACAAAAATTTCCCTCCATTTTGCAAAATGCAAGCTACAGATTGGTGGCCAATGCACAACAATAGTGCATGAAATGGATGCAATGGGAGCACCGATGTCAAGGCGGCTTAGAGAAGAAGAAATTGCACTGGTGTTTGAGAGCTATGGAGTACTGAGAAAAGTAGAAAATGTGATTTTTTGGCCATAATTTTTTCTTTATTTAACCCTATTCTAGTGCATGGGGTTCTATAGGTGCACCGATGCGGTTTCTTAAGACCGCACCGAGCAGTTTCAAATTTAGCGCATTGTTTTATCATTCACCGAGATGGTTACTTAACATTGCATTGGGCTATTTCAGTTTTGGGTCGGTGTTTTATGATACAACAGGGCAGAATAGTCATGAAGCACTGGTTCTTTACTGTAATAGGATGCACTGGGCATGTGTGTACGGAGTGCATAGTGTCTAGTGTGCCAATGTTTTGTGCGACTAGTGCTTTCTCTTATAGAGCGCATCGGTGATTGAGAGTAGAAAAGTGAAAAATGTGGTTTTTTGGCTGTAATATTTTTTATTTAACCCTTTTTCGATGCGCGTGTTTTACAGGCGCACCGGTGCTATTTCATACAAACGAACTAGTTCTCTTCTATTTTGGCGACGTGTTTTATGATGCACCGGTGCGGTTTCGTAACACCGCACTGGGCGGTTTTTGTTTTGGCACAGTGTTTTATGTTGCACCGGCATGGAAGAGTTTTGAAGCACCAGTGCATTATAGTAATAAGATGTACCAGGTGGGTGTGTATGGATCACAAAGTATTTGGTGTGCCAATGTTTTTTGCCCACCGGTGCTTTCTCTTGTAGAGATCACTAGTAATTGAGAGCTCTAGAGCACTGAAAAAAAAGAAATATCTGGTTTGTTTGTCACAATTTTTTTTTTTTTTATTTAATCCTTTTCTGCTTTGCATGGTTTATAGGTGCACCGGTGCTATTTCTTACGAATTCACTAGTGGGTTTGGGTTTTGGCTTGTTGTTTTATGATGCACCGGTGCGGTTTCTTAATACTACATTGGGCAGTTTTGGTTTTGGCACAGTTTTTTATAATGCAATAGTGCGAGAGAGTTGTGAAGCACCGATGCTCTACAGTAATATGACGCAGTGGATGGGTGTGTACAGAGCTCACGGTATCTAGTGTTCCAATGATTTGTGCGCACCAGTTCTTTCTCTTGTAAGGAGCACTAGTGCGACGTTGAATGATAAGCGCACTGAGCGGAAAACATCTTCAAAACCCTCTTCTCGCCAACCTCCTCTAGTAACCTACGCTAGAAACGGATGTACGACGTATTTTTATAAGGGGTTCCTCAAAAACATCTGCTAGAGGGTTTTTTCCATGTAGTTCTTTTCTTCGCTTGTTGCTACTGCTCATGGATTTCTCGTGTTTCACCATTCCCTTATTCCACCAGCAAAGGAATATCTCATTTATCATTGTTTTCTACACAGTTTCCATCACGCACTTGTTCATGAAATGCTACATCTCTACACGCAAAAACTTTATGAGTAGAGGGTTCAAACAATTTGTAAGCTTTAAATTCTTTATAATACCAAAAAAAGGTACATTTGATAGCCTTTGAATCCAGTTTCTTTCTATCCTCCTTTGGTACATGGGCAAAGGGTTTAGATCCAAAAATTCTCAAATGCTTAACTACAGGTTTAAATCCTAGTAACGCTTCAAAAATATTTTTAAATTCAAGACTCTTTGTAGGAATCCTATTTTTCAAATACACAACAGTGTTTACCGCTTTAGCCAAAATTCGTTAGAAATATTCTTACCTTTCAACATAATGCAAGAATACTCGACAAGGGTTCGGTTTCTCCTTTCTGCAACACTGTTCTGCTAAGGAGTGTGGGGTACTGTAAACTGCTATAATATTACATGTTCTTTGCAATATTTTCTAAAGTCAACCTTCCTGTACTCTCCCCCTTGGTCCGAGCGGAGAATCTTTCTTTATTTTTTGGTCTCCTTCTCAATCATGCTTCTGAATTTCCTGAAATATCAAAAAACATGACTCTTTTTGCTGAGAAAATATACCCACATAAATCTAGTACAGGCATCGGCAAACAATAAGAATTAATATGCAACTGTGGTTATCATTTATTGTAGAAATTTCTAGATTATCCACAGTGTTAAGAAACAATGGTTGACATTTCGAATCCCAACGTGGATCCATCTCCAGGACAAGATTTTGAATGAAGAATGAAATAAGAGCATAAGGTCAGGGTTAATATATTGATAAGGGGAGAAAAAATAGCCGACGAGACCAACTAATTAATTAATAATTTATTTATTTCTAATTAATAATTTCTTTATAAATTTAATTAATTTAATAATATTTAATAATTTTATTCTATTTTAATCTATTCTAAAAACTTATAAACCTAACTAATCTATTCTATTAAAATATAACTAATCTATTCTAGTTTTATAAAATTATTTATTTTTTGTAAATTTAAATTTTATACTTTAAATAATTTTAATAAATTTATTATACTACATTAATAATTAAATGTTATTATCATGAATTAAAGAGATTAATAAATGTTACTAAATTATAAAACTTAAAGTTTCTTAACAAGTTGAATAATTATTTTAATTTATCTAATAATATAATTTATTTTCATTTTTATTATTTTTAAAAATTAATTATTAATAATAAATAATAGATCAATTAATTAATATTAACATATATTGATTGAAAGAGTAAATCAATGTTAATAAAATAAGTTAAATTATTTATAATTATTACTAATTTTATAATTAAATTTTTATCTGAGTCTTAGATATTGAATTTAATTATTTTTAATTATAACACTAATTATTTTAAAAAAACTATAGATACTAATAATAATTCTTAAGTAATTATTTTTATTAATAAAAATTAAAATCAATTAATAATGATAATTATTAAAAGTAACTAATTTGATTAGCTATTAAGCATCAATCAAATCGTAATTATTAAAAGTCTTTAAAAAAAATTAAATTTTTTATGGTAAATAAAATAAGTTCTACAATTTATAATTATTATTAATTTTTAAAACTATAGATACTAATAATAATTCTCAATTAATGAATTCTTATTATTAAAAAAAAAAAATTTAATAAGGAAAATTATTAAAAGTAATTGAACCGTACAAATTTATAGGAGGAGAAGCAAATCTCAGATACTATACCTTCGATACTATACCTTTGAAAGAGGATGAACCCTCGGAGCACATTTATCGAATTAGAGGCCACCAAATTTCACAGATCTTGAATCCTCCATCTCTGTTAACGTTATGAGCGTGTTTTATAATCTCAAGGGTTTCCCTAATATTTCTTCTATGATAGTGTTCCTCCTTGGCTATGATTTTGGCATCCTAAAGATGCAGGTGATGCCTAGCTTTTGAGGAGTGATCAGCAAGGGCCAAGGTGCGAGATCGTTCATGCTGTATATCAGCACCATGCTCTTTAAGACGCTTTTGAAGTGAGCGTCTAGTTTCACCAATATAACTTTTCCCGCATGAGGAGTCAATCTTGTAAACACCTTTAAGTTGCTCAGGATTAATACTATCTTTCACTAACTTCATTTTCTATCATATTGTCCCAGCTGCTGAAAATTTCGTGAAGATATCATTCTTACCCAGAACCTTGGCAACCTTATCTACTAACACCCTTAATTTAAGGTAGAAAATCCCTACCACAATTTTCTTGAGGTTCTTGGCGCTTGTTGGAAATGACCGAACCCACAGCTCTTCTTATGGCTCTTTTGATCTCTATCTCCTTATAGCCTATACCCATGAAAACAGATGTTAGGTGAGTGATTTCATCCTTTAGGTGTTCCTCATCGGATATCCTTAGGGCTCTTACAGCAAGAGTGTTAAGAACACAATTTTTTTTAGCAGGATGATGGTAATACTATTGGTGTTCATCATCCTGCTTGGAAAATTGATATTCTTAACACTATTGCTGTAAGAGCCCTGACGATATCTGATGAGGAACACCTAAAGGTTGAAATCACTCACCTAACATATGTTTTCATGGGTATATGTTACAAGGAGATAGATATAAAAAGATCCATAAGAAGAGTTGAGGTTTCGGTCATTTCCAAGAAGTGCCAAGAACCTCAAGAAAATCGTGGTAGGGTTTTTCTACCTTACATTAAGGGTGTTACAGATAATATGACCAAGGTTCTGGGTAAGAATGTCATCTCGCGCAATTTTCAGCAGCTGGGACAATAAGACAGAAAATGAAGTTAGTGAAAGATAATATTAATCCTGAGCAGCTTAAAAGTGTTTACAAGATTGACTCCTCATGCGGGAAAAGTTATATTGGTGAAACTAGACACTCACTTCAAAAGCGTCTTAAAGAGCATGGTGCTGATATCAAGTGTGAACGATCTCACACCTCAGCCCTTGCTTATCACTCCTCTAAAACTAAGCATCACCTACTTCTTGAGGATGCCAAAATCATATCCAGGGAGGAACACTATCGTAGAAGAAAAATTAGGGAAGCCCTCGAGATTATAAAACACCCTCATAACATTAACATAAATGGAGGATTCAAGATCAGTGATAGTTGGCGGCCTCTAATTCGACAAATGCACTCCCAGTTTTCATCCTCTTTCAAAGGTATAGTATCAAAGGTACAATATCTCAGGTTTGCTTCTCCTCTTATAAATTTGTAGGGTTCAGTTAATTAATTTTTATTTTTAATAAGAAGAATTAATTAACTGAAAATTTTTATTAGTATCTATAGTTTTAAAAATTAATAATAATTATAAATTATAAAATGTATTTTGTTTACAATAAATTTTTTTATTTATTTTTAAACACTTTTAATAATTAGTGTTTGATTGATGCTTAATAGCTAATCAAATTAGTTACTTTTAATAGTTATCATTATTAATTGATTTTTATTTTTATTAATAAAAATTAATTAATTAAGAATTATTATTAGTATCTATAGTTTTTTAAAAAATAATTATTGCTATAATTAAAAATTATTATTATTAAAAATATTTATATAGTTTTTTAAAAAATAATTATTGCTATAATTAAAAATTATTATTATTAAAAATATTTATATTGAATATGTAAGACTAAGATACAAATTTAATTATAAAATTAATAATAATTATAAATAATTTAACCTATTTTATTAACATTTATTTAATCTTTGAATAAATATTATATGTTAATATTAATGTTAATATTAATTAATTGATCTATTATTTATTATTATTAAATTTTTTTTTAAATAATAAAAATAAGAATAAATTATATTATTAGATAAATTAAAATAATTCTTCAACTTGTTTAGGAACGTTAGGTTTAATAATTTTATTAAAATTTATTAATCTCTTTAATTCACTTTAATAACATTTTTATTATTAATGTAATATAATAAATTTATTAAAATTTATTAAAACTATTTAAAATTTAATTATAAAAAATTAAATTTATAAAAAATAGAATAGACTAGTTATATTTTAATAGAATAGATTAGTTAGGTTTATAAGCTTTTAGAGTAGATTAAAATAGAATAAAATTATTAAATATTATTAAATTAATTAAATTTATAAGGAAATTATTAATTAAAATTTATAAATTAAAAATAAATAAATTATTAATTAATTCGTTGGTCTTGTTGGCTATTTTTATCCCCTTATAAATATATTAAACCTAACCTTATGCTCTTATTTCATTCTTCATTCAAAATCATGTCCTAAAGATGGATCCCCATTGGGATTCAAAACGTTAAACATTGATTTTTAACACTATGGATAATCCAAAAATTTCTGCAATAATATGCACCTCCCAAGTATCTTGACTACATTGGCCCATATAAATTAGTGTGGACTAATTCTACTATATTTCTCTATTTTGTATTAACATTAACAAGAAACTCATCTCTCTACATCCTCCCAAGAGCACATGTTTCACAATCAACATGACTATTCCTTAAACCAGGAAGACCAGTGACCATACCTCTCTTCTGGAGTAACTGCAAATATTTGAAATTTTTATGGCCAAATCTCTGGTGCCGTAGATCTTCCGCAGACATACATGATGAGGTCAAGGCTTAACGTGGCACACTTCTCACATTCAACTTGTAAAGACCTCCCACACAAATCTCCCTTGCAATGGTCTTCATAGAATCCAACAAATATTTAACAACACAATATGATTTATAAAATTATACCTTAAGGTTCTAATCTGTTATCATTGAAACACAAATAATATTCTTATTAATGCTGAGCACATACATCACGTTCGGAATGTGCCTAATATTTCCATCAGACATAATTACAGGAACATTAGCATGTCCTTTGATTGGGTACCCCCTATCATCGCCGAGTTAGATTTTCTCTCGAGTGTTCGTTTCCATGAAGTCCTCAATCCATTGTCCATTTCCTGTGATGTGGGTGGACACTCTTGAATCCACATACCACCTATCTGCTTCATCCTTCTCATAAGAGTAAGCCATAAATAGTCTGAGATCCTAGTTATGGTCATCATCTACAAAATTCCCCGCATGTCTCTTGTATCTCTATTGACCTTCATTATATTTATTCTTACGACAATGCTAAGCCATATGGAAAATTTTTCGACAATAAAAACATTTTAATGGTGGCTCATTCCTATTTTGTGACATACCTTAAGATGGATTCCACCTTTTTTGTGGTGTGCCTCCACCTCTTTGTCATCCACTTTCTTTTCCTCTGAATGGCTTCTTCTTTTCCGTTAAAGCTAGATCTAAATTTTGGGGTTTCAATGTCATCCATATTTCCTCCTCTTTCATGAGAATCCCTGTCAATTATTCAAATTTGGGGGTTTTTCTCTCTAGCATTCAAGCTTGTTATAAACATCTGGTAGTCATCAATCATACCATACATAGTAATAGTTACCAGATCAATAATACTTAGAACCTCTCCAATGTCACCAAGATTGTAATTAAGATCCTTGATGCGTGAGATGAATCCTGGTACTACTTCATTCTCCTCCATCTTGATAGAGAGAATCTTGATTTTTAGGAACAATAGGAGATTTGTATTTCTGATTTCATACATGTCTCTCAGAGTTGTCGAGATATCGTTCGAATGATTTCAATATCTAATGTGAGGGATGATGCCATCTTTGACTGCCATATTCAAGATCGTTCTCACCCTATTCTCCCTCTCCTTCCACTCATGTAATGTTGCAGTTGTTGTGCCTGCTACAATTGTAGGTTTCAATTCATCTCCAGTTGCGATCCCCCATCCACTATGCCCTTCCAGCATAGTCTGTAATTTGAATTTCCAATTAGAATAGTTAAAATTATCCAACTTATTTCTCTCATCCAAGTATACCTCCATTAGATTATTCTTCTTGAAAAAAAAATGACCTCTAACAATTGACCCAAAATAAGATCTGAAAACAAATCTACCCGAGATCGACACAAAAAACATAAATATTAAGAAACATATGTACATGTTCTTCGACCACTTTGGCAAGCTTCTCTGCGCACAACACCACAAGCACATGGGCTCCTTTGCCACAACCTCTTCTCCTGCGAGCTCACAGACTCCTCTGTCACGGATCACGCTTGTAGTGATCCTCACACTTTACCAATGATCTTCTACTGCCTCTACTGCCACAGCTCTCTGACTCCTATGACAGGATCTCACTTGATTTTCAAGCACGAGATCTTTGGCTCCTCTGACACAATCTCACTGGATCTGCAGGCATGAGCTCTCTGGCTCAAAAAGAAAAAGCTTTCTGACTTCAATCAATGATCTGCATCATGAGCACTCTAGCTCCACGACGCTCCACATCACGAGTTCTCTAGCTCTTTCAACACAATCTCTCTCGCTCAACAATGATCCAAAACACGAGCTCCCTGGCTCCTTCAATACAAACACATTGGCTTCTTCAACATGAGTTTCACGGGCTCTGTCAGCGCCCTAAAAATATCCATATCCCATACTGGTCGTGCTGGGCAGAATCCCTGTAAGGAAAACAGTGATCAACATTGTTTCTCCAATATTGTCTGCACTAACTTCATGGATCAATGCCCTTATTGGCATGGGTCTGCACTGATCGATGTGTCTGTGGAAAGGACCAACGTGTTGATTAGCTTCACCCACCAAAGAAAAGAAAATTCACTCAGCCTCACTCATGGCTACCCTCAAGTCATCAGGGGCTTCTCTTTTATCACCTCGATACTCACAATGATCAAAAGAACTCTGGCTTTGACTCAACCCTGTAGCTCTGATACCATGATAAAATATGGTAGATTAAATTAATGAAAACATTACTGGTTAGCTCTACTCTAAAAGACTAGACCAGGAGGACTGTGTCCACAAGCCGCGCTGCATGTTTTTTATAGATCAAACAATATATAGGTTACATGCAAATACGGAAATTAGAACCAATAGCTAAGAAATTGGAATAAACTTCTAATCTAAGGTTCAAGTGAACCAACTCTCTCTAATATAGTTTCTCCATTATCTTCAACATATTTTTCATAATTCCATTTAATTAGTAATTAAATTATTAAATCAATTAGTAATTAATAATTATTTCTGTAATTAATAATTATTTCTGCGAATTCACACAATTTTCATATTTGCAACTTTCCTTTTATATCACTTTTTCACTAAAATCTATCTCCCTAGTCGTTTATATTTATCATGGTTGTACATTCCATAATTAAAATATTTTATTTCACAAATATTTTATATAAAAAATAAAAAAATGATATAACATAAATTTGTTAAAGTAAATCTTCAAATAATTTATTTAAATTTCCTCTTTAAATATTTTTAAAAAATATTTTACTCACATTTTTTTAACTTCTAATAATTTTTTTCATATTCATATTTTAATTATAATTGACATTTCCCTCATAGTCTAAATTAAACCTCTACTCAAAAATTTCATATACTCGTCAATTGAACCTACTGGCCAATCATGCCAATTGCAAGTTTTATATGGGTTCCGTGGACACGAACCTGTAGCCCATTCCTCATGGCCTACATGAACAGTCTTAGGTGGAGAACCTTCCCTGGTTAGACATGCCATTTCTGATCTCCTTCCGGGGAGTGCCAATGTTCCAATCAACAGTCATGCAGATCTAGTCGGATTGACTCTAACTTCGACTGGACTGGCAAATGAGTTCTAATGATCCAGTCATGTCAATTCTAATTTTGACTCGACTGAGTTATGCTGGTCTGACACAGAGAATTACCTTCTGTAATTTTAATAATTTAGACCGAGAGAATTCTATTGTCGTCTTCAATGGCAGACATGAATAATTTTGTTGTTTTGTAATTTGACTTGCCTGTCAAAACTGATTGTAATTTAGTTTCTCGAGTATGTAATTCATATAAGAATACCTGAAGGATATCGAGTTTCTGAATCTTTCAGTCGATAATTGGAATCTTTAGTTAAGGGTGGGTGAAAATAAGCCCTGGTTAAGGCAAGCGATCTATCAACGTCTAGTTCATGGAATCATCCTCTTGCTAACATTCATTGATATTAAATTGACAACTACTATAAAAGAGGTCCAGCACTGAAAAATATTACTGTGTTTTGTTGTTAAAATTTTCTTTCATGAAAATTAATTGCAGAATCCATGAAACATCAAAGGAGTGTGCAGTAACCAATAAGCACTCAGCCTAGCCACCCTTTATACAACATAGTCGATAACGCAGCAGCACATGAGCATTAATTGGAAACCACAAAAGAAAAGCTATCAATAAGAACAAGAGACATAATCTTTGAGAATAACAAAGCATCTGCCATAACCATGAAGAAAATCAAATGGGTTTCATATAGAATTTTGTAGTTGAATTGACAAGCATCCAAGAAGCATATATTTTTTTGACAGAAGTATTTGTGATGAACAAATCATTAAAGAACAGGAAATCATTAAAGAACAGGAATTTAGATAAGCGTAGCACACAAAAAAGAGCTTAAGTGAGAGGATGATGACAATATGAGACTATATTGATCGAGCCCTTAGAATGAAGTTGCCGTATGGTTCTTGGGTTGTGACAATGGAAAATGATAACATGGTTGATGTCTATAGTTTCAATAATTTTATGTATGAATGAATAACTCTTAGTATTAAACGTGACAGGTTGGACCACTGGATTGGAGAGGAGCTAGCTTGCCAATGATTCATGGTTGGAGTAGAAATCTGTACGGGAGAAAGACTATATAGAATGAGTGGGAGTTGAGATTTGCAATATGTAGTTATTTAGTTAGTTGAAATAAAAATATACATGGTATAAGTGCATCTTCCTATCTAAGTAACTTGTGTTAACCTGTGTAGACTAGTAAGCATGGCTTATGCGTAATAAGGATACTTCTACAAAAGATAGACTTCCAAGACGTTGTTGCATCCTAACTAAGGGTGAGAAAGCCATTGAGAGTGTGGAGGTATTGACAAGGCCTCATTAAGCTATGTAATATGTCATCATATTGAGTGTATATAGATCTATGTAATAAGTAGTAAAAACATATAATAATCATAATGTATGTATAGATATTTGTGATAGAATTCTAAAGCATTGTTTCATCCTAACTATGGATGAGCAAGCCATTGACAGTAAATCTATGTAATGAGTAGTAAAAGCATATAATAATCATTATCTATGTATAAATATTCATGATAGAATTGGAAGGCAATGTTTCATTCTATTTGGCAAGCGATTGAGAGTGGGGAGGTATTGGCAAGGCCTCATCAAGCTATCTAATAAGTCCTCATACACTGAGTATGTAAATCTATGTAATAATCAGTAAAAACATATAACAATTATGATTTATATATAAATATGCATAAAAGCTTAATAGAAAGTTCATTGGAATTCCTTCAGGAAATTAATTTTTTCTTGTGTGTATTACATGTCTGAATGATGTTGCTATAATGCAAATTGTTCATATATGCATTGTATGTTAGGCTTACAACAATCATCATTGTTTCCAATTAATGGCCGAAGTGTCCTCAGACACGTAATTTTATTAATGAGAAAAAAAACAATTACATTCGAATTATGCAAGAGTTTACACCCGAACAACAAAAACACTCTTGCAATGAGCTATTTATAAGCTCAATGTCCTAACTTCCACTAATTATGGATCACTTATTAAATAACAAGTGTCCACTTACATTAAATGACCTTCTAACTATTCTACTAACTTTACTCCTAACTTAGAGCCTAGGAAACGACTCTATTCTAGAGTCCTATTTTTAATAACAAAATTCTATTTCTAAGTATCTCAAATATTTATTAAATATTCTAGAATAATAATTATTAATTTAATATCTTAAATTAATAATTATTTTATTCAAACTTTATAACCTATAATAATATTTATTTTTGGATCATGTAACATTCCCCCCTATGATCCAAAGATACATTACAACAGATACCAAGTTCATCCCTGAACTTAGTAAATTTTATTCTTCCAAGAGGTTTCGTGAAAATGTTGAAGGTATGATCTTCTGAAGGAAAATAAATCGGCTTGATGACATCCTTTACAATGAGTGATCTGATATGATGATACTTGGTGTCCACATGCTTTGTCTTTGAATGAAAAACTGGATTCTTGGCAAGCTTTATTGTTGACTGATTGTCGATGAATAATGAAGTAGCTTCTACTGGAGGAATTCCCAAGTCCTGTAAAACTTGACTTAACCAAACAATCTCACATGCTGCTTCCCATGCTGAAATGTACTCTGCTTCTGCCGAAGAAGTGGCCAATGTGGCTTACTTCTTGTAACTCCAGGAAACTGCAACTAACCCCATGTTCATTAAGTAACCTAAGGTTGATTCCCTGTCATCAATATTGTCAGCAAAGTCGGCATCTAAAAATCCACCAAGTACAAAATTTTTAGTCTTTTTGTAAAGAAGACCAAAATCTTTTGTTCCTTGGATATATCGAAGAACTCTTTTGGCTGCATTCCAGTGGTTGTCTAATGGTTCCTGCATAAAACGTGAAAGAATACTGACTGCATAAGATAGATCAGGACGAGTGGTTGTCAAATAAATCAAGCTGCCAATCAACTGTCTGTAAGTCGTGCTGTCCACCTTTTCCCCCCCTTCAAATTTTGAAAGTTTTAAGTTTTGTTCCATAGGGGTAAGGACAGGCTTACAATCCTGCATTCCAAATCGCTGAAGAATTTCTGCTGCATATTTACTCTGGGAAATGAAGATCTGATGTGGATGTTGGAATACTTCAACTCCAAGATAGTAGTGAAGTAGTCCCAAATCTGTCATCTTAAAACCTGCATGTAACTCCTTTTTCACCTGTTCAATGTGATCATCATTGTTTCCTGTGATGATCAAATCATCGACATACATAATCAAAATCACCAGATTTTTACCTTGTTGGCATACATACAAGGTATCATCGTATTCACTGCGATGAAAACCAACTTTGCGAAGGTATTCATCCATTTTGGCATACCAAGCTCGGGGAGCTTGTTTTAACCCATATAAAGCCTTTATCAGTTTGCAGACTTTATCTTTTTGTCCTTCAATTTCAAAACCTGGTGGTTGTGTCATGTACACTTCTTCATGTAAATCTCCGTTGAGAAAAGCACTTTTTACATCCATTTGATGAACTTTCCATCCTTGTTGAGCTGCTAAGGCAAGTGTGAGGCGGATGGTGTTCCATTTAGCTATAGGAGCAAACGTTTCCTCATAATCTATCCCTTCCTGCTGCGCAAAACCTTTAGCAACAAGTCTTGCTTTATACTTGTCAATATCACCATTTTGCTTGTACTTAATTCGATAAACCCATTTGCATCCAATAGGTTTAACATGCTGAGGACAATCAACAAGTTGCCAAGTGTTGTTGTCTTGAACTGCCTGATATTCATCAACCATTAATTGTTTCCATGCTTTATGTTTTACTGCCTCTTGATAGGAAGAAGGTTTAGTAAACTCATTTGCTATTAAAGCAAAATTTCCTTCATTTTGTTTTGATCCCCTTGTTCCTGTTTTTTTTTATCATTAGGCCTTACATCTTTCAAAAGTTGAACCGCCCATTTCGGCAATTGATGTTCGCTAGTTTGGGCTTGTGAAAAATCACCATCATTAAAAAGAGGGTTGATGTAAATTGATGTCTATTGAGCAACAGCGGGTTCTGGGGGTGAAGAGTCATTGTCAGAAGAACTGCTGCTGCTAGGAGAGTTGGATGAACTGCTAGAAGACCTGGATGGCGCTGGTGAAGAAGACGGACTGGATCAATCATTTTCAGATGAAGGAAAATCAAGTTCATACCAACTTGGTGAATTTGGTTGACTTTGTAAATTTCCATGTCTTTTATCAGTTTTTGTTTCTAACTTTTGAAGAAGACTTTCAACTTCTTCAGAACTCTTACTCTCATTTTCATCAAAGATCACATCTCTGCTTACAATAAATTTCCCATTCGACAAAATTCGGTACCCTTTCTTCTCATCAGAATACCCGATCATTGTGCACTTTAAGCTTCGTGCATCAAGCTTAGTTTGTTTTTCCTTGGGAACTAAGGCATAACAAATAGATTCGAAAACTCTGAGATGCTTAACCCGTGGTTTGAATCCAAACCATGCTTCATAGGGTGTGATTCCATCTAAAGAAGCTATGGGAGATCTGTTTCTCAAATAGACAGCGATATGAACTGCTTGAGCCCAATATGAAGGACTTAACTTTTTGAAAGTTAACAGAGATTGTGCCATTCCTAACAAGGTACGATTCATTCTTTCTACTAACCCATTTTGCTGCAGAGTGTAGACATTGGTAAGATGTCGTTTGGTTCCATTTTCCATGAAATAGTTTTTGAATTCATTTGAAGTGAATTCTTCATCATTGTCAGTTCAAAGAGTGCCAATATTCTGCTTTACTTCATTTTCAGTAAGCTTATGAAAAGTTTTGAATTTTTCAAATGCTTCTGAATTTTCCTTCAAGAAATAAACCCATGTCATCCTGCTAAAATCTTCAATAAAATGTAAAGAATATCTGCAACTTCCAAGTGAAGTTGGGAATGGTCGACAAATATCACTGTGAACCAATTGCAATTGTCTGTCTGCTTGCCAGGAACTAGTGGGAAAAGTCTCTCGATGTTTCTTTCCAAAAATGCAAGATTCACACTTTGCATTTTCCCTCTTGAAGGTTGGAAGTCCTTTAACCATGCCCTGTTTATGTAACTGAGAGATATTGTCAAAGTTGAGATGGCCATATATGACATGCTATAATCTGATTGGTGAAATATCTATACCTGTTGTGCCTGCAAAGTCTGAATGTCTTGGAATAACTGTCCCTTTCATCCTTAACAGTTTTCCATCTTCATAACTTGTCATTACTATTTTCATATTTTGTTTGACTGAGTTGATTTTAACTGAGCCATCTTGCATAATCACTATATGCCCTGCTTGTCAAATTGTGACTAAGGACAAATTTTTTTTCTTGAATGTTGCGACATACCATACATTAGAAATCATTCTTTCTCCGATGCTTGGTAAAAAACCTTTAACTACACCTTTTTTTGAAGGAGTATGTTTGGTTTTGTCAGCAAGATAGATTGAATTCAGATGACATTCTTTGAAACTCCAGAAGACGTCACGTCAAAAAGTCATGTGTTGAGTTGCGCCTGTATCAAGAATTCATGCATCTTCATAATCACTGCAGAGAAAGCTTGAAACCTGTAAAGTTGTTGCTTCTATGTTTGTGAAAACATATTCGGAACTATCAGGATCATCTCCATCATTTGCAAATTATGCTAAATTTGAATGAAACTTAGAAATTTTCTCAATAGAAGTTCTACAATCTACTGCATAATGACCAACTCTGTTACATCGCCTGCAAACAATTTGACTCAAATCGGTGCCTCTTCCTTGGGACTTTCGTCTGCCTTGAGACTTTCCTCGACCTCTACTTTTTCCTCTGTTTTGAGATTGTCCTCTCCCTAGATTCTGTCATGTGCCTTACTGATATCCTCTGTTTTGATTGTTGCCTCTACCTGAATTGGAGCCTCTGTTGGAGTTGTTTCCTCTGTGTTGACTGCGATCATGACCTTGTGTTGCTTGATTTTGATTAAAATTACCTTTTCCTTTGTTTTCGGAATTGTCAGCTGAGGAGTTGCTGGAACTGGCTTCGGTGAGGAAGACATTCCCCAATCTGCTTCTTCTTCCCGAAATTTTTATCATGTTGTGCTAAAATGTCACTCATTTCATCAAATTAGATCTTCTCTAACTTTCCAGTGACTTGCAAAGTTTCAAAAAAATGAGTATATGATGATGGGAATCCAGCAATTAAAATTGTAGTTAAGAAGCTGTCACACCTCCCAATTTCCTTCCCAATTTTTATTTTTTTTTCAACCCTTCGAGTTTACACCTAGCAAGGTGTTATACTGTTACTTTGCAGACTTACAAGGTATTATTTACTTCAGAGTGTTCCCCCAATTCCAATTTATTTCTATGTATCAATTATCTCCAACCACCAGAGAATTTTATAGATTTGTAACCTAATTAAAATAAATTGATTTGTAACAAAGGTAACTATATTTAACATACCCCATCATGATTTGATTTATCAATAACCATTTCATGTTCTACCTTTGTATGTATAAATTCCACCTTGGTATCTCTAATATATTGACATGGTTGATGATCATAGGTGAAATAAATTCGTTTTCACATATTTCATACATGGTTATATGTCGAAAGAGTTTTATGGAAACACTGCGCTTTCCCATGTATCTCACTCCATTCGTTGGGGATATATATAACCCTTAGTGATTTGAAATTTTTCTATGTTTATGCCTATACATACATATTACTCTTGCGTATTTATTTGTTCCTCATCCTTGTTAATATCATGATTGGATATAATCTGTGGTGGTTTCCACGTAATGCAATGTTGTGAATTGGATCGACATAATTGTGAATTGAGACGGGACTTAATATTCCACACAACCTCGTATATGATTTGTAATCTTGTCTTAGAATTTGAAATGGGTTCTTTGTTCACTCGTGGCCACGAGAGCTGGCTCCACGTGGTTCTGGATTCATTTTGTCAGCCTACTGGGTTGCCAAGGTGACTTCTATGGCACGACCAGGACGTTATGACATTAAATTTCGTTGGTTGTCATATTAAATGTTTGACGTATGGTGTAGATGGCACATTAAACCCTTTGATCCGTGGCTTATCCCTTGGGATCATGCCATGTGGACGACTCTGATTTCATCCTATGCGTTAGGGTTTTGTGGATCGTTTCATGAGATATGGATATAAATTCACCAGGTAGATTTGTTCGTCGATTTCTTTTCCTTTCCTGCGCATTGGTTTTCCACCTAACAGAGAAAATCAAGGCCATAGGAAGCTGAACGAACCTCAGTCCTATCTCGGGCAGATTTCTGAGCTAAACTTTGCGAGTCAGATATGTATTTGTCGTAGTTCTGAAATTTTACACGCTATTGAAATTATTTACCCTCGCTTCCCTTTCTGGAGTGGAGCTACGCGGCTTGCTTCGAGCCAACGCTGAGGTTTTTGGGTTTAACTAGCCTACTTGTCATTGTTTAGTTGCCGAGGTAGTTGCATCTATCAATTTATCAAGATTTTGTTGCGTTCTGACAATTTTTTCTATTGTCTCTGCAGAGAATTCGTCATTTTCCTTCCAAGTGATTCAGTTGTGTAGGTTAACTTCATAGTGTTGATGTCTCCTTGCACGTATGCACAGGAGCTAGACAGGATCGATGGCTTGTGGGTTTTCTCGGAGGAACTTACCCTCTTCCTTACGCTCGTCGAGGGTTTCTCTCAGGTTATTTACAAGGCTCTAGAGGGATGCCACCTTCTCAACATTCTGGTTCATATTTATTTCCTACTTGTCGACCTGTGTATGGGTCCTTTCTTACTCTTTGTCTACCAGAGTTATCATTTCATGGTTCAATTTGGAATGCCGACCTCCAGTTTTGTGTTTTGTATTTATTTGTGACCAATTCCTATTTATGTATAACAGGTCATGAATGGATTAGATATCTCCTGCACCAGGTAACTATTCCCCTCTTAATTATAATTTTATCATTCACGGTGATTCTCTCTCTTCACATTCGGCATCGTATTGATTTTGGTGTTTCTGTTGCTTACAGGTAACTACAACTTGCATTTTACTCTCTCACCTGAGCAATGAGAGTCGTGGCTCAATTAAAAATTGACATTGTTTCCTCTCGCCACTTGCAGGTCGGTATTTGCCGAGCACGGATTAGAGGAACTTCGTTCTTCTCTCATCGTTTAGTAGTTTTCTTGGCATTTTAAAATTTGTATTGATACAGTTGTAAAAATTTGACAACTTTTAATTGTTAAGTCTCATCACCGAAGGTTCCTTTACCTCCATCTACAGGACACTATGGAACTGTCCATACCCCACAGTGGCTGGTATTCGTTTGGATTTTGTTTATATATATATATACATATAACGGTTGTACCTTACTTTCTATAATATCCAGTGTGATGTAGTGGAGTTCTATGGGAAATTTATTGCTTTGAGCTTTCAGGCCATACAGTCGTTAGGCTATATACATAAACGTGGTCGTATTTTAGTGAATAATGTACTGTTCGTCTTCTTTTTGTACCTCAGTAGCCTGAATTCTTATAACTTCACACTTTATTATGGTGTTCAAGCAATTATTCCGTAGATATTATTTTCGTAGTAGTGAGATGTTTTGTTTAGAGCATTTATATGTGGTTCTCATACTACACCAGTTTGAAAATTTGATATTAATAGTATCTAATTCTCTTCAGTAATTTTTGAAAGTAGTACAATAGATTTCCAGCTCTATTCTATATCTTTGTTATGAATTTGTGCAGGATAGTTGTCTAAATTCTATACAAGTGATGTATGAATTTGTATCTCTATTTTCATGTCTAGAGACTTTCGTATTTATAATCTGCCATTTTTCGCCCTTGCTTTTGGTTCACATGATAGACTAGCATACATATAATTAAATATGCTCTACTATGGTAAATCTGTAGGTGGCTTAACTACTTAAAGTTATTTTCTCTATTAGTCATATCCTCTACTGTAGCAATGGTTCCATCAAATATATCGAATAGCAATTTTATTCCTAATTAGTACTGGTTTCCTTCTAATATAAAAGAAATTTCTTATATGCAGCATTAACTTGCTATTGGCTTCTGGGTTCTTATGATTGATATGCTGACCCCAAAGTTAGTCCCTATATACTCTTTTCTTTCTCGTTCAGTACTTCAACGGTTGAATTTATTATAAATCTCTGTTCTTAGTTCTAAACTAAATAATTACTTCTGCACTCTATATATTCATTTTCTCACTGTTTCATTTCTTCCAGAAATAGATTAAAGTTACAGTCTGATGAACTATGAATTACTAAAATTCTCCATCATTTAACTTAGGCATTAATTTAGAAAATTTGGAGAATTTCTCCTCAATTTAACTAATCATAGTCATAGTTGTATATTGATAGATCAGAAATATCTTACAGCTGAATTATCTGTAAAGAAATATGTATCCTCAGATTTAAACCAAACTCGGTTTAGAGTTTCTGTTGGATTCTACTTTACATAATTTCTTGTCTAGAACTATACAGAATTATGAAGGTAAATTCCTGATGTTTAATTCTGTTGAATGTAGCATTAATAATTCTAAAATATGAGCAGACAATTATATGTAGCCAATTCATACTACATGAAGTAAAACCACCAGATAAATTGAAATACATACCACTCATGCAGTCGACCAACCTCCCAACCTTAGAGTCCTTCTGTCTCCCAGAACTCACCCCCGAGCTGAGATCACCTCCACCACAGACCAACCACTAATCTGCTTAGGAGAAGCTTATTTAAGCTATTTTTCCCCCAAAGACTGTTTCCCATTATGCGTCCAGAATATCAGGATGCTTTTCTTCCTGTTTGCCTAGGCTTCCCATTTTAGGGATTCTTTAAAGTTGTTTTATGCTTTTCCTCAGCTTTTCTAGCTTTTTTTACCTCTTCCCAACTACTTTCCTCATCATTGGGGAAATTTAGATTCTTTCTCAAGAATCTAAATTAGAATTAATTTCTTTCAAGGATTTTTGAAAGATTGTGGGGAAATATTTGCCTCATCCATTCTCATGGATTTAGCAAGTGATCTCATAAATATCATTTTGGTCAATCTGCACAATTCATTTTATTCATTTCCTCAAATTAAATATTTAATTACATTCAAAAAATACTTATCCTTTGGGGTCCACTCCGCTTAGGATTAAAGTTGAAATGTCTAGCTTTGAAATTCAAACACATAAATTGGGGGTGTTACAGAAGCTTTCATCAAAATCTTGAAAACCAACATTGATGATTTCTTGCTTAATGTTTTTAAGTCGTGAAATGTACTCAAGGACATCACCAGCTTCAGTTAATTTCTCTTGAAGCAATTTTAATTGAAGATCAACTTTCTTTGATTCAGGTTGTGTATCAAAGAGATATTTGAATGTATGTAAAGTAGCCCATGCATCTGAAGAATTCTCAATTTGTATGTACATTTCATTACTAACTGAAGCTTTTATAAGAGTTAATATCTTGGCATCTTTTATTTCCCATTTTGCAAGTGCAGCTGGATATGTTGGTTTATTTGGCTTAATGTTTCCATCACAAATGCCATGCCATAATTCATTAAAATAAGAGTGCTTTCAATTAGATGTCACCATGTCTTATAGGATTTCACTCCTTCTAGCTTATCCGTTTCAGGGAAGAGATTAATTAATTTCGACATTGGAGTGTTGAAGCAGTGCACCAAAAGAATCAAGCAAAAAAAATTGAGCAACTCGTCATGCCACGACACATGCCACACAAAAAATGACACAGGACACAAAAAAAGATCTATCAGGGCTTGGCCTTGACCCTCAAATATTCATTGAAACAGGAGAAAAATGACTGAGCTTTGCACTTGGCTCTAGTCAATTTCTTAAATATTTACAAGGTAACTTTTACAATGATGCTCTAGCACAATGTGGTAAAAAAAACGTTACCCCCCCTCAAAGTAAAATTACTTTGAGTCACACTTATCTCTCCAGAAACAAATTACAAAAAATCACCTTGTTACTCCAAAAATATTACAAATAACCTTTACATAAAAAAATATACCTTATCACTCCATTACGAAAAAAATATATACTTTATCTCTCCAAAGTAAAATATGTCTTGTCTCTCTAAAAATTTACAAGAATAAAAAAAATATTCCTATAGTCTATGAATTGATATAGTGAACCCAAAATAACATATATTTTTTCCAGAAAGGAAGCCATAATACCATATATGCTATAAAGTCCGTTTGACCAATTCACACATGAACTTGTGTGATTTTTAGATGTCATGCTTTTTGTGCTTGTTGTTGCTTCTCTGATGATGATGTGGGTTGTTTGGCAGGATGACCAGGTTGAGTTGCAGGGAGCATGCGTATATACACAATGATGCAATTACCGAGAGACTGCGTAAGCAACTTGGGCTACACCGAATCTCCAGCAAAGACTTTTCAGATTCACCTTAAGAAAAAATACTGTCAAACGCTGGATTTTTACTTGTTCTTCAAGCTAGTTCTTGACTGGCATGCATTGGCTGACTGGCTTTCAAGCTGTTCCAATTGTCAAATACTATCAAACACTCTTCTGTGTACGCAGATCTACAACAGTAACACTGCAATCATGCGTATTCTTATCACGCTTTCTTTGCGCTTTCATCACACTGTTACGCTTGTCGTTGACATGAGAACCCACCTTTTTAATGATGAAGTTGCTGCTGAAATATTCTGCTGGCAGTGTCTGGGATTCTAGCAAACGAAAACGCTCCTTTATGCAATTTAACATAGGGAGACCCACATTCCTAAATAATCATTGCAGGCCAATTTCACTTCAAGGAATGAATTGCAAACCACATTTATTCTCTAAATGAGTTGATATTCTACACGTCGATCTCATTAGATGAACATAGCCGTAATAAATACAAATGCCATATTCTTAATATAAATACAAATGGTGGATCAAACCGAAATATGTTAATACAAATACATTGTCGAATCAAATACGTTGTCGTAGATTCTTAATCTTAATGGACTACAAGGGTTTAAAAAATGTGAAAAAAACTATAACAAATTGGTAGTCAGCCTGCTAGAATACCACGCTTTTAAAAAAAAACTTCACGCTTGATTGATAACAATTTCTTTTCTTAAAAGATCTGCAGAACTGAAATATAAAAACGGATTCCCAAACACATGTAATTAGAAGCAATGTTGAACTACAAAAGAGAAAATACAGATTTTAATAGATTGAAATACAAGAAGGCCTCTATGCTATTCGAATCTCTCGGTTGTTTCAAAACCCAGGACTCCAGATGAAACTCTCGTAAAAAAAACTATTCAAATAAATTTCTTGATAATAAAATTGATTTTAGAATTTACAAATCTAAACTCAATAATAAAATTTCTGTTCTTGACAAATTCATACCAATCATTGGGTGATCGATTCAATGGAGTTGAATTTTCCAAGAACTGGTGGACCTAGAATCCTCCTCCTCATATCCACTGCAACATTACCGTAGCTCTGATACCACAATAATGGCTGAAGTGTCCTTAGACGTGTAATTTTATTAATTAGAAAAAAAACAATTACATTGAAATTATGCAAGAGTTTACACCCGAACAACAAAAACACTCTTGCAGTGAGCTATTTATATGCTCAATGTCCTAACTTCCACTAATTATGGATCACCTATTAAATAAAAAGTGTCCACTTACATTAAATGACCTTCTAACTATTATACTAACTTTACTACTAACTTGGCTAAGCAAGGATTCTAGGGCGCACGATGACTAGTTCAGAGGACTGAAACCCTGCAAAACTCTGAGCCTGGCTCGGCAAGCTTGCACCTGCGCCATCACCTGAATCGATCAGCTCTGCAACGGCGCCATCACCTGAATCGATCCATGCACAACACCGGGGGGGGTCCGACCCCCCCTTCCTCCTTTCCGCCCTTCGTTTTTGGTAGCATCCCTTTGGGAACCTCCGGCTACCCTACCAACTCCAGATCTGATGGCATCAGCCACGAAACGGAGCCAAATGGCATTGAGTCGGCAGGGCACCTCCCCAATAGAAACAGCGAGCAAAAATCGTCCCCATGCAAGCCCATTTCGAACGAAATACCACGATTAATCATTGAGGATCCATGCATAGATGAATACAGAGACCACATGAGCAAACACGCCCTGATCTGTAGATTCATGGGGGTCCGACTGAACGAAAAGGCTCTCTGCTGGTGGATAAACCAGAAATGGAAACCCAAAGGGGATTTTGAGCTCCAGCTAGGATCGAGAAGCTTTTTCACCGTTATCTTCGCCCACAGGGATGACAGAGATCGAATCTTCGACGGAGGACCATATTTCTACAACTCAGCCGGACTATACATCACATACTGGAGACCAAACTTCGCTCCAGAACAGGAGGACTTCAAAAAAGTTCCAGTATGGATACGCCTTCACTCTCTGCCTGTGGATTACTGGCACAAACGTATCCTGGAGGCCATTGGAAACCAGCTGGGAGTCTTCATCAAAGCCTCAGACCTAACATCACAAGGTAAGTACACTGCTTATGCTAGAATCTGTGTTTACCTGGATATTTCAGGACCCCTCCCAGGCCACATGGAGCTGATCCACAGAGGAGTGCACTGGAAGCAAACCATTGACTATGAAAACATCCCATTTAAATGCCGTACCTGCTGCCAGCATGGACATCTCAGCCACGGATGCCCTGTCAATCAACCACAGCCCAAAGCTCAACCGGAACAAGCGGCCACTGCAGTACCTGGCTTTACCCCAGCTTCAAGAAAGACTAAAGGCAGGAGAAGCAAAAAGAATCCAAAACAACCCACCAACAGCACCCCCACTAATAAGACCTCTACAAAGCCAAACAGCTTCAAAATTCTGGGCAACCTTGACTCATCGGAGCACCCATCAGCTCCTCAGGCCCCCACTCATCATGATCTTCCTGAATCAAGCCAACCCATGACTACCACCAAAGCTCCGAGCTCAACCTCTGGCCCAACCTGTGCCCAAACACCGCAAAACCAACAGAACTCCTCTCCCCTACAGCCTACCACCAGCCAAACCCCTGAGCAAACCCAGGAGAGCTCAGATATGCACTTAGATCAGCCCTCAACATCCCCCTCAAACAACCCTTTGGAGGAGATCCTCGGGGATCTAGATCTTCAAAAGATCAACGAGCAATGGTCCAAATTGGGAGTCGATGCCATTCCTCAAGACCATTTGGAGAAGATAGAAATGGCCTACTTGCAGTTGGAATACATCAACCAGAATGCGGCCAAAAGGCAGTGGGGAAACAACAGCAAAACAGGTATACAAGCCAACATGGATCTGGATCAATATTAACCACAGGGACCAGGCAGGAAAAGAGGGCGCAAATCCACAAGACAGCAGATACAAGAGCTGGGCAGACGCCTAATCAACGAGGGGAAAATCAGGGCATTGGTCCTTTCTGCTCCAAAGACTGCCCAATGAAAATCACAACCTGGAACATCAGGGGGCTCAACAGCACCTCCAAGAGAAGGATCTTGAAAAACCGCCTATTCTCACAGCACCCAGACATCGTCCTACTGCAAGAATCAAAATGCTCTTCCAAGAGCATGGAAATTCTCAAAAAACTCGTCTCTAACAGTCATCAATGCGTTAGCATCGATGCAATCGGGCAAGCAGGAGGGTAGATCACATTCTGGAACAAAAGACAATTCACAGTACAAAATGCTCTGTCCACCAAGCACTCCCTATCGGTGATTCTCAACATGCCTGACTCAAGGCAATCGATTTGCGTTACCACTGTATATGGACCCCAACGACTTCAGGAAAAGCTGGAGATGCTGCATGACCTAGATGAGGTCAGACAACACCATGGGGCAGATCACTGGCTTTTAGGAGGAGACTACAATATGATTACCAATCTAGCAGAGAAAAAAAGAGGCCTACGAAGACTAGATAAGGACTCGGAAGCATTCAACAATTTTATTGATGCTTCCAAACTCATTGACATCCCCACCGTCAATGGTCTACACACCTGGAACAATAAGCAAGGAGGAAACCGACAGATTGCTTCAAGGCTTGACAGATTCCTCATGTCAGAACCCACTATGTTACAAAACATAGACATGGAGGCCAGCATTCTGCCCATTGGAGGATCTGATCACTGGCCAGTGCAGGTCCACTTCACCAATTTGGAAAAACCCCAAAACAGACCTTTCAGATTTGAAGCCTTCTGGACAGAGCACCCATCGTTCATGGAGAACATACAAAACTGGTGGAATCAAACCACCATAAGAAGCGACAACATTATGTACATAATCCAACAAAAGCTCAAGATTATAAAGACCAATCTCAAACAATGGAACAAAGATACCTTCGGCAACATATTTCAAGCCAAAAGAGAACTTGAGGTAAAAATGGCGAATCTCCAACAAACTCTGATCACAGAAGGGCCAACTGAGGAGCGCAACACTCAAGAATCGACTATGCAAAGGCAATGGGAAGAAAGATTAAAGCAGGAAGAGATACTGTGGAGACAGAAATCGAGAGTGCAATGGTTAAAACAGGGCGAGCGCAACACCAGCTTCTTTCACAAGTCCACCATACAGAACAGAGCTTTTAATCGCATCCTATCCCTCAAGACCGCAGATGGTGATCAAGTCTTCTCACGGGATCACATAGGATCTGAGCTAAACTCCTATTTCACCTCTCTTCTCAGAGAGCCTCTTCAAGATCGATCCCAAGCCATCCAAGAAATATTGGGAGCCATACCCAGCTTAGTTACAGAAGATCAAAACGCCCTCCTTCTAAGAGAGTTTACTGAGCAGGAGATTGAAGAAACCGTCTTCTCCATGGCCACGAACAAGGCCCCCGGACCTGACGGATTTACAATTGAATTCTTCAAGGCTTGCTGGCCCATTATTAAAGCTGATCTTTTTGTTCTTGTCAAAAACTTTCACAGAACCAAGAAAGTCCTGCCTGCCATCAATGCTACTTTCCTTACCTTAATCCCCAAATCGAACCAGGCCGACTCCCCTGACAAGTTCCGCCCCATAGCCCTCTGCAATTTCCTCTATAAAATCCTCTCCAAATTGATGGCCGACAGACTCAAATCAGTCCTCCCCTCAATCATCTCCCAAGAGCAAACGGGCTACGTCGAAGGAAGGCAGATCACTGACAGCATAATCCTTACCCAGGAAGTTTTTCACTCTCTCAAAACAACTAAATCTCCAGGTATGTTAATTCAGCTTGATCTGTCCAAGGCCTTTGACAGAATCAGCTGGAAATATATGAAAGCAGTCCTCCAAGCTTTTGGCTTCAGTGAGCTATGGACAAACTGGATAATGGCACTAGTTTCAGGTGCTTTCTTCTCTATCCTACTTAATGGAGGACCCCTACAACCCTTCAGTCCATCCAGAGGCATAAGACAAGGGGACCCCCTGTCTCCTTTTCTCTTCATAATAATGGCTGAAGGGCTAGGAAGATCCTTGACCAAGGCAAAGCAGCAGAACCAGCTCAAAGGTATCAAACCGGTACACCAGGGACCCACTATAACGCATCAGCAATTTGTTGACGATACCATGCTCATGGGAGCCCCCACAGCACAGGAAGCTCGAACCATCAGCACAGTGTTAAAGACCTTCTCGGATGCCTCAGGTATGGAAATCAATCTAACCAAATCCAAAAAAATTTTCTTCAATACATCCATTCCTGTACAGAGAAATCTCAGCAGAATTCTAAATATTCAAAAGAACTCCCTTCCTACCAAATACCTTGGCATTCCGCTTTCGGAACATGCCTATAGATCGAGCAACTGGGAAGCCCTCCTCAACAAAATGAAAGCCAGGCTCAGCAGATGGACCCACCGAGCTCTAAATATGGCCAGCAGATTGATATTGGTAAAGTCCATCCTTCAAACCATGCCAACCTACATGTTCTCAGCACTTGCAGCCCCTAAGGCGGCTTATAAGACCATCCGAAACATTCAGCGCTCCTTTCTCTGGAATGGACCCTCTAAGAAATCCAAATGGGCCCTCCTCAAATGGACAGACATCTGCAAACCAAAAATGGAGGGAGGTTTGGGCCTCCGAGACCCTGAGCTATTAAGCAAGGCCGTAGCTGCAAAAATCTGGTGGAGATGGGTTGAAAATCCGGACTCCCTCTGGGGCGCCCTGTGGAAAGCGAAGTATACAACCCAAATCAGGGATAAAGACCTCATCCGGCTCACAGGCATCACTCAAGGATCCCCAATCTGGAACAAAGCATGGGAAAATAGACATATTGTTCAGCAGCATAGCTTCTGGGAAGTACACCAAGGCAACACATCCCTATTCTGGGAAGATGCCTGGCAGAAACTCCCAATCTTGGAACACCCAGACTGGCATACTCTGAAAAGTGCCATGCAGAAGGAAGGCAAAATAACGGTAGCATACTACTAGCAACCGGCAAACAAAGCAACCATATGGAAGAACTGGCTCTCTAGAGAACAATGGCATACCCCAGCAGGCCCAGGGAATGTAGACCTTTTTCTACAAGACTTGGACAAAAGGAAAATCCTCAGATCTAACAAAGAGGACATCCTTAGATGGGGAAGCAATCCCAAAGGCATATTCAACCTCAAAGAAGCTTACAAGCTCTTGGCAACCACCCCGGACCAGCAAGCAGACCACAAGTGGTAAACCCTGTAGAGCAGAGGAACTTGGCCAAAAATCACACTCTTCTCTTGGCTAGTCCTGCACAACAGGGCTCTCACATGGGACAACCTTTAGAAATGTGGTTTTGTAGGCCCTTCTCGATGTATGCTTTGCGAGAATGGGGCGGAAACGCTAAATCACCTGCTCAATACCTGTCCCATGGCTTGCTCCCTATGGGATGACATGGCCATGGTCTTCAGACAGACAGATAGAGATAGAAACTCCATCCATTCTTCTTTAAGCCGGTGGAGATCCTCCATCTCCTCCAACCCCCTGGTCAACAGTGCATGGAATCTAGCTCCGGGCGCAATAGTGTGGACCCTTTGGAAAGAGCGAAACGCAAGAATATTCAAAAACACAGCTACAGGAGCTCACATGCTGACAAGGAAGGTTCGACTGCTCATCACAGAAACAGACAATGCCAAAGGCATTCAGAAGATAGAGGGCAATGCTTCACCAAACGAGACAAGAATAATACAGCTCCTGCATCTACAAACAAATACCAACTC
The DNA here is from genome assembly GCA_034641835.2 of Pinus albicaulis. NCBI lineage: Eukaryota > Viridiplantae > Streptophyta > Pinopsida > Pinales > Pinaceae > Pinus > Pinus albicaulis. The sequence goes on from CM076579.1 coordinate 1,324,771,419, forward strand.
CGCTGGAAGGAACCAGACCTCAACAGCAATGGCGCAGGACACTTGGACTCTGCCCCCCTTCAACACCTTCAAGCTCAACTTCGATGGGGCTTCAAGACAAAACCCAGGCATGCCAGGCTATGGGGGAGCAGTACGGGATCACACAGGAGAAATCCACCTCATCTACCATGGCAACCTTGGAGTGAATACCAACAACGCTGCAGAACTCATAGCCCTCCTCCAAGGCCTCACACTGGCAAACAGATACAGGCTCACACCTCTGATAGTGGAGGGCGATTCAGAGATAATAATACGAATGATTAGGAAACTCCAGATGGGTGCACAGGTGCACAGAGTAACCCCAAGCTGGAGGCTGTCAGCAATACTCAAAGATCTCCAAAACCAACTCTGCAACAGCAACGGGATCACCTTCCAAGCCGTTCGAAGGAAAGCGAACAAATTAGCCGATGCACTGGCAAATGCAGGGATTGACTCCAATCTGGCAGAGTATCACAGCCTCTGGCATGATCAGGAGGAGGGAGAAATCAAAGCCAAATGCCAAGATCTCCAACAAGCGGATCTGCAAATGCAAGCCTAGGCAATAAGGAGTCCTTATTCCAGGAAATCATGGCAAACTCAATCGATGGCAACCTCAATCGATGGCAAACTCCAGATCACAGAAAATTCAATCGATGGAAAAATCAATCGATGGCAAATCATGGCAAAATCCAACTCACGAACAAGTCACGCCCCAAGGAACAACGCAGCCTACAGGACCGACCAAATTCATGCAGAATCCCATCACACAGGCCTCTGAAACGAACTTCCACAGGGCAGAATGCTAAATCACCATCTTCAGAAGGCACAGATCGGAGCTGACCGGACCTTCTGGGCGTGCCAACGTGTTTGGAGCTACAGGCAAAGGAACACGGGCCATGCGGCCTCATTTATAAGCAAATCTGTACATGGACAGCTGCATCTCCGGGAGGTCACATTGACTCCCAGGACTCTCTGTAATTTTACACAAACCGACTAATACAATCTGCTTAAATTTACAAAAAAAAAAAAAAACTTTACTACTAACTTAGAGCCTAAGAAACGACTCTATTCTAGACCCATATTTTTAATAACAAAATTCTATTTCTAAGTATCTCAAATATTATTAAATATTCTAAAATAATTATTAATAATTTAATATCTTAAATTAATAATTATTTTATTCAAACTTTATAACCTATGATAATATTTATTTTTGGATCATCTAACATTCCCCCCTATGATATAAAGATACATTACAACAGATACCAAGTTCATCCATGAACATAGTAAATTTTATTCTTCCAAGAGGTTTCATGAAAACGTCGGAGGTCTGATCTTTTGAAGGACAATACACTAGTTTGATGACGTCCTTTGCAATGAGAGATATGATATGATGCTATTTGGTGTACACATGCTTTTTCTTTGAATGAAAATCTAGATTCTTGGCAAGCCTTATTGTTGAATGATTGTCAATGAATAAGGAAGTAGCTTCTGCTGGAGGAATTCCCAAGTCCTGTAAAACTTGACATAACCAAACAATCTCACATGCTGCTTCCCATGATGAAATTTACTGTGCTTCTACTGAAGAAGTGGCCACTATAGCCATATTCTTGCAACTCCAGGAAACTGTAGCTGACCCCATGTTCATTAAGTAACCTGAGGTTGATGCCTTGTCATCAATACTGCCAACAAAATCGGCATCTGAAAATCCACCAAGTACAAAATTTTTAGTCTTTTTGTAAATAAGACCAAAATCTTTTGTTCCTTGGATATATCAAAGAATTCTTTTGGCTACATTCCAGTGGTTGTCTAGTGGTTCCTGCATAAAACGTGAAATAATAATGACTACATAAGATAGATCAGGACAAGTGGTTGTCAAATAAATCAAGCTTCCAATCAACTGTCTGTAAGTAGTGCTGTCCACCTTTTCCCCCCCTTCAAATTTTGAAAGTTTTAAGTTTTTTTCCATAGGGGTAAGGACAGGCTTACAATCCTGCATTCTAAATTGCTGAAGAATTTCTGCTGCAAATTTACTCTAGGAAATGAAGATCTGATGTGGACGTTGGAATACTTCAACTCCAAGATAGTAGTGAAGTAGTCCCAAATCTGTCATCTTAAAACCTACATGTAACTCCTTTTTCACCTGTTCAATTTGATCATCATTGTTGCCTGTGATGATCAAATCATTGACATACATAATCAAAATCACCATATTTTTACCTTGTTGGCGTACATACAAGGTATCATCAGATTCACCACGATGAAAGCCAACTTTGCGAAGGTATTCATCCATTTTGGCATACCAAGCTTGGGGAGCTTGTTTTAACCCATATAAATCCTTTATGAGTTTGCAGACTTTATGTTCTTTTCCTTGAACTTCAAAACCTAGTGGTTGTGTCATGTAGACTTCTTCCTGTAAATTGTCGTTGATAAAAGCATTTTTTACATCCATATGATGAAGTTTCCATCCTTGTTGAGATGCTAAGGCAAGTGTGAGGCAGATGGTGTTCCATTTAGCTTTAGGAGCAAACTTTTCCTCATAATATATCCCTTCCTACTGCGCAAAACCTTTAGCAACAAGTCTTGGTTTATACTTGTCAATATCACCATTTTTCTTGTACTTAATTCGATAAACCCATTTGCATACAATAGGTTTAACATGCTGAGGAAAATCAACAAGTTGCCAAGTGTTGTTGTCTTGATTTGCCTAATATTCATCAATCATTGCCTATTTCAATGCTTTATGTTTTACTGCCTCTTAAAAAGAAGAAGGTTCAGTAAAATCATTTGCTAGTAAAGAAAAATTGCCTTCATTTTTTTTTTATCCCCTTATTCCTATTTTGTTTTGTTCAGTAGGCCTTACATCTTTCAAAATTTGAACTGCCCATTTCGGAAACTGATGCTCACTGTTTTGGGCTTGTGAAAAATCGCCATCATTAAAAAGAGGGTTGATGTAAACTGATGTCTATTGAGCAACAACAGGTTCTAGGGGTGGAGAGTCATTGTCAGAAGAACTGCTGCTGCTAGGAGAGTTGGATGAACTGCTAGAAGACCTGGATGGCATTGGTGAAGAAGACAGACTGACTGAATCTCGTCAGATGAAGGAAATTCAAGTGCATACCAACTTGGTGAATTTGGTAGACTTTGTAAATTTCCATGTCTTTTATCAGTTTTTGTTTCTAACTTTTGAAGAATACTTTCAACTTTTGCAGCACTCTTACACTCATTTTCATCAAAGATCACATCTCTGCTTACAATAAATTTCCCATTCAACAAAATTCGGTACCCTTTCTTCTCATCAGAATACCCGATCATTGTGCACTTTAATCTTCGTGCACCAAGATTAGTTCATTTTTCCTTGGGAAATAAGGCATAACAAATAGATCCGAAAACTTTGAGATGCTTAACCCAGGGTTTGAATCCAAACCATGTTTCATAGGGTGTGATTCCATCTAAAGAAGCTGTGGGAGATCTATTTCTCAAATAGAGAGCAGTATGAACTGCTTCAGCCCAATATGAAGGGCTTAACTTTTTTAATGCTAACATAGATCGTGCCATTCCTAACAAGGTACGATTCAATCTTTCTACTACCCCATTTTTCTGCGGAGTGTAGACATTGGTAAGATGTCGTTTGATTCCATTTTCCATGCAATACTTTTTGAATTCATTTGAAGTGCATTCTTCACTGTTGTCAGTTTGAAGAGTGCCAATCTTCTGCTTTACTTCATTTTCAATAAGCTTATGAAAATTTTTGAAGTTTTCAAATGCTTCTGACTTTTACTTCAAGAAATAAACCCATGTCATCCTGCTAAAATCATCAATAAAAAGTAAAAAATATCTACAACTTCCAAGTGAAGTTGGGAATGGTCCACAAATATCACTGTGAACCAACTGGAAATGTCTTTTTGCTCGCCAGGAACTGGTGGGAAAAGTTTCTCGATGTTTCTTTCCAAAAATGCAAGATTCACACTTTGCATTTTCCCTTTTGAAGGTTGGAAGTCCTTTAACCATGCCATGTTTTTGTAACTGAGAGATACTGTCAAATTTGAGATGGCCATATCTGACATGCTATAATCTGATTGGTGAAATATTTGTACTTGCTATGCCTACAAAGTCTCAATGTCTTGGAATAACTGTCCCTTTCATCCTTAACAACTTTCCATCTTCATAACCTGTCATTACTATTTGCATATTTTGTTTGACTGAGTTAATTTTAATTGAGCCATCTTGCATAATCACTGTATGCCTTGCTTGTCGATTTGTGACTAAGGACAACAAATTTTTCTTGAATGTTGGGACATACCATACATTATAAATCATTCTTTCTCCAATGCCCAGTAAAAAAACTTTAACTACACCTTTTCTTGAAGGAGTATGTTTGGTTTTGTCAGAAAGATAGATTGAATTAAGATGAAATTCTTTGAAACTCCAAAAGAATTCACGTCAAAAAGTCATGTGTTGATTTGCGCTTGTATTAAGAATCCATGCATCTTCATAATCAATGCAGAGAAAGCTTGAAACCTGTAAAGTTGTTGCTTCTGTGTTTGTGAAAACATATTCAGAACTATCAGGATTATCTTCATCATTTGCAAACTGTGCTAAAATTGAATTAAACTTAGAAATTTTCTCAATAGAAGTTCTACAATCTGCTGCATAACGACCAACTCTATTACATTTCCTGCAAACAATTTGAATCAAATCGGTGCGTCTTCCTTGGGACTGTCCACTGCCTTGAGACTATCCTCGACCTCTGCTTTGTCCTCTATTTTGAGATTTTCCTCTCCATGGATTCTGTCATGTGCCTTGTTGATATCCTCTGTTTTGATTGTTTCCTCTGCCATGAGAATTATTTCTACCTAAATTGGAGCCTCTGTTGGAGTTGTTTCCTCTGTGTTGACTGCGACCACAACCTTGCGCTGCTTTATTTTGATTAAAATTACCTTTTCATTTATTTCTGGAATTGTGAGCTAAGGAGTTGCTAGAACTGGATTTGGTGAGGAAGGCATCTTCCCCAATCTGCTTCTTCTTCCCGAAATTTTTATCATGCTATGCTAACATGTCACTCATTTCATTGAATTTGATCTTCTCTAACTTGCCAGTGACTTGCAAAGTTTCCAAAAAATGAGTATATGATGATTGCAATCCAGCAATTAAAATTGTAGTTAAGAAGATTTCATCAACAACTTGAAAAACAACGTTGATGATTTCTTGCTTAATGTTTTTAAGTCGTGAAATGTACTCAAGGACATCACCACCTTCAGTGAATTTCTCTTGAAGCAATTTTAATTTAAGATCAAATTTCTTTGATTCAAGTTGTGTATCAAAGAGATCTTTGAATGTATGTAAAGCATCCCATGCATCTGAAGAATTCTCAATGTGTATGTACATTTCATTACTAACTGAAGCTTTTATAAGAGATAATTCCTTGACATCTTTTATTTCCCATTTTGCAAGTGTAGGTAGATCTGTTGGTTTATTTGGCTTAATGTTGCAATCACAAATGCCATGCCATAATTCTTTAAAAATAAGAGTGCTTTCAATTAGACGTCGCCATGTCTTATAGGATTTCATTCCTTCTAGCTTATTAGTTTTAGAGAAGAGATTAATTAATTTCGACATTGGAATGTTGAAGCAGTGCACCAAAACAATCAAGCACAAAAAATTGAGCAACTCGTCACGCCACGACACACGCCACACACAAAACGACACACGATGCAAAAACTGATCTATTGGGGCTTGGCCTTGACCCTCAAATAGTCGTTTAACAGGAGAAAAATGACTGAGCTTTGCACTTGGCTCTAGTCAATTTCTCAAATATTTGCAAGGTAACTTTCAAAATTTGACTTTTACAATGATGCTCTAGCACAATGTGGTAAAAAAAAAGTTACCCCCCCTCAAAGTAAAATTAATTTGAGTCACACTTATCTCTCTGGAAACAAATTACAAAAAATCACCGTATTACTCCAAAAATATTACAAGTAACCTTTACATAAAAAAATATACCTTATCACTCCATTAGAAAAAAATTATATCCTTTATCTCTCCAAAGTAAAATATGCCTTGTCTCTCTAAAAATTTTCAAGACTAAAAAAAATATTCCTATAGTCTATGAATTGATATAGTGAACTCAAAATAACATATATTTTTTCCAGGAAGGAAGCCATAATACCATATATGCTATAAAGTCCGTTTGACCAATTCACAAATGAACTTGTGTGATTTTTATATGTCGTGCTCTTTATTCTTGCTATTGCTTCTCTGATGATGCTGTGGGTTGTTTGGTAGGAAGACCAAGTTGAGCGGCAGGGAGCATGCGTATATACACAATGATGCAATTAAGGAGAGACTGCATAAGTAAATTGGGCTACACTGACTCTAGAGCAAAGACTTTTCAGATTCACCTTCAAAAAAAATACTATCAAACTCTGGATTTTTACTTGTTCTTCAAGCTAGTTCTTGACTGGCAGGTGTTGGTTGGCTGTCTCTCAGGCTGTTCCAATTGTCAAACGTTGTCAAACGCTCTGCTGTGTACGCAGATCTACAACAGCAACACTGCAATCACGCGTATTCTTATCGCACTTTCTCTGCACTTTCATCACACTGTTCCGCTTGACGTTGATGTGAGAAGACACCTTTTTTAATGATGAAGTTGGCGTTGAAATATTCTGCTGGCAGCGTGTGGGATTCTAGAAAATGCAAATGCTCATTTCTGCAATTTAACGCAGGGAGACCCACATTCCTAAATAATCACTTCAGGCCAATTCCACTTCAAGAAACGAATTTCAGACCACATTTCTTCTCTAAATGAACTGATATTCTACACATCGAGCTCATTAGATGAACATAGCCATAACAAATACAAATTCCAAATTATTAATACAAATACAAATGCTGGATCAAACCGAAAGATGTTAATACAACTACATTGTTGAATCAAATACGTTGTCGCAGATTCTTAATATTAACGCACTACAGAGGGTTTAAAAAATGTGCAAAAAACTATAACAAATTGGTAGTCATCCTGCTAGAATACCACACTTTTAAAAAAAAAACTTCAGGCTTGATTGATATCAATTTCATTTCTTAAAAGATCTGTAGAACTGAAATATAAAAATGGATTCCCAATCACGTGTAATTAGAAGCAATGCTGAACTATAAAAGTGAAACTGCAGAATTTTAATATATTGAAATACAAGAAGGCCTCTACGTTGTTCAGCTCTCTCGGTTGTTTCAAAGCCCAGGACTCTAGATGAAAATCTCTTAAAAAAACTATTCAAATAAATTTCTTGATAATAAAATTTATTTTAGAATTTACAAATCTAAAATCAAAAATAAAATTTCTGCTCTTGACAAATTCATACCAATAATTGGCTAATTGATTCAATGGAGTTGAGTTTTCCAAAAACTATTAAAGCTAGAATCCTCCTCCTCATATCCACTGCAACATTACCGTAGCTCTGATACCAAAATAATGGCCGAAGTGTCCTTAGACACGTAATTTTATTAATCAGAAAAAAAACAATTACATTGGAATTATGCAGGAGTTTACACCCGAACAACAAAAACACTCTTGCAATGAGCTATTTATAAGCTCAATGTCCTAACTTCCACTAATTATGGATCACTTATTAAATAAAAAGTGTCCACTTACGTTAAATGACCTTCTAACTATTCTACTAACTTTACTCCTAACTTAGAGCCTAGGAAACGACTCTATTCTAGAGTCCTATTTTTAATAGCAAAATTCTATTTCTAAGTATCTCAAATATTATTAAATATTATAGAATAATAATTATTAATTTAATATCTTAATTTAATAATTATTTTATTCAAACTTTATAACCTATGATAATATTTATTTTTGGATCATCTAACACCAATATGGTATAATTCCTCCTTCAATACATCAAAATAATATTCTAAGTAAAATCTGTCAGCAATGTGGTAGACTCACCTCTTTCATATCTCTCATTGCAACCATCCCACAAATATTTTGGTAGACGACCTTAAAGAACACAAAGGTGATATTTTTTATCATCTATATTGTTATTTCAATTTCTATCGAAAAAAAAATCATTTATTGTATCCCTTGTAAGCTACATGTTTGGGGTACTAGCATGGAGTTTACGGGTATACAAACAATTGAAATATACTTCTAATTGTTATTAATTTATATTTCTAAATTTTTTTAATAATTTATGTATTTAAAAGGAAAGCTCAAATGAACCATAAATTTCCCAACAATGTGAATGTCAAAGTAACGCAGCAGAAAAACAATGAACACACACAACATAAACAAAGAAGACAAGAAGATTTAACGTGCTTCACCCAACCAATCTAGGCTACGTCCACGAAACAGAGGTATCGACAATCTCATTCATCAACATGAGAATACAATAGTAGAATTACTCATATGCACTTCCTCTTCGCACACCTCACATCTCATATGTTTTGCCTCAACAGGCTTACAATATATAGAAGAGAGAAGAAACTGAATAATTAATTCTATCTCACCAAACTAGGATAGAATATCTCTTCATGATCATTTGATGCCATCAATTTTGAAACAAAAAACTATTGTTGGCATATCCAAGAGATTTTCTCCATATTATTATACAAAAAATCTCAATAATCTCCACCTTGACAACAATTAGCCTGATACCTCGTTCCTTTATTATTTTATTTTCTTTGCAAGCCAAGAGAAGCTAGACACCATCGTAGCTTCTCTAATAAATCTGGTTTTGTGAACATGTGTGCACAGTTTTCCTTTGTATGCACCTTTTCAAGAGAGTCTCTCCGTTCAGTGATAACTTGTCTTACAAAATGTTACTTTATAGGTATATGCTTTGATTTACTATGATAGGTTGGATTTTTAGCCAAGTGAATTGCACTTTGACTATCACAAAATAACTTAGTGTTGTCTTGCAACCTACCAAACTCACCAAAAAAACCTTTCAACCGAACCGGTTCTTTGCAGGCATTTGAAGCAGCTATGTATTCTGCTTTTGTAGTGGATAAAGCAACAATGTTTTCTAGCTTTGACATCTAGCTAATAGCTCCACCTGCAAGAGTCAATACATATCCTGAATTTGACCTTCTCTTATCCAAATCACCTGCGAAATCGGAATCAACATATCCACAAACAAATTCACTACTTCCGTCATAAGTGATACAATAATCACTTGTGCCTCTCAGATACCAAAGCACCCATTTCACTTCTTACCAGTGTTCTTTCCCTAGCTTTTCCATATACTTGCTGATAACCCCAACTGCATGTGAAATATCTGGTCATGTATAGACCATCGCATACATCAAAGTTCCTACTGCATTGGCATAAGGTATTCGAGACATATATTCCTTTTATTCATTTGTATTAGGACATAAACTTGAAGAAAGCTTAAAATGGGAAGCTAAAGGGACTGAAACTAGTTTCACATTGTTCATACCAAACCTTAAGAGTACTTTCTCAATATTCTTCTCTTGTGATAACCACAACTTACCATTTCTCCTGTCTCTAAAAATCTCCATGCCCAAAATCTGTCTTGCTGCTGCTAGATCTTTCATATCAGATGTCCTAGCCATCTAAGCCTCTGACCTGTTGATCTCAGTTATGCTTTTTCTTGCTAAAAGCATATCGTCAACATACAACACTAAGATAATTAACATGCCATTACTTAATTTCCTAAATTAAACACAATGATCATATTCACTTCTTATATAATTTTGACTCATCCTGAAAGAATCAAATTTCTTGTACCATTGTCGAGGCGACTACTTCAGACCATACAATGATTTCTTGAGCCTACAGACAAATTTCTTGTTGCGATTTTGAACAAACCCTTCAGGTTGTTCGATATAATTCTCTTCATCTAGATATCCATGTAAAAATGCAGTCTTAACATCTAGTTGTTGTAATTCTAAATCAAGTAAAGAAGCTAATGCTAAGACAATCCGAATTGAAACAATTTTAGCAACTCGTGAAAATATCTCATGAAAGTCATTTCCTGCTTTCTGAGAAAAACCTTTTGTGACCAACCTTGCTTTGTACTTGTCTTCTTTATCATCAACACCCCTTTTCAATTTGTAAACCCATTTACATCCCACAGTTTCCCTGTCTTTAGGAAGTTCTACCAGATCCCATGTGGCATTCTTGTCTAATGCCTTCATCTCATCCTTCATAGCCTCTTTCCACTTATTACTGCTAGAACCTTCTACAGCTTCCTGATAGCATAAAGGTTCATCATCATTAGCGGTTAAAGCAACTAAGTAACATAATCATCATACCTTTTAGGAGGACGTCTGATCCTAGCGGACCTCCTTAAAGATGTTTCTGGTTCTTCCACAATTTGCTGATTATTATCTCTAGAAACTTGTTCATGATCTGCATCTGAAACTTGTTCATCTGGACTCTCATCAGTATTTGAACTGGTTTCAAACTGAATATGTTGAAACTTAGGTACATTTTCCTATTTCAATTTATTATCTACATCTGGATTATCAAGTGAAGATTCATTGAATTTAACATCTCTGTTAATGATGATCTTGTGAGTAGTAGGATCCCACAACCTGTATCCCTTAATCCCATCACCATATCCAACAAAGATATATCTTTTTTTATTTAGGATCTAATTTAGAATGTTGATGTTTCAGAATTAGAGCATATGCATCACAACCAAAAACTTTCAGTTTAGAATAATCACAAGGATGACCTTTCCATAACTCTTGAGGAATTTTGCATTCTATTGCAGTTGATGGTGATTGATTTATCAGATAGCAAGCCGTAGATGCTGCTTCTATCCATAATTCCTTCTGCAAATTGGCGTTACTTAGCATACTTCTTGCTCTTTCTAAAAGAGTAATGTTCATGCGTTTATCAACTCCATCTTGTTGAGGAGTATAAGCAGTAGTTCTATGTCTTTAGATCCTAGCTTCCTTGCAATAATTATCAAATTCCTTGGAAGTAAACTCACCACGATTGTTAGTTCTTAAACATTTAATGGTTCTTCGAGTGATGTTCTCTACTAATGCTCTAAATTGCTTGAAAACTGTGAATACATGAAACTTTATTTTTAACATGTAGACCCATACTTTCCTAGAGAAATCATCTATAAAAGATACAAAATATGATGGTCCTCCGTATGAGGTGGTAGGAGATGGACCCAAAACATCAGAATGGATATAATCAAGGATTCCCTTGCTAATATGTTTTCCAGTTTTAAATTTTTCCTTGCTTTGTTTCCCATATATACAATGTTTGCATAAATCTAACTTAGACTATTTTAAACTAGGAAGTAACATATGATTAGATAAAAATTTTAATCCTCTTTCACTCATATGGCCCAACCTTTGATGCCATAGTCGAATAGAATCACTGTCGTTTTCAGATACAGTAGAAGCATGATCTGACCTTGTTCTTCCTTCTAACTGAAAAAGATTTCCAACCTTCTTTGCTTTCATTACTAATAGGATTCCCTTGTAAATTTTCATTACTCCACCTTGAATAAAAGTTCTATATCCATTTGTGTCTAACACTCCTAGAGAAATAAGATTTTTCCTTAGTTCAGGCACATGTCTTACATTAGTTAAGATTTTAGTTGTCCCATCAAACATTTTAATCTGGATGCTTCCAATTCCCACAACATTACATGAGAAATCATTACCCATGTAAAAAACTCCATCATTGATTGATTTATAAGATTTAAACCACTCTTCATGAATGCACATGTGATTGGACGCACCAGAATCTAATAGCCAATGTTGATCATGATTTAACAAATTAACTGATAGAAATTCATCACTTACACCTGAACCGAATGTCGAGCCTCAACCTGTATCTCTCGTGTTTGCCTCTTTATTTTCTGTTGAAGAGTCTCCTTTGGATGTTTGTTGTCTCTTCCAACAGTCCTTCTTCAAATGTCCAGATTTGCTGCAAAACCAACATTTTAGCTTACTCTTCTTCCCTTTCGATTTTGACCGAGTGTTGTTCTTTTTACTGAAGCATTTTTCTTTAGGTCGACCTCTAACCATCATTGCTTCTGATGTAGAGGTTTCTAAATTTGACATTTTCCTGGTTTCTTCAGACAGCATAGCTCCAAAAACATCATCAAACTCAAGGGTTTCTGATGAGCTAAGACTTATAGAAGTAACAAAATGATCCCATGACTTGGGAAAAGAGCATAATAAAGTTATAGCTTTATCTTCTGATTCAAATTTTACTTCTATGCTTGCTAACTGCACCAAGAGAGTATTAAAGGTATTAAAATGATCAGTTATTGATATACCTTCCTTCATGCACAAGCTACACAACTTTCTTTTCAGAAGAATCCTGTTGGTTAAAGATTTCGTCATGTACAGTTTCTCTTTGTCCATAAACCAACAGTTGTTTTCTCTGACACGATGCTAAATAAAACATCATCTGCCAAACACAACCGAATGCCGCTCAGTGCTCTGTCATCAATGTCACCCCATTTATCATTTTTCATGGTGTACAGTCGTTTGGATTTTCCCTAAAGCGCCTTCGCCACACCTTGTTGTATGAGTAGATCATGCATCTTCACTTTCCAGATCTCGAAGTTATTTTTTCCATTAAACTTTTCGATCTCAAATTGAGAGCTTTGAGTTTTTGTCGTATTGAGTAGCTTGAGTCAACAATTTGCAATTTCAAATCTTACTGAAGATTTTATTTTAATCAAAATTAATAATTTTGATAAAAATGTCATTTTTCAAAACATGCAATTACTTTCACCTTCAAACTAAAGGTTTTTCGGCAAATAGTTAGCTCTGATAAACTAACATGCCACCATTCCACCGTAGAGAAAAAAAAAACTTAATCCTAGCCCCTAGGCCTTAGACCCAATATAATGACATATTACACTAACTCTATATACAATAAATCGATATTACACTTAATCGATTTAAATGAATACAATAGCCATTTGAAGAAGTTTTGTTTTGAACACAAATCGATTTTAAAAAAAAACATCGCATTAATAGAAATCGATAAAAAATTGAATTATGGCATTTAAATGCAAATTGATGGCAACTTCAATAAATCGATATATGTTAAAAAGGGCATTTCATATATTTACCCACTTGACTGTCCACTTCTCACATTCAATACTTCCTCTAGCATTCACGGTATTTAGTTTACACGCTTCAACAACTCTGCTCCACAGAGAACGGTCCTATTTCAACCCCTTGAATGAAACGCAATGCACAATCTCATCGTCCACGCAGGCAAACGTAAACTGGGCTCTTTTCTACATTTACACAAGCTACATCCACAGCGGACCCGGCCTCAATTACTCTGCGTGCGGGTTTGTTTGGCCATCTAGCTCACAACGCTGACAAACTCCAACTCACAGTGTATGCAAGAGGCAACGTTTAACATCTCGCAGATTCAATGCGTGCGCAGTGGAAAAGTAAATAGATCACACACAGTAATACAGAGTACCGTAAACTTCAGTCAATCCGTCGTGGTGATTTTCATGAGCCTGATCGATTTATCCTTTGGGAATTTTGTTAGAACGCTTCGATTTTTCGCATGGATCACGATTCACATTCACGGCTCTTCCTTCCGAATGCAGCGTTCATTCAAAACAAGCATCCAGTCTTGTCAACCGGAGACCAATTTCTGAGATCACTGTTTCAACCTAAGCATCATATGCAATTTTCAATGTATGCAACGACTTGTAGGACTATGAGAAACGTTCCAGAGTCTATGAAAACTCCACTGGTGAAATCGAAGGATATTTAATTTATTGCTAGCACTTATTCTCTTTTGATTCGATACCAATTGTCAAAGTAACGCAGCGGAACAAACAATAAATTCACACAGCATAATCAAAGAAGACAAGAATATTTAACGTGGTTCACCCAATCAATCTGGGCTACATTCACCAAACAGAAGTATCGCAATCTCATTCATCAACAGGATAATACAACTGCAGAATTGCTCATCTGCACTTCCTCTTCACACACCTCACATCTCATATGTTTTTCCTCTACAGGTTTACAATATATAAAAGAGAGAAGAAACTGAATAATTAATTCTATCTCACCAAACTATATCTCTTCATGCTAATTTGATGCCATCAGTTTTGCAACAAAAAACTATTGTTGGCCTATCCAATAGATTTTCTCCAAATTATTATACAAAAAATCTCAACAGTGAATTGCAATGACATGTGAGTCCGTGTATACAATCATTACAAGTAATGAAAGCATAAGAAAGTGGGCATAGAAAATGCCACCAACTTGGAGCTATTGCGTCATTGCAATCTTCGAATTGGAGAACTTGCAATTTATATGTGTCAACATGAGCTTAGCACAATATTACATATTTTAATAAACATTTATTTTTATACATTTTAATTAGAGTAAGTAACTCTGCAAGCAAAGACTTATTTAAACACTTACAATATGAAAATCAAAATACATCACATTTAAAAATACCTCAAAAGAACTGTAAATGTTCTAATTATATTTTAAACTTTTTAATACTCCATTTTTAATACACCACGTTTGGATATAGGAATTTTCAAGTAAAAATAAGAGTAGAAACATTTTCGCACATCCATGAGAAATATGGAAAACAAGATTAATGATAGATCTACGAGAAATGCAAATGTAACTTTTAATGATGACTTTATTGTTGGACAAAAAAGTGCGCAGCGAAAATAAAGACAAAAACAACATATAAAAGCATACACAAATGACACAGTGATTTAACGTGGTTCACCCAACCAATCTGGGCTACGTCCACACAACATAGGCATCGGCAATTCTTTATTAATCAAACAGGAGATTACAAACTCTCACACACCCTCAAACCATCCGTATGGATACCTGTTTTATAGCAAGGAGAATCTAACTTCCTCATAAATCCTCTCACATCAAATTTAGGATGCATTAACTCCCTCCTAACAACCTGGAGCTAATCTAGCAACAAATTCCTAATTTTTGTCATCTACTGAGATTTTTTCCTATTTTAATAAAACAGAAAATCTCAACAATCTCCACCTTGACAACAATTAGCCTGATGCCCTGTTATTATTATTTTATCTCTTCTGCAAGCCAAGAGAAGCCAAACACCAGCGTAGCTTCTCTAACAAAACTGGTTTCGTGAACATGTCTGCACAATTCTTCTTTGTATGCACCTTTTCAAGAGAGACTCCCCTTTCAGTGATAACCTGTCTTACAAAATGGTACTTGATCGGTATATGCTTTGATTTACTATGATAGGCCGCATTCTTAGCCAAATGTATTGCACTTTGACTGTCACAAAATAACTTGATGTTGTCCTGCAACCTACCAAATTCACCAAACAAACCTTTCAACCAAACCGCTTCTTTGCAAGCATGAGAAGCAGCAATGTATTCTGCTTCAGTAGTGGATAAAGCAACAATGTTCTGAAGCTTTGACATCCAGCTGATAGCTCCACCTGCAAGAGTAAAGACGTACCCTGAATTTGACCTTCTCTTATCCAAATCACCTGCAAAATCGGAATCAACATATCCGCAAACAAATTCACTACTCTTATTGTAAGTAATACAATAACTACTTGTGCGTCTCAAGTACCGAAGCACCCATTTCACTGTTGACCAGTGTTCTTTACCCGGATTTTCCATGTACCTGCTGACAACCCCAACTGCATGTGAAATATCTGGTCGAGTACAAACCATCGCATACATCAAACATCCTACTACATTAGCATATGGAATTCGAGACATATAATCATTTTCTTCATCTGTATTAGGACATAAAATGGAAGAAAGTTTAAAATGGGAAGCTAAAGGGACTGACACAGGCTTCACATTGTTCATACCAAACCTCACAAGTATTTTCTCAATATACTTCTGTTGTGATAGCCACAGCTTACCACTGCTCCTGTCTCTGAAAATCTCCATGCCCAAAATCTGTCTTGCTGCTCCTAGATCTTTCATATCAAATGTCCTTGCCATCCGAGTCTTCAACCTGTTGATTTCTTCAATGCTTTTGCTTGCTAAAAGCATATTGTCAACATACAACACTAAGATAATGAACATGCCATTACTTAACTGCTTAAAGTAAACACAATGATCATATTCACTTCTTATATATTTTTGACTCAACATGAAAGAATCAAATTTCTTGTACCACTATCGAGGCGACTGCTTCAGACCATACAATGACTTCTTGAGCCTGCAGACAAATTTCTTATTGCGATGCTGAACAAACCCTTCCGGTTGTTCCATATAAATTTCCTCATCTAAATCTCCATGTAGAAATACAGTCTTAACATCTAATTGCTGCAAATCTAAATCAAGCAAAGCCACTAATGCTAACACAATTATAATTGAAACAATTTTAACCACTGGTGAAAAAATGTCATGAAAGTCAATACCGGCTTTCTGAGAAAACCCTTTTGCAACCATTCGCGCTTTGTACCTGTCCTCCGTATCCTTCACACCCCGTTTCAGCTTGAAAACCCATTTACACCCCACAGTTTTCCTATCTTTCGGAAGTTCAACCAGATCCCATGTGTCGTTCTTTCTCAAGGCCATCATTTCTTCCTTCATGGCTGCTTTCCACTTGTCACTTTTCGAACCTTCTATTGCTTCCTGATAGCACATAGGTTCATCGTCATTAACAGTAAATGCAACTGAAGTAACATAATCATCATACCTTCTCGGTGGCTATTTGATTCTTGTAGACCTCCTTAAGGATGTTTCTGGTGCTTCCGCAATTGGCTGACTACCATCTGTAGGAACTTCTTGCCGATCAGTATCTGAGACCTGTTCATGATCTAAACCTGAACCCTGTTCATGTTCTGATTCTGAAACCTGTTCATGACTAGTATCTGAACTATGGTAATCATGACTATCATTAGAAGTGCTATCAAACTGAATGTGCTGAAAGTCAGATACATCATCCTGTTTCAATCTACTATCTACATCTAACTGTACAAGAAAGGATTCATTAAACTTTACATCTCTGTTGATGATGATTTTGCGGGTAGTAGGATCCCACAATCTATATCCCTTTGTTCCAACACCATACCCAACAAAGATATATCTTTTAGACTTTGGATCTAATTTAGTTCGCTGATGTTTAGGCACTAGAGCATATGCATCACAACCAAACACTCTGAGTTTAGAATAGTCACAAGGATGTCCTTTCCATACCTCTTGCGGAATCTTGCAGTCTATCGCCGTCGATGGAGATCGGTTTATCACATAACAAGCTGTTGCCACCGCTTCCGTCCACAACTCCTTTTGCAAACCAATGTTACTCAGCATACTCCTTGCTCTCTCTAGAAGAGTCCTGTTCATGCGTTCAGCAACTCCATTTTGCTGAGGAGTATAAACCGTGGTCTTATGTCTCTCGATCCCTGCATCCTTGCAATAGCTGTCAAACTCCTTGGAAGTAAACTCACCACCATTGTCAGTTCTTAAACATTTTATTGTTCTACCAGTGATGTTTTCTACCAATGCTCTAAACTTTTTGAAAATTGTAAAAACATCAGACTTCTTTTTCATCATGTAGACCCACACTTTCCTATAAAAATCATCAATGAATGACACAAAATATGACGAGCCACCATATGACGCTGTAGGGGTTGGACCCCAAACATCTGAATGAATATAATCAAGTATCCCTTTACTAGTGTGTTTGCCTGTTTTAAACTTTTGTTTACTTTGTTTTCCAAACAGACAATGCTTATAGAAATCTAACTTTCCAGACTTCAGATTTGGAAGTAACTTGCGATCAGCCAAAATTTTCAACCCTCTTTCACTCATATGCGCCAATCTTTGATGCCATAAGTGAATGGAACTACTGTCATGTTCAGACACAGTAGACACTAAATCTGACCCTGTACCTCCTTCTAACTGAAATAAATTTCCTACTTTCTTAGCCCTCATTACTAGTAAGATACCTTTATAGATTTTCATAACTCCACCTTGAATTACAGTTTTATATCCATTCGTATCCAATGCTCCTAAAGAAATTAGATTTTTTCTTAAGTCTGGAACATGTCTCACATCAGTTAACAATTTAGTTGTGCCATCAAACATTTGCAGTTGTATACTTCCTATCCCAACAATATTGCAAGTAACATCATTACCCATGTACACGATGCCATCATCAACAGATCTATACGTCTTAAACCATTCTCTATGAATACACATGTGGTTTGATGCACCGGAATCTAACAACCAATATTGATCATGATTTGAAAAATTAACTGATAATACCTCATCACTCATACCTGAACCAGATGTCGAACCTGTATCTGTCGCATTTGCCTCCTTCTTCTCTGTCGAAGAATCTGCTTTTGAAGTTTGTTGTTTTCGCTTCCAGCAGTCCTTCTTCGAGTGTCCAGCTTTCCCACAATGCCAGCACTTCACCTTTGTCTTCTTTCCTTTAGACTTTGAACAAGAGTTGCTATGCTTACCCCCAGAGTGTCTCTCTCTTGAGCGACCTCTGGCCATCATTGCCTCTGACGTAGAGGTGTCAGCATTCGACCGCTTCCTGGTCTCCTCGGACAACAAAGCTCCAACCACATCGTCAAACTCGATCTCAAAACAGGCACTTTGTGTTTTTGCCATATCGAGTCGCAAAAAACAACCTCCAATTGCAACTTTTAAATAAAGAATGCCCCTTTTAAAAGAATGCCTTTTTAAAAAAAAATATATATTTCCTTTCACTTTTAAAGTGCCTTTCATTTGATACCATATGCAAATGGCAATATTCAAATTAATTTTTAAATGCCACCCTTCACCTTATAAAAAAAAAAGGCCTTTCACTTAAAAAACCAAATGTAAATGGCATTTACATTTTAAACATTATAAAAAAGAAGTTTTTAATAAAATCGATTTAATTAAAAAACACATACCATATGTGACCCTTTTAAAAACTCCAAATCGATTTTTTTTTTTTAAATAAAAAACTTAAATCATATGGAAGCGTACCCATTTCAAATATCGATTTTATGAAACTGACCAATTTGAAATCGTACCCATTTCAAATATCGATTTACCATATGCCTTCAGAAAATCCATGGCATACAATTGATTTGATTGGCAGATTTATAAAACCGATGGCATAAAAATTGACTCACGTGCATTCTGCATAAACTGATTTTCATATGGCATATTGATTTACCACGCATCTGGCACCAGCACCTCCACGCGTTCAGAAGTCAACTTGACTCACGGCATTCTATTACCTGTCAACGCTGCCAACGCCTACGCCTCTCTGCATTTCAACGCCGTGCAACAGTGTTCCTGCGTGTTCTGGCAATCAACACGCACCAGCAATCAACACAGTAGGCATCTCGCATTAGCACGCAGGTCCACAGCAAAGTTTAATCCCACCATTCAACGCTGTCACAACATTGTTTAAACCTCCCACGCACAGAAAAAATAATCTCCACGCAGTTTGGACAGCTCCAGCAATTAAATGAAAAACATCACCAACGCTCCACCTCCACGCAGGTCCACGCAGCATACAGCAATACGCACCAGCACTCACAAATAGTCATACGCCAGCAATTAACAATGCAGGTAGGCGATTCGTTTCAACGCACCAGGCAGCAATACACAGCATTACGCACCAGCAACGATTTTTAATAACTCCACGCAGCAAAACGCACTTCCTCCACTACGCGCTCCTCCAACACGCTCCGATACCAATTGTTGGACAAAACAGTGCGCAGCGAAAATAAAGACAAACACAGCATATAAAAGCATACACAAATGACACAGTGATTTAACGTGGTTCACCCAACCAATCTGGGCTACGTCCACACAACATAGGCATCGGCAATTCTTTATTAATCAAACAGGAGATTACAAACTCTCACACACCCTCAAACCATCCGTATGGATACCTGTTTTATAGCAAGGAGAATCTAACTTCCTCATAAATCTTCTCACATCAAATTTAGGATGCATTAACTCCCTCCCAACAACCTGGAGCTAATCTAGCAACAAATTCCTAATTTTTGTCATCTACTGAGATTTTTGCCTATTTTAATAAAACAGAAAATCTCAACATTTATAATGCAGGGAATTAAAAAAATATATATTGTAACTCCATGTCCAACAATATAACCAATTTTAAGATGCCAAACAAAGGATTTTTTTCAAATACTCAAGTAGTAAATGCACCTATAAAATAACATTGTCAATATGAACTACAAAATTTGGCTCAGTTTATAATTATGGATTTTGAAATAGCATTTAAAAAAACATGTATAAACATAACATGGCATCAAAATTAACTAATCACTTCTATAATTTCTAGAATTACATGGTTATTATCCATCTTTAAAATTATATAAGAAATTTTATATATTAACTGAAACATAGATTTACTGAAATATTTGATTATCAATAAAAATTATGAATTATTCATTCGGAACTCAAGTAATACAATCTTTCATGCAATTTAACCAATTAACTAATAAATTCAATATATAACAAATACACTGTAAATATGAAATAAACCAACAATAAGTTTCCTATAATTAGTTTTAACTATTCCAATAGTATATAAGAATCACAACCACTACTAACCAAAACCACCAGAAATTAATGAAATATAACAATTAAAATTCAACATCATCCCAAACATCTCAAAAGTGAAAATTGTAAATGCTAAAGACTCTTTTTGCACCTTAAATACATTCACAAAGGAAACTTTTACTAGCAAACACAAAAACTAAAACTAACCATTTGCATTTTTAAAAATTAAAACATGTAATAATGAGATAAGAAATTTATGAAACATATGAACTTTTAAAAATGTAAATTAAGTAGAAAAAAATTTTAGTATAAAAAAATATATATGTAATGAAAATAATTTCAGTTTAAACATAGAAAATAATATAATAAAATAAGTTTTTAATATAAGTATCCAAACTCATATAAAATGAGAAAGAAATTGAAATACCATTCAAATAGGAAAAAAGAAATGTGTGAAATATGTTTCAGATTTTAGTAATATCTAATTATGCCGTAACATGTTATTATTTTAGAACAATTTTCCTTGTTGCTATTGTGTCTATGTTTGAGCCATTGGACCAAATGTTAGATGATTGAAATGTTTGAGACCATTAGATCAAGTAAATATTTTTATATATGTTTTTTATAATGTTAGTTTTTTATTTTTAATAAGTTAAATTGAATTTAAGTTTTGATAATGATAAATTGTAAATACAACCCATGGTAATGACCCATGGTATTCATGCTGAATGTAGTTTCTTTATAGAGGGGAACTAAGATGGCCTAAATCAATCTTAACTCTAGATCTACCAACAACCAAGAGGGATCAAATGTCGTGATATGCAAACCTCTTTTAGAGTGAAAAGATAATTGATCCCTTTAATAAATAATAATGATATAAACTAATTATTTAATAAAATTATTTTTAAATGGTTATAACCATTATTCTTCTAAAATTTTACTTAATAAAACGTATCTAAACTTTCATACATCCAAATACACATATTTTTGTTGTTCCGTATTATTTTTGTTACAACTATTTTATTATTAAAAAAATAAATAGTTTTTTTTGTTATATATTATTTATGTTACAACTCTTTTATCATGTATTATTTCTTAATATATAAAAAAATAAATTAATAATGAAAATTTTTAAAATATATGATCTTTCTTAATTTTCCAAATTATTTCAGAGCACATGATTTATCTTGAGAAATAATGATGAATGTTCATAATTCTCATTTAAATAACACCAAATTTACCTTTAATTACTTAATTGTAATAGTTTTTAACTACATACATACTTTTTTGGATTATGTATGATGAAGGGAATGACCTTGTGAAGGCTATGGAGGACCAAATAGAAGAACTAAAAACAGAAGAGGACTCTTCAGAAAATGGGTTACTCAATGATTTTGGAATATAGATGAGCTACATTATCTCACTGATTCAAGCAAGCACTCAAAAAGAGAGACAAACAATAGTGATATAGAGACAATTTATTCATAAACAAGAGAAAGCTACAATTTTAACTCGAGATAGAATTATGGGAAGAGAAACATTCCAATTGTAAGGAGTCAAATTTACATGAGTAGTAGTTCACCCAACATAATTCTCCACCACTTATTCTGGAGGAGAAGGTTCCTACTACCTCATTAAATGAAGAAGGCCCACATGAGAAAATTAGAAGAGATTCCTCAATATTATTTTCATTTGACATTAAGTCACTCTGCTCTTTTTTGTCTAGTAGTCTCTTTACCTCTACCCTTAAATTCAATGACTCAGTCTACCCTTAAATTCAATGACTCAGAAAATACTAGACAAAATACACTTACCTATTGCAATCAATTGAGAAAAAAGGTATCTCTAAAGGGTCATCTGGGTAGGAGTCTATTATTTAAAAGACCTAGAAAATAATTTTATTTCAAAACAAAAATGTACTATCACTATGGAAGGGAGTTATTACATATAAAATTTATTCCCATTCTTGTCACTACAAAATTTGATTGTTTCTTTTTATTTGATGGAAAAATAAATGATCTTCAAAAGACACTAAAGTCTTGAATTATGATACTTAAAGAAGTAGCTAGATTCCCTGATTATGAGCTATTTTTTTCTTCTTACTTTTGGGTCTTCATGATGTTTGTTATTCAGATTGAGGTGAAAAGTTCCAAAGAAGTGGAATATTGGTTATTCAATGAGCAATTATGGAAATATGATTGTAGATAATTTATTAATATAAATTATTTGAACTGAGATTAATTAATCATCCCCAAGGGTTAAAAAGGGCACAAATGTCTCTTATCCATAAAATTGACTATTAAGATAACTCTATGCTCTATGTTCAAATGAAAGGTGAAGGTGAATTTACCATAATTAACCTTATTAGTAGTGTATTTTTTTTATTCCATTAAATAATTCTAGTTGTAGAGAACATTCAGAGCTCTATGAGTAGTATCAGAGGAATTCAACACTGCGAATATGATAGAAGAAAATCATCTAGTGGAAGGGTGAAGTTTGCCCAACTTGGTCATAAAGTAATAAATATCACTATATAAAAACAATTACAGGTTCTTCAAAAAATAGGGATGAAAGAAAAAGCCTCAATAGAGAGGAGTTGTTGAGAATGTAACTTGTTGGTTGGGTGGAATGTGTTGGTTACCACTTTATTTTCTGTGATTGAGATAAGTAAACAAGTTTTGTACCATGTTTTAAATAATATATTCGATTAAATGTATTAGTCTATATATATTATTAATTGGTTTGTTTTCACTTACAAAGAATACCTTAATATGTAGTAATGGGTGTCTTGAAGAATATAGGAATGCAAGTGGTTTCTAAGTAAGAATATATGGTAAAACTATTGACTTATTTCCAGTGTTATATTAAATAATGAATAGATAAAAAATTATGTCGATGGAATAGAGAAAAACCTTGTATAATCAATCACAACGAAATACATACATGTATATTTGTATGAGGTGAATCTATAGAATTACATACCCTGTTAAAGAGTTAGTGATAATAGGAGAAGCATGAGTAGCATATATTAGATAATTAAATGGACAACCGCATATATATGTAATTCTGAGTGATAAGAAAAAGTATATGATTTTCTAGCTGCAAATTGTATGAAGTAAGCCTATTGCATACTAATATGATGAACAGGCAAAGGAGATGGATGAAAATGTTCCAAATACAGATTGGAATGCTTATATATGAATTACTTGTGGAAATTCTAAAGTTACGTGTATGTTGGTTACTTGTTATAATTTGTTCACTGCATGTTGTATATATTAACGGAATTGTGTATTCTGTGTATTAGTCGAAGTTTAATCTAAATCACCCTCTGTTACACTTTTAATGTTTGCAAGAACATTTTAATTTGTATAAACTACTAGTACGTGAATTACAGTAATGGTCTGCATAAATGTTTTATATTGGATATCTAATTGTAGTCTGCATAGAAGGGGTCGAAAATAACTTGGAAACTGTAAGGATAAAGATTTACTATGTATGGGAAATGAATTCATATACATATGGCTAAAAGGTTACGACAGAGTAAGCGATAAACAAAAAAGTTATACAACTTAAGATAACGTATAATAGAAGTAAAGGCATATAAATTACTTGTTGGGAGCTCAATGCATATCTCATGTATATAGAAAACCCAAACGGCAGGAATCCTGGATGAATGATATCGAATATAGTTAGTTTAGTTATGAAACAAAAAAAAATAAGTTGTTTGTACAGAAGCTCATAGATGCAATAGAACAGTTGCTATAGTCAGTACATTGGATTCACTTTAAATAATGAATACGTAATCTAGACTGAGCATTTAAAATATCAGGAACCACGATTAAAAAAAGTTTGTACAAGTAGAGCTGAGTATAAGAAAAAATTGTCAGGTCAAATACGCTATATAATGAAAGCTGTGTGTGAAACTAGCGTAATTGATGATAGCTACAATGTCGAGGACAAACCCTACCAGTTTAGAATTTTTTTTGAAGAAACCCTATAGGGAGACGTAGAAGGCTAAGGGAACCTTGTACCTAGAACGAAGACGAAGAAGGCTAAGGGAACCTTGTACCT
Organism: Pinus albicaulis; assembly: GCA_034641835.2. Taxonomy (NCBI): domain Eukaryota; kingdom Viridiplantae; phylum Streptophyta; class Pinopsida; order Pinales; family Pinaceae; genus Pinus; species Pinus albicaulis. The sequence continues at coordinate 1,324,796,018 of CM076579.1, forward strand.
AGTACGAACTGGTATAGGTATAATAAAAAGTTAATTTTGGGTCAAATAGAGATGTTGAACACAATACTGGAAGAAAACAGAAGAAGAAACATTTAGTCAATATGCTACTTTAAAGTTCCATGATGAAAAAAGAAAGATGAGAAAATTTCACATTAAAGGGTTGGGTTAAGTTATTCATAAGGGGTTATTCATAAGGTTGGCATTTACGTCAAATGATCATGTTAAGACCATTGATCTAATTTATTGGTTTTGACTGTGCTAAGATTAATTATGTTGAAATATTGTTTGGAATGCAAAGGTTGAAAGTGATGTGAAGTTGAAAGTATATGATAATTAGTATGAAGGGTGAAGATTATTGATTGATTGTCACTTATGAAAAATGAGACATGATATATTCACACACAAGCTCGAAAATATATGATTTCATTAAATAAGAAAATTGTATGGTACAAGGTTGGAAAATTCAGCCAATAGAAATATTTGTCTCTTGTAATCAATATTATTGAGCTATATTATATCAGAGCTATTTTCTATTACAAAACTCATTTTTTCATATTTGAAAATGAAGAGACGGGTAGTGAACAATTTTAATGCCTCATTTCATATATACAAATGGACAATAAGCCATGCTTATAAAATATACATCTTTTAATGGAAAATGGTTTTTTTTTTTAGTTAAGTAGCTTGTATGAGAGGGTTCATGAGCAGCAACAAAAAAGAAAAAAAATTGTAGAAGAGAAGCACAGGTGTGCATTAGACTTGAAAGAAGAAGTTTATATCTGGTAACCGGAACACTTGGATTTCTATTGTGGTTAGGAGATTGTAGTCTCCTTTCAAGTTGTAACTTGGAGTTGGAGTTTCCTTGGGGTATAAGCCTCTTGTAGGTTGGATCCTACAAAAATATGATCTGATTGGGAGGTAGGAGCTTGACTTCACATCACTTTCAGCCAAAATTTTGTGTTTTTCTCCCATATTGGTTTCCACTTATATATGGCTTCTTCATGTGTTTTTTCTTGAATATTGTGTGAATTCTCTTGAATTCTAATACGTATAGCTGAAAATATTCCTCTCTATAATATTGTATGAATTCTCTTGAATTCTAATATGCATAGCTGAAAATATTTCTCTCTAGAAACTGCAAAAAAAATCATTAATAATTGAGCATATATATAAGTCAGTAGACACATATGAAGAAATTTAAGTTGAGTAGAAATTGAATTTTAAAATTGCCGATCACCCCCCGCCCCCACTTAGTCATTTCCAAACAATATAAATATATTTATAATTTTCCTTTAAGAGTTGATCAATTCGTAAATCTCATTATGGGTCTAGGAGAAACAATCAAATAGAGTGTAATAGTTCAAAAAATATTGAGGTGATTACCCTGTAATTTCAATCCCAAGCTTTCAACTATAGAAGAGACATCAAACTTTGGGACTTTGAACATGGATAAAGTACTTGGTTCCTTAACAGCAGATGAGATGAGAATCCCAAAAGGTATGTGATTCACCATAGATGCAAGTTTCAAGGCTGACAAGTCTATAGAAATAAAAGGATTGTTCATACACAGGTTATGATAAAGAAGAGGAAAAAAAATGTGAGAAGGTTGAAGAAGGGTATAAGTAAGTACAAAGAAAATCTTCCATTTATTTTTTCTAATTATGGAAGAGGGGGGAATTGTGCCTCCAAATTTCCCTATAACAAATAATAAAATTAGCCTAAAAGGAAATCAATGAACAAATCTGATAAGGTACATAAATAGAACAAGTTTAAAAGGAAAAGCTTGTATGCACAAGAAGATAGAAGTGTATCTTAAGTTCCAAAGACTCCTCTATTGAAGATGCAACTAGTGAACGCATCCTGATGGCCTTCGAAGAACTTGAAAAATATTGTGAGGAATATGAAGAAGTAGAGGAATGTGAAGTATATATGGGCAGGGATTTGATTAATTCTTTGGGTGAAATAGACAGACTTAAAAAAAAATAGAAAGAAGGAATATATCTTATAGAAATATGTAAAATAAGAATTGAATTTAGAAGAAATTATCAAGTTGAAAGTTGAACTTGAAGAATAAAATAAGGTGGAAGACATTCTAATGCGGAAAATAAATGAGAAAATCTAGAAGAGTGAAAGATTTGAAGAAGAGGTGGTAGTTCTGAAAAGGAGGCTACAAAAGGAACATATTGATTTAAACATGAATACCGAACATATAAAATGAACTGAATTTTGGTTGTGATCTTAAATTCTCATAGTTCTCCACTCATGAAGGTTGGATTAGGCTATGAAGGATAATCCAGTGAATCAAAGGTAGAGAAAAAAAAAGATGATTAATTTTGTAATAGTTGTCAAAGGAGACAATGATATTTAACATCAATATAAGAACAAAAATTTGAGAAACACTCCAACATGAAATGAACAACTACAAATAAACACTAAAGGTAGGTGCTTAATTAAAAAATACATGATTTCCTTGCACAACATCTTTAGATACTTCCCATACAATGGGTCCCTTATACCGAATCATACTTTTAGTAGCTCTTAGCTTGAGAGAAATATGTCGTACAATGAGACTGTGAATTAAAAATTCTTGAAAAACCTCTATTGTTATTTTTGAGGGCAATCCACATTGGTACAATGATAGAAAGAGACCAACCATAATAATGGAACTACATGTAAATTTTCACGAATCTTTTCTGGTTTCCTATGATCACATATGAGAAAAATTTATAACGCCTATCATGATTGAATCTCATTGGTTTTCTATAGATACTATTATCAATAAGTTCATATACGGATTCTTGGATCAATTTTATCATAAATCTTGGTCATACCCCACTACCATTTCATTATGCATGATGGCACACCTCAAGTGTTTCCTCCATCACCCCTATGTTCTTTTTACACTACCTTTTTTCATGGTTTCCATTATGTACTTTGATTAATAACTTGTAAAAAAAGTGAGTAAAGTGGTTCAACCCGAATTGGATCTTTCTTCTCAATTATATGATTTCAAACCTTTTCTTTTAAGTTCACTATGGGTACCTCACATTCTGATCTATATCACATTCCATATCCCACCTTTAGCCTTTCTCCCCTTTTTGGTATTCTACTCCACCTAAGTTTTCTAACTCACCTACCTAATATAAATTTTTTTTAACTACACCCATTCTTTTGGATTTTCTACTTCGATCTCCTATAACCTCTTTTCATCTATCGCCTCTGGGTATCAAAATCGAGAAATCTTCGCCTGAGTTGAAAGGGTACAATAGATTCCTTTACTCATGTTGATTACAAAGCCCCTACGAATTAGATAATACTATGCCTATGGCGAGGCAATGAAACAAAAAAATATCGGATAACATTAAGAAAAAAACTATCATAGACCATACTTCTACAAAAGAAAAAACTATCAAATTTCAAGATGGTTATATACTCAAACGATATCCAGTGCCAGGTTCAAATTTTGTTTCTAGAGGTATTTTTATTGCTGTAAAAATTTTGGACACAAAGCCATAGATTGTAGAGATTATGTCTGAAAATAAATGATCTGGGGAACTATAAGAGAATTGAGGCTAATAATGGATTCAAGAACATCAAAACAAACATTAATCTAGATGAAAATTCATCTCCCCTCTCCTTTATAACACTAAATGTTTCTATTTTCAAATATTTGGGCACAAGTCATATGAATGTCAACTTAAATACAATATATTACAATCTCAAAATAATTATAGAATACATGGATGCATCCAATGGAGAAAGAAGAAGGAAGAAAATAAAGTTGATAACTGTGACCAAAGTTCTATATGCTCAAGATTAAGACCATAAATGGTATGTGGACAGTGGTTGCTCTAGACATATGACAAAAATTAAAAGCACATTTGTATCACTAGATGAAAATAAAACTGGAAATGTCATATTTGGAAATGATGAAGCAGGAAGAATTAGAGGAAAGGGAACAATTAATTTTAATAATGGAAGAGGAAAGGCTCATGATGTACTATTTTTAGAAGGTCTAAAACATAATTTGTTGAGTGTAATTCAAATGTGTGAAAAGGTTCTCATGTTCTCTTCATAATTCAATACTGTGAAATCAGGTCAACAAGTACTGGGAAGATCCTCGTTAAAGAGTTCACATAGTGGCTAATGGATATATCTTGAAGGAAGATAATGAATGATAATATATCAACAAACAATATGAATATCGACTATGGCATAGGAGATTCAGGTATCTCAATTTTAATCACATCTGCAAGCTTAGTAAGGAGAGAATTCATAGATCCACCAACAATAAAGAAGCCTAAAAATAGTACATGTATATCATGTCAAATATGAAAACAAACATGAAAATTATTCCAAGTCAAAGATAAATTGTCAGTTAGTAAGCCTTTTTAGTTAGTTCATATGGTTTTGTGTGAGCCTTCTAGAATAGAAGCACTCAGAGGAGAATAATAATTTATGTTAATAATTGACGACTACTCTAGATTGATATGGGTGGAATTAATCATAAGTAAGTCATAAGAATTTGAGAAGTTCAAAATATTCAAGGAACTGGAAGAAAATAAAACAAGGTGCAAGATAAAGTGCATAATGTCAGACATAGGAGGTGAATTTACCTCATATGAGTTTTTAGACTTGTGTCATAAGATTGGCATAAACTGATCGTATACTATTGCAAACACATCTCAATAAAATGGAGTTGTAGAGAGCTAAAATGGATATTTTTGGAAAATTCCGAGAGCCATGATTCAAGAAAGAAAAAGTCCTCAAACCGAATGGGAAGAAGCATACATACGATAATAAATATTATCAATAAGGAACATATCATACAAAATTGTGATAAGACACCTCATGAATTTTGGCATGGTAAGACAACTTCAATCAAATACTTTAAACTATTTGGGATTAAATTCTATCTCAAAAATAATGATGAAAACCTAGGAAAGTTTGATGTTGGATCAAATGAGGGAATATTTTTGGGATATTTACCAAATATTAAGTGATATAGATGTTATAATAAAATATTAAATAAGATTGTGGAATGCATAGATGTAAATATTGATGAAGATCTACCTGATAAGAACAAGAGCACGGGTTTTATCAATCCTCTAGATCATCATCATCAAGAAATAAATAAAATTATGTACAAGATGAATAATTATAAAATATAGATACTCATTCAAAAGGTCCGTCAAGACACACACGAAATAATCACCCTGAAAGTAAAATTGTTGGATATAAAAGTGGAGTGTAAACAAGGAGGAAACTTGCAGAAAAATTAGACCAAGTTCATTTTGCCACATTGTCATAGATTGAACCAAAAAGCTTTGATGAAGCAAGTAAATACAAAATCTAGATAGATGTTACGAAAGAGAAGTTAGAGAAAAATGAAAAGAGAAAGTCTTGGGAACTAACACTAAGACCAATTCGAAAGAATGACATTGGAACAAAATGGGTATTCAAAAACAAGATGAATAAATAGGGTCAAATTGTTAGACACAAGGTGAGGCTAGTGTGAAATGGGTAATATTAAGTAGAAGGTATTGAACTTGAAGAAACTTTTGCACCATTTTTTATATTCAAGGAAATCAAGATGTTTTTGGCCTTTTCTTCTTATAAGTATTTCAAATTAGACCAAATGGACGTGAAGTTTTCTTTTCGAAAAGGAGAATTTGAGGTAGAGTTCTATATGGAACAACCTAAAGGGTTTTTAATATCATATAATCCTAATTAAGTTCCCATGTTAAATAAGGAAGTTTATGGTCTTAAACAAGCACAACGAACATGGTACTCTAGACTAGAGAAGTGCCTTAAAAAATAGGGTTTCAAGAGAGGAGGAGTTCATAGTAATTGATACAGGAGCATCCAGACAATTGCCAGCAATGTGATTATGTGTTCACATGTTGTGGCCAAACAAGAAGTGGGAAAATCTGATCATTAATAGTTTAGTTAGATTTAAATGTGTGAAGTTAATTGGTTTTAATGTTCTATATTAAAGAGGAATAAAAGTATAATTTGGTTCTCCCTGTGAGGAGATTTACAAAATATATTAGGATTGAGAGGATAAGATAGAGTCAGTTTAAAAGCTAATAACTAATAAAATGCTTTCAGTTAGGTTGAAGATTAGATAAGTGTGTGAATTTTGATTGGATACGCAGACAGAGAGTGAAGTGTGAGAAGTGTGTGAGTATTGTGATAGAGGAGTGACAGAGAGGAGAAGGCATGAATGTAAAATCCATCCATTGAAGGTCTAGGCTCTATGTAATTACCTTTCTAATAATTCCAAGTGTGTGTGTTTAAATTCTCATGTTTGTATTAATTTTCAACCTTTAATTCACTGTTGAGTCTAATTTCATGTTATCGCACAAGTGTATACAAAGAAGTTGATTTGCGAGGTGAAAAAGTAAAGACATGTCGGAGTTATCTGTGAAAGGACTTATACAAGTAGGCTAGTGAATGTATAGTAGAGACCATTACATAAGACATGAGACCAACGGTGGAGATTAAATCACTTCAAAAGCAATTTTGTAAATCACAGGTTTTATAGTTTTGCTTTAAGGCCTTGAATCATAAGCTAAGTGAAGTGCGATGCTGATCTGAAATGGGTGGATAACCTGTTATGCTTTGCAAGCGCCTCCCACTCAGTTAAATACATTAAGATCTAGCTTATACTTGACTATGCAGAATTGCATTCTTGATTCAAGTGTATGTGTTTAAAATAGTTTTAATGCTTTAATTGCGAGGATTTAAACATTTTTTTTTACTCACAAAAAGCATGTAAAACAGCCATAAAGTGCAGAAAATCATCATCAACGCATAAAAAAAAATTAATAAAGGATTTCACCCAAATATCATGGGATACGACCCCTTGAGCCTATGTCAGATCACTTGGCTCTTTGGGATTATGATGGAAATTTTCTTTTAAAAGTTACCAAATCAACTCTAATTATTATTTGGATTGTACCATTGGTTCTAGAATACCATTTTACCCCTGGCATGGTTGCTATCTCTATGAATATGGACCTAGGGTCCCTTTGACTTGACCTCTTCTATCGGTACCCTTAAGAGAATATGGTAGCAGAGATTGTTAAGACTTGTGTGCACCTAGTGGGAGGTCGCAGGGTCGACTCTAATAGACCCAACGAAAATTTTGCTACACCACTAAGGGGACATAGCGCGACCTCAGGGCTTGCCATGTGTCACACTGTGATTGGCCAATAAGAACATTGTACAACTTAGCAAAAAATAAATGATGCCAATTGTCCTCCATTGACTGACCCAGAAAGAATATTCCAGGAAATATTTTAGGGAATATTTTGAGGAATATTCCAAGAATATTCCCTAGAATATTTTTTTTTCTCGCTAATCCTTTGACCAGTCAACCTTGGTTAAATACAAAAAATTACAGTTTACTAGACTTTTCAAAACACGATAAATTCTTCATACGGTGTCAGTTTTTCGAACCGTTCATAGTGTCAAAATAAAGAAGAGGAGATCTATCTGGTCGCTTAGGTTCGACACACTTTCAAACACTTATAAATTTTACCTATAACTTACGTCCTTGATCCAAATCTAGTCACTCCTCTCCATTGGGAATATTTTGGACCCCGAAAGACTAATTATCTGTTTAGTAGATGAGAGCACAGCACCCTCACATTTCCATCCTTCATCCACTTTTCGTTGCTTCACTTAGTGCCTTTGAGCCCCAAACTTGAAGGTAGTCAACAATTCCCTTATTTGATATGATTTTCCTCCTGTCAATAATTGTATCATATTTGAGCTCGTCTAGAAATTTCTTGCAAGAAATATTCAATAGAAGGTAGCTGAACATCACTTCCTTGATCATTGATCAAAGGTGGCTCAAATAAATGTACGTTTCCAAAATATATACATACATACATGACTAAAATTTTCATATGTACAAATGAATGTATGTCTTACTGGGTTAAGAAGTCAAACCACTTCTTACCAAGCCACTTCCATGGTCATTTTTCCTGCTAAAAATATTCTTCTTGTGAAACATCTATTCTCACATTAATGATGGAATATTTGGTTCTAGTTTCGCCAGTATTTTTATCATGTTGCTTCAAATGCTTGGAATGATTGGTTGGATGCAATGTCCAACATTGGGCAATGAAATGTCCCTTCTTCTGGCAATGTGTGCAAGTCTTTTTCATCTTCTGTGCAAGTTTCCTTCTCTTCAATTGTTTCCTATATGCCTTGAATCTCTTCCATAATCTTGAAACTTCATGGTTCCACATACCACAATAGGAACAACAACTCTTTTTTCCATTCACGCATGCAGATTTTCCATGCTTAACATAATCATAATCAACTTGACTATGGGAAGAATTATACCTCCAATGTTGCTTTGCATGTCCATCTTTTTTACCTTCTTGAGGAGATGAACTCGAAGAGGTTCCAGCTTTCTTTTGAAGACCAACATTAGTGTTCATGTCTTGATATTTGTAAGAACTCTCTTGCTTGCCAAAAGCTGAATTTATACACTGCCCTTGCTGAAACATAGGCTTCAAACAATGGCATTCAACTTGAAAATAAACTTGACATTTTTTTTGGGTTTGAACTTGCAACAAAATTTCATCTTGGATTTTTATAAAAATCCTTCATGGCTATAGAGTTTTTGCCATAAGATTGAACATAGCCTAGACCAAACTTCTTAGGCCTTTCCTCAACCAAAAAAGGATCAATCGTGCCATGTGCATGTTTTCCTAAAACCTTTCCTTGATAGCCCATTTTTAACATCAACTTCGACCCTATGACTCTAGTGTGCTTTTCAAATGAACCTACACATCTATCTGAAGAGGAAATTGAAGAAAAAATTGAGTGATATATCGTTGCTTCAAGCATGTGTTTGGTTAAGGCCCCTTTGGCATGATGGAGATGCATCTCCATCTCATGCATTATTTGAATAAGTCCTTATTTCTATTGCTTCATAGAAACCAATTTCTCATGAAGTCCAGTGATTTCCCTTCCATATTCATATAGACTTTTCACCATATCCTTTAGGATGTAGAATTCTCGCTTCATCTCTTGATCAAAGAGTCTTGTAAAAGAGGATTTAGAAACCTCACTTGAAGAAGTTTTCATCATTATGTATATGAATTAAAGAACTTCAACAATAATTCACAAAGCTTAAAAAACAATTGATAAATATTCTTAAAAATTTGGTTGTATATTCAAGCTCTTCTCTGGAGCTTGTATATCTTCTTCAAGCAGCCTCCTTTGCAAACAATCCCTCTTGTGCTTCAAGGGTTGCCTTGAGGCCCTTTGGGTATGGAGAATTTTTTTAACCTTCTTCGTTCTTGTCCTCTTATGGACATAGCTAACAGTAGCTCCCCTTCACCTATAGCAAACTCAAACTTGTAAGCATCAGTGAATTTGCTAATAGTTAAATTTTTTGCACTGTTAAACACCTTTCAAGTCAAAACAATAAATCTAGTGCTCTGTCAAGAAATAAACCTAGTGCTTTGTCAAGCAAGAAACCTAGTGCTTTGATACCGTATGATATGAAATGGGTGGATAACTTGATATGCTTTGCAAGAACCTCCTACTCACTTAAATAAACTAATATCTAGCTTATACTTGACTGCCCGGAATTGAATTCTTGATTCAGGTGTATGTGTTTAAAATTGTTTTAATGCTTTAAATGTGAGGTTTTAAACATTTCTTTTTGTTGTTAAGAATAATTTAAAACAACCATAAAGTTTATCAATCATCATCAACACATAGCATCAAATTTAATAAAGGCATTCACTTGAATGTCGTCGGCTACGTCTCCTTGAGCCTATGTCAACTAACTTGGCTCTTTGGAATTATGACGATAATTTTCTTTTACAAGTTACTAAACCAAATCCAATTTTTATATGGATTGTACCATTGGGTTTATAATACCATCATACCCTTGGGATGGCTTCTATCTCTCTAAATATGGACCTAGGCTCCCTTTGACTTGAGCTCTTCTGTTAGTGCCCTTAAGCTTCCCCCAACTTCTTTGTGGCACTAACTCGTTAAGTAATCATTTTATGTCACTGAAAACTTTTCTAATATCTCCATCATATATTAGTCATCCAAAATAGAATATTTATTTTCTCCAAATGAGCTAGGGCTCCCCAATCTAGGCCTCCAACCCCTATTGGAACTGGGCTGCCTGAAACTTCCCTGTGGAGTCTTCGGCATGAGAAGTGTCCAAATGGATCTAAAAATCCCTCCAATGGATTTATAATATCCAAAATAGTCATAATAAACTATTCAATTGCTGAAAAAGGCCTCTAACTTCCTAGGTTATGCCCCCAACACCTGGTGGCACCTCGTCGCTTTAGGCTCACTGAAAATTTCTCTGAAGCATCTCAGCCTTCAGAAGTCTTCAAAATTTTCTGCAAATCCTTCCATTGGATTCATAAGGTTCAAAATAGTAAAAAATTACTAAGGTTATTTTGGTTTTCATTTTGAGTTGGGCACATGCCCCCAAACCCCACGGTTAAGGTGACCGTTGGGAGAAACTCTAGACAGAAACCATGATAGATAATGATTAGAAGTAGAGTTTAAATTGCAGGTTATCAAAACCATTGGAGGTTATAACCGTAACATGTAATGTGAAAGTGCTATAATTTAATGCTGCCAATTGTTGTAAATGGTATGCAAAGTCTGTGAGGTTTTGTTGTAACGTGACATGTGACCACCTGCCATGGGACCACTGGCAAGTTTGGACCATCGACGGTCCCAAATCCCCAAATTCCAATGAACCAAAATTTAAATATAACTCGTGACCCTTACGGTTAAGAAACACTGGTAGCGAAGATGGTTAAGACTTTTGTGCGCCTGGCAGGAGGTCGCGGGGTCGACTCTTGGAGACCGAACCGAAATTTTACCACACTAGTAAGGAGACACGTGGCGGCCTTAGGGCTGGGCACATATCACCCTCTGATTGGCCAATAAAAACATCGTACAAATCAGCAACAAATAAAAAAATGCCACTTGTCCTCCATTGATTGGCTTGGAAGGAATATTTCAGAGAATATTCCAAGGAATTTTCTAAAAATATTCTTTGGAATATTATTTTTACTAACTATGCCTTTCACTAGTCAACCCTTGTCAAATGCCAAAATTTTCAGTTTACTAGACTTTTGAAAACACGATAACTTCTTCGTAGGGTGTAGTCTTTTGAATCGTTCGCAGCGCCGGAATCGGGAAGATGAGATCTATCCAGACGCTTAGGTTCAACACACTTTCAAACACTTTGAAATTTGAGCTATCACTTAGGCCCTTGATCCAAATTTGATTATATGCGAAGTGGAGGAGTAAAGAGGAGAGAGGACCGTTAGATTTGGCATGGTTCAATGGTGGATGGAAAATCGCAAGTTCGCTCATCACAAATTTTAGCAGGTATCGTTAAGACTTCGGAAGCGAAGTTGTTTTATTTGTGATACGATGAAGGGGAGCCACGTGTCAGCATAGAGCTCCAGCATATATCACATATCGCACGAGATAAAATAATAAGGTTATCACTAAGCTCCAAAAGTTGCGAAGTGCGATATCCATTTTGCTGCGAACTGCAAAATTCAAAAATCGCGGAAATGCGAAAGGTGTTAAGTGTTGAAATCTGCGGGGAAGTAAGTTGTAAAGGTTGTGAAGTGAAAATTTATAAGAATTGTGAAGTTGCATTTGGCACTGATTGGTCTGTTCTGTGTGGGCCATAAAACTACAAGCTCTGCATGTGAATACTCTATTTTAACGTGTATTTACTTGGGAAAGGAAAAATTAATATTTTTTTTGTATATTGTGGGTAACTGTGGCCTTCAGGCTGAATCATTTGGTATGAGAGCCAAAGGTTGAGATTTTTTCTCAAGTATTATATTAAATATTTCACCTAGGAGAGGAGATGGCAAGGGTCATGGAAGACTTACAGCAAATGGAGCTTTTCTTGAAGATATTTGATGCCTTCATACAAGGATAGCGATAATGAGGACTGCTCATAAGAGAGCATTTGAGAAGAAGATGTCAATGCAAAAAAATAATCTTCTAAATAAGAAGAAGAAGAAGAAATATAGGAAGCTAAAGTTTTCAAGATATTGTAAAAGGTTAGTGGAAAACCAAGAATGGAGATTCCTTTATATGAATGGAACCTTAATATGGATGAGCTGATAGATTGGATCAGTTCGGTGGATAATTATTTCGACTTAGAAGAGGTCGAATATTAGAAGAAGGTAAATGCTGCAGCTACTAAGTTGAAGGGCCATGCATCTATCTGGTGGGATGAACTACAGAAATCTAGGATTAGAAAGGGAAAGCCTAAGATCAAGCTGTGGGATAAAATGGTAAGTAAATCGAGGAAGAAGTTAATGCCAAAATATTATCAATTAAATTATTTTACACAGTTTCAGAATTTGAGACATAAAGGAATGACTGTTAACGAGTATACAGAGGATTTTTACAAGTTGTACATTAGAGAAGGACATGCCAAAAATGATATGGACAAAGTTTCCAAATACATCAATAGTTTAATGTATGATATACAAGATGAAATCAATTTGTTGAGCCTGAAGACAATTGAGGATGCCTATCAAGCAGCTTTCAGAGGGCAGAGGAGAAAATGTTGAGGAAACAAAGTTAGAAGAATAAAGGAAAAAATGCAGTAAGAGGAGGAGGAATTTTTAGACCATGATTTCAGAACTCTCAGAATGAAGTAGGAGGTTCGATTAGCAAACCACCACAAAGAGGAGACTTTGGTAGAGGAATATATGCACCCATAGGTAGGGGCTGAGGAAGAGAAATATGGTGTTACACATGTGGAGAATGGAGACACGGATCATGGGACCATCCTCATAACAAATCATAAAATTAGTGGAATGTAAATTTAGCTGAGGAAAAAGGAAGAAAATCCTCAGGTCACAGAAAAGGAAGAACCACCTGAAGCAGGACAGTCATTATTTCTCAAAAGAGTATTGATTAAAGTAGAGAAGGAAGTAAATGAGCTAGGTCAAAGGAAGTGCGTATTCAAGACTGCATGCAAATTTAATGATAAGTGCTGCAAATTTGTGATTGACGGTGGAAGTACTGATAATATTGTTTCTACAGATATGGTTGAGAAATTGGGGTTGAATAAGATATTACACCATACTCCTTACAGAGTGTCGTGGCTACAAAAGGGACACTGGATTTTGGTGATAGAACAGTGCAAAGCAGAGATACAGATTGGTACATATAAAGATGTTATATTGTGTGATGTGATGCCAATGGACGTGTTCCATGTATTGTTGTGAAGACCTTAAAAATTTGGCAGAAAATCCATTCATGATGGAAAAAGGAATACCTATACCATAGAGAAGGATGGAAATAAGTATACATTATTGCATTTGAAGGATGAGGTAGACAAAGGAGCAGCTGGGAATAGTGTTATGATGATTAGTGGAAAAGAAATGTTGTAAGAATTCAAGAAAGAGAAAGAAATGCATTTCTCTATTGTGGGTAAACCCAAGGTAATTCTCACTTCTACAAATTTAGACAATCTGTTTGTGGAGATTAAAAATTTGTTAGATGATTATGTTGATATAGTTGTTAATGAATTACCAGGTAAATTTCCACTAGTCAAAATAATAAGTCATCACATATATTTAATACTTCGTGTAAGTTTACCAAATAAAGCAGCATATATAATGACACCTCGGGAAAATGAAGAATTTGACAAGTACATGAGTTGTTAGATAAAGGACTGATCAAATAAAGCTTTAGTCCATGTGAAGTACCAACCTTTCTTTGTCTAAATAAAGGAGGAGAGTGGCGCATGTGTACTGATTCCAGAGCTATAAACAAGATCACTATCAGGTATAGATTTCCATTACCAGACTGACATGATCTGATGGATTTTTTAAGTGGGTCAAAGTATTTTACCAAGATAGGTTTGAAGAGTTGATACCATAAAATAAGGATTAGAGAAGGAGATGAATGGAAGACTGTATTTAAGACTAAAATTGGTTGGTATGAGTGGTTATTGATACCTTTTGGGCTCACTAATGCACCAAGCACATTTATGAGACTAATGAACGAGGTCTTGAAAGAGTATGTAGGAAACTTTTTGATAGTATATCTTGATGACATTCTTATTTTCAGGCAGAGTAAGGAAGAGTATTTGGAGCATGTCAAGCTGGTGTTAAATACTTTTCAAAAGGAGAAATTTATTATAAATTTGAGAAGTTTAGTTTCATGAAGAAATAGCTCATTTATTTGGGATTTATAGTCTTATAAGAAAGCTTGAAGATGGACCCAGAAATGATCCAGGCAATACTGGATTGGCCAACTCCGAGAAATGTATTTGAGGTAAGAAGTTTTCATGGTCTTGCAAATTTTTACAGAAATTTTATAAGAGGTTTTAGTCAGATATTTGCACCAATAATTGAAACAGTAAAGGAGAGAAACCATCCATTTAAATGGAAAGAAGTAGCAGATAAACATTTCAAATTGTTCAAAAATAAATTCACTGAAAGACATGTTTTGGCCTTGACAAATTTTGATAAAATATTCCAAGTTGAGACTGATGCTAATGGGATAGCAATTGGAGCTGCTTTGAGTCAAGAGTAGAGACCGATATCTTATTTTAGTGAAAATTTAAATGAGGCCAAGTGGAAGTATTCATCCTATGATAAGGGGTTCTATGCTATGATGCAAGCTTTGAAGAAATGGAGGCATTACTTGTTGTCCAAATAATTTGTGTTGTATTCAGATAACCATGCATTGTAGTTGATAAATAATCATCTGAATTTGAACCAAAATCATGCTAAATGGGTGGAGTTTTTGCAGAGTTTTACCTTTATAATCAAACACACAAGTGGTAAGTCAAACAAAGTTTTTGATGCTTTGAGTAGAGTAAATTTGATTATGCAAGAATTGGATATTAGCACTTTGTGGTTTGAAGAAATGCCTGATATGTATGAGGAAGACACTAATTTCAAAGAAATATATGCAGCTATTAAAAATCATGTGATTCATAACAGAAGCCAATCGATGGAATACCTGACTCAAGGATGATTTTTTTTCAAGAATAATAAATTGTGTATACCTAAGTGTTCCATGAGGGAAAATATGATTAAGGAGAAACATAGTGAGGACTCTGTAGACACTTTGGCCAGGATAAAACATTTTCTCAAGTAATTTATCTCTATTATTGGACAAAAATGGAAAGTGATATCAAAAAGTTTGTTGAGAAGTGCTGGATTTTTCAACATGCCAAAGGAAGAATCCAAAACACTGGATTATATCAGCCACTGCTAATACCCAATAGACCTTGGGATGTTGTCAACATGGATTCTGTTTTAGGATTTCCGTAGACTCAAAGAGGACATGATTCTATCTATGTTTTTGTAGATATATTTTCTAAAATGGCACATTTTCTTGCTTGTAAGAAAACTAGTGATGCAACTCACATTGCTAATTTATTTTTCTTTGAAGTTATAAGATTGCATGGATTGCAAGTGATTATTCTTTCAGACATAGAAACAAAGTTTGTTGGACATTTCTGGAGGACTCTATGTAAGAAGCTAGGTATAAATATCATTTTCAGTTTAGCTTATCATCCTCAAATGGATGGATAAATAGAAGTAGTGAATAGGAGCTTCAGAAACATATTAAAGAGCTTGGTTTACAAAAATCCAAAGAAATGGGATTTAGCACTTGCTCAATCTAAATTTGCATATAATGATACTCCTATCTAGAGTACTGGGATGAGTCTATTTCAAATTTTTTTTTGAATGAATCGACGAGGTGTGTATGGACTTAGGTATTTCAGTAAATAATAGACAAGGAGTGAAAAAGATGAATAATTTCTAGAAAAGATGCAAAATTTGCAGGAAGATGTCAAACATAGCTTACAGAAAAACACTCAAAAGTACAAACAAAGAGTTGATATGAAGAGGACTAAAAGATAATTTCAAGAAGATGATTTAGTCATGGTTTATCTAAGGAATTAAAGGTTTCCAGTCGAGGCATATAATAAGCTAAAAATGAAAAAGATATGTCCATGTAGAGTTTTGAGGAAGTTATCCTCAAATTCATATGAGATTGAGTTACCAGAGGGAATTGGGATATCACCCATATTTAATGTTGCACATTTCTATCCATACAAAGGAACAAAGGAATAAATACAGGAAGAACCTATAGAAGAGAAGGATCAGACTTTGAATTGGAAGGAAAAGATGCCAAAGACAACAAAGAAAGAAGTGGAAGTTGTTATACAGAAAAGAGCAACAAAGTGGACCAGGGGACATAACTATTATCAGTATCTAGTCAAATGGAAAGGACAACTAGTGGAAGATAAGTTTAATAAAAATCCTGAAACATTGATGGAACAATCTTTTATTTTCTGGGAGTCTGATGTAGGAGCATCTAGACAATTTCCAACGATGTTACTATGTGCTCACAAGTTGTGGCCAAACAAAAAGTGGGAAAAGTTGATCATTAATAGTCTAGTTAGATTTAAATGTGTGAAGTTAGTTGGTTTTAATGTTCTAGATTAAATAGGAATAAAAGTATCATCTGATTCTCCCTGCGAGGAGATTTAGCAAATATATTAGGATTGAAAGGATAAGATAGAGTCGGTTTAAAATATAATAAATGATAAACCACTTTCAGTTAGGTGGAAGCGTATATAAGTGTCTTAAGTGTGATAGGATAAGTAGATAGAGAGTGAAGTGTGAGAAGTGTGCAAGTTGTGTGATAGAGGAGTGACAGATAGGAGAAGTCATGAATGTAAAATCTAGCCGTTGAAGGGCTTGGATATATGTAATTACCTTTCTGATAATTCCAAGTGTGTGTGTTTAAATTCTACTATCTATTTTAATTTTGACTCTTTAATTCATTGTTGATTCGAATTTCATGTTATTGCACAAGTGTGTGAAAAGAAGTTGATTTGCAAGGCGCAAAAGTAAAGACACAACAGAGTTCTGTGTGAAAATACTTATGCAAGTAGGCCAGTGAATTCACAGTAGAGACCGTTAGATCTGACAGAATACCAACGATGGAGATTAAATCACTTCAAAAGGGATTTCACAAATCGTATATTTTAGAGTTTTTCATTAAGGCATTAAATCATAAGTTAAGAGAAGTGCAATGTGAAGCGAAGGAGTAAATGGGAGATAGGACCGTTATATTGGGCGTAGATTAGGTGGACAACAAATCACAAGTTCATACATCACAAATTTTAGTGGGTATCATTAAGACTTCGCAATTTAAGTTATTTTATTTTCGATGTAGTCAAGGGGAGCCATGTGTCATCGTAGCGTCCCAGTGCATATCGCATATCACACGGGATAAGAAATAATTTTATCACTATAGTTTAAAATTTGAAAATTACGATATCCATTTCGTTGAAAACTGCAAAATTGAAAAATCATAGAATTACAAAACGTGTTAAGTGTTGAAATCTACGGGGAGCTAAGTTGTAAAGGTTATGAAGTGAAAAGTTATAACAATTGTGAAGTTGTGCTTGGCGATGATTGGTCCGTTCTATGTGGGGCATAAAATTACAAGCTCTACATGCGAATACTCTATTTTAACGGGTATTTACTTGGGAAAGGAAGAATTAATAAATTTTCTGCATATTGTGGGTAATTGTTGCCTTCCAGATGCATCAATAATATGTGCATAAATTTTAATGGCGGTGAATTACTAATTTTTGTTGTGTATGTGGATGTTATTATGGCTGGAAGCATTAAATATCATCTAGTAAAATGTTTTTCTAAAGAGATGAAGTATGAATTCGTGATGTCAATGATTTGATTGAATGACCTTTTACCTAGTGCTACAAATCCTACAGAAGTCCAGGGGAAAATTCATTTCTCAAGATAAACACCTAAGATATATTTTTAAAAAGTTTGAAATGGATGGTTGTAAACTTGTCTCAACCCCCATTGAAATGGGATGCAAGCTATGCATAGATGGTGAATCTACTAAATTTGATCATAAGCTTTACAAATCTATGATAAGAAGCTCGCTATACCTAACTGCATGTAGACTAGATATAATGCTAGCAGTCAAATTAGGGGAAAGGTATCAATAAACAATTAAACACATTCATCTATTAGCAACAAAGAGGATATTCATATACTTAAAAGGGACTATAAACTATGGACTATGGTGCCCAAAAGGGGAAGAATTTACATTTACAACATACACAGATGCATACTGGGGTAGTTGTGTGGATGAAAAAAAAGTACAAGTGGTGGTACATTATACTTAGGTGAGTATTTGGATGAATGGTTAATAAAGAATCAGTCATATGTTTCTCTAACTAGAGTAGTAATCGAAGACATAGTAGTTGTTGCTTGTTTTGCACAGGTTTTGTGGATGAAACAAACTCTACAAGATATGAAGGTAAATTTCAGTGAACATATATCCATTAAGTGCAACAATACAAGTGCAATAAGAATTTAAAAAAATCTTGTGCTTCACAAATACTAAACATGTCCTTATAAAGTACCACTTTCTAAGAGAACCAGTGGTTGAGAAAACAATGAAGATGAATTACATACCCAAAAAAGAACAAATAGCAGATATATTTACAAAGCCCCTTGCTAGAGAACCATTCGAATATATGAAAAACAAATTATAGATAGTTCATGTAGATTCTTCTCACTAATTTGACTTCAATAGAACCTAAAAAATTATAGAGAATATGAAATTAAGTGCACAATATAAGGGGGAGATTATAGGAGCCTGAAGGGGTAAAGAAGAGGAACACGATACATATGATTATTTCAAGAATTTAAATGATCCGAATGGAAAATGGCATCAACCCATGGTATTCATTTACCCATGTTATCCATCCACCCATGGAATTTACCCATGGTATTGTAAATGGCATCGACCCATGGTATTCATCCACCCATGATATTTATTCACCCATGGTATTATAAGTGACCCATGGTATGTATCCACCCATGGTATTCATCCACACATGGGATTTACCCATGGTATTGGCCTATGGTATCTACACATGGTATTGTAACTCAATAAAGGCTATAAATAACAAGCCTCGGTTTGTAAAAGGACAGATTTTCCGCCACAATGTAGCTTCTACAATTATTCTCTGTTTTAATCAAACAAGTTTCTTTGTGGTTTTATTTGCTTTGTGTTCTCTCTTTTTTTCCTGGCTTTCTAATTTCGCAGATCTTGTCAGATCCATTTCTATTTGTTTTAGATCTTGGGGGGCTCCCCTCAAGATCTGTATCATTGGTATCAGCGCCAGGTTACGAATCCATGGGAATGAGGGTTTGACGCATATTTTAGTATCAATTTTTGGCAGCAATATTTAGCAAACTCCATGAATTTCTTGGGTGGCAAGTTTTCAGATCAGCTCTGAAAATTTTGGTGAAAAATTTACAAAAAAAAAGGACCATATTTTGATTCCTGGTGAAAAAATACTCAAATTCAAAAAAACAATGGGCCAAATTTGAGTTCGGATGAGGGAGATATCACTGATTCAAAATCAGCAATGTTGAAGCAATTTTTCTGACGATAATTCATTGATGACGGCTCTCCTGTGATTTTTTGCATTTTTCAGTGCAAAATTTCAGGCGAATGGGTATAGATATGAGCTCCTCTTGAAAAATAACCCAAGTTCAAAAAAAAAATCGGTTGAATCGGAGTCTAGATGTGGGAGTTACCATTGATTTAAAATCAACTATTTTTTTCAGAAATTTTGTGACGGCGAGACAGTTCCAGCGCGAATCTGAGAGTCTAGGTTCTCCAGATATTGGTTTCAAACATAGGAGAAGATGAAAAATGATCATTCCATTTCCAAAAATAGGTTATAATAAATATTCTGAGTTATATTGCCCAATTTATGCTAATTTTAAATCTGGAGCAGCATTCGGAGCGGGTTACCTTTGGAGACGTGCCCTCCCACCCCGCTTTAGTAGGCACCTGCTCCACATTCACCAATTTCATCATAGCAATGTTCGGTTTGGGTTATTTGGAGATGTTCCCTCCCACCCCAAGCTATGTAGGCACCTGCTACTTCATCAACAATCAGCATCACGGTTATGGGTCAACTGCACAAAATCTTTTTCATCGAAGTCTATTTGCTAGGCGGCACACTGTTAGTCACACAGTTGGTCACAAGCATTACAGGATATATATATCCTCGGATATTCATTTGTCATGGTTTTGGTTCATCCACAAAACCACACTTCATCGAAGTCCATTTGCTAGGCCGCACACTGTCAATATCACAGTTGGTCACAAGCATTACAGGGTATCTCTATCCTTGAATCTTTGTTCATCGCGGTCATGGGTTAACTACACAAAAATCTTCTCTTCAGTGGCTCTTCATATTCAACAAAGGCTTCTTAGGAGGGAACCTCACGAAATGGGGACCACTGCTTCTTAAGGAGGGAGGAATGATCCGAATGGAAAATGCCATCAACCCATGGTATTCATCTAACCATGTTATACATCCACCCATGGAATTTACCCATGGTATTGTAAATGGCATCGACCTATGGTATTCATCCACCCATGATATTTATTCACCCATGGTATTGTAAGTGACCCATGGTATGTATCCACCCATGGTATTCATCCACACATGGGATTTACACATGGTATTGGCCTATGCCATCTACACATGGTATTTTAACTCAAGAAAGGCTATAAATAACAAGCCTCAGTTTGTAAAAGGACAGATTGTCCGCCACAATGTAGCTTCTACAATTATTCTCTGTTTTAATAAAACAAGTTTATTTGTGGTTTTATTTGCTTTGTGTTCTCTCTTTTTTTCCTGGCATTCTAATTTTGCAGATCTTGTCAGATTCATTTCTATTTTTTTTAGATCTTAGGGGCCTCCCCTCAAGATCCGGATCATTAAAGAAGCCAAGAAGTAACAAGAACAAGGTTCATAATTCAAAAGTTCATAATTTAAATAAAAATTATGTGAAAAACAAAGGTACATATGTATATATCCTATATATATGAATCTAAATATATATTCTCGAATGTACATAGTCCTATTAGACATTTTCATATCTAGTCAAATAATGTTGAAAGATGAGTCTAAATCATTGTATATTGGCATCATCATAATTTTCTCAAAATTCTTCATATTCTGATGAATTGAAATATGTATATAGAATGTGTCAATGTAGATTATTA
This sequence comes from Pinus albicaulis, assembly GCA_034641835.2. NCBI lineage: Eukaryota > Viridiplantae > Streptophyta > Pinopsida > Pinales > Pinaceae > Pinus > Pinus albicaulis. The sequence goes on from CM076579.1 coordinate 1,324,817,177, forward strand.
TGACTCATGTTTTTAGCTGAAATTTTGTCTATGAAGGAAGAAAAAACATGAGACCTTTTCAATTATGTGAAAGAAAAATCATTTCCATCAATTCTAAAGGAGTGGATCTTATACATCTGTATGTTTTTTTGCTAGTATCCCTCATCATGAAGTATCATGAAATCATCATCTAAACCATATTATTTGCAAGTTGTATATGAAAAGGGCTTAGCAGATAATCAGATAATCAAGTACATCATTGGCATAAAGGATCGTTGTATGCATATATTCTCCATGATTGCAAAAACTACTATTGAAGACAATTGTCAAAAGACAGACACGTTATTAAAGCTAACGAATGATTAATCTACATTTCTACATTTCATTCCATCACTAGGATTTATCTAAATTATTCATTGTTGTTACTATGAACACAAATATTTGTATGCTATTAATGCTACATTTCTAAATGCAAAGAAAAATCAAATCTATTCAACTCTAATAAAACAAATCCATTAAAAAGAATCTGCAACGTAGTTGAAGATCATCATTTTTTTTTTTTTTGAGATGAAAATCCACAATCTCATAAGGATTTGAGTGTAGAATGAAGGAGGTTCTAACTATTTTAAATCTAAACATCTAAATTGAAAGAGGCATTACCTTGACATATGGCTATGATAAAAATCTTGAACCAAGTTTAACAAAAGGCCAAGTTTATTTTCAAAAGAAGAATATGCACGATGCAAAGAAAGAATTTCCCATATGTGTGAAAGAAAACATACAAGTTGTAGAAAATAAGGTTCATACATCCCATAACAAGCAAATGGAAAATTATTCAATTCCACTATGTTGTAGACTATATGCTCTACAATCACTAAAATGAAGTAATCACATTATAATGAAAAACCTAAATGCATTTTTGAAAGGCACCCATTTGGAGAGCATAAAATCCTAAACAAGAAGTCACTAGTGCATGCCATTGAAGGAGGCATCACCAGCATTGAGTAACTCCATATATTAGAAAGATTGAAAATATTTAAGTAGAACCCTAAAAGAACAAGAATACTAAGGGATTAAGAAATAATTTCAAAGAAATAAATGGCGTCCCAAAGAGAATTGAGTGCTCAAAATAATTATGATATATAATTACAAGAATGAATTGTTGAAGGAAAGGGAATGCAAGGAGGAAGTAAAAACAATGTGGTCACATATATAACTATGGCTATTCAAAAATTGAAAGGAAGAAAAATGGGAGCATAGCTGACATGAGACAGAAAATAAGATAATGAATATTAATAACAATCAACACTCGGATGAGAGGGTTGAATTAATGCCACTACAGACAAGCCTGGTATTGGAATAATTCAATAGACAAATGGTCTCATCAAATTATAGTGTTGTTTCATTAGGGTAATTTTGAGGTTTAAAACGGGCCTCCTAAGGAGATAATAAAATAATATTTAGGAATTCGCAATTCACATTTTGCACCACAATACATGTAAGTGTGGTTAAATTCAATTCAAAATTTGTACCAAAATAAAATTAATACCAAAATTTATTGATGTGATTATAAATAAAAATGAGTTTTTCAAGAAAAAATCATTATCATTGAAAAACTAATGCATTTGTCCTTTGTTCCTAAATAACTTAAAATAAATTATAAATATAATTTCACAAACTCTTAATTATATGATACACTGTTAATCAAAATTTATATTATTTAAATTATACACTTAAATTATATAACATGTAATTAAGATACTATATAAAAATAAAGTAATATAATATAATAAATGAAAAATATCATTTTATGTATTAATTTTATCTTACATATAGAATTGATTTGATTTATAACATAAGAAGAAGAAGTATATAATATAAAAATGAATATAATATATAATCTTTAATATTTATATTATACTTCATATTATTATATATAATAATATATAATATTAATATAATCATAATGAAATGAATTGAGTTTTATTTAAAATTAAGGAAAAAAGGTATTGAAAAAAAATTAATTTATATGTATGAGAAGGTAAATACAAGATTTATATACAATGAAATTTTAGATTTGATTTTCCCCAAGCTATGTTGAACCTAAGCGAGGCCAAATGTCAATGTTGAATAGAAGGATGATCTTCTCAAAATAGGACTACTATTTCTAGGAATGTGTGACAACTAATTGATTTTTTATGGCTCATCGCACAGTTTATTCCCTCCACAATTGGTTCCCATCCTCAACCTCTCCCCTCAAGATTTGAAAAATCCTATAGGAAATATTAGAATCCTTGCTACATGATTTATTCCATGTAATGGGGGAAATTAAACTCCTAATGTTAATTTTAAATTTGTAAAGCTCATGACCCCAACTATAAAAAATTCGAAAGGGGCAATGATGTTGTTTCTCCTTGTGAACTCATACAATTGAACTTATAATAAAAACCAACAACCATTACTACACAGTTGAAGGAACTAGATGCTCTACTACTACTATCTATTTTTCTTCAGACCAATACCTCTCCCTTAGGCTCACTCACTTGATTTAGTAAACTTAAGTTTCATTCTTCCATGCAATTGAAAATACTATAAATTTTATTAATGTTATGTATTCAACTTGAAACCAATATGTATTCCTTAACCCACTCATCTATTTTAGTAAATAAAATTCTATTCTTCTACTATCATATTATATAAATAATTAACTTGTAAATATACTTCTTTACCAAAAAAAAGGATTTTTATTTGTTAGTGAGTGAGAATGGTTGGCATAACTTTGGAATATTGTTCTAGTAGAAGTAAAATATCATCGAAAAGGGAATTCTAATGTGTTGTATATTATTTCTCATATATCATTTCAAGATGATCTCCACCTCTTCCACTATTAGGTAATTTTAGACATGTTTCCTTTCGAGTGGATACCTAAATTCCAAGTATGGCTCATAATAATATAGTTTACGGGGATGATTTTTTCTTTGTTAAGGGTGTGAATTTAATATTTTCATACAGTAACCCACCCATATCCTAATATTATTCACATATTACCAAATTTGAAAGTCATGGATTTTCATTTTCCAAATTGTTTTATTTTGTGTCAAGTACGTTAGCCAAAATTTCTTCTTCATAAAAAATGCATCCAATTATAAGAAATATAAATAATCATAAATTGTAATTGAAGATAAAAAAAGGCATGTAGTAACAAAGAAGATAATAGCATAACCATAAGATATAGTAGATTGGTCTAAGACCAAGGAAAATCCCCACTATGGGGGAAACCCTTTAAAATCTTCTTCTTCAATAGATCATCATAAAAAGTTTTCAGGAGAGAGTACAATGATCGCAAGACATATATGCAGTGGAATAAGTAGATCAGATCGACATATTTTCAGATGTAAAACATGAGTAGCATGAATCCAATAGACCAGTCAAAACAATTGATATAAACTTCTCAATCCTAAATACAAATCTAGGATGTTGCCAAACACTGATCTAAAGAAATTGTGACTAAGAAGGAGCTGAATGAATGCACTGCGCAAGCAACTGATTGTGACCCAAATGAGATCTGTGCAGAAAATCCCTTAGTCCCGAACTTAAGATGCTCGGCCCATAGTTGAAGCTTCCATGGTCATGTCCTAAACAGTATGTGCCTATGACCTTGGTTCAGATCAGGCCGATCTCACATAGAAAGCCTAGCTGTAACCTTAACACTGTGAAACCATGAATATATGAGCTTAGCCACTGCCTTGAGATAATCAACTGGTGGCCCTCGCCCAAAATCTTTAGTACTTTTCCCATAACCATGGCTCAGAAGGCCAAGAACCGAGTGAGCCTCTCACAGGTGGACCCGAACCCTACGCGAGCTTCTCCCGTTGAACCTATACAAGTCAAAAGAAAAAAATACGATCTAATGCAAAAAGTGCAAGAAAAAAATCTCTTGAGAGAATGTGTGAGAATGATATTGAAGTTAATTCTATTTATAGATTTTTTGAGGGACCACTTGGGCCTTTGACCAAATCCACATGTGTTGAGGCCAACCCATTTCATCTAATTAATAAATAAAGTAATTCATAACTTAACTTATACTTAACCGATTGGAGCGATCTATAGTTAAATTTTGGTCCTCTCAAAAGGAGGAATCTAATGCACTTACAATCATAACAATTTGATATTTCCAAAATGGAATTTTACTCTAGTTGAAAATTTTAACACTCCATCTCAGCTTGGAAGAATTCCACTTGGTAATCTCTGCGTTTAGATCTTCACATTATGGTGTCATCACGACTCAAATCCATCTGCTGAAACTTTCTCGAATCTAGAAGAAGAATAATCAAGGAGCAGTAGCTTCCACCCATTGTGAGCAACAGAATCATTCATCATACACAAGAGCATATCTTCAATCCCAAAATTTCATCAAGGAGCCAATTCACAACCAGAAATCAAGAAATGGGAGAAAATATGAAACCAAACTTCTTGCCTATCGATATTCCCATAAATAAATCTCATGAGTAATGTGGTGGAATGCTTGCATCATAATTGACTAGGGTTGTACACCCCAAGAACACTCTCAACCCATTGGTCAAATGAGTAGCGGTATTCCCAAAAACCCTTGCTTGAGGGTATGATACGAACTGGGGTATACTCCACATACACCAGATAGGGGAGCAACATCTCTGACCCTATGAAGGTAGAGGAGCAACATCTCAACCTTAAGTAAGAGATAGGAAAGTGCCTTATTGTCCATATATCCCTGAACCCTAGGAGCCCTTTATCTTAATTTCTCACCCCTGAGAGCTCAAGCAGGGTAGGAAGAGATTTCTTAGTATCCTCGACCAATCATGCCTCTTATCTAGAGGGGCTACATCCATCAGTCTAATTTTTTCTCTAAATAAAAATAATTTTCCTTTCAGAAGTGACTTCGTGAGAATGTCTGTTATCTACTGGTCAATCGATATGTGGTGGAGTCTAGGACCTCCTATCTGCACTCTGTCATGAATAAAGTTATATTGAATATCGATATGCTTGGGCTTGTGCACTAAATAAAACATTCTTTTCCAAACAGATCCCACTCTTGTTGTCACAGTATATCACTATGGTATTTAGGACTTGGTATTTAAGACTTGACCTAACAACTCACCAAATAGCTTCCTTAACTACACAACTTCACAACTAGTCATGCTAGAATAAATCTATTATGCTTCCATGATGCTCAATGCTACCGAATTTTGCTTCCTGCTCATCTGTGATAGCATGGCAGAACCAAGACTGAAACAACTTTGGGATACACTCTTTATTTCAGAGAAGTTACATGCCAATTCAACATCATTGTATCCATGAAAATGAATATTTCTAGCAAAATATCTCAGACAAAGTGTGATCGATCCATGTATTTATCTCATTTGATGTTTGGTCACAATCCAATGAACATGAAGCGGCTCTGTCATGAATTGACTCAATGTGTTAACTGCATAACACATATTTAGAAGAGTGTTCACGAGGAACATCAGAGCCCCAATTAATTTTTTGTACTGGGATTAATTTTCGATATTAGGTCCAACTTCTTTTCCACACAAATTCATCAAATTCATCTCCATCAGAATAGTCATGGATTTACACTCAGTCATACCAAATATTTGCAACAGATTTACTACATACTTTCCCTGTGAGAGAAACATATCACCATACCTTTTCCACACCTCAAGGCCCAAAAAGTAGTGCATAAGAGCGAGGTATTTCATCTCTAATTCAGAGCCTAACTTACTCTTACATTCTATCATCAACGATTCACTTCCTGTTAAGAATAGATCAACAACATATAAAACCAAAATTAATGGCATACCTTCGATAACCTTAAAATAGAGGTTTGGATCAACATTACTGCTTGTGAAACCTAGTTTCATTAGATAGTTTTCAATATGTGAATACCAAGCTTGGGGAGCTTGCTTCAAACCATAAAATTCTTTCTTCCACCTACAGACATGCATTCAGAGATCTTCCACTTCAAATCCTTGTGGTTATTCAACATACAATTCTTCTTGTAACATACAATGAATGAAAGTGGTCTTTACATCTATCTGATGAAGGGTCCATCCTTGAGTAGTAGCAAGGGAAACTATCAAATGGAAATTTTTGTATCAACCCACAAGATAAAATATGTCGTCATAATATTCTCCCTCTTTCTGAGAGAAACCTCAAGCTACAAACCTTTCTTTGTATTTCTCAATGTTTCCATTGATTCCATTCTTGATCTTCAATAACCACTTCGAAGTCACAACAAACTTCCCATGCAGTCTCAACACAACATCCAAAACATTATTTTTGACAAAATATTCATATTCCTTGGACATAAAACCTTCCAAACTTGTTGTTTGACTACTTCTATGAATGAGCATGGTTCATCTTGAATCATGTTGATCACAGTAGCTACATATCCCTGATACCTGCATGGTTCCTCCATTTCTCTGAAGGATATTCGGATGTGAATTCTTATTTATTTTCATGTAAAGTGTTGCAAAGCAAAAGCGTTATTTTATTTGAAGGAGTATCACTAGGAGGTGGATTTAATGGATCCATAGGTTCCATGGAAACATCAATATCATCTGAATCGGGCATGGTTGGAGAATCTAAAATATCAGTGTTATCATCATCCTTCTTGGGAGGCGGAGGAAGGTATCTTACTTTACAAAGTGCTGCATTTTCATCAAAGGTTATGTCACTTCTAATTTTAAACTTCCTTTGACCAAGAATATATATTCTCTATGCCTTAGATATTTCACAGTAACTATTGAGTCTCAAATATTCACCTTTCTTATACACCTTTCTAGACCTTTTTCATTCACCTGGACCTTCTAAGTCATCAATATCATTGCATATTAATTATAAAAGAGCATTTAAAATGGTTTTTAAATATGTTTTGTGTCTGCTTTTGAATTAGATTTTTGCTCATTTAGCTGCGGAATCTTGTCACTTTCCGCAGCTGCTGCAACTTTCCGCAACCATTTTGTTAAAGTCTATATTGCAGGTGTCTTCAGGAAAATCGAGCCACATGGGCAAGTTAGAAATGACATGGACATGGAACGTGTCCTATTGGCTCGGTCGAATTCACCTAAGAAAGCTGTGGTCAAAGGTGGCCAAGTGGTGGTCAACCGAAGAGTCCCACGGTGACAAAACTCTGTTTCTCATCACATGGAGATTTGCGTGGCCGTTTCTAAATCACGGGAGACATATCAACACCTGTAAATAGCTCCATAAGCTTAATCCAATAGCCACTCTCCATAGATTTAATCCTCACAGCGGCCATAATGCTAGATCTCGGGACGTGGTGGTTCACGTGTCTTCTATCAGCGCATACTTTAGGGAATTAGTTATGTCACCCTCTGTTATAAATAATGCGTTGTCATACGCATAATATTTAGCTTTGTAATGTAATTGCATCGCCATTGTGCTATGACATTATTTCTCTGTTATGACCGCATTTTAATATATGAGAAGACTTTGTTCATAAGCGTAATTCATATTTGAAAGCTGCTTCCCGAGGTTTGTGCAGAGGGCCCCTGCACACGTTGAGGTTTTGTGTATTACTATATAGTTTCATGCTTCATTTCTTTAAGTTCATTGTACCATAGTCATTCACATGTATATATATTACATCTTTCATGGTATTTACGTTTCATCTTTGACCATAATCTTTCATGCTTTACATTTCACTTCTGTCCATAATCTTTTATGTTTTATGTTGTTGTTAACTGATCAGTGTTTTTGTTCCAGATTACAATAGGCAGCCCAGGCATTTGCACATCATTTTATAATGACTAATGACATGGAATCAATATTGTCCTTCTGCTGATTTCTTTTTCTTAGTTTTTGTTTAATTCCAACACTGTTTTGTTTATTTCAGTCTTGCACATTTTCTTTAGTAGTTATATTAGATATTAAATTTCTCATGTCATTTTTAGTTACCTCCGAAAGCCATAGCGAGACTAATGGTGAGGGATTGGAGTATGAGTGTGTAGTTTGATATTAGTTTACTTTTCTGCAAGTTAGATATTAAATTTTTCATGTCATTTTCAATTACCTCTGAAAGCCATAGCGAGACTAATGGTGAGGTATTGAAGTATGAGTGTATAGTTTGATATTAGTTTACTTTTCTGCAAGATAGATATTAAATTTCTCATGTCATTATCAGTTACCTCTGAAAGCCATAGCGAGACTAATGGTGAGGGATTGAAGTATGAGTGTGTAATTTGATATTAGTTTATTTTTCTGCAAATTAGATATCAGATTTCTCAAGTTGTTTACGATTACCTCCGAAAGCCATAGCGAGACTAATGGTGAGGGGTCAGAATATGAGTTGATGTAATTTGATTTTAGTTTTATTTTACTTGCAATATTTTCTTTGAGTACAGTTTCTTTTGTGTTTAGACAACAACAAGGGTAATGGTTTTCATGATCAATAGTTCACTGTTTGTTTAACTAGAATAGTGGCACATTTTCATTTCCTTTTAGGAACTAATTTTCTCATTGTATGTTTCAAAATCCTTTTGAAGTTTGAAGTTTGGTAAATCATTATAAAGGACATCATTTCCTTGAACAATCATAACCATACTTGTCTTTTAGAATTTCCATCTCACATTAGGAAACCAACCAAGATAAAAAGAAAAAAAACCAAAAACGACAAAAAGTAAGAGATAGGTTATCTTGCACATATAGTGTGCCACACTTCGTCAGCTTACGAATCCCAGATTGACAAATTAATGTAGCAATTTAGGACACACTAAATTGACCAAACATTTTGGCGCCGTTGCTGAGGAAGTGTAACTAGGTAGCCAATTTATTAAAAAAAAAACAATAAAAAGAAGGGAAAAACTTGATAACTTCTTGAAGTATGCTCTCCTCTTGCACCTAGTGTGATCTGGAGGATCAGAAAAGAGAGTTATTGGTTCGATAATTTCTTAAGTATGCTCTCTTCTTGCACCTAGTGTGACCTGGAAGATCAGAAAGAGAATTATTAGCCCAACTTAAAAAAAATAATAATAAAAAAATGACATGCATAGAGCAAGAGATTCTAGGGGAAGGTTTATAGCTAAAGCCAAAAGTTCGATTTTCACAACTCCATCTTCTTCAAGGCATAGACAAGATTCACCACCATCTACCCCTAGCCTTAAGATTCTTGGAATTCAAGGAACAGCTTAATTAGAGGATTCTCCTATACCACCTACTAAATCTCATTTAGAAAAGGAAGAGACTCCCTCTCATCCTCCCTTGATAGAAGAACCAGAGGACTTTGAGGACTCTAAAGAAACTATCATGGCAGAGGAAATAATAGATGGATTCGGAGGTAGAGGTAGAGGTAGAGGAGGAGGAAACAATGGAGACAACAATGGTGGAGGTGAAGGTAATAATGGAAGAAATAGGGAAGGAGACAACTTGTTTGGATTTCCTATAGTTGATGAGGAAACTCATACAACGATGAAAAACATCTCACCATCTGTCCTCCCTAACTTTTATGGATTGCGAAGTGAGGATCCTAAAACATTTCTGTTTGAGTTTGAAGTTGTGTGCCGAACCTATGACTATATGGAAGACTCTTAAAAACTCAAACTATTTCCTTCAACATTAAAGGGAGCCGCTTTGAAATGGTTCATGGGATTAGCCACCCAATATATTAGGACTTGGAATGATATGAAACAAACATTTTTGGATAGATACTTGGACTATTGTATGCCCACCAATCACAAGGATGAAGTATTCAAAATGATGCAAAAAGAAGATGAAAATATGGAGGATTTACTTAAAAGATTTCAATACAACTTAAAAAGAGCAAAGATGAGCAATTTAGATGAAGAAACTTTGAAAGCCCTCATATTAAAAGCCATTAGAGATGAATGGATAGATATTTTAAACATGACGGGGAAAGGAGACATTTCTCAACTTCCACTTCGTGACATAACAGAACTATGTGTCCATCTCTCAAGAGGAAAATCTAAAACAGGAAAAGGGCCTAGGGATCTTTCTCTTATCAGGGCTAACAAATCTGCAACTGGATCAGTAAGTAGGGCAGATATTGGCAATATGCTTGATGAATTCAAAACTGATATCTTAGGGAGCCTTAGTGAACAAGTAGACACCCTTAAGATCCAAAACAAGTAGAAAGCAGAAACAGATGCTCTAGCCATCTTTTGTCTGAAATGTAGGAAGAAACATGCTTTAAGGGAATGTCCCTTGGATGCAAAATTTCTAGAAACATGTATGATTTTCTCAGAGAATCATGAGACCAAGGATTGTCCTTCAATTCCTGGACTCAAAGCTATCTTTCAAGAAGACCCAAATTCAGTAGAATCTCTCTGTTTTGTTGCAAGAAGACCTTGGCAGGGACAAAAAACTCAAGGGTTTAATAACCCTATGAATATTCAAACCCCACCAAATTGGAATCCTCGGCAACAACCTTGGCCCCAACATCAAAATCCATATTAACCATGGGTACAAGGGATGCAAAATCCTTATGGGATATTTGCTCAATTTTATCAATATCCTCCATCTTTTCAAAATCAACAAGCTCTACAACTTCCAAATCCAAATCCACAACTTTCATTGCCATTTCCACAACAACAACCTTCTCAGCAGAATCCAAATCCTCAACTCATGCTTCCATACCAAAAAAAGACAAATCAACTTTCAGCTCAGCCATTGCCAAATCCTAACAATAAAAATCCTCAGAATACTTACATGATAGAAGGACAACAATTTCCTACCTATATTATTGTTCCTCTCAATGATGTACAACTCAGATCTGGTAGAGTTTTAGAAAAACCTTCTATAAATGTCCAAGAGCAAGATACCTCTGAGGAGGACTCTCTTAAAGCCAATAAGGGTTCTGAGGAAGCATCTCTTCAAAACTCAAACATTCAGAAAGAGAAAGAAAAGTTAACACCCACAACTCCTATAGTTGAGCAACCTGCATCTTCATCCACACCTCCTTTTCCTGAAAGATTACATATTGATAAAGGGGTGGAAAAAAAAATCTTCTTTCCTAACTATGATTTTCTAGATGAATTAAAGAATGTTTGTATCAAGATTCCCTTGCTACAAGCCATTCGAGAGATTCCTATTCTAGCAAAAACAATAAAGGAGTTGAGTCTCAAAAGACCAGGAAGGAAACTAAAAGACAGAAGAAGAATCCACCTAGTAGGAAAAATTGCAGATATTATGATGGGAAAAATTACCATGCAGAAGTATGTAGATCCAGGTAGTCCAATTGTTAAGACACATATAAATGGGATGGAAATTCAAAATACATTGATTGACTTAGGGGCTACTATGAACATTATGAGTAGACGGACTATGGACCAGCTAAAACTTCCTAACCTTGTTTTTACACCTACTTTACTGCAACTTGCAGATCGATCAATTATTAAACCGGATGGTGTATTAGAAGATATTTCAGTCTCCTTAGATTCTTGGGAATATCCAGTATATTTTATGATTTTGACTCCCAAGAGTAATCTAGGAGGGCACCCACTTATCTTAGGAAGACCTTGGCTAGCCACAGCTGATGCTTTCATTAGTTGTAGATCTGGGGATATGTACATTTCTAATGGTAATTCGATAAAGAAATTCAATTTGTATCCTCCAGCAAAAGCAATCACAGAAGTAGGAGACAATGAATGGGTTGATGATGAAGACACTATACAACCTGTCTTTACCATTTTGGAAATCAGTGAGGATAGTCAAATTCTAAACAAATTAGAAAATTTTGAGACATCTTCAGAAAATGACCCCACACAGTTTCAGTTGGAATCTGACATAGAATATTTATCATCAAGACAAATGTCTCTTTACTCTATGGAAGAATTTGGTAGTTCTACCATTGAGATTTTTCCAGAAAAAACATTGAATATCAACAAACATTTGGAAAAGTCACAACAAGAATAACTAACCAAAAAATTGCAAAAACATTCTACTGCATTTGCATGGGAGTATACTGACATGAAAGGTATTGATCCTAAGACTTGCATCCATCATATATATATTGAGGAAAACAGTAGACCAATCAGACAACCTCAAATAAGGATGAATCCAAATCTTAGGGAGATAGTGAAAGAAGAGCTCCAAAAATTACTCAATGTAAACTTCATTTATCCAATTTCAGATAGCCGATGGGTTTCTCCTTTGGTTATAGTACCTAAAAAGAATGGTAAATGGAGGGTATGCGTTGATTACAGGGAATTGAACAAAGCAACTTTGAAGGATCACTTTCCTTTGCCTTTTATTGATCAGGTATTAGATACATTAGCAGGAAAAAAGTATTTTTCATTTTTGGATGGTTTTAGTGGCTATAATCAAATTCAGGTAGCACCTGAAGATCAAGATAAGACCAAATTTACCTTTCCATGGGAACTTTTTCCTATCGAGTACTTCCTTTTGGGTTATGTAATGCACCCGCAACATTCCAAAGAGAAGTACTAGAAATTTTTTCTGATCTAATCCATGATTGTGTAGAGGTTTATATGGATGATTTTACAGTTTATGGTAATTCATTTGAAGTGGCGTTAGAAAATTCGGAAAAAGTTCTTATAATATGTAAAGAAACAAACCTTTCATTAAGTCATGAAAAATGCTTTATGATGTTTACTAAAGGTATTGTTTTAGGGCATCATATTTCAGGAGATGGGATTAAGGTTGATAGATCAAAAGTTGAAGTCATCTCCAAGCTGCCTATTCCAAATTTTCAAAGAGATGTTAGAAGTTTTCTAGGATTTACTGGATACTATAGAAGATTTATAGAAAACTTCACCAAATAGCATCTCCACTGTTCAAACTGCTTACAAAATATTGTGAATTCAAATGGGATCTTGATTGTCAATCAGCCTTTGAAACTTTGAAAACAAGAATATCTGAAGCACCTATCTTGAGAGGACCAAATTGGAAACTCCCTTTCCATATTTCTACAGATGCTTCAGATACATCTCTAGGAGCTGTGTTGGGTCAAAAAGATTTAGTCCCTTATGCCATTTATTATACCAGTAAAAATTTGACTCCCACAGAGTTGAACTATACTGTGACTGAAAAAGAGTTTTTAGCTGTTGTTCATGCAATCAATAAGTTTAGAAATTATATAACAGGCTATGAAACTTTTATTCATACTGATCATTCTGCGATTAGATATCTAATGAAAAAACCTGTTACTAATGGCAGAGTGACAAGATGGCTCCTACTTTTGCAGGAATTCAATATTATTGTGTTGGATAGACCAGGAAAGCAAAATACAGTAGCTGATTTCTTGTCTAGGATTCAGAATACTAAAGAAGATTCTCCTGTAGAGGATAAGTTTCCTGATGAATACTTGTTTGCAGTAACTATTAAGACTCCTTGGTATGCAGATATTGCTAACTATTTGGTTACAGGGAAACTGCCTCCACATTTATTTCCAAGTGAAAAATGAAAGATTATTAATTTATTTCTAACGAATTGTTTAAAACAGGGCCAGATCTTGTGATCAGAAGATGTGTCAGGGAAGATGAAATGCCTGATATCCTTAAGGCCTGTCATGATGAACCATGCGGTGGACACTTTGCAGACAAAAGGACAGCCTATAAAATCCTCTCTTTAGGATATTATTGGCCTTTCCTCTTCAAAGATGCAAAACAATATGTCAAAAGGTGTGACAGCTACCAAAGAGTAGGGAAACCTACCCGTTCAAATGAAATGCCATTGCAAACATAGGTACTCATCAAACCCTTTGAGAAATGGGCTTTAGATTTCATTGGACCTATTAATCCACCATCTAAGCAAAAGAAGTATATATTTCTTTGTATTGATTATGTTACTAAATGGGTAGAAGCCAAAGCATTAGTATCTGCTACTGAAAATTCAGTTGTTAATTTTCTTTATGAGGATATTTTTACTCGCTTTGGTGTTCCAAGAGAAATTGTGACAGATCAGGGAAGCCAATTTACATCCAACCTGGTGGAGAAGTTGATGGAAGAATACAAAATCAAGAATAGAAGATCTACTCCTTACCATCCGCAAGCAAATGGTCAAGTGGAGTCTACAAACAAATTTCTCGAAAGTATCATCACCAAAACTGTTCATCTACATAGAAGAGATTGGGCAGAAAGGCTTTCTGAAGTCTTGTGGGCCTATAGAACTACATGGAGAAATACAACAGGACATTCTCCCTATGAACTTGTTTATGGGAAAGAAGTCATGCTCCCCATTAAGTTCCAAGTCAAAACCTTCAAGATAGCAGTTCAGTTGGGGATGGATTTATCAAAAGCTCAAAAGCATAGAATGGAGCAGTTGAATGAGCTAGATGAGATCAGACAAGAGGAAATTCTAAGAACTGATCTAGTTCAATATCAAAGAGCTAAATGGCATGAAAAATACATCAAAGAGTAGAAGTTTCAAGAAGGAGATTGGGAATTTTTATTTGATTCCAAGTTTAAAGATTTTAAAGGAAAATTTCAGACTCATTGGCTTGGGCCATATGAGGTTGACAAGATCTTTAGCAATGGAGCAATAAGAATCAAGACCATTGATGAATTTCAAACTCCTCTTATTGTGAATGGCCACAGATTAAAAGTCTATCATAAGCCACTCTCAAAAGAGGAATTTTTCAAAAAATTTCAAGAAAATTTTGTAATCAGGCTGGTACAGAAGAATTTTTCTTCTCCACCAGCCTAGCCTTTGTTCTTTTGAGTATAAAAAAAAAAAATTGTATAAGCCTGAAAACCAATCATTGATTGGCAGTCTTATACAGAAAATGTAGGGTGAAAATCAGGAACACCTAACACCCTATATTTTCCAAAAAAAAAAAAAATCTCTCTTTCATTTCACAAATTTTGTGACCACCCACTCCATTCCATTCCACTTCATTCCACTTCATTTCACTCCACTTCATTCCATTTCACTTCATTTCATCTATTTCATTTCATTTCACCAATAAAATTTTCTTTCATGACCATTTTCATTCAGTCAGTTTTCATCCATCTATTTCCATTCACCCAAATAATAGTTGTGTCAGTTTCCACTGCTGACACCTGTTTCTGCAACTGACACCAGTTTCCGCAGCCGGAAGCAAATTCTGCAGCTACCACTCTGTTTTTCAAAAAAAATTTATAGCCAAATGTTAGTCCAACAATCATGAAATCAAATGCAGGTATGAAGACATATTATGAAGACATGGGGCATTCAAGAACATCAATGAGGAGAAACTGATTGAAGACCAATGAAAAATGGCAAGAATTCCAAGGTATGAGTAAAAATTTATTTCAAATGGCATTCAAGCACATTTTTACATAGTTATAAACCATAGCTCCATTATATGCAATGATTGTGTTGACAAACTCCGTAACCATTCCATGATCTCTATATGACCCTCCCACAATCCTTGCATTCATTTTCAAAAGGTCCCATAATCAAGCCTCCGATCTTCACTCATACTCCGATACTCCACCTGTGATGATGAAACGTGGTTGATTTGACTACGGTTTCTTTCAGCCGCATAAAATCTGTAGCCGTTTCATAAACTTGCTTATCTACAGCCACCCATTTTTAAATATTGCCGGATACGTTTTACTCCTCCTACTGTTTTATTGATCTCACAGCTGCATTTCCACCGTGCTCACATAACCCTTCTCTATTCTGCTTCACCCCATTTTGTTCTCTGTTACGCTACATTCCATATACCCATTCTCTGATATCCGCCTACAGTCACTGGTCTCCTCCATAAATCGTGCTCATTTCTGCTCATTCAGCCGTCTTACCTCCGTTAAACCCTCCTCACACAGACAAGTTTTAAAGAGAAGAAAGAAGGATGGGTCAATTGTTGAGAACAGAACCAGAAGGACCTAAATTCATGGAAGGATACCCGCAAGTTAGAGATATATTGAAAAAGGCAAAGTGGCTTCGGTTTATCCAAAAGTTTAGAGGCTACCATAAAGAGGTGAAAAAAGCTTTTGCAAGGTCTTTCAATGGTCTGGAAGTAGAAATTGGGGACCTCAAATTTACGGTGAATGAGGCATCCGTAGCAGCTGCTACATAACTCCCTCAAGAAGGTGAATGCTGGTTCAAGAACAAAAGCATTAGTGATGAAGCCTGGAGAGTGATCCTACGTAACCCAGGTATGGATGTAACTATTTTTAAAAGGGGAATTCATGTTCATGCTTTGAAAGAAGAGTGGGCCAGTTTACTGTTAGTTATTCAAAAATTTATCACCTGTGAGGGCCGTTTTGGGTCAATGTACATGTATCATACCTGACTGTTGATGAATTTCCTAGACAACCAGGCCCTCAATCTGCCATAATTTTTATTAAACAATTTGAAGAAGATGTCTGTAACCGTCCAGAAGCATATAGGGGACGTAGAACCACATTTTTATCACCATGGTCTTGTGAAATTTTTGATTGAAAAATAGTTAAAAGAGAAAAAGGACACATGGGAACAATTTTTTATTAGAAATTTCTTTGAAGAACCCCAAGAAATTCCTGAAGGCAGTACATCAAGAAGGAGTAGGAGAAAGAGAACAAATGATGAAACTCAAAGCACTCCTACTACTACAATTGAAAGAACTAGTAGAGAAGAGAGACTGTCAAAAAGGAGGAAGGAAGAAACCAAGGGTAAAAAGCCAATAAAATCAAAAGAGAGAAAAAGCATTGAGGCTATGCATCAAACCCCTTCCTCAGAAGAAGATCATCAAGTGTTATCTGAGAGACTAGTTCAACTTCAGGAACAGTCATCTATGGCCAAAAAGAGAGGGAAAGGAAAACAAAAGAAAAAATACAGTATTCCACAACGTCTAAGAAGAAGTTCCAGGCTTAAAGGGAAGTTGAGGAAAACACAAACGAAAGGACCCCATTTTATTGATTTGGGAGAAGAAACACCTGAACAAACTCTAGCTGGCCATAGTCCATCTCATTTTCAGTCAGACATTGAACATATTCTATCTCATTCTCAGCCAGACGTTGAACATAGTCCACTACATTCTCAGTCAAATGTTGACATGAGTCCTTTTCAGCGAGATTTTGAAGTCAATTCTCCTCCACGGCATTTTGGGGACAGCCCAATGAAAACAACACCCGAGATAGACCCAAAGCAGCAAGAAGTATATGATTATATAGAATCTTTAGAAAGAGAAGCCATGGGTCCCATCACTTCATCCACTCAACCTCACACAGCAAAAGAAGATCTAGTCCAATCATTGAAACAAGAAGTATTTGAGTTGGAGGTTTAAATAGACACATTAAAAATGAAAATGAGGCATCAAAGGAACAAAGAAAATTGGACAAGATCATTCATGACAATACCATGCTACATCTGGGACTGTGGCAGAAAAAGAACAGGAAATTGAAGAAGAAATTCCAGAAGTTAAGTAGAGCACTGATTAATATCAAATTCAGATGCTTGATGAAAAAGCCCAGGATGTTAGTAGCACCAAGGAAGAGGAGGAGAGGACTGGATGTACTGGCTGAAGTGTCAAGGCATATGAATTGAAGAAGGATTATCAAAATTTTGGTTGCATGAGGACATGCAACACCTTCACAATGGGGGTATGTTGAGTCTCAAATCTGCATCTTTCCTATACACCTTTCTAGACCTTTTTCATTCACCTGGACCCGCTAAGTCATCAATATCATTGCATATTAATTATAAAAGAGAATTTAAAATGGTTTTTAACTATGTTTTGTGTCTGCTGTTTGAATTAGATTTTTGCTCATTTAGCTGCGGAATCTTGTCACTTTCCGTAGCTGCTGCAGCTTTCCGCAGCCATTTTGTTAAAGTCTATATTGTAGGTGTCTTCAGGAAAATCGAACCACATGGGCAAGTTAGAAATGACATGGACATGGATCGTGTCCTATTGGCTCGGTCGAATTCACCTAACAAGGCTGTGGTCAAAGGTGGGCAAGTGGTGGTCAACCGAAGAGTCCCACGGTGACAGAACTCTGTTTCTCATCACGTGGAGATTTGCGTGGCCGTTTCTAAATCACGGGAGACATATCAACACCTGTAAACAACTCCATAAGCCGAATCCAATAGCCACTCTCCATATATTTAATCCTCACGGCGGCTATAATGCTAGATCTTTGGACGTGGTGGTTCAAGTGTCTTCTATCACCGTAGACTTTAGGGAATTAGTTATGTCACCCTCTGTTATAAATAATGCGTTCTCATACGCATAATAGTTAGCTCTGTAATGTTATTGTGTCACCATTGGTCTATGACATTATTTCTCTGTTATGACCGCATTTTAATATATGAGAAGACTCTGTTCATAAGCGTAATTCGTATTTGAAGGCTGCTTCCCGAGGTTTGTGAAGAGGGCCCCTACACACGCTGAGGTTTTTTGTATTACTGTATAGTTTCATGCTTCATTTCTTTAAGTTCATTGTGCCATAGTCATTGACGTGTATATATATATTACATCTTTCATGGTATTTACGTTTCATCTTTGTCCATAATCTTTCATGCTTTACATTTCACTTCAGTCCATAATCTTTTATGTTTTATGTTGTTGTTAACTGATTAGTATTTTTGTTCCAGATTATAATAGGCAGCCCGGGCATTTGCACATCATTTTATAATGACTAATGACATGGAATCAATATTGTCCTTCTGCTGATTTCTTTTTCTTATTTTTTGTTTAATTCCAGCACTGTTTTGTTTATTTTAGTCTTGCACATTTTCTTTAGTAGTTAGATTAGATATTAAATTTCTCATGTCATTTTCAGTTACCTCCAAAAGCCATAGTGAGACTAATGGTGAGTGATTGAAGTATGAGTGTGTAGTTTGATATTAGTTTACTTTTCTGCAAGTTAGATATTAAATTGTTCATGTCATTTTCAGTTACCTCCGAAAGCCATAGCGAGACTAATGGTGAGGGATTGAAGTATGAGTGTATAGTTTGATATTAGTTTACTTTTCTGCAAGATAGATATTAAATTTCTCATGTCATTATCAGTTACCTCTGAAAGCCACAGCGAGACTAATGGTGAGGGATTGAAGTATGAGTGTGTAATTTGATATTAGTTTATTTTCCTGCAAATTAGATATCAGATTGCTCAAGTTGTTTATGATTACCTCCGAAATCCATAGCGAGACTAATGGTGAGGGGTCAGAATATGAGTTGATGTAATTTGATTTTAGTTTTATTTTACTTGCAATCTTTTCTTTCAGTACAGTTTCTTTTGTGTTTAGACAACAACAAGGGTAATGGTTTTCATGATCAATAGTTCACTGTTTGTTTAACTAGAATAGTGGCACATTTTCATTTCCTTTTAGGAACTAATTTTCTCATTGTATGTTTCAAAATTTGGTAAATCATTATAAAGGACATCATTCCCTTGAACAATCATAACCATACTTTTCTTTTAGAATTTCCATCTCACATTAGGAAACCAACCAAGATAAAAAAAAAAAAAAAAAAAAAAAAAAAACGACAAAAAGTAAGAGATAGGTTATCTTGCACATATAGTGCACCATACTTCGTCAGCTTACGAATCCCAGATTGAAAAATTAATGTAGAAATTTAGGACACACTAAATTGACCAAACATTAACCCATAAACATACATTTTCTTCATGTAGCTTCCATCTTGTTTCTTTTGTCTTTTGGCACATTAAATAATATAGGACATCCAAATATATGAAGATAACTGATGTCAATTTTCTTACCTAAGAATGTTTCTTCAGGAGTATTATTTTCAATGCTTGATGAGGTACCCTATTTTGAACATATACAGTAGAATTTGTGCCTTCAGCCCATAGAAACTTTGGTACCTTATGATCATGAAGCATGGCATGAGATGCTTCCATTATTGACCAGTTCTTCCTTTTAGCCAAGCCATATTATTCAAGTTTATAAGGAACAATGGTTTCCTTCATGATCCCCTCTTTCTTCCAAAAATATATAAATTATTTTGACATGTATTCTCCTCCATTGTGAGATCTGAAAACTTTTATTCTTTTCGCTAATTGATTTTCAACCAAATATTTGAATTCCTGGAATTTTTCAAAGGCTTCATCCTTCTACTTGAGGTAGTACAACCATTTCTTTATTGAGAAATCGTCAATGAAGGTGATGTAGTAGAGATGATCACCAATATAATTTATAGGGATCGAACCACATATATCTGAATGGATGAGATGGAGGATGTTAATTGTTTTTTTCTTAATGGAAGGGAATAGTGCCCTTGTTTTCTTTCCACTCGCACAACATAGAAAAACTCCATCATGATGAGCTTGAAAATTAGGAATGCCTGAGACCAGTATCTTCAATTTCAGAAGAGAATCATAGAGTAGATGAGTCGGCCTACGATGCCATAATTTTCTTAGATGATTGGTATTATGAACCAATGCTAGAAGTGGCATTCCTTTTTCTTTGTAGAGTCCTTCATATATTAGACCTAATGTGAATGAATCTTTCATATGTGAATCAATAGGCCAAGATAATTTATTTCCATTAACGAAGGCTACCCTCATCCCTTTATCTTCTAATGTGGATATAGAAATCAAATTATTCATTAGACCTTGAACATACATAACATCATGCAACAATACCAATTCCCTAGAGTTCAACTGAAACATAGTAGATCCAAATCCAAGAATAATTCTCATCTTAGTATCCCTCTCTACCAGATTAGAGAGGACTTCTTTGTATCCATAAAAGTGATGAGTGGCCCCAATGTAAACTAAGCAACTATCTCGCGATTCTGGTTGAGAAGAACTAGCAAGTGCAGAAATGATAATATATTCAAATTTATTCATAGCATTACTTTCATAGCTAGGAGCCCTTGACTTCCTTTTTGTAGGATGTTATTCTTCACACTCGGTTGAATAATATATTCTCTTTTCATATCTTCTCTAATGGTTGTTCCTTTGATTGTCTCTTCTTCTCTTAGTATTGTAGTTGCTTCTAGTGTTGTATCGTGGCCTCTTTATATTCTTTGGACAATCACGTGCACAATGACCTTTCTTGTGCCAGTTAAAGCATTCAATTTGGGATAGCGATATTTCATTATTTCCTTTTGATATTTCAGGAGAAGGTCTTCTTGAAGGGCCTCCTTTTGACCTCTTCCTTTTTTTATGGGAAATATATGCAGTAGGCTCTCCCTGTTCATTCTTCTGAATTATTCCTCTTGCTATCATTATTGATTATTCTTGAGTAACATTTCGAACAATTTCATCAAATGGGGGGAGAACGTTGTTGTTGCTGATTGTAGTAAAAAAAATCTCCCAAATAGAAGGGAGGCGTCTAAGAGTCACGACAACCAACTCTCTGTTAGGCACATTCTCTCCAACCCTTTTCATTTGAACTCTAAGAGGAGATTTCCTCACAATGTAAGACTAAACAGTTTCACCCTTTTTCATGTTCACTTCCTTTAGTTGATATTTCAAGGTGATAATCTCATTCAGATTTTTGATTTCATATATGACGGCTATCTTGTCATACATGTCTTTATACTTTCTTAAATTCCCATCATATGCAAGTAAATGATTTTTTAAACCATCAACTATAATTTTATTTTCTTTGGACTCACCTTTCACGTATATGTTCTTGATAGAAGTAGCAGAATTTTTTGGAGGCTCAAGCATCCTTCCTTCAACGTATTCCAGCACATCGTTGTTGTTGTCTATGATCTGCAAACTTAATTTCCATTCAGAAAAATTTGATGCATCACCCAATTTGTCATCCTCCTTGAAGTTAGAGGAAGACATCTTGACTTTGGCTTGTAGGTCTGCTTTATGATGATGAGGGCTTCACTGCTTGTCTTCTCTTGGAATTTTCCTTCACCTTAGTTATGATACCATGTTACTTTTTCATATTAATTTATGTTGTGTCAACTACTTTAAACCAAATTACTTCTTCATAAAAAATGCATCTAATTATAAGAAATATAAATAATCATAAACTATAACTCAAGACAAAAAATTGCATGTAGTGACAAAGAAGACATTAACACAACCATAAGAGATAGAAAATTGGTACACGACTAGGGAAGAACCCCACTATTGGGGAAACCCTTTAGAATATTCTTCTTCAATAGATCGTCATAAAAAAATTTCAATAGATAGTGAAATGATCTTAATACATATATGTGGTAGAAACAAATAGATTAGATCTATGTATATGCAGATTTACAACATCGATTGCATCAATCCCAATGCGAATGTACGTGAATGATCTTGAGGTCTCTTATATTTATAATTTTTGTGAGGGACCACTTGGTCCTTTGACCAAATCGATGTGTTGAGGTTGACCCATTTCATTTAATTAATAAATAAAATAATTCATAATTTAACTTCTTCTTAACCAATTGGGACGATCTATTCATCGATTTTGGTCCTCTCGAAATAAGGAATCTAATGTGACTATAATCTTAACCATCTAAGTCATCCAAAGTGGAATCCAAATCTGGTAGAAAAATTCATATTTCATAGTTATTTCAACATGGTTCTCTCAAGCTCGCTAGAATACTCTACCAAAAAAATAGGATATTGTTTACATCAAATAATTTATAAAAAATTAAGAATTTTTTTCTTCACTGGATATTTTATAAGAAAGTTACAATTGTCATAGAATTTTTTTTGCATCAAATAATTATAAAAATTAAGGACTTTTTCTTCTTATCAAGCTGGTAGGTATTCATGCTGGCATTTTTTTTTCTGCTTTTTCAAACTGGCAGGTAGTCATGTTGTCGAGAATGAACTTGAAACAAGTTGTCAACTTGAAAAATAACATTAATTCCTCAGGAAAAAAGAATTATCAAGTGCAAAAAAGAAGTCTAGATGAATTAGAGTTGAAAGAAAAATAGGCTCCTATATCCATGATAGTCTTATTAGTGTACTAATTGAAGTAAATTGTGAAACATATTTTGTTTCTAGAGGTGATATTTTCAAGCAACTAGTTCAAGACCTAGTGACAGACATTGTTGCGAGTTCACGAGTTCAATATCTATCTCTGGAGGACGTTCCAAAATATTTTGTGAGCAAGGAAATGGATATTGAACTGTAGAACGAGGATATGTTCAATAAGTGATAATTGATCAGGGTGAATATTATAGATGGTCACATTGGAAATATACTTGGGGAGTTTTCGCTTATAGAAAAACTTGATATTCAAAAGGAAAAGATCATTGTGGAAGATTGGGTTAATTAGTGCATAAATTTGGGGGAGAACATTTATGTAATAATATTTTTTCGGTATAATCTTGGGGAAGGTTTGGAAAATAAAATCCAAGACTTTCTAGTAGAGGTTGTTTCCAAAACTGCAGGAAAGTCCTCATCCTTAGTGCCAATAGAAAATTTTGTTGTTGGAACTGAATAGCCTAGGAATATAGGAGAGATTAAATATGTTCGATAAAAGAAATCATTGGTTATTTATGATGCATTAGGAAATCAACTTGGGAAGGAGACGTAGGTGGGAATGATGGATTGTAAAAAGGCTCTTACAGAAACTAGTGGGGACCTTGTAAAAGCTCAAGATTTTTTGAGTAAAAAAGGTTTAGCAAGTGCTAACAAGAATTCAAGCATAATAGTATCTAAACATAGAGTAGGTTAATATATTGATGTTTCAAATGCTACCCAGAGGCCCTTGTTTTAGTGGCTAGGTCAAACTTGCAGGTCTTTCCTTAATTTTACTGTGAGGTCGAATTTGGAAGTTGTTGCCCTCTTTTCCCATAGTAACATAAATCATGGCATACATTAAGTACATTTAAGCTCCATTTGGAGTAAATGTACCATTTCGTATATCCATTTTCCATTCCAACAATTTTTTCAGGCCTTTCTTTTCCATCCCGCCACTATTTTATTCTTGGCCAACTATAAATATTAATTTCACCTCCATTAATTTCAAACGTGGCCTCCAAAATAAGCACACGAAGAGAATATTGTATGACCAAATAAAAAAGGAGGAAGAATAATTTTTAAAAAAATGAGGAAAAATAATTTTAAAGAAAGGAGCTTCTCTAACACACCTCCTCGAACTAGGAAACTATCTCATAGAAAAACCCAACTCTCTAGGTGAGAATGGGTTCTATGACTCATGTTATTTAAGTTTGGTTTTTGGTTGGATTGTTTACAATGCATAGAGTACTATTGACTATTTGAATAGGTCTAGTAATTTCCATGGTAGCCCCAATTTATACATAAGTACGATTATTTTATAATATATTGATTCCATGAATTCCTTCAAGTGCTAGATAATAATATGACAAAAAATCTATACCTTTTCATGTTTCAAGGTCATATAAAAATATTGGGCCAATAATGGCATTGGTTTTCTTCAGTAAGCTCAAGACCTAGAAATTTTAGTAATAGGTCTTAAGGCTTGACATAAGGTCAATACGAAAATTTCAAGTTCAGTTAAGGTTGGGATCATTGCTTGGCTTCTTGCAAAAACAAAATTTGGTCACATATGGCAGAAATCCATAATTATTTAGGAAGAGGTATACCCTTGAATGTAAACACATTCTATTATCACCAAAATTCACTTAGTAAACCTTTGTGTGAACATGCATTAAGGACTCTAAGATACATGATGCCAATCCTTTCCACTACAATATTAGTGACAAAATAATTATAATTATTTTCAACATTGTATGCCTACTTATTGGAGTATGTCTAGTACTATAATAGAGTTTTGAAGTATGATTCCAAATTTATGCATAATATCTGTATAATTTCTCTAAATGACTTAATGGTCTGACAAGAGCATATGACCAACTTCTTCTAGTGTTAACAATTGTCTTATACATCTTCCAATATGTCTATTATCATAGTGAAATAATTTTTACTAATCACAAAATCACAACTTTCATCCCTTGCATAATATTGGATGAGACATATGCAGTACAATTATGAAGTTTCAACTCAATATATTCTTCCATATATTTACTAAGTCTATGGAGTTGAACTCTGTTACAACCAAAAATTTATCATAGCATAACTCAAGGCAATTTTTCTTTCTAATTAGGGTGACCAGAGTAATCTTGTGGTCCACCCAGGTAAATGTAATTATAATTTTGGTGATAAGAATGATCTCATGGATTGAATCCACGGCTAGGGGAAACTTCACAGTATAAGTACTAGCACCACACAAGAAACCACTTTGAACTTGGTAGGGTGGCCCACTTTGGAGTCCTTGCAATCTAAAATTTGTTAATTGGGAGGAATTCTATACTAAAAGGTCTATTGGTTATTAGTCATTTAATATAGATGACTAATCATCCATTATCCAGAGTGACAACCACTAGTTACCCCAATGCCAAATAGGTGTTCATCTTACCTGGTAGGAGAAATTAATTAGAAATTCCTTGTAGGTTCACATTGCTAATTGTAGTTTAATAAAACAATAAAATTGCATATACTATCCTAAGTACAGAAAAAATTAAGTGAAATCATGAACCATACAAGAGAACGAATTCAATCACACATTACACATTTATTTTTAGGGGAAATCCATAGCTAAATAATCCTCCCAGCTCTATATTGCATCAGTCAGATCCATATTCCTGTGCCTGAATATGTCCATGAGATTTAGGGATTATGAGTGATAATGCCCAGTATTAGCCCCCTATTTTGAATATGACCTCAATCATTTGAACATGTCTTGAGATTGGGTCGTTAGCGGCCCTTGGTCTCTCACATGATGACATCAGCATGAAACTATCATTCCATGTTGAAACCTGAGAGGCGTTTCATGTGTCATCTATTTTTGGTCATTTCACCCATTAAAAGCTACCAATTTTCCTTTCCATTTGAAGTTAATTCCAAGTGTTGATCTGAAAATACCCATAATTTCTCACTACGAGAAGTGTTTTATAGCATGATATATTGTTCGAAAGGTATCAATGATACCTGTGTATCCATGTATTTTTTAAGAAGATTTGGACATCATAAATACATCAAAAACTCAAATAACTTCAAGGATATCTATCTTCATGTGATAAAATATTGTTAGAGAGCCAACTATCATACTCCTTCATGGAGAGTCCTTAGGCATCATGAATTATGTTGTTGTTGTAGAGCATTCCCTTTGACAACAATGAAAACATTATGTGCAACATATGCAGAAAAAAAATTGGCAAAATATCTCTAGGAGGTATTGCACATAATGTATATAAATAAATATCCGAGTTCAATTTCCAGATTCTCACTTGACTCAACTAGTTACAATTAGTTCAATTCTTATGTACAAATTTGAATTTAATTGTTGGGGGTAAGAATTTATATTGATGGTGTGGGGGGATACCCTCATATTAAAACCTATTTTTTCATGTATATTAATCGCTTATGAATATTATTTTAAAATCTTATAAAAGAAGCAATCACATAGTCTCTTTATTATTCTAGTATTTCTATTATTCTTGAGAAGGAGGCTATTCATGATCGATTGATTCATTTTTGGGTTGAATAGAACCTTTAATTCACAACTCTAATAAATTAATATGAAAAATAATTCACTACAAATAGCAATAAATTGCGACACTTATTTATCTTTCTTGTGACAAGAATTCGTAGCTATAACGATAAAAAAGAGTTTTTGCTAAATGTTCGACATTTTACGGTCGTATTTTAGACATCTCGTTGATCATAACAAGTTAAATGGTTGTTATCATCACAATTAAAGGTGTTTTTATTTCAAAGAACTTTTTTGTTTCATTAGGTCATCAAAATTGTCACATTTAGAGGTTAGAAAATGCAATGTTACGGCATCAAAATTGCCACGTTTGGATGTCAAAATTGAAATGGAGTTTGTTGAACCCTTAGTTAAACTTAGAGGCAGTGTGAATTAGTTTAACATATTCATGGACTTTTACAACTTTCCTTTAAACTTATTTACACCTTCATTTCATGATCAACTTATTACATAATGTAACAACAATCTTAATATGTGAGCAGCAAGTATTAAGCAGATTAGATACACCATATCAACACATAAACATCATGAACATAGACAACAGATATAATTGGAAACCCATAAGTGATAAAACCACATGTTATTATTGTTGTGATGCAAAGGCAAGCTCCAACTCCCTCTCACCACTGATCTTTTGTAGGCTCCAACCTACATGAGGCTACTACCTCAATTCTGTAAGTTACAACTTGCAAGGAAGCTCCAACTCCAATCTATTTTCTGCAAGCTACAACCTACAGGAGGCTCCTACCTCAGCCGGCTACAACTGGACATCTATCAAGCTACAATTTTATATGGAAGCACCAACTTCCTCACACTACTATGAAAACACATGCTGATTTACCTGGATATCAGCTATGTTATATTCCTTCTTAATTGTTGTCCTTCCAGCCTTCAAATTTTCTTTATATCATCTTTGGATCATCACAACTCCTCTCTCTGCTCCATCTCCTTCTTACCTTGTCTCTTTGTCTGCAGCTTTCTAATGATCTTCAACTCTCTTCAATTCTGCTGCACTCTCTCTCTTTCTATCTCTCTGTCTTCGTAATCTTCTGCACATGGATAATATTTGTTTTATACAAATAACTTCATGGTTGTTTTCATTCTACAGGGAATTCGAAATGAACAAGTATGACTCTTTGCCTTCCCCCTTCTCATTTTCTTGTCTAGCACATTCAGAATAATATAGCAAAATTATTACAGTGGAGTTTTTCTTTGCCTACGGATACTTGCCTTTGCATCACATACAATAAAAATAACTAAATAATTTACATTTACAGATACAATAATACATTTCAATCAGCCCTTTCAACTCTTGGTTTGCCATACATTTGTCTTTTCTGGTGCTGTCACTGTCTTTTCAGTTTCTTCTGTTATAGTCTAGCTCTGCTGCATAACTGCTCATTTTGTCTGATTTGACCCATTCTATTGTGTTTCTAATGGTGTCATCATATCTCCTTTTGCCCGACCATGCTTCTTTTTGTCGTTCCCACAGCATTCAACCTTCACCACTCTTCTAAACATCTGGTTCTGCCTTTTTCTCTGTGTCGGGTCCTTACTGGAGCCTTTCTACCTGCGTTCATACTTTCATTTTTGTTTTACATTATAATCCTCCTTTTTCTCTCCGAAACGATTTACAAAGTAAAATCCACATACTCTCGGACTTGAAATGCATTAGGTTTTAGCTTTGGTCTTCACTGCTTCCACTCTCTTTACCACACTTCGGCGATTCTAGTTATCCATGTGCCTTCGTCCATCTGATCTTTCGATATGCGATATGCGATTGGTCCCACTTGAATTTATTGCTACTTTGCATCGCAACTTTTATATCTTGAAAATCCTTATCACATAAGAATTACCGATTGCGATATGTGATATGCGACGGGTCCCACTTGACTTTATCGCTACTTCGCATCTCAACTAACATGACTTCTAGGTTGTGTGATATATCTCCTGCTCCGATTGTGATATGCGATCGCATCACATCACATTATTCGCATCGCATCACCTTGCCACTTCACGGTATACGATGGAATTTGCAACGCTGATGTGTGTTATAGCGCTATGAAACCACGTGTCCCTTCACATCACCACATCGCATCGCAACTTTACATTCATCCAGCACCTATTGCATTCGCTTGCGATGTCCGATATAATCTCTGTCGTCTATCTCCTTTAATCTTATTCGTTCATCATGTCGGTCGACCACTGTTCTTTTGGACTTTAAGAAAGCGGGTCCCAGTTCACGGTATTGCAGAGGCACTCCTCGGTATGGAAATATCATCAGGCTTGTGCTACCGCAGTGAATGACAATCGTCGATCTTCGTTCAATGCCGGATGGGTGGGTCAACTGCAGAGGCACCCCCTTGGGTTAATCATCAAACTGTTTGTGTCCCTGTAGTACCGTTGAACCGAGATCAACGTTAACCTCACTCATACAGTGTGCACGAGGTTTAGCCTTTGATGTTGCCTTCGCTGGTCCCACACCTTTTATCACTCCTCTATATAATCATATAACTTTTAATATATAAAACATTTGGAAAGGTTTATCTTTTAGCTGGTCTTGCACGTATACCGATGTTGCAGCTCCGATTAAACGATTGTCGTTGATCCTGCTCACAAGCTGACGATCTTCATCATATTGAAGATATCAAAATTTATTACCCGACTTAACATAAGTCATAAATACAATATAACTTTCCCTTCCATGCTTTGGTTTAAACGAATTTATGAGTTTACTTTGTTTAAAACCCAAAGCACCAAAATAATATTATATTCGGGTACCATAGCATATCCATCTTACCCTTCTTCTTTTCATTAGATCCAATGGTTGATAATTCATTGCACTCCACAACAGATTTATGTGTATATCCAACGGATATCACATTCCAAGATGCATAACATTTAACGTGCCTTTTTAACACCATTGGGTCCACACCTTTGTTAACCCCTACGCAACATCAAGTGTGAACATCGTCATATCTCAGTTCTTTATGATCGAATAGCTATTGCGTTCAATTAACCCCAGCGACTTATCGCTCAAAAGTTGTGATGTGTCACAGTCTTATTTAATCATGTTCAATTTCAATAAAACCACTTACCACTTGAAGGCTACGTAAAAACTATTTGTTGTTTTCCAAAACTGCCTTCACTATTCATTGTGATGCTACTCACAGTTGTGCTACACCGTTGACTCCTAATTCCACATCTAATTTCTTTCGTTACACCTCCTTCGTATACTTGTTCACACAAACCATCGATTCATTTCACTGCACAATGAATTCTCCTTTACTCCATTGTTCTTCTTGCACCATATCAACCAGTCTTCAAGCCCTCTCTGGCATTCATTCCACGCATATTTTAACCTCTATATTCAATTTATATGGTTCTTATCCATCATTTTACATTACAGTAAAACCCCTAAATGGGCAGCCGCAACCCACTGATACATTAAACCATGTGTGACATCTCTACAATAATTCCATCTTTGTTATTGATTCATGGTTCCATACCCCATTTGTTAACGTTGTCCCGCTCTGTGACACCGGTCCTTCCATGCTACTCCTCCTTAGCATGTTCTTTATTCTAAGTGTGGTGATCTCTCCTAAGCTTGTTTTGCTGCCTTTGCTGCTTTTCTTCCTTAGTTCATTTTCTGCTGCCTTTGCTTATTTCTACTACCTTTGTTGCCTTTGGTTCTTTCTTAGCTACATTTGCTTCCTCTTTTGTATTTGTTGCTTCGTTGTTACCTTTGCTGCCTTAGCGGATAGTCTAATGCTGCTCCTTGCCTTTCTGCTGCTCCTATGCCTCTCTTTTATGCTTTCTTACTGCATTATTGCCTGATCTGCTCCTTTGCATTATTGTTGGTTCTTCTCTGCTCTTTTTCCTTAGTGATAGTTCAGGTGCTGCTCCTTTGAGCTCCTTTGCCATCAATGACAATATTTCCAATAATCTCCCCCTTTGGGATTAATGGCAACACATCCACCAATACTCCAATGCTTCCTCCAAGTCTTCTTCCCCCTTTGACATCAATGGAAAAGGGTTGAACATATCTCAGTATAGATTCTATCTTTCGATTTCCTCTCTCTGAGTTGTGTTTAGGCCCTTCTTCTTTTGACTTTATATCTTGCTGCTCCAAACTGGTGTACATGAGTTGTTGGGAGAACACTTTTGAGAATTATTGAACTTGTATATACACAGTAAGTTGATACCATCCCAAAGCTCAGAACTCTTGCACTTGTATAGAGTGTTGGTGATGATAGAACAACCATATATAATCAGAATTATATAATCAGAGATGCATCATTGGACTAAAATACTGAGAATACTTCAAATATACTTTAGTCTCTGGAATGATCTTCATCAGAAATACATATCTGTTAATGAAAATTGTATATGGAATATGTCTTCTTCTGCAATACACATCTGTAGTACAACATTTTCTCAATTATGATGATGCCAATATATCTTTTATAGCTGTGGTTCACCTTTCTTGCCTGTTGGTGGTGATATGAGTTAGGAAGTTGACAAGGATATTACACTTAATAGCTGAAAGGTCCTTGTTACTGATGTGAACAATGAATCAACCCAGAGCTTACAAATTATTGTGATATTAGGCAATATCTTTCAATCTAAGTGACAAAATGACTTTACTGTTTGTACAATGTACTTTTAAAACAAACCCTTGAGGCTAGATACATCCAATGTATTGGTCAGTCTCACTTATCAACCATGCAATTTTATTTATGACATAAGTGGGTATGTATTTCAACGATCAACCTCTCTTTAATGGTGAAATACCAGTAACTCCTTTCTGCTGAAGTATGCTTTTTATGAATCAATAACAGACTTTTGAGCTTCAACTGTAAGATTAACACAACTAGTCCTTCATACTTCAGATACTTTGACTGTTCTATCATGATTATCTTGAGAAAACCATGTTCAAGTTGTTTAATTGAAATATCAGCCAACAGACTTTACACAGTTTTATGAATGACCTTAAGAACGAGGCCTTGAAGATATATCTGTGTTGACATGAGGAAGACATGCAGTTATATCTAGAAATAGATACTGCGTCAATGCTCAATATACTACTTCAAGTGTAAACAAGATAATGATCCTTTTATGCTTTAATAATGTGGATAATGATGGGTATACTACCTTGATGTACTTTTTCCATGATCCTTTGATCCTGAGAACCCGTACCATACCACTGCTCCACTGATAATAGTTGACATTTTGTTGATAGGCATGCTGCTTGTACCAAATACCAATTCATACTACTTTGATGAACCATGCAGAGATTTCACTTCAGCTCGCACATGAACCCATAGTTAAGACAACCTTCATAGTTTCTTCTATTAATATTTCCACTGTTCACACCAAAAATCATCAATATACTGAATTTGATCTTGGCATCATTAACCATTTTTCTTATTCTATCATTATGTTCAAAGGAATGCCATTGCATGTTCCCTTCTAGGACTGCTCCAAAATAATTGTTGCTTTATATTCAATTCAATTGTTATAACATAATGATCTTACTCATCCTTCTTAATGTGATTCATTATTAATTCTAGCAGTATGATGCACAATTTGATCATCCTTTATGGACATTTCTAGTTCTATAGCTCGAAAGATTATTTTTGTTATTTTAACCATTCATTACTTAATGTGCTAACGTCTTCTTAGCTTACATTTTCATGGCTGATGTTCCATCTACCATCACGGTTTCTTGCTACCTTCTCTCCTTCCATCAACCTATTGGTTATTGAGTGCTTCAGGTATTCTTCTTCTGCTAGAGTTCTCTGTTAGAGAAATTTTCCTTTCCCTTCCTAATCTTATAGCTATTCTCATTCCAAGGAGCTCTTCTTAGACTACTTTCATGGGGAATATTTATGGACTGCTCTCTCCCTGGGATGTTTCTTCTTAGAGAAGCTCCCCCTGAGACTGTGAAGGATTCATTATGTTATTCAGTTAACAGGTTCCCCCTTTCTCTTTTCCTTCCAAAATTTATTAGGGTTCTTCATAATGTCTGCACTTCTTTTTGATTCACAGTTTTGTTAGATTGGATTGGATTCCATCATCTGTCTAGAGTTCTTTAATGTATATGGTAGTTTATAGTATTTTTCTTTATGACCAAGCTTGAGGCATACATATCATCTTATTTTACCAAGGTATGTTTGAGCTGATGTATAATATTTTGTTCCCCTTTTCTAACACAATTTACATTCAACAGATTTATGTCCAAATTCATTGCATGAAAAACAGTAGCCATGGAATCGGGTAGTGTACCTGGTGAAAGGTTGTCCTCTCCATTTGTTTGCTTGAGGTAGTCTTTTCATTTTCTGCATCCTTTGCTGGTTGGAATGGATTTGATTTGCCTTACAATATGCTGCAATATGTCCAGGTTTGTGGTAGGAAAAACAAGTGATACTTCTCATAGGAGGAAAGAACCTCCTTTGAGAGCTTCCAAATTTATTCAATTCATATTGAAGAGTGTATGAGCATTTTTCAGCAGACTGTTTCTTCATTTCGTTCTTTGTCATTTGAGGTTGCTGCTTGTTTCTATTTACTTCATTGAAAATCATGTTCTTGATGTCTTCTACTTCTGTTGGGATATTTTGAGTTTCTTCATTATCCTTTACAGCATTTACGAAAATGATATTCTTGTTATCTTCTACCTTGGAATTACTGGTTTCTCCTTCATATCCTACCCCAGCCTTTATGAGAGGAGACCTTTGAGCATTTAGAATCTTGTCTAACTTTTCAGAGCTTGTCATTTGAGGAGTATTCATTAATAATTTTCTTTGGGCTTTTTCTAATTTCTTTCTCAGGCACACTACTTCCTTCCAATTTCTCTTGCTTCTGAATTTTATCCTTTATTTGATTTAGTAGAGTGTCTTCTACTTTCCTTGCTTCTTCAAGTTGTGTCTTTAGGCCAACAATTTCTTTATTATCTTCGTATTCTTTCTCATCACATATTTTCACCAATTTCTTCAGGTCTTTGTTTTCATTCATCAATATTCCTATTTCAGTCAAGAAAATGTCAAGTTTGGTTTGTTCTTTCACTATAATTTCTTCATGGAACTTTCTTCCATTCACACTAGCAAGTACCTCATTTGATTTAACATTTTCCTTTTGACATGAATTTTTCTTCTTCTTGATTCTCTTCTACTTCTTGACAATGCAACCCCTACTGTTTACTTCAGGCATGAAATGCAATCTATCCTAGATTTCTTTTGTAGAGGTCAGATCCATAATTAAATAAAGATCCTTGTTATGAAGACTGTTATATATCACACATTTTGCCTTCGCATTCCACTGTTGTTCTTGCAAAGAGGTAGAGTCTATGAAATAACCATCACATACAAGCTTCCATACCTCAGGTTCATAAGCCATTAAATCTGTTTTAACCTTATCTCTCTATTCAAGAAAGTTTTTTGTATTTAGAACGGGTACATTTTGATAGTCCATGACTCAATCAGATCTCCTTCAAGCTATAAGGCTTACACCAAAGGAACTTAGCTTCGATACCAATTGTTGAACCCTTAGTTAAACTAAGAGGGGGGTTGAATCAGTTTACCACATTCATGGAATTTTACAACTTTCCTTTAAACTTATTTACACCTTCATTTCATGATCAACTTATTACATAATATAACAAAAATATTAATATGTGAGAAACAAGTATTAAGTATATTAGATACACCATATCAAAACATAAACATCATGCACATAGACAACAGATATAAATGGAAACCCATAAGGGAGAAAACCACATCTTATTATTGTTGTGATGCAAAGGCAAGCTCCAATTCCCTCTCGCCACTGATTTTATGTAGGCTCCAACCTACAGGAGGCTACTACCTCAATTCTGAAATCTACAACTTGCAAGGAAGCTCCAAATCCCATCTATTTTCTATAGGCTACAACCTACAGGAGGCTCCTACCTCAGCTGGCTACAACTGGACATCTATCAAGCTACAACTTGATATGGAAGCACCAACTTCCTCACACTACTATGAAAACACATCTTGATTTACTTGGATATCAGCTCTATTATATTCCTTCTTCACTATTGTCCTTCCAGCATTAAAATTTTCTTTATATCATCTCTGGATCATCACAACTCCTCTCTTTGCTCCATCTTCTTCTTACCTTGTCTCTCTATCTACAAAATTTTTATAGTCTTCTGCTCTCCTCCATTCTACATCTTTCTAACGATCTTCGTCTCTCTTCAATTCTTCTACACTCTCTCTCTTTCTCTCTCTTTTTCTTCGTAATATTCTGCGCATGGATATTATTTGTTTTATACAAGTAACTTCATGGATGTTTTCATTCCACAGGGAATTCGAAATGAACAGGAATGACTCTTTTCCTTCCCCCTTCTCATTTTCTTGTCTACCACATTTAGAATATATAACAGAATGTATTATAGTGGAGTTTTTCTTTGCCTACGGAGACTTGCCTTTGCATCACATACAATAAAAATAATTAAATCATTTACATTTATAGATACAATAATATATTTCACTCAGCCCTTTCAGCTCTTGGTTCGCCATACATTTGTTTTTTCTGCTGCTATCACTATCTTTTCAGTTTTTGGTGTTATAGTCTAGCTCTGCTGCATAACTACTCATTTTTTCTAACTTGACCCATTCTATTTCATTTCTAACAGTGTCACCATATCTTGTTTTGCCCGACCATGCTTCTTTTTCTCGTGCACACAACATTCAACCTTCATCTCTCTTCTATACATTCGGTTTTACCTTTTTCTCTGTGTCGAGTCCTTACCCGAGCCTTTCTACCCACGTCCATACTTTCCTTTTTGTTTTACATTACAATCCTCCTTTTTCTCTCTGAAATAATTTACAAAGGAAAATCCACATACTCCTCGACTTGAAATGCATTATGTTTCAACTTTGGTCTTCAATGCGTCAGCTCTCTTTATCCCACTTCGGCGATTCTAGTTATCCATGTGACTTTTTCCATCTGATCTCTGGATATGCGATATGCGATGGGTCCCACTTGACTTTATCACTACTTCGCATCAAAAATTTTATATCTTGAAAATTCCTATCACATAAGCATCGCTGATTACGATATGCGATATGCGACAGGTCCCACTTGAATTTATCGCTACTTCGCATCACAACTAACATGACTTCTAGGCTGTGCAATACCTCTCCTTCTCTGATTGCAATATGTAATTGCATCACATCACATCTATCGATCGCATTGCATTATTTGCATCGCATTGCCTCACCACTTCATGGTATACAATGGAATTTGCATCGCTGATGTGCGATATAGGATTGTGTCGCCACGTGTCCCTTCGCATCGCCACATCGCATCGCAACTTTGCATTCATCCAACGGCTATCGCATTCACTTGTGATGTCCGATATAATCTCTGTCGTCTATCTCCTTTAATATTATCTTTTCATCGCACTGGTCCACCACTCTTCTTTTGGACTTTAGGAAAGTGGGTCCCAGTTCACGGTACTGCGGAGGCACTCCTCAGTACAAAAAGATCATCGAGCTTGTGCTACCGCAGTGAATGACTACCATCGATCTTCGGTCAATGCCTAATGGGTGGGTCAACTGCAGAGGTACCCCCTTGGGTTAATCATCGGACTGTTTCTGCCCCCATGGTACCGTTGATTCCATATCAACGTTAACCACGCTCATACGGTGTGCACGAGGTTTAGCCTTTGTTGTTGCCTTCACTAGTCCCACACCTTTTATCAGTCTGCTCTATAATCATACAAAATTTAATATATAAAAAAATTGTAAAGGCTTATCTTTCCACTGGTCTTGCACATATATCGATGCCACATCTCCAATTAAACGAATGTCATCGATCCTGCTCGCAATCTGACGGTCTTCATTATATTGCAGATGTCAAAGTTTATTACCCGACTTAACATAAGTCATAAATAAAATATAAATTTCCCTTCCATACTTTGGTTTAAACTAATTTATCAATTTACTTTGGTTAAAACCCAAAGCACCAAAATAATATCATATTCAAGTCCCACAGCATATCCAACTTACCCTTCCTCTTTTCATCAAATCCAACAGTTGATATTTCATCGCACTCGACAACCGATTTATGTGTATGTCAAAAAATATCGCATTCCAAGATGCATGACATTTAACATGCCTTTTTAACACGATCGGGTGTACACCTTTCTTAACCCTAGCACAATTCAGGTGGGAACACCGTCGAATCTCAATTGTTGATGATCGAATGGCTATCGTGTTAAATTAACCCCAGCGACTTATTACTCAAAATTCACGTGAAACTAGTGGTTTCACACCCGTGACATGTCACAGTCTTATTTGATCGCATTCAATTTCAATAAAACCACTTACCACTCGAAGGTTGTGTTAGGTCCCTATATTACTAGTATAGTCCCTTATTGTTATTAGTGTAACCCCCTTATTGTTATTATTGTACCCTTGTAACCCCCATTTTGTTATTATTGTGCCCCTAAATTATTATTGTTAGGTCGGCTAGGATTACATTGTAGCCCACTAGGATTACATTATCGCCACATGGACTCCTATATATAGAAAGGAGGTTTTGTAAATTGTATCATCCAAGAATTGTTCATTTATGTATTGTGTTGGAGTTTTCCCCCTCGAAGTGGCTTATTTATAAGGCATTGATATCTCTTTTCTTCTATTTTTGGAGATGGTTATTCAACATTTGGTATCAGAGCTTTGAATTCTAGGGTTTCACTACTCCAAACAGGTCATCGTGGAATTTGCGCTATAAATTTTTTTCTACGAAGTTTCAGAAGCTGAAATTTTTAAGGTGCGAAGCCGAAATCCTCAGGACGATTACCTAAAAATTTCAGAGCTTGATTCACAAAATTTTTGGAGATATCATCTGTAGAAGTTAGGTATTTTTTCTGGCTCATAAACAGGTCATCGTGGAATTTGCATTATAAATTTTTTTCTACGAAGGTTCAAAATAAGAAATTCGTATGGTGCGAAGCTAAAATCCCGAGGAAATGTTTCAAAAAATTTCAAAGTTTGGTTCGCAACATTTTCGGAGATATGATCTATGGAAGGTAGTGATTTTTCAGGCTCCTGAATTTCATCTCAAAGAGGTGATCGTGGGAAAAGTTCAATAACTCTCTCTCTCTGGGCATCGGATTGGAGTGCCATAAAAATTGGTCGCAATTACACAGACTATAGTTTCTTGGCTATAAATTTCAGAGACAAAGGATGAAAAAATGACACGTGGCAAGTCGTACAAATTCGCTCTACCGAACTAGTCCAGAATTAGGTCATTGTGGGAGATTGGACAAAACTTTGTCTTGGAGAATCCAAATCAGGTCAGACCTGTGGCATTCGAAAGATAATTTACAGGGCTATGTTGATACTGAAATTAAAATATGAAAGTGCTGCAATCATAGAGATTATCTAATTTCAATATCGAGCTCCTCAAAAGCAAGAAAAAGGTGTGTATTTTCTTTTTCTTTTAAAATTGCATAAGTCTTCTTTGAAGAATCAATTTGAATTGATTCCAAGGGAATATTGTAGAATATATAGCAGTATTGGGTTATAAAATATGCCCCGTAGAAATAATTCAACACCCATTAAGCCTTCAGAAGGCTCTATAAAAATTACAAGAGCAAGTGCAACAAATTTCACTCTTGCAAAGAGCAACTAAAAATGAAATGGAAGTTTTGAAGAAAGACTTGGAAGTGAAGATGGACGGTTTGAAGAAAGGCATGGAAGCTGAGATGGATGGTGTGGAAGCTAAGATGGATGGCATGGAAGCGGGCATGGAAGCTAAGATGGATGACATGAAAGACAAGATGGAAAACATGAAGAATGATCTCAAAGTAGACATCTAAGGTTTGAAAAAGTTGATACAAGAAATGTGTCCTAATGGTGAAAAGATAGTAGAAGAACCTCATGATGAGAAAAAAATGAATGTTAATCATGATTTCATAAACTCTAATGTTGGTGGGAAGAACCACCATATTCCAAAAATGGATATGAGAAAGTTTGATGGAAAGGATCTTGTAACATGGATACTATAGATGGAGCAATATTTTGATCTCCATAACGTGCAAAATACACAAAAGGTACGCATTACAACTTTACATTTAGAACAAAATACATTTGTATGGTATCGATGGCTTTGCTCCGATAAAAAAAATGTCACTTGGTCAATTTTTATGGAAGAAATGATAGCAAATTATGAGGATACAAAGAGCAACACCTTCTTTAGCCAATTGATAAATCTCAAACAAAAGGGTTTAGCGCGGTAGCACATTGAGGACTTCCAAAAATTGAATATAAGGGTAACTGATATTCCAGAGGAACACAAGATCGATCTCTTCATAGGAACTTTAAAGGATAAAATCCAACATGAAGTTTGTGTTTTGGAACCGGATTCATTGGAGAAGGAATTCAGGTTGGCAAGAAATTTGAATGTAAAATTATGGCGACAAGGAAGCCTACCACTCAATTCTATAAAGAAGGAAGTGTTGCTACGCCTAGATTTCCACAACCTACAAGGTTGACACCATAAAAATTGGAAGAAAAAAGAGCAAAAGGGATTTGCTACAGTTGTGATAGAAAATACACTAAAGGTCATAAGTGTGCTGAGAAGAAATTATTTTACATAGATTGTGAAGAGGAAGAAGAAAATGAACAAGAAGAGGATATACACCGGGAACCAACCCTAGAAGAGGAAGAAATGAATCCGACCATATCGTGTAATGCACTGGCGGGAATTACCACTCCTCAAACTCTCAAGATACAAGGACAAATCAAGAAGAAAAAGGTAATAGTGTTGATTGATTCAGGTAGCACCCATAATTTTATTCATTGTAAGGTAGCCAAGGAATTAAATTGTTTCCTATACCCAGCACGAGAATGTCAAGTGATGGTTGCAAATGGAGGAACTATAAATTGCTCTGGAAAATGCCATAATATTAAGCTAACCATGGGGGAATATGTATTGACTAGTCCAATGCTTTCCATTCCTATGGGAGGTGTCGATGTTGTACTAGGAGTACAATGGTTACAATCTTTGGGGACGGTAGCTTTTAATTTTCAAGAACTTTTCTTGAAATTTTTTTCAGAAGGAAAGGAAATTGAATTACGGGGTATTGTGGGGAAGCCAGGAAGGATAATAAGCTCTAATGTCATGACAAAGCTTCTAAAGAAAGAACAGCGAGGCGTAATTGCACAATTATGCTCACTAGAAGTTCCAACATCAAAATCATCTATTTCTGCAGATCTCAAACAAGTCTTGGACAATCATTCCAAGGTGTTTGAAACTCCCAAAGGACTCCCACCTATTCGTGATCATGATCATGCTATTCATTTGATTCCCGGAAGTGTTCCTCCAAACATCAGGCCTTATAGATATCCTTATGTCCAAAAGAGCGAAATTGAACGTATGATTGCAGAAATGTTAGAGGCGGGTATAATTCAACCTAGTCAAAGTTCTTTCTCCACTCCTGTAGTATTGGTACATAAGAAGGATGGATCATGGCGAATGTGTATAGATTATAGGGAGCTTAATAAGCTCACCATTAAAGATAAATTTCCCATTCCTGTGATTGATGAATTATCGGATGAATTACATGGAGCAATTTATTTTACCAAGTTGGATCTTCGTTCAAGATATCATCAAATTAGAATAAAGACTAAAGATATTCCAAAAACAACATTTCGAATTCATGAGGGTCATTATGAATTTTTGGTCATGCCTTTTGGCCTTACCAATGCACCTACTACATTTCAAGGGTTGACGAATTCCATTTTCAAACCCTTCCTTAGAAAATTTGTGCTCATATTTTTTTATGATATACTAATCTCTAGCAGGTCTTGGAAGGATCATGTTGAACATGTTGACAGGGTGCTCAAACTATTGCAGGAGAAACAATTATATGCAAAAACATCCAAATGCTTCTTTGGAGTTCAAGAGGTGGAATATCTGGGTCATATTGTATCTCACGAGGGTGTTAAAATAGACCCTAACAAAATTAAATCCATTAAGGAATGGAAAGTCCCGACAGCCATAAAGAAGTTGCGAGGATTTCTCAGGTTAACAAGGTATTATCGCAAGTTTTTTAAGAATTATGGGAGAATAGCAGCACCTTTAGCAACATTATTGAAGAAAGATGCATTTTCATGGACTCCTGAAGCAACTAAGGCTT
This sequence comes from Pinus albicaulis, assembly GCA_034641835.2. Lineage (NCBI taxonomy): Eukaryota > Viridiplantae > Streptophyta > Pinopsida > Pinales > Pinaceae > Pinus > Pinus albicaulis. Next base: position 1,324,857,759 of record CM076579.1, read on the forward strand.
TTGAGCATCTTAAAGAGGTAATGTGCCTAGCACCAGTCTTAGCTACGCTAGACTTCACAAAAAACTTTATTGTGGAATGTGATGCCTCAGCAAATGGAATTGGTGTTGTTTTAATGCAGGAAGGAAGACCCATTGCTTTTGAAAGTCGTCCAATCAAAGGAAAGTATTTACAGAAACCTATTTATGAGAAGGAAATGTTAGCAATACTGCATGCACTAAAGAAATGGCGAACTTACCTAATGGGAATACACTTCAAGGTAAAAACTGATCATGATAGTCTTAAACACTTTTTGGAACAAAGACTATCTTCATAAGAGCAGCAAAAATGGGTCACAAAGATGTTGGGTTATGACTTTGAAATAATCTACAAAAAAGGAAAGCTTAATGTTGTTGCGGATGCACTCTCAAGAAATAATGAAGAGGTGGAAGCATTGCTTTGTGCCATTTCTATTATCCAACCAGATTGGATAACTGAAGCAAGAGATGAATGGAAGAAGGACAAAGATGTATGGATACTCATTCAAAATTTGCGGCAAGATCCTAGTACATCTGATACATTTAGTTGGAAAAATGATTCCTTATGGTACAAAGATCGCTTATATCTTTGTAAGAATTCCCAACTAAAACAAAAGATTCTTCTGGAATTGCACATTTCTCCTTTAGGAGGACACTCGGGATTTTTAAAAACTTACCACAGGGTGAAGAAAGAATTTTTTTGGGATGGCCTTAAATCTGATATTCAAAAGTTTGTGGCGGAATGTTTGTTTTGCCAGCAGAATAAAGTGGAAACAATTAAGACCTAGGGACTTCTACAACCTTTATCCATTCCAAGTCAACGTTGGGAGGAGATTTCAATGGATTTTATCACAGGTTTACCTAAGTCCGAAGGAAAGAGTGTCATCATGGTGGTAGTTGATAGACTTACCAAGTATGCACACTTTTGTGCATTACCTCATCCATTTAAAGCAAGTACAGTTGCTACTACATTTGTGGACAGAATTCAAAAGCTACATGGAAGCCCAAGGGTTATTGTGAGCGACAGAGATCCCATTTTTACGGGAAATTTTTGGACGAAGTTATTTTCTTGTTTGGGTACTTAATTAGCTCATAGCTCATCTTATCATCCTCAATCTGATGGTCAAACAGAGATATTAAATAAATGTTTGGAAGGATATCTTCGTTGTTTTGTATCTGATAAACAAACACAATGGGTCAAGTGGTTACCTCTCGCTGAATGGTGGTATAACACTTCCTTCCATACTGCAACAAAAATGACCCCATTTATGGCACTTTATGGATATCATCCACCATCCATCACATCATATTTAAGAGAAAATTTGAAGGTTCAAACAGTGGAAGATCACATCGAGCATCAACAAGAAGTTCTCCAACTCTTAAAGGATAACCTGAATTTGGCACAAAATCGAATGAAACAATAGGCAGATCAACATCGCAGCGAGAGAAGTTTTGTTGTAGGATATTGGGTATTTTTACGGCTACAACCATACAAACAAATGTCCCTCAAGAAAGCTAAGAAGGATAATAAATTATCGCCAAAGTACTATGGTCCTTATAAGGTGTTGCAAAAGATTGGTACTATGGCATACAAATTGGAGCTTCCTGCTTCTTCGCGAGTGCATCCAGTTTTCCATGTTTCATGCTTAAAGAAGGCTATAGGTGAAAATCTTCCAGTTCAAACAATATTTCCATAACTTTATGAGGAAGGAAAAATCATATTGGAACCTGAATTTGTCACGGAAACAAGAACTCGACAACTACGGAATCGATCAATTTCAGAGTATCTCGTCAAGTGGAAGAACTTACCCACTGAAGATTCTACATGGGAGGATGAGAAGTTTATACAGAAGCACCTAGAGCTACTCGAGTGTTGAGGACAACATTTTTTTGAAGGAGAGGGGCATGTTAGGTCCCTATATTACTAGCATAGTCCCTTATTGTTATTAGTGTAACCCCATTATTTTTATTATTGTACCCTTGTAACCCCCATTTTGTTATTATTGTGCCCCTAAATTATTATTGTTAGGTCGGCTAGGATTACATTGTGGCCCACTAGGATTACATTATGGCCACATGGACTCCTATATATAGAAAGGAGGTTTTGTAAATTGTATCATCCAAGAATTTTTCATTTATGTATTGTATTGGAGGTTGCCCCCTCGAAGTGGCTTATTTCTAAGGCATTGATATCTCTTTTCATCTATTTTTGGAGCTGGTTATTCAACAGGCTGCGCGAAAACCATATGTTGTTTTCCAAAACTGCCTTCACTGTTCATTGTGATGCTACTCACGGTTCTGCTTCACTGTTGACTCCTAATTCCACATATAATTTCTTTCGTTACACCTCCTTCATATACTTGTTCACAGAAACCATCGATTCATTTCACTGCAGTATGATTTCTCCTTTACTCCATCATTCTGATTTCATGATATCAACCAGTCTTCAAGCCCTCTCTGGAATTCATTCCATGCATGGTTTAACCTCTATATTCAATTTCTGTGGTTCTCATCCATCGTTTTCCATTACAGTAAAAACCCCAAATGGGCAGCGGCAACCCACTGATACATTAAACCATGTGTGACATCTCTACAACAATTCCATCTCTTCTATTGATTCATGGTTCCATACTTCGTTTATTTACATTGTCCCGATATTTGACACTGGTCCTTCCACGCTACTCCTCCTGAGCTTGTTCTTTATTCTAAGTGCGGTGATCTCTCCTGAGCTTCTTTTGATGCCTTTGATCCTTTTCTTCCTTAGCTACTTCTCTGTTGCCTCTGCTTCTTTTTGCTGCCTTTATTGCCTTTGATGCCTTCTTAGCTACATTCATTGCCTCTGTTGTATTTGTTGCTTCGTTGTTCCCTTTGCTGCTTCAGCTGATAGTCTAATGCTGCTCCTTGCCTTTCTATTGCTCCTCTGCCTCTCTTTTATGCTTTCTTACTGCATTATTTCCTGATCTGCTCCTTTGCCTTATTTCTGGTTCTTCTCTACTCCTTTTCCTTAGTGATAGTTTAGGTTGCTCCTTTGAGCTCCTTTGCCATCAATGACAATATTTCCAACAGAGTTAGCATAGGAATTGCATCATTTTGGTGTCGCAATTGCGACTATTATATGTTCAAATTGAGATAGTAAGGAATTAAAAAAAAAAAATCACTTCAAAAAATTGGGTTTTACCTTCCTGTTAATTTTTCCAAGAACAATGAATTAGAATTCAAGAAAATAATTCAACCCTCTCTCCCTATTTCAAAGGGAAGAAGACTTAACAAATCCCATATAATTGATTTTAAAAAATTAAAAAACATAACAATAAACTCTGATTTGATCTTTTTCGGTGTAATATGTTTGTTAAATAAAATATAACACGTTCTTATTTCAACTCTACTTGGTATTTCTGAAATGTTTACATAATATTTGTGAACCTTTCTGTTACCAATATTTCATTTATATCGGGAGAACAAATTTCAATTAACTGGAATGAACTTTTGGATTTTTTCACATTTTTATATTACAGATTGCTTACATGGCTCAAGTTTCCTGTTGCATCAAACCTTGTGTTATTTTCATTTCAATCTATAAACTTGTGTAACACTTACTCTTTTATTCTATAAACTACCACATCATTTCCGTGATTTATTTTTAGAGTTGGTCTTGAGGTTTTCTTTTCTTCATCAAACCCTATTTCTAGTATTTTAATATGTTAATGTTTTCATAATTGTCTTGTTGTACTGAGAGGCGTAATGGTGTCAAGAGGGGTAATCTAAAGCCCAGTATGACAACCCTAATTTGTGAGTATGTCATGTTCTCAAACAATAATTAATTTTTTTTTGGTTAATGTCCGCTTTCAAAAAAAGGGTAAGTGTCTTAAACAATAAATTTTAATAGTCATATAAATAAACAAAAATAAATAAATTAAAACAACAAAGGAGTTCTACAATTATTTGATGGGATTCACAGAGTGAGGTGGATTCGCATTTGTTCTTATTCAGTTATTACATTCGAAGGGCTCTAATTCTGCGTAAATATCTAGATCAATTATATTTTCCTTCTCCGTATTTTTTCAATGTATATCGACCAGGTTGAATTATATTTTAGCTCTGCTTGTTTTTTAATCTGTATGTGAATGTTGAGATTTTCAATTAGCAACTCTGCCAGATTGATAATGAATTTTATATCTATTACAATTCTGTCAGCCATAAATTTCCCGCATTTACAAACTAACAATTTTTTTCATTGATTCCTCCTTCAAACTAGGAATGGTTGTTTTCTTAACATTACTTTCTACCGGATATGTTAAATTATCCTTGTTAGCACTGTTAAATTGTGAATCAAATTTCTGTCTGTTCCTGCATTTTACAAATTAGCCAATAGTTTCACTGCTTTCTTTAAACCATCAAAGTCAGTAATTTGTCGCAATGGATGCAAAAAATAACATAGATTAATTATTTAACCTTAACACATTCTTGGGATTGGGAAACCTTGACAATTACACTGCCAAGATATAAACACCGAGAAAGGGATTCATTCCAAAGTGTTACCATTAAAATTTTATGGCTGCCCTCCCACAAAAAATATGAGACGTTGCTCATGAAGTGACAATGAAAATATTATAACATTAATATATACTTGGTTAAGCATAAATGTCTAATCATTTCAATAAAGGTAACTATAAAATACCACATGTGAAACATAAAGCATATATGTGCCTCATATCTCATTACTTTATAGAACGCATAACATGGTCTTAAAAGCATATATGTGCCTCATATGACTTTAATTTATTTTGAATACAATATGTAAATAAATCTCTTTTAATGAATCATAACTATATTTTAGGTTACAGATTAAAAATGAAATGTTTTTTTTTTATGAATTTATTTTGAATAAAATATGTAAATAAAGTAAAAGTTGATAAATAATTTTGTAGGGTATATTAAAATTTGGTGTCAAATAAAACTTCATATTTTGTGGGACTAAAAAAGTTCAAAAAATAAAAAATAAGTTAGTATTCAGACATGTTTTTTTCTCCTTTGTGTAACAACAGTTCAAAAAATTAAGATAGTATTTAACATGTTTTTTTTCCCTTTGCGTAACAATAATTCAAAAAAATTATTTGTTAAGAATGAAAAATTCAAATAAAAAAGAAATATAAATTGGATTTAAATTTATTTTGAACATGGTACATAGTATTAAATATTTTGTAGCTATGTATTAAATATATATGTGGTGAATTTATGTGTTTAATTTTTTTTTTATAGGAATATAACATCATGAGTACTAGTAATGGGGAAACTAATAACCAGCCTAGATCCATCTAACTCTGGATCTATCATGCCCCGAGAGGGATAAAATCTCTTGAGGGGCAAACCTATGTTTTGATTGCAAGACTTGAGGAAAGGTTTGCACCTGGAGAAATTTGATCCCTCTCAGTGCATGATAGATCCAGAGTTAGATGGATCTAGGTTGATTGGCATGTGTGGTTGTAATTGGTCCTTTGGTCTCTCATGATCAAGGATATTGTATCCTTGATGATATTTTCTTTGCAAAAATGATTATTCTTCCTCCTAAAAGTTTAATAGGCGTCACATATATATATATATATATATATATATATATATATATATATCTGTGTGATAAGTTCATACTTGTAATAATAACATTCAGGAAAAATTAAAAGGAGGACATTGTAGGTATTTAGAGGCATTAACAATTAAAAATCCTTAGAAAAAATGTTTTTTTCCTATTTGGTTAATGTGAAATCCTTATATAATTTTATCATATATATTTAATATTAATAAAATAATGCTCATTTCATCTCATCCAATAGAAACTTTACATCATTTTTTCTAGTGCCATTCAATCATGTGTTATAGGAAGATTTGATTGAATAGGCTGACTTTCTAAAATGCAATGTATCCACGATTATCATTCAACATTTGAAGTTGCCATTAAATTCATTGATACAATTTACACTGGAATTCAATAAAACATACTTAATCTACATACAAAATGAAGTAATTATACAATAATGAATATCTAGCGGTCAACCACTCTATCACGATAGTCCAATAGTGAAATCATAGAATAATATAATAAGAGAGAAGCAATAATATCATTTAATCTAATCCAATAAATGCATATGAAAATAATGTTGGATACATCTTAGAGGAAGATGATTCTAGAAATAAAAAAAAAACTCTAAAGATATTCTTGAAACTAGTGGTAGAGATAGCTCTGTTGCTAGCACTTTGTGGCAAATAATTGGCTAGGCCATGAGCCAAGTGGCTAGATGCTAGAGTTATAACTATGGGAAATGGTGTTGAGTTTGATGGATTAGATAATCTAGGAGGAGGATAGATGGGAGAAGAAATATCTGGGGAAATCATAGGAGGAGTAGATATCATTAATGGTGTTATGAGGGATTGAACCAATGACGACTTGGGTGGTCCTACTTCGAGGGAAGGTGTGGGTGCTACCATAGAGGTTCATAAAACCAAAGAAAAAACACAAAAAAAATCACATCAAATTGGGCCATCCCTTCTGAGAGTTATTGTTGTCACTGAAATATTTTAGGGTAAAATATGAGACCATTTAAGTTCATAATGATCTTCTTGCCACAAATTTTGTAAAGAACAAATAATTATGGACTCTTCATTGAGTGTGCATTAAATTATGAATTAAAAAACCATTAATCCACATAATATGAAAAATAGGGCTATAAAGAACTTGGAAAATTCACTTTCATTTGCCCAGTAAACACGATTGAAGTTGACTGGTCAAAAATGTTGTGTGTTTCCTTTGATTTGATGTTGGAGGTCAACACTGTTGAAGATTGCAACAAGAATCAGTGAAGGAGGCATCCTGAAGCATCATTCCTGATCCTAGTTGGAAAGTGATCAGCTAAACTAGGTGGGGGCCACACAGGTGATTTTTGTCGCAAAGTCTACTTTTAGACATATGGAGCATATTCTATGAGTTGCGTGATGCTATTTGTGGATAGTTGGTCAAGTTGGAAAAAATATATGGATTTATATTTCTATACATATTGGTTAGAATATATTTTTAGATTTCCAGTCTAAAAATAGATATGTCGAATATTATTAGCTCTTAATAATATTTGGACTCTAAACATTATCTTATTCTCTTGGAGCACTTTAGTTAAGTGCACAGATGTGGCACAGGAGCTGACAGAAGGAATTACGCTATTCCTAAGGGTTATTTCGAGCTATTGCATGGATAATTCAGTTAGAACTCATGTGAGAGAGTTTGGTGGAGTTGATTGAGGAGTTAATGGAGTTGTGCTCAATTTAACTAATCTAAACATAGTTGAGTTATTTGTATCTAGTTTAACTGATTGAGACAATTAGTGAGAGTGGTGTGAATTAACTATTAATTAATTCACTAATTATAAACTCATTAATCAACTAAAGAATCAATCATTTAACTTCAGTGCATGGACAGTTTCAGTGGAGACCAGTGCAGAGATAGGTGAAAGGGAAAGTGTGACTATCAGTTGTGACTATAAGTGATGCATGGTTTGCATCCAACACTCAGTAGAGATGCCTTTAAATACTGCGTGATCAAGGCTGGGGCAACTCGAACTCATCAAGAGGCATTCTTCAGTAGGGATTGCGCAGTAGAGGCAGGCTATCAAGTGGCAGAGATTGGAGCATGTGTTTTGCTAGATCTAGCTTGATTAGTGTGTAGCAAGTGGAGATTATACTGAGAGCTTGTGAGGAGATTTGTATGATTATTGCTACATGATATCTATGACATATATAATATACAGATAGTTGGGGTTTTCAGCTTTAAGCATTCCCATTACATATTGTGTTCATATGTGTGAATTTTTATGGTTTCAATGTGTGCATGCAATTGATTTTATTTCCGCATGTGATGATCAATGGTAGAAGAGATTCTGTATTGTGCATGAAGATAAAATAGTGTGTGATCAGGAGAATCTCAATGGATAACATATCAGTTATTCAAATTTCTACAAACACATACATGTCGGGTGGAATTTAAGCAATGAAATTCCATATTGGAACCTTTAGAAACAATTTACATGCATTGGATTTCCTTATTATGTGGTGCTACTACCTCAAAAATGGAAATGACTGTAGAAACTTGGATAAACTACAAAAAATTGCACTGGAAAAGCCATCATTAGTAAAACCAAGGAAGGTTCTCCTGTTAGAGCCCTATATTACTAGTGTAGTCCCTTACTTTTGTTATTGCATCCCCCTTATTGTTATTGTTTTACCCCTGTAGTCTCTGTATTGTTATTATTGTGCCCTTAAATTATTATTGTTAGGTCGGCTAGGATTATATTGTAACCCCATAGACTCCTATATATAGAAAGGAGGTTTTTTCATTTGTGTAATTGAAGTATCATTCATTTATGTAATGTAAAGGGGGCTTCCCCCTTGAAGTGGGTGATTTCTAAGGCTTTGATCTCTATTTTCTTCTACTTTGGTAATTGGTTTCATAACATTTGGTATCAGAGCTTTGGATTCTAGGGTTTTGATGTTTCAAATGATTTATCGTGGAATTTTTGCTATAATTTTTTTTCTACGAAGGTTCATAAGCTAAAAAAACCCATTTACGAAGACATCCTAAGGAACTTCGAGTAACAATTTTAGATTTTTTTCACAATATTTGCGAAGATATGATTTGTGGAAGTTAAGGTTTTTGCAGGATCCTGAATTTCATCTCAAAGAGGTGACCTTGGTAAAATAATCATAACTCTGTCTCTAAGGATCAGATTGGAATTCTCTAAAAAAAATTAAAAGTGCACAGACTATACTTTCCTTTGTATTGAATTCAAGGATGAAGGAGGAAACAATGACACATAGCACGTCATACAAGTTCACTTAACTATACTAGTTCATAATTAGGTCACTGTGGGAGATTGGGAATAACTTTCTCTTGAAGAATCGAAATCATGTATGACCTGTGGAATTGGAAAGGAAACTTAGAGTTATACTAAAGAACTGAAGCTAAAATATTCAGGATATGAAATCACATAGATAGCTTAGTTTCAATATCAAGATTCTCAAAAGAAACAAAAAGGTGTGAATTGTTTTTTTTTTAATTTCATAACTTTTGTTTGAGAAATCAGTTTGAAGTGATTCGAAGGGAAGATTGAAACATAGATATTAGTTTTTTTGTTTAAAATTTCCCTGTAAAAATAATTCAACACCCATTAAGACCTTAGAGGGCTCTATTATGACTCATGAAGAGGAATAAGTGCAACAAGATATATCAAAATGACAATACCAAGTGTAACAAATTTTGTTGTCGCAAAGAGTAGCAAAAAATGAAATGGGAGCTAAGATTCATGGTTTGAAGAAATTATTGGAAGCTAAGATGGATGGCATGAAATCTAAGATGGATGTCATGGAAGCCAAGATATATTGCATGGAAGCTAAGATGGATGGCATGGAAGCTAAGATGTATGGCATGGAAGCTAAGATCGATGGAATAGAAGCTAAACTTGAAGGTTTGAAGGAAGGTTTGAAAACATTTCTACAAGAAAAGTGTCCCAATGGTAAAAAGGTAGTAGAGGAAACTCATAATGAGAACAAAAGAGATCTTAATAATTATTTCATAGACTCTAACTTTGGATCAAAAACCCAGCATATTCCAAAGATCGATATGAGAAATTTTGATGGCAAGGATTTGATAACTTGGATACTATAAATGGAGCAATAATTTGAGCCCCATAATGTGAAATCCACACAAAACGTACGCATCGCAACTTTATATTTAGAAGAAAATGAGTTTGTATGGCATCGATGTCTTTGTTCTCATAAACAACTTGTCACTTGGTAAATTTTTATGAAGGAAATGATAGAACATTATGAGGATACAAAGAGAAGCACCTTCTTTATCAAATTGATAAATATCAATCAATAGGGTTCAATAATGGAGCACATTGAGGGCTTCCAAAAATTGAATATAAGGGTAAATAATATTCCAAAGGAACATGGGATTGATTTCTTCATAGGGACTCTAAGTGATAACATCCAACACGATGTTCGACTTTCAGAACCATATACATTAGAGAATGGATTCAAGTTTGCAAGAAAAATTGAAAGAAAAATTATGGTGGCACAGAAGCCTAACAGTCACAACTATAAAGAAGGAAGTGTTTCTACTCCTAAACTTCCACAACCTATAAGCCTGACACCACAATAATTGGAGGAAAAAACAATGAAATGGCTTTGTTATAGTTGTGATAGAAAATACATTAAAGGTCATAAGTGTGCTGAGAAGAATTTTTTTGACATATATTGTGAAGAGGAGGAAGAAAAGAAATAAGAAACTTTAAGAGAAGAGGATATACACTAGGAACAACCATAGATGAATAAGAAATGAACTCGACAATATCTTGTATTTCATTGGCAAGAATTACTACTCCTCAAACTCTCAAGTTAGAAGTACATATCCAGAATAAAAAGGTAATATTTCTCATTGATTCGGGTAATATGCGTAATTTTATTCATTGTAAGGTAGACAAGGTATTAAATTTATTCCTATATCCAGCACCAGAGTGTTAAGTGATGGTTGGAAATGAAGGAAATATAAATTTCTCTGGAATTTTCCATAATATCAATCTAACCATGGGGTCATATGTATTGAATATTCAAATTCTCTCCATTCCAATGGGTGGTGTTGAAGTTGTACTAGGAGTAAAATGGTTACAATCATTAGGGATGATAACTTTTATTTTTCAAGAAATTTTCTTGAAATTTGTTTTGGAGGGAAAGGAAGTTGAATTACGAGGTATGACAGGGAAGTTTGGAAATATAATAAGCTCTAATGTCATGAAAAATATTTCTAAGAAATAACAACGGGGTGTAATTGCACAATTATGCTTACTAGAAGCTCCAAAATCAAAATCATCTATTTCTCTAGATTTGCAAAACATCTTGGGAAATCATTCCAAGATGTTTTTAACGCGCAAAGGAATCCCACCTATTTGTGATCATGATCATGCTATTCATTTGATTCCAAGAAGTGTTCCTCCAAACACCAGGCCTTACACATATCTTTATGTCTAAAAGAGAGAAATTGAACATATGATTGCAGAAATGGTAGAGGCTGGTATAATTCAACCTAGTCAAGATTCTTTCTCCATTCTAGTAGTATTGGTGCAAAAGAAGGATGGATCACGACACATGTGTCCATTTTATATGGGGCTCAATAAGCTCACAATCAAAGGTAAATTTCCCATTCCTGTGATTGTTGAATTATTGATGAATTACATGGAGAAAATTATTTTATGAAGTTGGATCTCTGTTGTCAATATCATCAAATTAGAATGAAGACTGAAGACATTATGAAAACAAATTTTCAAACTCATGAGGTTCATTAAGAATTTTTGGTCATGCCTTTTGGCCTTATCAATGCACCTTCTACATTTCAAGGTTTGATGAATTCCATTTTCAAACCCTTCATTAGAAAATTTGTGTTAGTATTTTTTGATGGTATACTAATTTACAACAAGTCTTTGAAGGATCATGTTAAACATGTTGACAGCGTGCTCAAACTATTGGAGGAGAAATAATTTTATGTAAAAACCTTCAAATGTTTATTTGGAGTACAAGAGGTGGAATATATGGGTCATATTGTATCTCATGTGTGTGTTAAGATATACCCTAAATAAATTAAATCCATTAAGGAATGGAAAGTCCGCACAACCATAATGTAGTTGCGAAGATATCTCGAGTTAAAATGGTATTATTGCAAGTTTGTTAAGACTTATGGGAAAATATCAACAAATTTAACAACATTATAAAATAAATATGCATTTTCATGGACTCTTGAAGCAACTAAGGCCTTTGAACATCTTAAAGAGGCAAGCACTAGTCTTAGCTATGCTAGACTTCACAAAAACATTTACTGTGGAAGGTGATGCCTCAAGAAATGGAATTGGTGTCGTTTTAATGCAAGAAGGAAGACTAATTGCTTTTGAAAGTTGTCCGATCAAAGGAAAGTATTTACAGAAAGCTATTTATGAGAAGGAAGTGTTAGCAATACTACATGCACTAAATAAATGGGGTCCTTACATAATGGGAAGAAACTTTAAGGTAAAAACCGATCATGATAGTCTTAAATACATTTTGGAACAAATAATATGTTCGGAAGAGTGGAAACAATGGGTCAAAAATATGTCGGTTTATGACTTTGATATAATATACAAAAAAGGGTAGCTAAATGTTGTTTCATATGCACTCTCAAGAAAGGATGAGGATGTGGAATCATTGCTTTGATCCATTTCTATTATTCAACTAGATTGGATAACAAAAGAAAGAGAGGAATAGAAAAATGACGAGGAAGTATGGACACTCATTCAAAAGTTGCAACAATATCCTAGTACATATGATACATTTAGTTGGAAAAATGATTCTTTATGGTGCAAAGATCGCTTATATATTTGTAATCATTCCCAACTAAAACAAAATATTATTTTGGAATTTCACACCTCTCCCTTAGGAGGACACTTAGGATTTTTAAAAACTTACCAAAGGTTGAAGAAAGAATATTTTTGGGACGACCTTAAATATGAGATTCAAATTTTTGTGTTGGAATGTTTGATTTTCCAGCAAAATGAAATTGAGAAAATGAAGACTCGGGTCTGCTACAAACTTTATCCATTCCAAATCAATGTTCGGAGGAGGTTTCAATAAATTTTATCATAGGTTTACCTAAGTCTGAAGGAAAGAGAGTCCATCTTGGTGGCAGTTGATAGGCTTACCAAGTACGCACACTTTTGTGCATTATATCATCCATTTAAAGTGGGTACAATTACTACTACATTTATGGAAACAATTCAAAAGCTACATGGAAACCCAAAGAATATTGTAAGTGATAGAGATCCCATTTTCACTAGAAATTTTTCAACAAAATTATTTTCTTGTTTCAATACTTAACTAACTCATAGGTCAATGTCTTATCATCCTCAATACAACAGTAGAACTGAGATAGTGAACAAATTTTTGGAAGGATATATTTGTTGCTTTGTATCTGATAAACAAACACAATGGGTCAACTGGTTACCTTTGGTTGAAAGGTCGTATAACACTCCCTTCCACACTACAGCAAAAATGACCCCATTTATGTCACTTTATGGATATCATCCACTGTCCATCACATCATATTTAAGAGAAAATTATAAGGTTCAAGTAGTGGAAGATCATCTTGAGCATAAAAAACAAGTTCTCCAACTCTTAAAGGAAAACTTAAATGTGGTAGAGAATCGAATAAAACAACACGATGATCACCATCGCAGAGAAAGAAGTTTTGATATAGGCGACTCAGTATTTTTGCAGTTACAACCATATAAACAAATGTCCCTCAAGCAAGCTAAGAAGGATAATAAATTATCACCAAATTATTATGGTCCTTACAAGGTATTGCAAAATATTGGTACTATGACATATAAATTGGAGCTTCATGCATCTTCCCGAATGCACCTGGTTTTCCATGTTTCATGCTTTAATAAGGGTATAGGTGAGAAAATTTTGGTTCAAAAAATATTTCCAGAAGTTGATGAGGAAGGAAAAATCATATTGGAACCTCAAGCACTCACAGAAACAAGAACTTAACAGCTACGATATCGATCAATTTCAGAGTATATCATGAAATGGAATAACTTACCCACTGAATATTCCACATGGGATGTTGAGAATTATATATAGAAGCATCAAGAACTACTCAAGAGTTGGGGACAACACTTTTTTTAAGGAGAGAGGCATGTTAGGGCCCTATATTAATATTCTAGTCTCTTATTGTTGTTAGTGTAGCCCCTTTATTGTTATTGTCATACCCGTGTAGTCCCCATACTATTATTATTGTGCCCTTACATTATTATTGTTAGTTCGGCTAAGATTATATTGTGACCCCATGGAATCCTGTATATAGAAATGAGGTTTTTTCATTTTTGCCATCCACGAATTGTTAATTTATGCAATATAAAGGAGGTTTCCATCTTGAAGTTGTTGATTTCTATGGCGTTGATATCTATTTTATTCTATTTTGGGAGATAGTGTCATAACACATTCTTAATTCATTAAAAATAATGGAATATTAATAACCATTTAAACATGTATGTCATAATTTGGTGTGTTTATGAAGAAATTTGGTTAAGAATGATGGAAATGGGTGAATGGAATGATGAAAAAATTGATGTTTTGATTAGAAAAATCATGAAAAATTAGAGGTCCAATATTCCCCCACAGCTAAGTTTTTGCATGTCTTGATGAAAATAAAGATTTGATAATTTTCACAATTCAACTAGTTCTCAGTAATCCTTTATTTTGTAATTTAGATTGAATCCTTGACCAAAGCTGCAAGTAATTGGTGTAGATCATATATATTGGTAATATTTGTTTTTCTTTCTTGTTCAGTGAACCAATGAATTCATTCTCCAAAAATACACATCTGGTAGAACAACTCTCTATTTCCATATTTGTTTCTTAATAGTATCCATCCTCTTATTGAAATTGTTGCCATAGTATGCTCCTCGTGAATGATATGATTCCTATTGATTTGTTCTACTTTAAAAAAATTATATGCATTACTTATTAACCCCATACATATTATCATACAAAATTTTTGTGAAAGATAAGGGTGCCTATAAATTACCATCTCCAAGTACTTTTCATTGTTGTTAATTCCTTTTAAAATTCAATATTACAAACATTTTCTAAAGTTTTTTCGCTTACTCAATTGTGCACAAATTATTTATCCCTTTTTAGATATCCAACATTCCATACTGTGTGGAATGGATCAATAAGACTCTTACTACATCTATGTTCTTTCCAACCCAAATAATGAATGAGATCAATGTGCACCATGAGTGTTGTATGTTGTTGGTGTGGAAAGTAAACAATCAAAGATAGTCCAAGAAACCACTTGGTATGTGAAGACCAAGGGTCACAAAGAACTGTATAAATTTTCACCATAGCTAATAGTGAAGGAATTTATGTTTGTAATATTATGTTGTTCATTACCATGTGCGTGTATGACATGGTATCAAAGTCGATGATTGTTGGACCTGCTCCAACCAGCTAAATTCTAGTTCTATTCTCTATGCTATCTACATTCTCGAAATGCCAAAAAAATGGCATTATCTATCATACTAGGGTCTATCATATGTCTTGGAACCTCATCATAGCCTATCAACAAGCGGAGTAACTGATATTTCTAGTTGGTCTTCCCAATGAACAACAGTAAAATGATCCCTTCAGCCCATTGCTATGATTGTTGTTGAAGGCTCAAAATAAGGTAATCTCATATAGTTTTAAAAAAAATTATTGGTCCACATTAAAAATATCATATGATCTACGCTTTCTATGATTGTATATTGTGAATGTATATTTCTTGGTATATTTTTTCCTCGTACCAACTTTGTACAGTCGGCATCAAGCCTACTCACAGTCAGCATCAGTACAATGATCCATAGTCACTACATAGAGCATCCTCGACTCCTATTCAAGAACCAAAAATGTAATGTATTCAGACACTAGGACTCCCACTATGTTTTCGCTCCTTGTATAGGAATACCAGGACATGAATGTGCATGATTGTGCTCCTTATTAACATATAATTATTATATTTGATCTTATTTTGTCTTAAATAAGCTGTAGTAACCTCTGGTTGACCTCCTTAGTACTCAAAAGGCAATGTGGTGCTGCTAAGATCTAAATCAAGGTCACTGACTTTAGAAAACCTTCACAGGAAGGAGGCAGAAGAACATAAAGACACCAATATGTTATGCACACAGAGTGGTATTGGTTAGTTGTACTAGTAACTTATTCACCTCGAAATAGGCCTACAACATGCTCAAAATATTGCATAGCCAATTCAAAATTTTCCTGTGACTCATATAGGTCGTCACTTTCCTTTCAATGATTTACAGCCATTGACATTCTTCCTATCATGAGAAAGAGATTAACCACCAAATTTAAGCATTTCACAACCTCTTGAATGTTAATATTTTTGTAGCAGTTAGTTGCATCCACATACAATGATGCTCCCTCATGCTTGCTTTCCATATTTAAATGACAAGTTTCTAGCTTGATAAATTTTCATCCAAAATTTTCATAGGATTTTACAAGATTGTAGGAATTACCAACCTTCTCATATAACTTCGCAACATCATCATATTTAGAACAAAAAATTGACCAATTTTTTCAGTAAAGTCGTAATATAGGGTGGAACAATTATGTTTTTTACCAAGGTGGAGTTCACAAGCTAGTGGAGTGGAGTGAGATTTTTAACCTGAGACTCATGGGTTTCTAAGTTTCAAATTTTGGGATTTTGTGTTGAAAAATCGTGGTTATTTGAAGCCATGAACTATTATGGGATTTTAGCTGCAATTTTACGGGTCGTTGGAGCTACAAAGTCGTGGGTCTCTGGATTCTTAGGTTTGTGAGCTGAAAACTCATGGATTCTAGAGTTGCACAAATTGTGTATTTTATAAGTTGTGAAATCAAAGGTTTTGGCACTGCAAAAAAATTTGGATTCTTTTTATGCATTTTGATGTGTCTTTGGTGGAATAATTTAAAAATTTATAGTCTCTAAAACCTATAGAAAAATCTTTATTACTGAATTTATTCATTGCCAACTATTTAAAAATAAGGTTCGATTAATATATACATGTGAATAAGTCGCTTCATACATGAAGATGAGAGTTAGTCCATTTACATGAGTGTTATTCAGATTTCTCCGACAACTTGGTTTATATAATAGTTGAAGTTTTATATATAAATTCGTAGAATTGAAGAGATTGATTTCTAGTCCATCATCAGAGTCACTGAAATTTAATTTGTTGTGAAATGGATCAAATGGGTGATGTATTAGGGTTAAATACTATAATACATTCCACTATTGATGGGATGGTTAAAATTGGAAAAGTCACTCTCACAAATATTTAAAAATCTCTCCTTCAAAATGCAGAAGAACAAACTCAATTTTTGTAGCTCGAATCTCAATTACAACAAGAGGAATTACAGTCATGGAATCATCACTAAATTTTTTATTTTAATAACACTAAGATATACTCCCATCAGCAACATGTCAACAATATTTCATTTTATTCACATTCAGTGCCTAGTTCAAGAGAAAATTTACATGTAGGTTTTTAAATTCATCCTACACTTCCTAAGCCAATCATCAGACCTGGGAAGAGCTTGTCAAAAACAAGCATATAAATGGTCTTGGATATGACAAGGATGTGTCCTTTCATATTCCATATTACTCAAATCCCATCCAGTTGCAGTGTTCGAATCCTTTACGATAGTTCACATTCAGTTGTTCTAGATAATACTCCTCTTCCACAACAGCAACAAAAATTGGTAAATGCCAAAATTGTGTCTGAGTTAGCCATCTGAAATATCATTGGTTTTATCTTCACCAATGTAAGAATTATCATTAAGCCACTCATTATTGAAACAAATGCTTCAAAAATAGGCCTCCTTCAAGAACAAATATTAATCTTGAATGCATCGCTTCTTGTAAATGGGCATCAACAACCAATAAGATGTTTTAGTAACATGTCAGAATATCCTCTACATTATTAAAATGACTTGTAGTATATTGTTTTACATTGTCTCACCTTGTATCTGACAAGGCAGGATGTAATGGTCATATACAAGCTTCAAAGCCACATCAAGCGAGCGTGAGCCACAACATGCCATTCCAGATTTACAGTTGTATCGAAAGATAAAGATGCCCCTAAGAATTCCTTAGTTGGTGGTCAAACTTAAACCATCTATGTGGGGTTCATACCTCCCTTTTTATGTTGATATTCTCCTTATTCAAAGAATCGAGAACACTTCCTCTAGTAGAAGACTTCAGCTTCTTGCCAGTTTTGGAAGAGTTTCAAGAATTGCATCAAGCATTCCATAGCTGGTGGTCATGTTGATAGACTGTTAAGAGAAGAATTAATTGTTCCCACATGAATGCCAAAAAGGTCAGATTATTCATGGCAATAAGAAGAGAAAAGGTAAACATAAGATCTCATGGAGGAAAGTATTATGCAACCATAGTATGGGGCTCAATCATAACAACATTGGTAGAGAATCCAATAAGGTATGAGGGCTAAAAATAGTAGAAAAGGGATGAAGGATTGAAAAAAAGGTTTGAATAATGTGAATATGATAAGGTCAAATCCATAAATAATATATTTTAAATAGCTTTCGTATTACAATTTCCAATTTTTTTAACAAATTAAAAAGTATAATGCTAGTTTTACCTCGAGTTTACCTTTTGAAGAACTTGAAATTATTAAGAAATGGTTTTATATGTTAGAATAAAACCATTCTACTGGAAAATAGATTCTTTAATCTTGGGCTTTTGAAAATTTTGAAAATAAATTTTCATTTCATCCATTGTTGCACAAAATCATATGCCACGAACTCACTTTAATGACAAATTCATGGGTGCTTCAAAATGTAAATGGCGTGTTTATACCTTTTATACCACCACATGCCTTAAAAATCACATTTTGATAAATAGAATGTGCTTTTGAGAAAAATTACTGAAATTTGGCCTCATCTGTGCACAATGGTGAAAATGAAAATCTGCCTTAAAAACTTGTTGAAAAGTCCTATAAATTTTCATTTCTCTAGAATTATGCCCCCTCCTTACTCAATTCACCATATTCTAAGAAAACCCAGTAGCCCATAATGTTTTATTTCTGCTATAATCTCTTGCAATATTTCTTCCAAAACCACCTTTGGAACAAGGTGCTACAATTAAAACGGGTTGTTACAACGATAGATGCAGAAACTACAACTTTCCGCGGTTGTTGCAAAAAATGTCAAATTTTGATGAAAATTGTTTTCTCTGAGTTGAACTGCTGATTTGGATTGTGCACTGCAATTTGAAATAGAAACCATGAAACATAATACATATTGACTGAAATAGGCCCAATTTTATTGATTTTCTTTGAAAAGTAAATGAATTAAAAAGGGTTGTAATGGTGCCATCATGTTGTTGTTGAATGAAAAAAAGATGAGAATGTTGCTACCAGAAACCAATAAAATATATGTAACAACTCCACTTAAAAAATAATTTTTTTCTAATTATAGTATAATTACTTACTTTGTGTACTCTAACTTCCAACTTTGTCACTATTTGATGAATTTTGTTCTTGTCCCTTCGTCAACATTTTGTCAATTTTTGATGAACTTCTTTTTATTCCATCGTCATGCTTAGACGAATTCTCTAGTTATATTTTTTGTACTTTATAATTACAAAGTGATGTATTTGTTGAACCCCTTCCTCTTGATTGCATTCTATCATCCCTCTCCTCATATAATTTTCATTCAACTTATCATCTTTGTAATCTTAATTGTGAATAAATGTTGTAATAGGAATTCCTCCCTATTACATTTATCTATCATCTATATTCTATCATTTTCACCTCATGTATTTATTTATTAATACACTTATTCTCATCATTCTAGAGTTATTTTTTAGTCTATCCAAAGGAATTCCTTTTCTTATTTTAATAGAATCTACGTTAGAAATTTATGAACTTTATGAATTGTGCCCATTATAGAATTCAATATAAATTCATTCGAATTCCTCTTACTATGGTTTGGAATTACAATTTAATGTTAAGGTTATGCCTTTATTTTTAATACAATACCACCTTATTTTAGATAGCCATTACTAAATTTCATTTGAAGGATATTATATGCTTTGTAATCCATATTAAATAATTCGAACATTATAATCCTTGGTTACAAATACTATTTCAATATTTATGTATTCCATTTCAGTTTACATATTACAACATTAATTCTATCAACCCTATGTTAAATAGTTCAATATTTGAAATCTAACTTAGCATGACGTTTGGATTTTGAGGACTTATCACATATCATTTCACCATTTAATGATATCTTTGTCATACATTAATGAGGGAGGGATCATATACATGATTTGGGTTTCACAATTATGTTTCTTATCTGTATTGGCACTTGCAATTAAAACCTCAGCATTTATCCAAATTTCCTATACTATTGTGTTATTGCATTCACATGGATTCTCTTCCCCCTCCATTCTGATGCCATCCACATGGATGGTGTCGATATCTTCATATTTTCTAGAGGGATTTATGACACTACAACCATAGCTTGGCTTTGTTTTTTTTCATTTTTACAATCTCTTGTTCGGCTTGCACCACGCAGCCTAAGTTGAAAATTTAGTTACAGAGATGTACGCCGAGGAGATTGATACACCATGATCACTATGTTAGAGCCGTTATAATTTTTTTCCATGAGGCTCTGTATCACGTAAGGTAAAAGCTTCTTCTGCGTTTACGTTAGCTATAAATGTTATGTTGAAGGGTTTGAGTGTCTCTCCTTTAACTTTTACGTTTTGTTATTCTAATTCTACCTAACCTTACTATGATATTAATGTGGTTATTGGTGATATTTCTTGCAGGTTTAATGTGATTCGACATGGATCTCTGTCCATTTGTTTCCAACATTCTACAGGTAAGATATTTTGTGTATTACATCACTACAAACCCAATTTCCTTTTCTGGTTTGGTTTACGTATATCCACTCTTATGACATTAATGAAATTGAGGTTTCTTTACAGGTTAATGAAAGCTAAAGTAACTTTTTCCGCCATTGACTGACAATTCTCCGTAGGTAAGAAGACTAATATTTCGAAATCCCTGGTTGGGATTTTATGAATACCTACTACTCCCTCATTCTATAATTTTCATGTCTGATATTTCTATATTAAAGTATTCATTGAAAACAAATTTTTATTATTAATTGTACATGAGCCATATCATAAATTTGGGAAATTATTCCTCTTTTCTTTTTGTGTTTATTGTCCCATTGGTTGATATACCGTACTCGGTTAAGTGTTCGATTAATAATCCTTGTTATTCATTTTCATACTGGTAACGAATTTCTGTGGTAGAGTATCTAACTTACGATCTTTTAATTCTCAGTCTATTTCTTCATCAATTGTATAATTGTGTTTTTCTCCCTGAATTCCTCTTTGAATTCTTAGTATGCTTATTGGGTTTACTTTCTAACCCAACTATAGCTACCCACATAATATTTTATCTCGTTTTTCCATATAACCATAAACTAATGGCCTGAATATTAAATTACACAGTGTAATACAGAGAGGGAATGTTTGAATACTTGATGCTTAATTGTAGGTATAATTTATACCTATATTGTTATTTTCCATCTCTATAATATTGCTTTATCATTATTAAGATTCATGGAAAATAGATTGATAGAATATATTCTAGTTCTTCCTTTGGGAAGTACTCAACATTTTAATTGGTTCCCTCAACTAGTAAAATGGTTTATTTTTCAGGATCTCCTTTTAATCTTCTGAAACTAGCCATAGATGTTCATGTTTTTTCTTTTTCCTAATATAGGTAATTTCATTTCCATGATTTGTATATAGTTATTTATTTATAATATAGCTACTTGTATATTTATGAATTTGAAGTTTGATTTATTTTCTTATTTGACCACAGGAATTATCACGAAATTTCTCCTTGACTAATAAGGTAATTTAATATTAAATTTTCTAAGATTCCTTACTCAGATTTAATATAATTAATTTAATGATCTTCATAATTAAATCCTAACCATTGGTATTTTGGTTTATTGTACAGGTATTTCACCTTGCACAATTTGCCTCTCATCAATATGCGCATTCCTCCTACAAGCATTAACAATTTATTTTATTCCTTCTATGTACAGGTTGGTCAATAACCTCCTAGAATTCAATCCACTAAGTTCCACGATAATTATTCCTGTGTAAATTTTGTAATTAATGGACATAATTTTCTTCTTCAGTTAATGTACTATGGATAGTATATCTTAATACATTTAATCAGTAATTTTTACAAAATTCAGTTCCTATTTTTTATAATGAGGATTTCTCTTTACATGAATTTTGTATACATGTTTTGTAAAATATTCTAGCACTGAAATATATATCTGATATTTAATTTGTTGTTTTTCCATAAAAATGAATAGATATAAGTTATGTTTGAAATGAACGTACAATACATATATACAATCATGTTTCCTTCTAGATTGTCAATTATATCTATTTTTATATATAGGTTTCTATTTCATTTTTATTTGCATAATAATTATGTTATATAATTATGTTAACATATGTTCTAATTCATATGATGTATTTTTTGAATTAAGAATATAAGTTCTCACAACCTAACAACAGATTTAAACCCTCATAATTGGGTTTATAATTTTTTTTTGTTGGTTTACTAACATATTTTGTCTATCTAACTATACAAAACTAAACTATATTTACTATGGTTAGGTTTTGTTAAATACATCATACCATAAACTTTGAAACTAACAACATTTCATTAAACTAATTAACTCAAAAATATAACTTCCCACTTATCTTTCTGCATAAACATCATTTCTCTCATTTATCATTCTAATCATAAAAATAGAGTAATGATCCAGAATTAAATTAATTGTGCATACCACTTAAGGTAAGACTATATTCCACCCAACCTTGAGCTTTATCTCCATAGCTACCCCCGATCAGAGACCAATTCCTCCTATGTGTATACAACCCCTTGTATACCCAAGAATGGCTTATTTAAGACTTCTTTCCCACCAACTTGTTTCCATAATTGCGTCGAGTTAATCAGGATGTTGTTTTCCTTTTTTCCTACAATTTCCTTTTGTTTTTTCCACAAAGTATTTTAAAAATATCTTTTTTGTCTTCCTAGTTTTATTCCACTTCTTCCTAGTAACTTTCCACTTTACTGAGGTATCTTTTTAGATTTTCATCTCCAATCTAATATTTAAATTTAATTTATTTTCACCAAGTTTTTTTGGATAATTTGGAAAATTCTTTGGAATCTTATCCATCCTCATGGACTTTAATTCCCGATCTCTAATTATACTCTAGCCTTTGCACAATAATTCAATTTCCATTTTTATTCAATTTGAAATAATAAAATATGTCCACACTAATTGTTTTAATTTGGGTCCACTTGACCTTTAGGATTGTTCAACTGTCTAATAAAAGCAGTAAAATAGAGATATTACATATTCCCCCTCTAAAAGAAAACATCGTCCTCGGTGTTGCAAAATATGAATTCACTTTTGAAACAATTATGGATATTTTTCCTTCATATCTTCTTCTCTCTCGCAAGTAGCTTCTTTGGGTGCAAAGTGATTCCACTGCACTTTCACCCTGCCTACTGTCCCATTTTGGAACTCAATTTATTCCCGTGCTAGGATATGAAGTGGCTATGGAAGAAATTCCCCTTCTAGGTCCACCTGTATCACATTCCAATCAATTACATGACTAGGATCATGTATATACCTTTTTTAGTAAGCAAACATGAAAAACATTGTGAACCCTAATATGACTAGGTAAAGCCAACTTATATGCTATTGGTCCCACTCTTTCTAGTACTTCAAATGATCCACAGTAGCATGGTGCTAATTTAGCATAGCTACCGGTGTATAAAGTACCTTTTTTGGGCTTAATCCTCAAGTAAACATAGTCTCCCACTTGGAATTCTCTATGAATTCTTTTTTGTCTTCATCGCTCTTTTGTCCGTCTTGTGTTGTCTTAATGTTTTGTTTAATTTTATTTAGAATTCTTTCCATTTCTAGCAATGCATCTAGTCCCAATATTAACTTATCCTCTAGTTGACTCCAACTAAGAGGCGTGTAGAACTTTCTACCATACAATTCCTGAAAAGGACTCATCTTTATTGAGGCTTGATAACTATTATTGTATGCAAATTCTACCAGATGCAGAAAGTCTTCCCACCATGTAGGTTTTTCCATGACATACATTCTCAACATGTCTTCTAGAATCTGATTTTTTCTTTAAGTTTTCCATCTATTTGGCAATGGTATGCGGTACTAAAGTTTAGTTGAGTGCCAATTCCCCCAAACATATTTTTCGAAAAGCTGAAGTAAAATTTGCATTTATGTATGATATAATCATTTTAGGAATACCATTTAACTTTACAATCTCTTTCATAAACACATTAGCTACTTCAGTTGTACCAAAAGTAGATTGTACTCGTAAGAAGTGTGAATTTTTAGTCAATGTGTCTACAATTACCATTATAGCATCATGTTGGTATTTAGTTCTCGAAAAACCAGCTATAAAATATGTGGAAACTATTTCCCACTCCTGTTCTAGGATAGGTAAA
Organism: Pinus albicaulis; assembly: GCA_034641835.2. Lineage (NCBI taxonomy): Eukaryota > Viridiplantae > Streptophyta > Pinopsida > Pinales > Pinaceae > Pinus > Pinus albicaulis. The sequence goes on from CM076579.1 coordinate 1,324,882,001, forward strand.
GGATTCAACAATTTTGTTGGATGTTGATGCTTTACTTTTACCTGTTAACATTCCAAACATCTAGCTAAATAATTAGCCACATATTTTTTCATATATGGCCAAAAAATATTATCTCTAAAGGCTAAAATCAATTTCTGATACTTAAGATGTCCTGCGTAGGGTCGTTTGTGATACTCATATAAAATTTCACATTCTAATGAGCTCACATTTGGGATGTACAATTTGTTTTTATAACAAGTCATTCCTTTCGTGTTTTGAGTATATCCCAATATCTTAGTATTCTACAACTTTTCTTGGAGTTTTTCATAGTTTTAATCTTGAATCATTACTTCTTGTATGAATCCTTCAATGTCAAAATTTGCACTACTCCCAATACTATTCAAATTTTGATGAGCATTCCTACTCAAACAATCTGAAATCTTATTTTTCTTTCCTTTAATATGTTTATTTATATGTCAAACTCACTAAGGAAAGACAACCACCTAGCTTCTATAGCCTTTAAATAAGGTTGTGTGAAAAATTATTTCAAACTTATGTGATCTATCATCAACACAAACTTTTTTCCTAACAAATAATGTCTCCACATCTTTGGAACATATATTATAGCATCTAAATCTTAGTAATACACAGTGTAATTATGTTCATGTTTCTTTATTTTTCTTCGCTCATATGCTATGACATATTTTTCTTGTAATAATACCCCTCCTAATACTTCTACACAAGAACCTATACTAACTACAAATTCTCTGTTTGGATCAGAAATATTCAAAATCGGAGCAATTGTTAGTTTAGGTTTTAACTATTAAAAACTATGTTGACACTTTGTTGTCCATTCAAACTTCACTCCCTTCTTCTGTAGAGAAGTAATAGGATATGATAAAGTTGAAAATCCTTCTACAAATATTTTGTAGTATCCTGCAATTCCCATGAATGATCTTATGGCTGGAACATTAGTAGAAATAGGCCAATCCATGATAGCTTGTATCTTTTCTAGGTCCACTGCCAATCCTTTTTCTGAAATTACATGACCCAAATATTGAATTTATCTTTATAAAATTCACATTTGCTAAGTTTGTAATATAGGTCGTGTTATCTAAGGTTTTGTAAGATAGTTCTTATATGCTCCTTATGTTCTTCTTCATTCTTAGAATATACTATAATGTCATCAATAAACACCAGCACAAACTTGTCTATATACTTGCTTAAGACCATGTTCATTAAACACATAAATGTAGCAGGGGCATTAGCCAACCCAAAAGGTAGAACTAGAAACTCATAGTGTTTGTATCTAGTTCTAAATGCAATCTTATTTATATCTTAATCTATAATTATTAGTTGATGATAGCCTATCCTTAAATCAATTTTTGTAAAGATAGTGGCTCCTCCCACTTGATCAAATAAATCATCTATTCTGGGTAGATGATATCTATTCTTTATAGTCAGTTTATTCAGTTGTCTATAGTCTATACACATTCTGAATGTGCCATCTTTCTTTTTAACAAACAATACAGGTGCTCCCCATGGAGACACACTTAGTCAGATATAACCTCTGTCCGACAACTCTTGTAGTTGCAATTTTAACTCTAACAACTCTGGGTTATTCATTCTATATGGTGCTTTAGAGACAGGTGTAGCTCCAGGTATTAATTCAATTGATAAATCAATTGCTCTTCTAGGGGGTAGTTGAGGAATTTCGTATGGAATCACATCTTTAAATTCTTTGATTTCTGGTAAATTTTCTACAACTTATTTTTCATCTTGATGCCCCAATTCCTCCACTTGTACAACATGTACATGACATCCTTTCCTTGTTGTCATTTTTATCTATAGTGTTGAAATCTATCTTATTGATATTGGTCTAGATTTTCCTTTCACTATCATTGGTTTTCCCTCACAATCTATACAATGTATTTTTTTATCTAATAAATTAACTACTTTTTTCTTATTTTCTAACGAGTTTATTCCCGCTAATAAATCATTGGACCCTAGAGGAAAAATATTTAAATTTAGTTCAGTTTCATACCCATTTAAATTTACAGCAATATTTGGTAATTTAAGGGTGACTTAGTTTTGTTCCAGTAGCTAACTCAACTAACCATGCTTGCTGAAATTTTTATGACCTTAATTTGCACTTTTCCACCATCTGTGGACTTATATAACTTAAATTTTCTCCTGGATCTATCAAAATAGAAGCAGGTTGTTCAACAATCATACATTTGATTTCTATCGTTGTTGATTGATGTTCATCTTGACGATCTTCTAAGGCATCATTGATTCTTGGGATTTTTCTAGCCACATCATTTACAATATTTTTCTCTCTCAACAATTGAATATTTTTAATTGTTCAATGAGGACAATCTCTTAACAGATGAGGTTCTCAACAATCCCGACACTTCAATGGTTCCTTCATTTTTACAATTCCCTTTTTCTTGTTGTTTACATCCATCTGTTTAGATCTAGTTTATGATTGGGATGGTTGATTTTCTCTATTTTTGGTAAATTTCTTCCTTTGATGATCTTTCTTTCCAAAGTTTTTCAAGTATGCTACCTTTACTCTTTTCCCACTAGATTCACCTTTTCCTTTTTCTTTGTTCTACCAATTTTTCAGTTGATCATTTCTACCTTTTAATTGTTCATAACATAGTCTTGCTTTCTGTATAGCTTCATTCAATGTCTTCAGATTATCAAATTCTATCCTTTCCTTCTACTTAGTAGGTATACAATTTAAAAATTGTTGTACCTTAGCCTTCTCTTATCTAATATAAGGTACATAAAAAAGAATATTTATGAATTTTGTAACAAACTCATCTATGGTGAGATGTCCCAACCACAATTCATGAAAATCTTTGGCCTTGTCATCATAGTACCTTTCATTCAGATATATCGATTTAAATTTTGTTTAGAAATCTCCCCAAGTGACAGTTTTCTCAGCTAGTACATGTACCATTTTGGTTTCTTCTCACCACAAGGTAACCTTACCTTGTAGTTAGTAAATAGCCAATCTAGCTTTCAGGTTACTTCCATATTCATAAACTTGAAAGTATTTCACCATGTTTAGAAGCCAAGATTTTGCATCTTCCTCCTTTTCACCGTCATAGGTGGGAGGTTTAATTTTTCATAATTTTCCTTGCAATTCCTTCTTCTTTCTGGACTGATGTCTAGAGGATTCACCTTTCTTAGATCCTTCTAAGCTGCTTTTAGCTTCTCTTTCATTTTTTCTAGAGCCTTCACCTTCGTGACTAGACTTGGAGGTTAATTCTTTGATCAACCTTTCTTGCTCCTCACTGGCTTGCAACAATCTTTCATTATTGGTTCTCAAGTGAATAATCTATTGTTGCATATCCTGCATCATAGCCAACAATGGAGCATTTAGATCTGGTGGATTTTCTACACCACCCAGATCCACATAAAACTCATCCCCTTCGTTCAAAGTTTCAACTGTATTTTTTTACACTAATCACTGTTCACTGTTCATAGAAATTAAGTTAGGAAAAAAAAAATCAATCTAATTTTATTTGCAATAGTAAAATTTTGGATTTTAAATTTTCTATGTGAGGACACATATCTGCCAAGTATTTTGACTTTGTCTCTGGTACCATTTGTAACAACTCCACTTACCAAATTTTCTTTTTTTTTTTCTAATTATATTATAATTACTTACTTTGTGTACTCTAACTTCCATCTTCTTCACTATTTCACAAATTATGTTCTTGTCCTTTCATCAACGTTTCGTCAGTTTTCGAAGAACTTATTTTTATACTATCATCATGCTTAGACAAATTATCTCGTTATACATTTTGTACTTTATAATTTCAAAGTTATGTATTTGTTGAACCCCTTCCTCTTGATTACATTCCAACATCCTTCTCCTCTTATAATTTTGATTCAACTTATCCTCTTTATAATCTTAATTGTGAATAAATGTTTTAATAGGAATTCCTCCCTATCACATTTATCTATCTTCTATAATCTATCATTTTCCCCTCATGTATTTATTCATTGATACACTTAGTCTAATCAATCTAGAGTTATTTTTTAGTCTATCCAAAGGAATTCCTTCCCTTATTTTAATAGAGTTTACCTTAGAAATTTATGAACTTTATAAATTGTACCCATTATAATATTCGATAGGAATTCATTTGAATTACTCTTACTGTAGTTTGGAATTACAATCTAATGCTAAGGTTCTACCTTTATTGTTACTAAAATTTGACCTTATTTTAGATAACCATTACTAGATTTCATTTGAAGGATATTATATGCTTTGTAATCCATATGAAATAATTCGAATGTTATAATCCTTGGTTACAAATACTATATCAATATTTATGTATTCCATTTCGGTTTACATAGTACAACATTAATTTTCTCAACCCTATGTTAAATAGTTTGATATTTGAATTCTACCTTAGCATTACGTTGGGATTTGAGGAATTATCACATATCATTTCACCATTCAATGATATATCTGTCATACGTTAATGAGGGGGGGATACTATATAGGATTTGGGTTTCACAATCACATTTCTTATCTATACTATTACTTACAATTAAAACCTCGGGATTTATCCAAATTTCCTATACTATTACGTTATTGCATTCAAATGGATTCTCTTCCCTCTTCATTCCGATGCCATTCATGTGGACGGTGTGGATCTCTTCATATTTTGTGGAGAGATTTACGACACTGCAACCTTAACTTGGCTTTTTTCAGTCTTCATTTTTACAATTTCTAGTTCAGCTTTGTAACTCGTCTTGCACCACGCAGCCTGAGTTGAAAATTTCGTTACATAGTTGTACGCCAAGGAGATTAATACACCATGATCACCATGCCAAAGTCTTTATAATTTTTTCCATGAGGCTCTGTCTCACGTAAGGTAAAAGCTTCTTCTACATTTATGTTAGCCAACAACATTCCATTAAAGGGTTTGACAGTCTCTCCTTTAACTTTTACGTTTTGTTATTATACTTCTACTTAACCTTATTATGATATTAACATGGTTATTGGTCATATTTCTTGCAGGTTTAATGGGAGTTAACATGGATCTCTGTCCATTTGTTTCAAACATTCTACGGGTAAGAGATTTTTCATAGTACATCACTACAAACACAATTTCCTTTGTTGGGTTGGTTTACGTATCTCCACTCTTATTAAGTTAACGAAATTGAGGTTTCATTACAGGTTAATGAAAGATGAAGTGGGGCTTTCTGCCATTGACTGACAACGCTCCCCACATAAGAAGACTAAGATTTCAAAATCACTAGTTGGGCTTCTAAACATACCTACTACTACCTGGTTCTAGAATTTTCATGTCCGATATTTCTGTAGTAGAGTATTCGTTGAAAACAAATTTTTATTATTCATTGTACATGATCCATAACATAAATTTGGGAAGTTATTCCACTTTTTTTTTTGTGTTCATTGTCGCATTGGTTGATATACCATCTCCACTCTTATGACGATAACGAAATGGAGGTTTCATTATAGGTTAATGAAAGATGAAGTGGGGCTTTCTTCCATTGACTAAAAATGATCCCCATGTAAGAAGACTAATATTTCAAAATCACTACTTGGGCTTTTAAACATACCTACTACTACCTGGTTCTAGAATTTTCATGTCCGATATTTCTGTAGTAGAGTATTCATTGAAAACAAATTTTTATTATTAGTTGTACATGATCCATATCAGAAATTTAGGAAGATATTCCACTTTTTGTTTTGAGTTCATTGTCTCATTGGTTGATATACCATACTCGGTTAAGTGTTCAATTAATACTCCTTGTTATTCACTTTCATACTGGCAACGAATTTATGTGGCAGAATATGTAACTTATGGTATTTTAATTCTCAGTCTATTTCTTCACCGACTATATAATTTTTTTTTTCTCCCTAAATTCCTCTTGGAATTCTCAGTACACTTATTGGGTTTACTTTGTAACCCAACTATAGCTACCCCGATAATATTTTATCTCTGTTTTCCATATAAACCCAACTTAATGGTCTGAAGATTAAATTACAAAGTGTAATACAGAGAGGGAATGCTTGAATAGTCTGTGTTTAATAGTGGGTATAATTTATACCGATATTTTTATTTTCCATCTCTATAATATTCCTTTATCAGTATTGAGATTCATGGAAAATATATTTATAGAATATATTCTATTTCTTCCTTTGAGGAAGTACTGAACATTTTAATTGGTTCCCAAGTAATAAAATTTTTTATTTTGCAGGCTCCCCTTTTAATATTCTGAAACCAGTGATGGATATTCATGTTTTTACTCTTTCCTAATATAGGTGATTTCATTTCCATGCTTTCTATATATTTATTTATTTACAGTATATCTACTTGTATATATATGTCTTTGAAGTTTTATTTATTTTTTTATTTGACCACAAGAATTATCATGGCATTTCTCCTTGACTAATAAGGTAATTTAATATTAAATTTTCTGTGATTCCTTCTGATATTTAATATAATTAATTTACTGATATTCATAATTAAATTATAACCCTTTTTATTCTATGTTATTGTACAAGTATTGTACCTTGCACAATTTTTTTCTCATAATTTTTTGCATTCCTCCCACAAGCATTGATAATTTATTTTATTTCTTCTATGTACAGGTTGGTCGATAACCTGCTAGAATTCAATCCACTGAATTCTGGAATGATCATTCCTGTGTAAATTTTGTAATTAATGGACATAATATGTTTCTTCAGTTAATATACTATGGACAGTATATCATAATTCATTTTATTAGTACTTTCCACAAAATTCAGTTCCTATTTTTGATAATGAGGATTTCTCTTTACATGAATTTTGTATACATGTATTGTGAAATCTTCTAGTACTGAAATATATATATATGATATTTAATTTCTTGTTTGTCCATAAAAATGAATAGATATAAGCTATGTTTGAAATGTAAGTATAATATAGATATAGAATCATGTTTCTTTCTAGATTGTCAATTATCTATTTTTGTATCTTTGTTTCTATTTCCTTTTGATTTGCAGAATACTTGTGTTAAATAATTCTGTTAACATCTGTTCTGATCCATATGATGTATTTTATGAATTAAACATATACTTTCTCACAACCTAACAACATATTTAAACCCTCATAATTGGTTTTAGAAATTATGTATGTTGGTTTACTAACTTATTTTGTCTATGTAATTATAAAAACTAAACTATATCCACTATGTTTATGTTCTGTTAAATACATGACACTATAAACTTTGAAACTAACAACATTTCATCATGCTAATTAACTCAGAAATATAACTTCCCACTTATCTTTCTGCATAAACATCATTTCTCAAGTTTATAATTCTAACCATAAAAACATACTAATAATCTAGAGTTAAATTAATTTTTCATACTACTTAAGGTAATACTATTTTCCACTCAACCTTGAGATTTATCTCCAAAGCTCCCGCCGAGTAGAGACGAATTCCTCCGATGTGTAGACAACATATTGTTTACCCACGAATGGCGTATTTTAATATTCCTAATTAGCCCAAGCTACTAGGAATATTTCATTTTGTTTCATTTTTATTATTTGATGAATAAAATGTAAAGGAGGACATGAAAAACTCCTTAAATCAAAGAAGAAATACATGCCCAATGTGAAAATGGATAAACCTAGGCCTTTGTAATAAAATACACTTGTGTGTGAAACCATATTGAGACAATTGACTGGGTCAATAGGACCAAATCTCAGTTCTATCTAGATTCATTGAACCATCTAGAGGCTCAGTGCAGTTTTAGATGAGGGAGCTTCATGTCAAAGGAGCTAAATTTTTGTAAGTGGTTTAGGGTTTTGCACATCCTCATGTTATAAAAGGAAGGAGAAGGCTCAAGGAAAAGCTTGTTGAAGATATTCAGAATTGAGTCTACCTAGACTAATTTGAATTCTCTAGTTTGTTTAGCCTGAGAATTGTGTTGCATAGCACAAGAGGGTTTCCTGTTTAGGAATCAACTCTCTCCTTCCATTGAGCAGCTCTTGGAGGAGGTTGTTTTGCTTTGTCCACTATCAGGCTTTGAGGCCAAGCTCCATCTCTCTTAGGTAGTGTAAATCTAATAAGGATTTACTTGTTTCAGTGAGCTGCAACAAGTGGGATTCTAGATATGCAAAGATCTAGGTTGTTTTGGGAGCCTCTTCTCACAGAGTCTATCTTTTAACCTCCTGGAAGAGTGCCTCTCTTGATTGTGCTTCAGATCCATATCTTGGTATCATTCCAAAGTGTTCTCCACTTCATCTTCGCAATCCCTTTAGGAAATTGCGTCCTTTTTGCAGGTAGATTTGCAGTGTGGATTTTGCATCAGTTTGGAGGATAGATCTCACGTGAAAGGAATCCTTCCCTTCACTGTGGTGATCCATAGATTGGCCAACCAATATATGTTCCATTTCAGATCTGATCTGTTGTGTATTATATTCTTTAGAAATTTCTGAAGTTTACTACAAATTCATGGTGTAGATCTCAGATCTACTCATTGTTATTCATCTTATGTTGAGATCCCCAAGGGGAATGTACTAAAAAGATATTTTTGCATATAGATCCCATTTAGATCTATTATTTTTTACTCATATCTATTCTAGATCTGAAATATAATAAAAAATACTATATCTTCCTGAATATTATGCTGAATGGTTCATCTGGCATTTCCTTGTATCATAATGCTTGGTTTTGAGGCCTTTCTTCATGTATAAATCTGTATTTTCTAACATAAAGAAATTAAATCATATCCTAAACTTTCCATACTAATGTTCCATAATTATTTCAGTTAAACCCTTCAGAAAATCACGTTGTAGAAGCTTCATTACATTCTGCATAATTTAAGCCATGGGAAATCTGGGTTTTTAAGCCTAGTTGGGGAAGGAGGAATTGTTTAACCTAGCTAGAATTATTTGTTTGAGCTGAAATTTGGAGAGGATGTCCCTCATGACCTAAGATATCATATCCAACCATCATCCCACCTTATTTTTAAGCAGATATCTGAATACACGCATTTTAGGGCCAAAATCACCTCTTTTCCCCACCCTTTTGAGTCCAGAGTGAGTTATAAGCTGTTGCATTATCATTTAATTGAATGATATGTAATTAGACATATTTTATAAGGCATATTGTTGCATCTCCAACTCTGGAATACCTTAGGGTATTCTCATTGTTGTAGAAATTCCAGATTTGGAATATTACTGTGGTATCGGAGCAAGATCTTTGGATCAGCCTATGGCTTCAAGCCAAAGTGTTGTATAGCAAGGAGCAAGGTTAGAATGATGAAGAATATGAGTTTACTTTCATCACTTTCCAAATCCAGCAAGAACCTCTCCAAGGAGGTTGTACAAGAAGAAGGGGAAGAAGAAAATGAAACTCCTAGAGGGTTTCAAGCAGAATAAAGTTGTAGTGAGACCTACAAAAGGTTTCAAGAAGGATAGGAAGACCCATGCACCTCCTACCCTCACAAATAAGATGAATTGTATAGAAAAAACAAGAGCATGGTGTTAGGACCCTGTAATGTACCTTTTTTTCATATATTTTACTATCATTCCATCCGTTTCCAGTCCATGTTTAAAGCCCATATTATCATTTTAATCTATTATTTTAAAGTTTTATAACGTTTCTTATCTTTACTATATGTTTAACTTGTTTTACATGTAATTTTACATTACTTTCATACTTAGCCATTGATCAGAAATATATAGTTGCTAAAACAGTTTGAAGACTGCAGTTAATTCATCGTTGTTGTCTGAAGACCGCGTTGCTGAAACAGTCCAAACAATGTGCAAATCCCATTGCTGAAATAGTCTGTGATTTGCGATGCTGAAACAATATTTCAGGAATGACAGCAACAAGAAAGGGTAATTAAAGGGAGTTGTTACACTGGCCGTAACAACTACACCTCAAAGCTATCACCATCATAACCATTGTAATAACATCTTTTCTATGAAAGAACAGAAATTCCTATTCCAGCATAGAAGATCAGATCAGGTTAAGAATAGGATTTGTATGATGTAACCAAATGTGTAATAGATGTCTCATCTTTAAATAGAGGAGACATCAGCATTAGGGAACAATTACAGATTACAGGAGGTTTAGCTGAGACAGACTTATAGAGAAGGTACGTGGATCATTTTTGTAATATGTTACATTTGACAGATGAATAAAATATTTTTCTGAGTATTCCTTCTTAATCCCTTTTTTTGGGGAATCTTGTGAGAAGGAAAGTACCCATCTTCCTCACAAGATTCACCCATTAATTTCTATAGTGTGTTAATTGTTATTTTCCTTTATGCCTTGTTAAAACTCTATTTTTCTGAAATCATTTATCCATTATCAAAACTCTGTTATCTATTGCTGAAACTCTGTTCCATTGATTGTCACATTGTTTTCATGTAATTCATTCCTAGATAATCTTTGATTAATTCAATTGGTGATCTTGTTTACAGAATTAGTTTGTGAAAGCGTGGTAGTCAGAAATAGATGTTGAAGATTCCAATTTGGGGAATATGGTCGTGTTCTCTGTTATAGCATAATTGGTCTTTTCTTCTGCAGATTGGTTTCTTTCCTAGATTGATGTTTGCTTAATGTAATCCAGGATTTTTCTGGTAATTGTCTGCAATAGAAATATTTATTTTGATATAACTCAAAGTAGAACTTCATTTTGTTTAAAGCAAAGTGTGATTAGTGTAATTTTTACTACAATCTTTCATTGCTTTTGAGATTGAGCATATACAGTGTGTGATTGCCTTTGAAATAAACAGACTTCCCTGAGTTGACAAATTATGTAGCACTTGATTATTTATATTAATAAGCAATTAAAGTGACCAACACATGGCTCCACCACTTGGAATAATGATAGAAGGGGAGATCTCCCTGCTCCTTTTCTAGATCATTAAGGGTATTGAAGAAGATATCAAGAAGATTGAAAGGGTGGAGAATTGTACCAACGCTGGCACAAACTTGGAGGAGGAGCCCTCATGTTCAGTAATAGAGGGAGACTACACAGTTGCAGAAGAAGCTATTTCTTCTACATCCCACCAAGGTATGATTAAAAATCCATATGTTGTCATTTCAACACATTGTATGAAGAGATCTACATTTTTGTATGCTGCTAATTTAAAGCAACAAAGTTGCACTACGTTGTGCAAGAGCAGTAAGGAAGAAAGGAGGCACCATTCCTCATGGGGGAATTCAAATTGCAGCTTCATTCATGAAGAAATGGAGGAAGAAATGATGAATGGTAGAAATATTGATGTGAGAAACCTTTTCTCCTTTCTAGATGCCTCTTTCTCAATGAGCACTCCCTAGCTCAAAGAGAAACTTCTACCTGCGGAAGATCCAGAACCTCAATGGTTTTGGAAGGACATATATGAGAGGTATTTTCTTGAAGATCTCAAAGGGATTACATTTCAAAATCCCTTCAAATTCAGAAGGTGTAAAACCATGAGGACACAAAGAGGAGAGGGGGAAGAGGGCCAGCCTCATTCCTATCCATTGCAGAAGGTTGAAACACCTATGAAGGTGATTGGATTGCGCAATGGAAGCATGGAGGGTCTTCTCCACTCATGTATTTATTAATATCTCATTAAGGAGGTCTCATTATATGAGGATTATGGCACCATCCATGGGCAGCATGTGTCATCACTATCAAGGGATGAGACCCTAAATATTGCATAAGGAAAAGAGGAGGGAAAGCTTCACATGGTAAGAAACATTCGTCCCTCTTTATTTCAACATAATAATGCAAAAAGAAGGAAAAATGATCTATTCAAGAAAATCAAGGACACATCAGTCCATACATCCTTCCATGATCTATGCCTTCATGTCTCCTTACTTGAAGGAATTCCACGAGGGAGTTCCCATGATGAGCAGAAGAGCAAAGTGTTACGTCAACCTTGTGCATCAATGTCATTTCTTCCTAAGAGGGAAGCCAACACAACATTGGAGACTTTGGGTAAGAAGCATGCTTATGTAAATTACATCTTATTTCATGTTTGCATGTATTCTCTTACTTTACATTTACAGGCCATAACTCCCAAAGGGAGTGATTTAACTTACAAGCTTCATGGCCAACTATGGGCCAAGATTATTTTCAAATATGGCCACTGCCTTGATGGGATAAGGGAGGTGTTACAACGTGATGGATGCTTCCCTAAGGCACCAAATATACATTTCACTTTCAGCCATGTTGAAATTATAGGGAAAGCAAGTAAGTGGCATGCAAACCACTTACCATATCTAGATTTGAAGCAGGGAGGAGATCACTTGCACTGGTTCCTATTAGGTGAGTTTGGGTACCACCCAAGGTTTTTGAATTTCTTGTCTCATGCCTTGTATTTCAAGAAAAGAATGCATAAGAAGAAGGCATGTTTGTTTTGGTTGATGAGGAGTGAGTATGGACACTTCATGATGAATTCCATGTCCATACATCTACTTGTATCCATGATGAATGTACATGTATTTCTATTTATAATGAATATCATAATCATGTATGTAGTTTGGGTTGGGAGAATATGTAACCTTTTCATGGGATGGCATAAGGGAGCATGTTTATATCATGATGTTAATGATGCTCCAATCTTTATTGTAAACATGAGAGGAGGAAAGGTACAATGGGTGAATGTATCCATTGGGAATGCAATCTCCCAAATTCATTTGTATTTCAAGAAGAGGATAGAACCTTATATGGCAGTTGCATTATATATTTTGTTTTCATAGGCAGAGGGTCATGTATTGGGCTTATGTCATGGGAAGGGATCTCTCACAAGGGAGAACTTGGAGCAAGACATGTGTTGCTTGAATCATGTTCAACCAACACCTATTTCCTCCATTATTTCCAAGCTTTGAAGAAGCTTATGGCAGCAAAAAGGTGGTGGGATGGCCACTTATTGTATCATGATTTGAGGTAGCTAGAGGATGGACAAAGCTGGTCTGAAAGGAGGGACTTGGGTCACCATCCAATGACACTTAGTCATATTTTTTTTGGAGCACCTATGGTAAAAATGATTTGTTCACTATATGCATAGGAGGTTGGGTAAGAAGGCTCACTAGAATCCATGAAGAGAATCATGAAGATCCAAGCTCCTCTTGGCTTCATGAGAACTACATTTTTGCAGCCCAGGATCAAGAGCTCCACATCCATCAACAATGGGAAGAGGGAAAGCGTGAGTTAAGTATATTTATCTCTCATTTCCAGCCTTATAGCCCCTACTCAATGCACATGATGGGGATTAATGATTATTTCTATGAGCTATCAAGAACGACTCCTTTTATTTGGATGATAGCATGGAGAGTAAAGGCTCTTGAATGGGTTGAAGTACCCTATATTTAAAATCTCTCATGCTTTGAGAAGACCAATGGATAGCTTGTAATTCTTCCTTTGTATCTCCCAATTCTTGATGATGACAGCTATATGGTTCATTCTAGGGAGGAGACAATTCCATTGGAGATTTTGCAGCACTCACCTTACAGTTGCTTGAGGACAAGCAACAATTTTGGAGCAGAGGACTGTAGTATTCCTAATTATCCCAAGCTAAGAGGAATATTTCATTTTGTTTCCTTTTTATTATTTGATGAATAAAATGTAAAGGAGGACATGAAAAAATCCTTAAATCAAAGAATAAATACATGCCCAATGTGAAAAGGGATAAATTTGAGCCTTTGTAATAAAATCCACTGTGTATGAAACAATATTGAGACAATTGACTGGGTCAACAGGACCAAATCTCAGTTTTTTCTAGATTCATTGAACCATCTAGAGGCTTAGCGCAGTTTTAGATGGGGGAGCTTCATGTGAAAGGAGCTAAATTTTTGTAAGTGGTTTAGGGTTTTGCACATCCTCATGTTATAAAAGGAAGGAGAAGGCTCCAGGAAAAGGTTGTTGAAGATATTCAGAATTGAGTCTACCTAGACTAGTTCGAATTCTCTAGGCTATTTAGCCTGAGAATTGTGCTGCACAGCACAAGAGGGCTTCCTGTTTAGGAATCCTCTCTCTCCTTCCATTGAGCTACTCTTGGAAGAGGTTGTTTTGCATTTTCCACTATCAGGCTTTGACGCCAAGCTCCATCTCTCTTAGGAAGCATATATCCAGTCAGGCTTTACTTATTTTAGTGAGCTATAGTAAGTGGGATTCTATATTTGTAGATATCTAGCTTGTTTTAGGAGCCTCTTCTCACGAACTGTGTCTTCTAACCTCCTGGAAGAGTGCCTCTCCTGATTGTGCTTCAGATCCATATCTTGGCATTAGGACAAAGTGTTCTCCACTTCATCTACATAGTATCTTGAGTAAAATACGTCCCTTTTGCAGGCAGAGTTGCAGTGTGGGTCTTGCATCAGTTTGGAGGATATATTTGTGGTGAAAGGGATCCTTCCCTTCACTGTGGTGATCTATAGATTGGACAACCAATCTATGTTCCATTCCAGATATGATATAACGTGTATCATATTCTTTAGAAATTTCTGAATTTTACTATAGATCCATGGTGTATATCTCAGATCTAATCATTTTTATCCATATTCTGCTGAGATCCCCAAGGGGAATGCTCTAAAAAGATATTTTTGCATATAGATCCATTTCAGATCTATCATTTTTTACTCAGATCTATTAGAGATTTGAAATATTTTAAAACACTACTTCAGCTTCTAGACTATTACGCTGAATGGTTCATCTAGCATTTCCTTGTATCATAATGCTTGGTTTTGAGGCCTTTCTTCATGTGTAAATCTATATTTTCAAACATAAAGCCATTGAATCATATCCTAAACTTGCAATACTGATATTCCATCATTATTTTAGTTAAAACCTTCAGAAAATCATGCTGTATAAGCTTCAATACATTCTGCATAATTTAAGCCACGGGAAATCCGGGTTCTTAAGCCTAGTTGGGGAAGGAGGAACTGTTTAACCTAGCTATAATTATTTGTTTGAGCTAAAATTTGGAGCATAGGTCCCTCATGACCTAAGATATTAGATCCAACCATCATCTCACCTTATGTTTACGCAGATACCTGAATACACTCATTCTAGGGCCAAAATCGCCTCTTTTCCCCACCCTTTTGAGTCCAAAGTGAGTTATAAGTTGCTGCATAATCATTTAATTGAATGATATGTCATTGGAAATATTTTATAAGGCAAATCGCTACATATTTAACTCTGAAATACCTTAGGGTATTCTCATTGTTGTATAAATTCCAAATTTGGAATATTACACTTATTTAAGCCTGCTTTCCCACTAGCTTGCTTCCATAACTGCGTCCAGTTAATAAGGATGTTGTTTTCTTTTTTTCCTAGGTTTTACTCTCATCTTTTACACAAAAGTGCTTTAAAACTCGCTTTTCCTCTTGCTAGTTTTATTCCACCTCTTCCCAGTAACTTTCCACTTTACTGAGGTATATTTTTAGATTTTTATCTCCAATCTAATATCTAAATTTAATTTAATGTCTCTAAGTATTTTTGGATAATTTGGGAAATTCTTTGAAATCTTATCCATCCTCATGGACTTGAATTCCTAATCTCTAATTATACTCTAGTCTTTGCACAATAATTAAATTTCTTTTTTTATTCAATTTAAAATAATAAAATGTGTCCGCAATAATTGTTTTCCTTTGGGTCCACTTGACCTTTAGGAATTTTCAACCGTCTAATAAAAGGAGTAAAAATAGGGATATTACAATATACTACTGTCGGTTATTGTTGATTCCGTACAACCATATAGTATGCATCAAAACCAAAATTGATGGTACAATTATTACTGCATGAATGAATGTGTCAAGTTCAACAATGGGAAGAAATAATTGGATTGCTAATCAATGATGACAAGAGTTAAAAAATACAAAGAAAATCATTTATAATGTAAATGAGTGTCAAGGTACATGAGTGCATCTTGACTAGGATGAATGACTGTGTTGAACTTGGTTCACCTGTAAGATTAGAAAATAAATAGACATTTTTGTATTCTCATTGTTAGCAATGAGGAGGCTTGCCATTAGTTTATGAAAGTTTGAAGGCACTCTGAATAATATTTGATCTTGATCATAGATAAGGTGTTGAGGTTGATGAGGAAAGATATGTTCCCTTGAAATGACAATTGGGGAACATATCCTTTTCCCACCAAGTTAAGAATATCAACCCATTCATCCATTATAGCTTTTAGAAGGAGAATTTTTAATGTGTCTGATCCTCAATTATGAAATTTAGATATTTTGACATTATAAGTAAATCTCTCCACTAAATATTCTAGGCTTTTATTCTATTTTTGGTTCATCTTAAAGACTTGATTTATAAGGTCATGGTGTATGCAATAATATTTATATTTTACCAAAAATACTCTTTTCATATCATCCCATGTCTTTATAAAAATTGTTCCTAAAGTCATGAACCATTTAAGATCTCTATCCTTCAATGTTGTCAAGAACAAATTCAATTTTTGAATGTGTAACGAGTATCCATAAGATCTACATTTTTTTTCAAATTCAAAAAGAAATGTTTTCATATCTTCTAATCTCATACCTTTGAAGTTAGGAATTAGGGATGGAGAGATGTTGTTTATATGTATGTTGATGTTAGTTTCTTGAATGGGAAATCCAAAAGTATCTTCCTCATTGTCATCATCTCCAACTGTTTCTTCTACCTCCTTTGTTGCCTCTTCTTCTACTCACAAAACTAGGAATTCATGTTGTGGATGTGTGGCTCTTACTGCACCATGTAATATAGTGGGGTTTGTAGGTGATTGAAGTTTTTTTTTTAATTAATGAAAAGAAAAATACACCTATATACACTTCCTCCGCAACAATGACTATATTTTTGGTAATTTAATTGATGTTAAATTACTTACATAAGTTATAAACCAAGTCTAGTATACTGATGAAATGTATGTGAATTGTATGTGCTAGGAGTCTTTGCCACTCAAACAATTCCTAAGTTAATTTTGACATATCGAAATGCACATGTTTCTCTAACAGTAAGTAAACGAGATTAATTCTATTGCTCTAGCTTGAAAGAAATATCACACTCATCTTGATATGAATAACACACTTGTTAATTCTTTCTCAAAATTAAATAAAATACGCTCTTCTTCATTTAAATGAAATCACACACTTTTCTTCGAATAAAATCACACCACTCTTGCTTTAAAATAAAATCACACTTGTATTAAAATAAAATCACACTTGCTTGAATTGAAATCATGTTTTCTTTAAAATAAAATCAGACTTTCTTGAATTGAAACCACACTACAAATGAATCTACTCTTGACAGAAAAAAATATTATCTTTGCAAATTAAAATCTTATCTATGTAATTGAAATGTAAAACTATGCTACTAATAAATATAAACCTATACCATGTCCATGTACACAATATATCTCTCTTCACTCAACATTAAAAAATATTAGAAAAACTTGCTATGAAAACAGCCTTAACCTACCATTAAAAAAATAAATATTAAGCTGACATAATCCTACAAAAAAAAATAAAAAAAAAATCTAATTATAGTTAAAAGGAAACCTTACTATCTCGAGGGGGGGCCATGTATGAGAAGAAAGCATCAATATGATGCTTTCACAAGATTATCAACCGTGCATTCCAATCACACAAGATTGAAATAAGAATCAGAAGAAAAGTTTATATAAGAGAAAGTGTTTACAATATAAAATACAATTCTATGTTTGCTATGGCGAGAGGCATATTTATAAAACTCATACACATTAGACGTTTTAAAGAATTATTCCTTATTTTAATCAACACTAGCTAAAATCAACTTTGAAATATAATACAATTTGATGCTATCATTATTTTCTATCAACGAAACAAATCATGAGGCTAAAAATATGCATCTCGCTTGCCTGGTTTGCTTCCTATGGTGGTTCACCTTTCCTTTGACCGAGCTGCTAGGGTATCTCCTTTAAAGACTGTGAAGGTAGGAAAAATCATTGTACCAACCAATTTCTATCTGCCCATATGCCTCGTCCCTTAGCTATATCTTTGGAACCTATCAAACCTTGGACTTAGTTGTAGAATGATACGTTGGTTGTGGAATCACTGTAATTCTATAGCTAATGTAAATATTAATATAAACAATAAATGAAATTCTCATTAATGAACAAAAATATGATCAAGTACCTGATATGCCATAAGACTTGTGAATTGATTCTCAAAATAAAGTTATGAAGGTCAAAACAAGAAGAATAAAATGAAAAAAGGCGATAAAAAAGAAGCAATTTTAGGGTTCAATAGAAGTAGTGTTAATTCATTTACCCACATTAGAATATATTCATAATTCTTTAACTAGAATTAAAATATCATGATAAAAACCACCCATTATTTATTTCAAAATGCAAGGGGTCTTTCACTCAACTACACTTGACACAATCTACAATGCATGCAAAACCATAAAAAGAATTTCAGGCATACACGACCTCCACCTACCTCTTGCTTTATTTGCATAAAAAAAGTCATGGGACTACAATATCTTAAGACCTCCTAAATATAAGAGAGTAGATATTTTTCTTATTTGATTTTTTTAACAATGCGATATATGCTATATTATAAATTACACAAGTGCTACATAGTAGCTAGTCCATGCAACATAGTTTAAATATAGTTAAATTTATATGTGAAATATTATTAAGTGTAATTGTTAGGAAATTAAGAAATATTGTAACAAATTTCCTATGTTTAATAAAATAAATTTATTTAATAATATTATTCAACCTCATGTTTGTGAATGCTTTTAAAGGAAATTTTTTGTACTTATGTAACAAAAACATTGGTGTGATAAAAACTTATAATTTTTAATTTATGAAAAATTTCATTACCTTTAAAAATATATTAGATTGTGAATGGGGCATTTTTATATTTGAGTATTGAGGTTTTAATTTATATAAAATTTAATTTTTAATTATTTATTTGTAAAATAATTTTATATTAAAAAATATAATTTTTTTTTATTAAGAATAAATTATTATACTTTAATTATTAATTAACAATAAAACTAATTATTATTTTTTATTATTAATAAATTAGAATTGATTATTATTATCATTAAATGAAAACTAGAGTAGTTCTTTTATTTATTTTGTTTTATATTGTTGATATTTGTAAAAAATATTTTATATGTTTTTTTTTCTAAGAAAGGTAAATTTTATTATATAATACAAAAGGATTTACAGTCGACGCTTTCCCTCCGGAATTTCTTGTGCTAGCCAATTTCAGGCAAGGAAAAGTTCAAAAACACAAAATAGGGGCTACTCCGGGTGGGGAAACTAGTCCAGAAGTTGCTGCCCCTAATGGGAAAACCAACATGAGCCATAATTGTCAAAAAATTGGTGAAACTATGCATAAAAAAGTAAAACATAAAAACAATGGTTACAAACTTGGAGAAGGAGACCTCAACATGCTAAACCTTTCACGAATGGTCATGCTTTAGACATCAGGGAGTGGCTCTTCAACGATGAAGTAGTCATAATCCTCGGAGGAGTCCTCAGACTTATTCGATTGTTGAGATGTTGGCTCTCGTGTAGAGGGAGAGCACGCACCATAAACCTCATTCTTGTTTTCTCCTACAAAATTATCCCAACTGTCTAAGGAATACAGTGTCGCTTTTGTCGGAGGGGCTACTGATTTTCGAGAGTTCCGATGATAGGACTAGGAAATGGTGGATTTTCATAGTCGTTTCCGAGAATGAGAACCATCTGAGCTGGTCGAGACTTTCAAAAGTCATGGAGACATGGTGGCAAAGACACAGTGCTGGGTTTTGGCTTCCATGGAATTCGAATTGAGCGTGAGTTCAGCAGGTTGGCCCTAACAGAGGGGTGAATGACAGTCGTCACAAAAGGAGATGGGTGGATGATAGGATTGGCCTCAACCTCAGCCCATGTGACAACAGATCTTATGGCGTCAAGGCATGGCGTTGCAGGAAAGCACAGGTGAGTCATGGAAGGAGACGGGATAGCTGGATGAGAACTAGCAGGAGAGTTTAAGATGCAGAGGAGGCGAGGAATGTGGGTTGAATATTTGCGTGCAAAGCCCAGAAATCTCGACAAAAAGGTGACGAAAGGAAAGAGTGGGAAGATCGTGGCAAGGATCCATGAATTAATGCAAGATTCTATGGGAAGAACAAGAGTTAAAGCCCAGAGCAGGTGGGTTGTAGTAGGCATAGGTGAATTATTTTCCAAATTTGACAGCAAACACATGGTCCATGCGTAGCCATGTGGTTTTTCCATGCACCACATGGAGGGATGCTAAGTATCAACTTGAAGCACCCACATCTGGGAATTGAGATTATTTTTTCACCAAATAAGTGCATGCAGAGAGGAAGGATTCATCATTGATACTTGAGAGGGGGCCCGAGAAGAGGGGGAGATCAATTTGAAACTCATTATCAGCCAGAAGATTTGTTGTTTTGTTGGGAAAACAAAGAACAACTTAAAAGAAATGGCATTGTGAGTTTGCAGCCATCACTCCATATGTTCAAAACACGCTGCTAGACGAAAAATATTGGATAATTTGGAGGTAGATGCTCTAGACAGAAGGTGAAGATAAATCTTGATAATGACCTGTGAATCTCCTTCTACTTCTAATGGGAAGAAGTTGTGGTCCTAAGAGAGATGCAGGCCTTGCATGAGTCTTTCAAATTTAGTCGTGTTGGGGGTATCCCACCCTATGGAACCATATAATAAGATGATGGGATTCCCTTCTGAATCTCTAATGATCCCTCTAAAACTAGCTACATCAGGATTTCCCTTAGAGGCTCCATCAAAATTCAGCTTTAAAATGAAAAAGGGAGGAGGACAGCAAGTGTTAGGCAAGTAAGGAAGGTAGGGGGAGTGGAGGGTGTCTGCTAGAAGGCAAGGGAACCAAAGATTCCAATTGGTCCATATTACGCTTTCCGGAGGCTGGTTGAGGATGTTCGAGTCTTGCTAGTTTTGCAGAGAAACGGTCTCCGTTATATTATTACACATATTTGTCTAGATAATTTCTGGAAGAGTGATATGATCTTTGAAGATGCGCCTATTCCTCTCCTTACAGATCTTCCAAACTAGGAAACCTTGGAGGAGGGACCATAGTGAATTGAGGATATTTTTCTTGAAAGGGACAATTCTCCATTTCTAGATAGTACTAGTGATATCTCCTTTGATTCTATTATTTCTTCCACATCGAGTGGCAATCTTGTCCCACATGAAATTGGCTAAAGGGCAGGTGTCAAATAGATCAATGATGGTTTCTGCCTGCTTAAGACATTCCAGACATCGAGAGGGGCCTATGAATCCTCTTTTGAGGAGGTTGTCCCATGTTAAGATGCGACGCTTGCTGAAAAGCCAGAGGAGATTAGAGACTTCGGGCCATATACCAGGTTCCGGATCTGTGTCCATATTGTGTCCCGAGGATTCTGATCATTGGGATGTGGTAAATGGTAGGCTTCCCAGGTGGATAAGGCGCCTTGCATTGAATATCCCCAATGAAGGATATTGGGTTCATTTGTGGATCTGATTTTCCTTTTTATTATTTCCTTATCAATCTCTTCATGACTTTACTCAAACCAATTCTCTTACCATTGAGTGGTTGGAAGCTGATTACGGTAACCAGAGATGAGTGAGGGCCTCCAAAAAATTTCACTTGATTTTTATACCTGATATTGAGAGTTTCTTGCCATCTGGGTTTTTGGAAAAGAGCAGCCAATTTGGGCATTTGCTACCATGAATCCTCCCAGAACCGAGCATAAGCCCCTAATCGAATTTCCCAGAAGTTGTGCCCCTAGATTATGGTCGTTGCTGCTTGGATATCCATTTACACCAAATAAGAATTCCCATTATGGCATTAATGTGGCTAGGATCCCTTAATCCCAAATCCCCTGCTGATTGAGGAGAGAAAATAGTAGTCTAGTTCACTAGAGACCATTTCCTGTGTTCTCTTGAACTACCCCAAAGGAAGTTCCTTAGCAGGGCTCCGATTCTTTTGAGGACACATTTGGGGGTGGCTAGCATGGAGAAAAAATATAAGGGCATGGATTTAAGGACAAATTTGATAAGGACAAGTCAACCAGCAATGTTAAGAGTTATGTGAGTCCAGGAGTACAGGTGGGCTTCATGTTTGTCCAAGATTTCTTTCCAAGAGGAGTGCATTGTGGCAGAGTCAATGAGAGGAGCTCCAAGGTACTTGGAAGGGAGAGTGGCAATAGAGAAACCCAAAATTCTGGAAATGTTGCATTGAGTGATGGTCAGGGTGTTGAAAAAGAAGATTTTGGAATTGTCGACATTGATAGTGGTACCAGAGGCTTCTGAACAGTTTTCAAGAAAGGATTTGAAGGTGAAGGCTTCTTTGACTGATGGATGGCCGAACAACATATTGTCATCAATGAATTGCTGATGAGTATTGTGACTATTTTTGTGAATGCACAGTCCTCTAAGAGAATGGGAGATAGAAACATGTTGTGTTAGGAGTCCTAGACCTTCCGCCATGAGAAAAAACCGAAAGGGGAAGAGAGGATCACCTTGGTGAATGCCTCTAGTGGGAAAGAAGGGGGCGGAGATCAGACTCAAGATCCAATGGGTCTAGGTGGGGTTGAAGCCAAATGCTAAGAGCATGTGTTTAATATAATCCCAACTGAGTTTGTCAAATGCTTTAGAGAGGTCAATTTTTATAAGCATAGTTGCCTTCTTCAAGGATTTCAGAGAGTGGGCCACTTCGTGAGTAAGAATGATCACATATAGAATTTTTTGGCCCTCCACATAACCAGTTTGTTCTGGAGAAATGAACAGGGAGGAGGGGTTTAAATATTTTCGAAATCACCTTAGAGATTAGCTTGTAGATGAAATTACATAAGGCGATTGGTGTATATTTTTTAGGGGTGAAAACATGATCTTCTTTAGGAATTAGAGCGAGGGAGGGATCGAATACATGCTTCTAGACTCCTCCACCAAGTTCCATACTTCTCATTTTATGCTATCCCAAAAGAAGTGAAAAAAATTGGAAGTGAATTCATCAAGTCTGGGAGCTTTACCATCTTTAAGTTGTACCATGGCCTACTCGAATTCGTGCAATGATACCAGTTTGAGTAGCATTTCATTGTTCTCCTCTGTGACTAGCCTTGGTATGTCCTGAGTGATCTTGTTGATAGCGGTAATTTTATTTCCTTCAGGCTCCTGGAGGATTCTCTTGAAGAAGATGAGGAGTTATTTTTCTATATCCGCGTGGTCTTCCAGTTTGTCCCTTGACTGCTATTGAGGATGGCTATTTGATTATGCATGCACCTCTAAATGGCAGCACGACGAAATAATTTGGTATTCTTCTCCCCCTCTTTGAGCCAACATATTCTGGATTTTTACTTCCAGATAATCTCTTCTTGTTATCTATGTTCATCCAATCGGGTTTGGAGATCTTGTTCTTGTACCGGAAGACCCTTCGATATCCCTTCTTGGATGATGCAGAGCTCTAAATCTGTCATTTGATGTTGCAATTATTTTTTATGCTGAAAGATGTCACCAAAGGAGGAGTGATTCCATCTCCTGAGAGAGTTTTTGAGAAACTTGAGCTTCTGTTGGAACTGGTATATTTTAGATCCTGTAGGGGGATTGAAGCTCCTCCACCAAGAGATGACCATGTCTTTGAATCCTGGATGAGAGAGCCAGAAATTCTCAAATCGAAAAGGCTTTTTGCTTGCCTTCCTAGGATGCGACCATTGTATCTAGATTGGCCAATGATCAAAACTAGAGGTAGGAAGAATTGTTGAATAGATGCCCCCCTGAGGTGGATCACATTATTTGATATGAGAAATGTGTCCAACCTAGACACAATCTGCTGGGATCCTTCTCTTTTTTTGTTCCAAGTATGAATGTGATTGGTAGAGGGGAGGTCAATTAGACAGTTTCTTTGAATGAATTCTTTGAAGTTGATGTTATCAACTTCTAATCTAGTCCTACCCCCTTTTTTTTTCTTCAAGTTTGGTGATCATGTTGAAGTCATGTACTATGATCCATAGACGGTGTAGACGATGGGACTTTAGGATGTCAAGTGAGTTTAGAATGGAAATTTTCTAGTTTGAGGGTTGGAGATAATATACATTAATGATGTGGCTATGGATGTTGATTCCTATGAGATAGAAATCGTCTTGGATGAAAGTGTGAGAGGCATGAATATTAGAATGGGTTATGAGAAGGGCATTCCAAGCATTGGCTAATCCAACTGAGGCACTAGTAGTGTCCACTACAAAGCAAGTGCAGCCTTGCCAAATATTAGCGATGATATAGTTCAGAGTATAGCTATTGCATTTGGTTTCTTGCATGAAGAATATAGTTGGTTTATCTTGGATGATTCTATTTTTTATCATTCGATGCTTGGCGAGGTTGTTGAGCCCTCGAATATTCCAAGAGCTGAGCTTCACTGAGAACTGTGGGGGATTAGCCGATAGAACTTGGTCAACTTGGGATATCTCCCCGATTCAAGTAGTATTTCTCCTAGAATGATGGTTCTCTGTATATTTGTGCACCGCCCTCTTTTAGGTGATTCCTTCAAGAGTTTTTTTCCATCCTAAGGGCTGCCTACCTATATTCCTAAGGAATTGCACTAATGTGCCCTGAAGAGAACAACTTCCAGGCCATCAAGCTGCCTGGGAGGGATCTTCTCATATTCTTTGTTTTAGCAGGCCATCTCCATTGCTAACATGTCCAGATCTCCTAGATCTATGCTTTTAGGTTCTTCCTCCATATGGGAGGGTGGATCCATGGTTTCCTTGGTGCCTTCGTCCTGTACTTCTTGTGGTTTTTTTCCATCTAAATCCATGTCTGAAGAGTTACAGATGACTACCACTTTGTCTTTGCTAGATTGGCTTATTGGAGGGGCTGCAGTCTAAATAGATACTTGAGTGATGGTGGGATCATGGATGAGTAGAGGGGTTTGTGTTTGTTTACGGATGGACACATTGGAGGAGTCAATGTTTTGAAGGAAAGTTTCCCCTTCCAGGATGGATTATTTCGCCAGAATGTCAAAGATGTTGTTAGTTGATGGGCAAGAGGCTTTGGGGTTAGTAGAAGGTTTTTTGATATGCTTCTTGCGGTTAGGGACTTTGGTAAAGTCTTCAGTATCAACGGTTTCTAAGCCTAGAGGAGGTTTAGGGGGTTGATTGAGAAGACAATATCTGAAGAGATGGCCATGCTCGTGGCATCTATGACAACGAAAAGGAACATGCTTATAATCTATAGTTTGAACCCATTAAAGATCATCATGGAAGAGACATACCGAATCTGGTGGAGCTTTAGCAAGGTGCATGTAGACGCAGATTCTAGCATATGTGGTTTATTGTTTGAGCTTGGTTTCTTCTCCTATCTCGACTAACTCTCCCAAGTTTTTTCCCATGTCTTTTAGGGAGTCCTCATCCCAATATTCTTGATGGAGAGAATACATCTGGATCCAGAATCTTGCCCAGTTGAAATCCTCCATGCCTAGATTGATCCTTTCGATCCAGTCTCTAAGGAAGAGACCTGCTGAGTTGAAAAAATAGAGGTCCTCATCCATGATGCGATTTTTGTCCTCAATGCAGTTGAAGATAGCTTTGAAGAAGCATTTTGGTCCTAGCTATAGGGTGACATATACCTTGGGCTTCCATTTGGAGGCTATTCAGCCTTGAAGTGCTTTCTCAGTGGGCCCAAAGCCTATAAATTTAGTAATGAGGGCATGTTCCTTCATGTACTTGATTTTGGCATTGATGCAATGGGCAGATAGATTGATTTTGCGCCGTTTTTCCACAATCCGGATGCATGTGGAGGAAGAGGCCTTCCTCTATTCCGAGTTGATGTTTTCATCCTTTTTTTTGTCATTTTGTTCAGCTAACAGGTCTTCTAGTGAGCTTGGAGGTTCAGAGTGCACAGTCTAAGCATTGAGGGACACATTTTCTTTGTTGTTAGCGAAACCTTTGGGGGGGCGGGTGTTGCCATTACCAGCGAACATATCAGTAGAGATCAAGGAGCCCAAGGAGTCAATTGATGCCACCATGAGGGAGGGGAGGAGTCCCAACACCCATTGCAGGGTTGTGGAAACCCTAGAAATCCATGAGGGAGGCATCGTCTCTAGGGTTGGCAGCTAATTCAGCCATTAGAGAAGGTTTACTGTTATTGAAGAACAATTATGCTATAAAAAAATATTTTATATGTTATTAATGTTCGTTAGTATTAATTTATTATAATATTATTTCCAAAATTAAAACAATAAAATTATCGAAATATTTAACTTATATTTTTCTAAATATATTTGATTTTCAAAAAAAATTATAAATATACAAATTACAGCAATAAAATAATTAATTATAATGTAATTTAAACAATAATGAAACAACAAAAAAAAATAGAAATACAAATTCCAAATTGATCATAAATGTATTTCTTAAGCCATAAACATATATTCGAATTATTTGAAAAGTTTCATACAAATTTGTCAGTCTACGGAATTAACCTTAACCATACAAAAAAAATTAATTTTACATAACACCTAATATTAACCACAGTCATTTAATCTATCTAATCCATAATCCATCTGTTTTAAGTGGAAATATATTAGACAATCAAGTCATTAACAATTTCAATATAAAACTATTTTCGAACTGCCGCATGGTATTATCAACGTTTATCCTATCTCAACGCTGGAAAAATCCTATACTCTGTTGTATAGGTCTGGATCTAATCTTGATATGGTTCGCATGTTATCAATTGAAAGGAGAATATACACCTCTCTTGCTTACATTTGATATGATGGGGGTGATCACATGCCCCATTCCATGTGAAGTGGACTGCGCATTGGAGTTAGGTTTAAAGGTGTTGTGGAAACTTTGTCCTACCTCCATTTCTCTCTTCAGAATATCCACCGGCCAGAGAATTCATCGTTGATTGTTACAGATCTAAGGCAAAGGGATTTTCATATCTCGAGGAAAGAACTATTCAATTTTCTTTTTACCATAACTAAAAAAGGACATCATTGTATTTTATCACCAAATAGAATATATAATGTAAGATCACAATTTATGATTTATGAGGGGACGTTTGTACTTCTGGCCTATTAATCTATTCTTTGTGCAATAACATGTTTATTCTCATAGCTATACCTAAATATATCTTTAAATATTGTCAAAAAAAAAAAAAAATTTAATTTTCAAATTTATGCATTGAGCAATAACATGTTTATTCTCATAACTATATAGAAAATATGTTAAATTATTGTTAAAAAATAATAATTTTTAATATACAAAATTTAACTATCTAAATTTGATAAATTTGATATGAGTTTGACCAAAAAAATCAATACAATATCTTCTGTCTACTCAAATAATAATAAAAATCATTCATAATGACCTTTCCTCTTCAATAATCCAAACTAAAAAAATATCACAAATTAAATTAAAAGGAATCCAAAACACCTTCAAATATCCCATACTTTATATTTGAAGAAAAATACTATGCTATAAATAGTAAATCCTTTATATTTCATATAAAAAATACTTAATAGTTTATATTTCAAGAAAAATACCATGTTGTAAGTAGTAAATCCTTTATATTTCATGAAAAAAAAAATTACCCAATACTTTATATTTCAAGAAAATTACCATGCTATAAATAGTAAATCCTTTATATTTGATTGAAAAATACCAAATTAGAAGTAGCCATTACTTTATCTATCTATTAAGAGCCAGTAAAGTACATTTAAAAAAATGAAGTAAAAAGTAAAAGAGGGAAAAACATCTTCCTTCGTAATGGATAATAATTTAGTGGTAGAGAATTTCTTTGGAACATCGGTCACCAAATCCCTATGCATAATGTGTAACCCTATATGAGAACAAGAAATCAAACTTTTCTCATACATCTCACTTGAAAGCAAATTTACAAATAACATAAAAGTTCAATTTAGCGGAGTCTATGAGAATAACCGTCATGGGATTAAATTTGGTCATGTCACACTCTTTAGGACTAAAAGAAAATTAGTTGTTTTCCTGGTCATATTAACCATTTTTCACTATAATTTCGACGCTGAAATATCCAAAAGCATAGATTTTAATTTTCAATTTATAAGAAATATAAGATTTTTTTATATTTCTACCATAATTTTTTGTAAATATTTTGATAAAACAGTTTAAAAGTGAAGTATTAAATTCTCTACTTAATTTTATATTGTAAAATTCCTAGTACAACTATTTCCCAATATAGATTTAGCATAATTATGCCATGCAATTACTAAAAAACGGGCATGATAAATAGAAAGAACGATGGAACACAAATTTAAATAATAAATTGAATTGACTCATGGTGCCATATAGATTCCTAATATGGATTTAGCATAACTATGCCACGAAATTACTAGAGAACATGCATGCTAAGTTGAAACAAATATCTAACATAAATTTAGATAATGAATTGAATTTAATCAAAGTGTCATAGAGACCTATCAAATGTAATTATGCTACGAAACCATCAAACATAAGTGAGACAAGAATGAGTACATGAAAACAATTAATACCCACTTCCCCATGTAGATGTTATTGTTTGATGTGATAATTCAATCTTCTAGTGCTAAAGTGAGTAACAATGCAACATTCACATCTTAAGTGCTTCCCATATAACCTTGTAACTTCAATAAACCTTTAAGAATATAGTGAAAATAAAAGATTTTATATGCATCACATTGTGATACTTCAATCTTATAGTGCTAAAGATTGCCTTGAGTAAGAATGCAACATTCACATCTTAAGTTCTTTCCATATAACCTTGTAAGTTCAATAAACCTTTAAGAATATAGTGAAAATAAAAGCTTTTATATGCATCACACTTTTTCTGTGTTTGGTTGATAAAAACCATGACTTTTCTTGCACATATATGAATGATACTTTACGTGAAAGTGGAATGGACATTAAACAACACATTTCTAAAGGGAAACATCCTACTATCGAGGTTAGGAGCATCCTAAGCATGAGCTTCCCTTTATTAAAATATGGAAAATCTATGTCATCTTACCTACACTATGCCCTCATTTATTGAAATAAAGTCTTGCTACAATGGCAAAATGGAGAATGAATAGTTCTTTAATGCTGGTCTAACTCAACTAATTACCTTTAAGTGCATGGAATGTGCCATATGTTCCATCAAATGCATTTGCTTCTACTCAACGAGAAGTATTATATTTATGTAATAGTGTTATTTTGGTGTTGTGTTTTTATTAGAATATACTTATTATTGTTCAATGGTGTTTTCTACATTAAGGAGATTTGTAATTATTTTCATGTTAAACATAGAGATTTGTGATTCCTTTCATGCTAAACAGGGAGTTGATGTATATCTCCTCTCCCACACGTAAAGAATTAGTGTAAATCCATCTTAATTAAATATATATCATAAATAAATAGGGAATCTCTTCACTTTAAAATTTAGTTTCACCTAAATCTCTAAATAACTAATAAATGAAAATCAATTTACATTTACATTACTTATATATAAAAAATTTAAAATATAAGTATTTATTAAAATAAAGATGTATTTTTTATGATAAACATCTAGATTTTTTATTCCTTTCATGCTAAACATAAATTTGAATAATATCCCCTTGCCCACACATAAAGAATAAAGAATTAATGTAAATCTATCTTAATTAAATATATATCATAAATAAATAAATAGAAAATCTCTTTCACTTTAAATTTAGGATTACCTAAATCTCTAAATAACAAATAGATGGAAATTAAATTATATACATTATTTGTATAACATTTTTTAAAATATAATTATTTATTAAAAACAATATGTATTTTAAAAATATATGGATTACATAATTAGATGAGAATGGTGTTGTTTTGACCAAAATTTTGTAGGAAAGTTGTTTTTAGCTTCTTCTTCTGCTCACAAAACTAGGAATTCATGTTGTGGATGTGTGGCTCTTACTGCACCATGTGATATAGTGGGGTTCGTAGGCGATTGAAGTTTTTTTTTCTTTAATGAAAAGAAAAAGTCACCTATATACACTTCCTCCACAACGATGACTATATATTTGGTAATTTAATTGATGTTAAATTACTTACATAAGTTATAAACCAGGTCTACTATACTGATGAAATGTATGTGCACTGTATGTGCTAGGAGTCTTTGTTACTCAAGTAATTCCCAAGTTAATTTTGAAATATCAAAATGCACATGTTTCTCTAACAGTAAGTAAATAAGATTAACTCTATTGCTCTAGCTTGAAATAAATATCACACTCATCTTGATATGAATAACACACTTATTAATTCTTACTCAAAATTAAATCAAATACGCTCTTCTTCTTTTAAATGAAATCACACACTTTCTTTGAAAAAAATCACACCACTCTTGCTTTAAAATAAAATCACATTTGTATTAAAATAAAATCACACTTGCTTGAATTTAAATCACATTTTCTTTAAAATAAAATTAGACTTTCTTGAATTGAAATCGCTTTCTTGAATTGAAACCACACTACAAATGAATCTACTCTTGACAAAAAAAAGTATTATCTCTGCAAATTAAAATCTTATCTATGTAATTGAAATGTAAAACTATGCTACTGATCAATATAAACCTATACTTTGTCCATGTACACAATATATCTCTCTTCACTCAACATTAAAAAATATTAGAAAAACTTGCTATGAAAACAACCTTAACCTCGCATTAAAAAAAAATATATTAAGCTAACACAATCCTACAAAAAACAAAAAACAAAAAAATTATAATTATAGTTAAAAGGAAACCTTACTATCTCGAGGGGGGGCCATGTATGAGAAGAAAGCATAAATATGATGCTTTCACAAGATGATCAACCGCGCATTCCAATCACACAAGATGGAAATAAGAATCGAAAGAAAAGTTTATATAGCAGAAAGTGTTTACAATATAAAATTAAATTCTATGTTTGCTATGGGAAGAGGGATATTTATAAAAGTCCTACACATTAGATGTTTTAGAGAATTATTCCTTACTTTAATCAACACTAGATAAAATCAACTTTCAAATATAAGATAATGTGATCCTCTCATGATTTTCTATCAACAAAACAAATCATGAGACTAAAAATATGCATCTCACTCGCCTGGTTTTCCTCCTATGGTGGTTCACCTATCCTTTGATCGAGCTTCTAGGGTTTCTCCTTTATCGATCAAGGTTGTGAAGGTAGAAAAAATCATTGTACCAACTAATTTCTATCTACCCATATTCCTCATCCCTCAGCTGGATCTTTGGAACCTATCAAACCTTGAACTTAGTTGTAGAATGACACGTTGGTTGTGGAATCACTGTAATTCTATAGCTAATGTAAATATTAATATAAACAATAAATAAAATTATCCTTAATGAAATAAAATATGATCAAGTACCTGATATGCCATAAGACTTGTGAATTGATTCTCGAAGTAAAGTTATGAAGGTCAAAATGAGAAGAATAAAATGAAAAAAGGAATTTTAGAGTTCAATAGAAGTAGTGTTAATCCATTTACCCACATTAGAATATATTCATAATTATTTAACTGGAATTACAATATTGTGATAAAAACCACCCATTACTTATTTCATAGTGCAAGGGTCTTGCACTCAACTACTCTTGACACAATCTACAATGCATGCCAAACCATAAAAAGAATTTCAGGCATACACGACCTCCACCTAATTCTTACTTTATTTGCATAAAAAAAGTCATGTGAGTATAATATCTTAAGACCTCCTAAATATAAGAGAGTAGATATTTTTCTTATTTGATTTTTTTAACAATGCGATATATGATATATTACAAATTACAGCTACATAGTAGCTAGTCCATGCAACATAGTTTAAATATAGTGAAATTTATATGTGAAATATTATTAAGTGTGATTCTTAGGAAATGAAGAAATATTGCAATAAATTCCCTATCTTTAATAAAATAAATTGATTTAATAATATCATTCAACGTCGTGTTTGTGAATCTTTTTAAAGGAAATTTTTTGTACTTATGTAACAAAAAAAATTGGTGTGATAAAATCTTATAATTGTTATTTTGTGAAAATTTTCATTACCTTTAAAAATATATTAGATTTGGAATGGGGCACTTTTATATTTGAGTATTGAGATTTTAATTTATACAAATTTTATGTTTTAATTATTTATTTGTAAAATAATTTTATATTAAAAAATATAAATTTTTTATATTAAGAATAAATTATTATACTTTAATTATTAATTAATAATAAAAATAATTATTATTTTTTGTTATTAATAAATTAGAATTAATTTTTATTATCATTAAATGAAAACTAGAGCAGTTCTTTTGTTTATTTTGTTTTAGATGGTTGATATTTTTAAAAAATATTTGATGTGTTTTTTTTCTAAGTAAGATTAATTTTATTATATAATACAAAAGGATTTACAGTCGACGCTTTTCCTCCGAAATTTCTTGTGCTAACCAATTTCAACCAACGAAAAGTTCAAAAACACAGAATAGGGACTGCCTCGGGTGGGGAAACTAGTCCAGAAGTTGCTACCCCTAATGGGGAAACTAGCATGAGCTATAATTGTCCAAAAATTGGTGAAACTATGCGTAAAAAAGTAAAACATAAAAATGATGGTGTACAAACTTGCAGAAGGAGACCTCGAATACTAAACCTTTTGCGGATGGTCATGCTTTAGACATCAAGGGGTGGATCTTCAACGATGAGGAAGTTGTAATCCTTGGAGGAGTCCTCGGCCTTATTCGACTCCTGAGCTATCGGCTCTAGCGTAGAGGCAGAGAACACACTAGCAACCTCATTCCTGTCTTCTTCTACAAAATTATCCCCACTTTCCAAGGAATACAATGCTTCTTTTGTCGGAGGGGCTGCCGATTTTCGAGAGTTCCAGTGATAGGAGTAGGAAATGGTGAAATTTCGCTCGTTTCTGAGAACAAGAACCATCTGAGCTGGACGGGACTTCCGGATGCTGTAGAGACCCGGTGGTAGGGACACAATGCTGGTTTATGGCTTCCATGGAATACAAATTGAGCGTGAGTTCAGTAGGTCGGCCCTCACACAAGGGTGAATGACAGTCATCGCGAAAGGAGATGGGTGGACAACAGGATTGGCCTCAACCTCATCCTGTGTGACAATGAATATTATGGCGTCAAGGCATGGCATCGCAGGAGAGCATAGGTGAGTCATGGAAGGAGACAGGATATCAGTATGAGAACAGGCAAGAGAGTTCAAGATGTAGAGGAGGCAATGAATGTGGGTTGAATCTTTGCGTGCAGATCCCAGAAATCTAGACAGAAAGGTGACGAAAGGAGGGAGTGGGAAGATCATGGCAGGGATCCATGAATTAATGCAAGATTTTCAGGGAAATATAGGAGTTAAAGCCTAGAGGAGGTGGGTTGTAGTAGGCACAAGTGAATTAGCTACCGAATTTGATGGCAAGCACATGGGCCATGAGTAGCCATGTGGTTTTGCCATGCGCTACAGGGAGGGATGCTACATCTCAAATTGAAGCACCCACATCCAGGAATTGAGATTATTTTTGCACCAAATGACTGCATGCAGAGAGGAAAGATTCATCATTTATACTTGAGAGGGGGGCAAGAAGAGGGGGAGATCAATCTCAAACCCATTGTTAGCCAAAAGATCTGTCATTTTTTTGGCAAAACGAAGAACATGCTTAAAAGAAATGGCATTGTGAGTCTGCAACCATCGCTCCATATGTTCAAAACACACTGCTAGATGACAAATCTTGGATAACTTGGAGGCAGATCCTCCAGAGAGAAGGTGAAGAGAAATATTGATGATGACCTATGAATCTCCTTCTACTTCTAATGGGAAGAAGTTGTGGTCTTTATCAAGATGCAAGCCTTGCATGAGTCCTTCCAATTCAATCGAGTTGTTGGTATCCCACCCTATGGAACCATAGAATATGATGAGGGGATTCCCTTCTAAATCTTTGATGATCCCTCTCAAACTAGCTACACCAAGATTTCCCTTAGAAGTTCCATCAAAATTTAGCTTGAATATGAGAAAGGGAGGAGGATGGCAAGTGCTAGGCGAGTAAGGAGGGAAGGGGGACCGGAGGGTGTCTACCGGAAGGTAGGGGAAGTAGAGGTTCTAATTGGTCCATATTACGCTTTCTAGAGGCTGGTTGGGGATGTTCGAGTCTTGCCAGTTTTGTAGAGAAACAGTCTCCTTTAGATTATTACACATATGTGTCTAGATAATGTCTAGAGGAGTTATCTCATCTTTGAAGATGTGCCTATTCCACTCTTTCCATATCATCCAAAGGAGGAAACCTTGGAGGAGGGACTAGAGTGAATTGAGGATCTTGCTATTTAAAGGGACAATTTTCTATTTCCAGATAGTACTACTAATATCTCCTTTGAGTCCGTTATCTTTTCTACATCGAGTGGCAATCTCGTCCCACATGAAATTGGCTAAAGGGCAGGTGGAAAATAGATGAATGATGGTTTCTTCCTGCTTAAGACAATTCATACATCCAAAGGTGCCTATGAATCCTCTTTTGAGGAGGTTGTCCCAAGTTAAGATGTGACACTTGCTGAAAAGCTAGAGGAAAGTAGAGACTTTGGGCCATATACCAGGTCTCCAGATTTGTGTCCATATTGCGTCCCGGGGATTCTGATCATTGGGGTGTGGTAAATGGTAGGCTTCCCGGGTGGATAAGGCGCCTTGCATTGAATGTCCCCACTAAAGGATATCGGGTCCATTTGTGGATCTAATTTTCCTTTTTCTTAGTTCCTTATCAATCTGTTCATGACTTTCCCCAAACCAATTCTCTTTCCATTGAGCAGCTAGAAGCTAATTACTGTAACCAGAGATGAGTGAGGGCCTCCAAAAAAATTTCACATGATTGTTCTACCTGATATTGAGAGCTTCTTTCCACCTGGTTTTTTGGAAAATAGCATCCAATTTGGGAATTTTCTACCACGAATCCTCCGAGAACCAAGCATCAGCCCCTGATAGAATTTCCTAGAAGTTGTGCTCCTGGATTATGGTCGTTTCTGCTTGGACAACCATTTACACCAAAAACGAGTTCCCATTATGGCATTAATGTGGCTAGGGTCCCTTAATCTAAAACCCCCTGCTGACTTAGGAGAGAAAACAGTAGTCTAGTCCACTAGAGACCATTTCTTGTGTTCTCCTGTACTACCCCAAAGGAAGTTCCTTTGCAGGGCTTTGATTATTTTGAGGACACATTTGAGGGTGGCTAACATGGAGAAAAGATATAAGGGCATGGATTTAAGGACAAATTTGATAAGGACAAGTTGACCAACAATGTTAGGAGTTCTGTGAGTGCAGGAGGACAGGCAGGCTTCATGTTTGTCCAAGAGTTCTTTCCAAGAGGAGTGCTTCATGGTAGAGTCAATGAGAGGAGCTCCAAGGTACTTGGAAGGGAGAATCGCAATAGAGAAGCCCAAAATTTTGGAAATTTTGCGTTGAGTGATGGCCAGGGATTTGAAAACTAAGATTTGGGTTTTGTCAGCATTAACAGTGGTACCATAGGCTTCAGAAAATTTTTCAAGCAAGGATTTGAAGGTGCAGGCTTCTTTGACTGAGGGATGGCCGAAAAGCATATTATCATCAATGAATTGCTTATGAGTATTGGGACTATTTTTGTGAATGCACATTCCTCTAAGAGAATGGGAAATAGCAACATGTTATGTTAGGAGTCCTAGACTTTCCGCCATGAGAACAAACAAAAAGGGCGAGAGAGGATCACCTTGGTGAATGTCTCTAGTGGGAGAAGGGGGAGGAGGTGGCCCCATTGACCATAATGGAATATAAGGGGGAGGAGATGAGACTCAAGATCCAACGAGTCCAGGTGGGGATGAGGCCAAATGCTAAGAGCATGTGTTTAATATAATCCCTACTGATTTTGTCAAATTCTTTAGAGAGGTCAATTTTTATAAGCATACCTGCCTTCTTCAAGGATTTCAGAGAAGGGACTACTTCATAAGTAAGAATGATCACATACACAATTTATCGGCCCTCCACATAACCAGTTTGTTCTAGAGAAATGAACAGGGGGAGGAGGGTTTTAAATCTATTGGAAATCATCTTAGAGATTAGCTTTTAGATGAAATTACATAAGGTGATTGGTGTATTTTTTTTAGGGATGACAACATTCTCTTCTTTAGGAATTAGAGTGAGGAAGGTAGCATTGAGTGAAGGAAGGATCCAATGCATGCTTCTAAACTCCTCCACTAGGTTCTATACTTCCCGTTCGATGCTATCCCAAAAGAAGTGAAAAAAATTGGAAGTGAATCGATCAGGTCTGAGAGCTTTACCATCTTTAAGTTGTACCATGGCCTACTCGACTTTGTGCAGTGATATCAGTTTGAGTAGCATTTTATTGTGCCCCTCTGTGACTAGCCTTGCTATGTGCTGAGTGATCTTGTTGATAGCATGAATTTTATTTCCTTGAGGCTCCTACAGGATTCTCTTGAAGAGGATAAGGAGTTCTTTTTCTATATCTACGTGGTCTTCTAGTTTGTCCCCTTGACTGTTGTTGAGTATGGCTATTTGATTATGCATGTGCCTCTGAATGGTGGAGCGATGGAATAATTTGGTATCCTTCTCCCCTCTTTGAGCCAACGTATTCTGGATTTTTGCTTCTAGATAATCTCTTCTTGTTTTCTACGTTCATCCAATTGGGTTTGGCGATCTTATTCTTATTGCACAAGAGCCTCCGATCTCCCTTATTCGATGATGCAGAGCTGCAAATCCACCATTTGATGTTCCAATTATTTTTTATGCTAAAAGATGTCACCAAAGGAGGAGTGATTCCATCTCTTGAGAGAGTTTTTGAGAAACTTGAGCTTCTGTTGGAACTGGTATATTTTAGATCCTACAGGGGGATTGAAGCTCCTCCACCAAGAGATGACCATGTCTTTGAATCCTAGATGAGAGAGGCAGAATTTCTCAAATCAAAAAGGCTTTTTGCTCGCCTCCCCAGGATGCGACCATTGTGGCTAGATTGGCCAATGATGAGAACCAGAGGCAGGAAGAATTTTTGAATAGATGCCTCCCCTGAGGTGGATCGCATTATCTGATATGAGAAATCTATTCAGCCTAGACGTAATCTGTTGGGATCTGTTTCATTTTTTGTTCCAAGTATGAATGTGATTGGTAGAGGGGAGGTCAATCAGCCAGTTTATTTCAATGAATTCTTTGAAGCTGATGTTATCAACTTCTAATATAGTCCTACCTCCTTATTTTTCTTTAAGTTTGGTTATCATGTTGAAGTCATGTCCTATGATCCATAGACAGTCTACAAAATAGAACTTTAGGATGTCAAGGTAGTTTAGAATGGCAATTTTCTAGTTTGAGGGTTGGGGATAATATACATTGGTGATGTGGCTATGGATGTTGATACTTATCAGATAGAATTTTTCTTGGATGAAAGTGTGAGAGGCATGAATATCAGAATGGGTGATGAGAAGGGGATTCCAGGCAATGGCTAATCCACCAGAGGCGCTAGTGGAGTCCACTGCAAACCAAGTGTATGCTTGACAAATATTAGTGATGATAAAGTTCAGAGTATAGCTATTGCATTTGGTTTCTTGCATGAAGAATATAGTTGGTTTATCTTGCATGATTCTATTTTTGATCAGTCATTGCTTCGCAGGGCTATTGAGCCCTCAAATATGCCAAGAGGTGAGCTTCATTGAGAATTGTGGGGGATTAGCTGGTAGAACTTGGTCAACTTGGGATATCTCCCCGATTCAAGTAGTATTTCTCCTAGAATGATGGTTCTCTGTAGATTTGTGTGTTGCCCTCTTTTCCATGATTCCTTCAAGAGTATTTTTCCATCCTAAGGGCTGCCTGCCTATATTCCCAAGGAATTACCCTGATGTGCCCTGAAGAGAACAACTTCCAGGCTATCAATCGGCCTGTGAGGGATCTTCTCATATTTTTTGTTTTAGTAGGCCATCTCCATTGCTAAAATGTTCATATCTCCTAGATATATGATTTTAGGTTCTTCCTCCATATGGGAGGGATTATCCATGGTTGCCTTGGTGCCTTCATCTTGTACTTCTTGTGGTTTTTTTCCATCTAAATCCATGTCTGAAGAGTTGCAGATGACTACCGCTTTGTCTTTGCTAGATTGGCTTATTGGAGGGGTTGGAGTCTGAGTAACTACTTGAGTGACGATGGGACCAGGGATGAGTGGAGGGGTTTGAGTTTGTTCGGGGATGGACACTTTGGAGGAGTTAGTGTTTTGAAGGGAATTTTTCCCTTCAACGATGGATTGTTTCGCCAAAATGTCAAAGATGTTGTTAGTTGAGGGGTAAGAGGCTTTGGGGATAGTAGAAGGATTTTTAATATGCTTCTTGTGAGTAGGGACTTTTGGTAAAGTCTTTAGTATCAATGGTTTATGAGCCTAGAGGAGGTTTAGGGGGTCGATTGAGCAGAAAATCTCTAAATATATGGCCACGCTCGTGGAATCTTTGGCAACAAAAAGGAACATGCTCATAATCTATAGTTTGAACCCATTAAAGATCATCATGGAAGAGACTTACCGAATCTCTTGGAGCTTTAACAAGGTGCATGTAGATGTAGATTATAGCATATGCGGTCTATCATTTGAGCTTGGTTTCTTCTGCTATCTTGATGAACTATCCCAAGTTGTTTCCTATGTCTTTTAGGGAGTCCTCATCCAATATTCTTGCGGGAGAGAATACATCTGGATCTAGACTTGTGCCCAATTGAAATCCTCAATTTCTGGATTGAGCCTTTCGACCCAGTCTTTAAAGAATAGACCTGCTGAGTTGAAAAAATAGGGGTCCTCATCCATGATGTGATTTTTGTCCTCAATGCAGTTGAGGATAGCTCTGAAGAAACATTTTGGTCCTATCTGTAGGGTGACATGTCCCTTGGGCTTCCATTTGGAGGCTATCCAACCTTGAAGTGCTTTCTCAGTGGGCCTGAAGCCTATAAATTTACTAATGAGGGCATGGTCCTTCATGTACTAGATTTTGGCATTGATGCAATGGGCAGGTAGTTTTATTTTGGACTGTTCTTTCACAATCGGGATGCATGTGGAGGAAGAGGCCTTCCTTTGTTCTGATTTGATGTTTTGATCCTTTTCTTTGTCATTTTGTTCGACTGACAGGTCTTCTAGTGAGCCTACAGGTTCAAAGTGCACAATCTAAGCATTGAGGGATGCATTTTCTTTGTTTTTATTGGACCCTTCGGGAGGGCGGGCGGGCGGGCGTGCCTACCCCCCCATCTGGTATCGCCATTACCAACGATCATATCAGTAGATATCAAGGAGGTCAAGGAGTTGAATGATGCCACCGTGAGGGGGGGGAGGAGCCTAGACGGCACCCATTGCAGGGTTTTAGAAACCCTAGGAATCCATGAGGGAGACGTCGGCTCTAGGGTTGTGTTACACTAAAAACTATCATCCTGACATTTTGCTATGAGTGTGAGCTCATTATTACTCATACTTCCTCCTTTTGCAAGTATAACATATCAGTTCTTCATGTCAAGCTTTCAAAATCAGAGAAAAGTTCCTAAAAATCCCCTAAACATTGGTATCGTACTTTATGTATTCATTACATGCGGTCCTGCACCTAAAGTTCAGCTCGCCTGCGGAACCATACCGCATCTTCTTTGTGTCATGGGTGCAGACCTCTGTAAAACTCAAAAAGGCGAGAATGTAAAGATAAAAAGTTGATTTCAGATGAATTCTAGAAGATTCTAGATGGGAATTTTCGGGAATGGATACGCTTTGAGAAGGTTCATGCATCCCTCACTTGATGAAGCTAACCCCTTGATGTAAGGAGCTAATCCCTTTGAAGGAGGATTCTATCCCTTCATATTTGGAACAGAAAACCTTGTCTTTTCCACTATAAAAAGAGGGCTTGGGTAGCCTCAAAGGGATTTCAAGCTTAAGATATTTGAGGTTAAATGCTGTTGAAATTCA
Organism: Pinus albicaulis; assembly: GCA_034641835.2. Lineage (NCBI taxonomy): Eukaryota > Viridiplantae > Streptophyta > Pinopsida > Pinales > Pinaceae > Pinus > Pinus albicaulis. The sequence goes on from CM076579.1 coordinate 1,324,921,924, forward strand.
GACTTAGTTAACTAAGACTTTCTGTGAGGTTAAATCACTCACCTCTATTCGTCTTGGTTCAAAGAGTGCAATGCTTGTAAAATTAGAAGAGATTCCTACTTCGGACCCCAGGAGGACCTGCACGACATTAGGGCACAGGTTGTAAAGGTTTTCTTTTATTTGAAGTTAATACAAATATACTCATTTCTCTCATTAAACTGACTATTCATGGTTTATTTCATAAATTCCTTGATCATTATGATGAGTATGGTTTATAATAATGTCTATACAGGTGCTATGTAATCTTTTTGCTTGTTTTTGACTGCAGATTCACGAGGAACGTTCTTTCAAGTGCACGGGAAGGACTTCAACGAGATCAAGAAAGCGCTAGACATAAGGTAGGCTTTACACCTATATAGCATTTTTATGAATCTTGTATGCCTAGAGAGAGATTAGTATAATTGGCTGTTTGTTGCTAGTTACTTTTAGTACTAGAGAGATCGGTCTTGTCTGCAAGACGGATTAATCTACACAACAAAATGGAGACTCCACTAGGGAATGAACTTGTTGTTTTTGGTTCTCTTTTAATTTGATTTGAGGAAACATTATTTCCTGGTTTTTGATTGATACATATCTATCTGGGTAATTTATATTTTCCCTGTTTTTGAAAATTTAGAAATATTTTAAGTTTTTCTATAATTTTTCCTAGGACCGCACTCTGGCTTATTTTGATAGTGCGGGCAGGTTTGCACTTTCTATAAAGAATACAGTGCGGGACTGCACCTGTCAATACTAGTTACCTGCAGACCCTGTAAAATTTTTAGAAAACCTCCAGATTTCTTTCTGTAGTTTATTTTTATTTTGATTTAGATCTTTGGTTTCTTCCCATATTGATTATTGTTTCTATCAATAATTTTTTGTGAATGAACTCCAACAGTGTTGATGTTTTGATGATTTTCTAGAAGATTTTTGCATTTTGGATTGTTTTCCACTTGGTCTTTGTAGCGATTCGAAGTTTTGACAATTTGCAGTATCTCATCTTACATTGATCTCTTTTTGTCTTTTGAATCCGACCTGATTGTGAAAACATCCTTTATTGAGAAATAGAGCTTTTTGTTTCTTTGCAAATCTTCGAAAACAAAAACTTTGTTAAAGGTTTTTTGAATTTCATTTTTATAAAAACATATTTTGAGTGTTTTTTGTCTATTTTTTATTCTGAAGAAATAGATTCTTAGTTTTCTGAACAACTAAGGAAAACATTCCACAAAAATCTTAAAGCTTTTTACTCATTTAGATTGTTTAAAAATTTTAGATCTCAAGATTAGATTTTGTAGTTTTGGGTAGTTTTTTAATTTTTATAGCTTTCTTTTGAAGGAAAATTGTTTTGTAGCTTCGACTTTGCAAAGAAAAGGATTTTGTTATGAGCTTGATAATTTTTCTTATTATTGAAAAGACAAAATAGTTTCTTTCAAATATTTTTCATGTTTTAAAGAAAAAATCAAAATAATTGCATTCTCTAACTCTTTCTTTAAGATAGAAAGTTCATTGAAAGAAAAAGAATTGAATATCATTTCTAGGTGCATTTTAAGTGTTTTTTGGAAGTCGAGTCTTCACATCATCCAAAGTTTCATTTCCACACCCATTGACTTAAGGAACAACTCTTAAAATTAACGCTTAATTAAAATTCATTTAGTAATCTTTTATTTTTAGGGCTCTTATCACCAACATAGCTTAGGCTAGTATCTTGGAGTAGGGAGTAATTAACTCTCCAAGATAACTAAAACAAACAAGTAGACGAATCTTGCGGTAGGAAGAATTCCAATTGTTGCATATATGCTCTGGGAAGCTCCTCTTCAAGGAGTCAAGCACGAGATCATATCTGAACCAGTGGGGTAATCAATCCTTCCTCATTGAGAACGATAGAAGATATACATGTATTAAAAACGTTAAACCTCGGATAGACCATTGTCGAGGAGACAGGGGTCACTTGTTGCCATATCTTGGATTATTTTCAAGAAGCCTTCAAGGGGATTGAGCTTTGTTACTCTGCCCTTGCGTGTGTGTCGGATCGTAGACTGTTCCCCCAGGTATATTTGTTTCTATTGGTAACCTTAGAGGCTATAATATTTAGGATTATTTCCTAAGGTGACGGTGGAGGGAAGATCTCACTATACCTAGAACAGACGTAGGCTAGACTCACTTGGACTCTCCGGAGGGTTATCTTCACTCGAGATGGTATAGTGGAGAAACTTGCACCGGTCTGTCTCATTAAGCAGGTTGTCGGGGTAACTGTTCCAACTGCCCTTTTCGTATTAAAACTCTACTAAGTTGGATTTCATCACCAACTAGTGTTTTTAGTGCGGAAAGTTACTGTTTGTGTGTGGTTTGAACTCCTACATTTTTTTTAATCTTATGATTCAATTGTTTGTTTCTTAGAGACTTTAGGTGTTTTTCATTGAAATTTTTCTTTGTTTGCGTGTGATTAGATAATATTTAATCGTGGTGGACTTGCCAAGACAATCCCGGAGACTACAAGGGAAACCCCCTGAATATTCACCAAGTCAACTTGAAGGGCTTCGTGCTCTAGTATCATCCAATAGTGGTAGAATTGGATCAACAGAAATTGGAATTTCATCTATATTTATACATCTTGATCATCAAATACCTACAACAGAGTACATTCAAGAGCTGATTTCAGTTTCTAAAGTTACTGGTTATGTTTCTCCTACCAGTGAACTAGTTGATGAACCTGAAATCTCTAAACCTGAAACTGAATCTTCTGTGTTACAAACATCCTCAGGATTTATCACACCAACTTCTAGCGATCCTGGTTCACCTAGGGTAAGACATATCGTCACTAAAGATCTTCCAGCTGGTCTAATTTCTATTGAAGAACTTACTAATCCAGACGAAGACATATCTCTTCTCGACTCCCCTCAATCTATAAATCTTAGGGAGCGTGAATCTATTTTCTACAGCCCCATTCGAACTGATCCTTGGTATCTCTCTTTAACGAACTTTTTGGAGAATCCGGGTCTTGCTTTTCATCCACCTCGAATTCCATTTCATCCTACACCTAGAGGTTACTATCCACCATCCATTATGGCAGGAGAGTCGTCAATGTTTTCCCAAACTCCGGAATCATTTTTACACGGTGGTCCTTCTGTTCATTTGGGATACCAAGCTATATCTGGTACTTTCTCGGGAGCAGCTCCTCAACCCATTGAAAACGTGTTATCATCTGGTCTTAATGGTCTTAAAATTGAAACGTCGAACGGAGATCAAATTTTTATGATGTCTGGTAATGTTCCCAATCCTCAACCACAAGGCAGTCAGTTACCGCCTGGGGGGCAACCTCAAGGAAATTCGTTACCGCCTGGGGGGCAACCTTCAAGTAGTCAGTTACCACATGGGGGGAAACCTTCAGGTATTCAGTTACCACCTGGAGGACAACCTCAAGGTAGCTTTTTCCCAAGACAAACTGTGGAATCATATTATTTTGGGGGACAACCCCAAGGACAGTACATATCTCAAGGACAAACCCAAACTCAATATGCTCCTCAAGGTCCTCAACAACCCCAGCTTCAGTACACGCCTCAAGGTTATCAACCTCAAGGGCAGTACCCAATTCAAGGTTACCAACAGCCTTCTGGTCAACCATCTATTCATGGAGCCAGAAATTTACCTTTTAATTATCAACCCTACGTTCAACTAGGTTATGGTCCTTATGTTCAACCTTCTACGGGACAATACCCCAGAATGATGGTGTGGGATCTATCCCAATATCAATAGCCTTTGCAGCCTAATGTGTAGTTGCCTTATCAACCTGGCCAGCCATTGGTTTTTGGTCCAACCCAGCAACCTGTTCAGCCAGCTATTCAAACTCCTGCACCTAGTTCAGTTCAGCAGACTGGGCCTAGTACACCTCAGACTCCGCCCCAAACTGCGGCAACTGTTGCAACGTCTGTTCAACCTGTAACACCTGTTTCTGGAGTATCTGTAACCCCGAGTTCTTCTATCTCTGTATCCGTGCAAATCCCTCAAGTATCTGTACCTCAGTCGAGAACGTCAGTTCAGACTTCGGTTCAGATACCTATAGGACAAACCGATACAAGTACAGTTGTTACAAGTCAACCTCAATTTACGTATCAACCGTACCAGGGACAGCCGCAATTCGGTCCCTATGTATAGAATCCAAACTATCAGTATCAACCGTACTCTGGTTATACTTATCAACTACCTCAGTATGGTCCGGTTCATCCTAGTTTTCCGAGAGGTTACACAATACCTAATACAAATCCAATTCCTAGTTATCCTGGGTATCCACCTCTTGGATCTACTTTGGCTTCTCAAGGTTTTCGTGACCCTAACCGTCAATTACCGTTTATCGCAACTTTGGACTTACCTGATTTGACGCGCCTTACAAATGATCCAATTTTTTATTATCAGAACTGGCCGCCAATGCCTCATAAGTTGCCCAGTGATATACCAAAATTCGAAGGTAAGTCAGGAGAGGATCCATCGAATCATGTTATGACTTATCAGCTTTGGTGTGCATCTAATTCAATCATTGATGATTCGATTCGTTTACATCTTTTCCAAAGAACTCTCATAGGTTTTGCAGCCAAATGGTACATTGAGTTACCACGAGGCTCATTTCATAATTTCAGTCAGTTAGCAACTGCTTTCTTGACTCATTTTCAGTTTCCTGTCAGATACGACAATGGCACAAAATTATTAACTTCGCTAAAACAATCCACATCTACGTATATTTCTGATCATATTCATGAATGGCGACGTAGGAGGCGTTTGGTGAAAGTTTATATTCGGGATCAAATTTTGGCAGAATGGTTTGTTAAATCATTGTTACCCAAGATCACTGAAGATGTAGCTAAGGCTGGTGTTTTTACTGAAGAGAAAGTAATTTCTCAAGCTCAGTACCTTGACCTCGTTTATATGCAGTCATGTACTCTACATGAAAAAATCCCAGACCTTCCAAAACAAGGTCAAATAGTTGCTGCTCCTTCAGGGTCTCATGCCGCTGACGGTATGATTGGTACAGTCAACTCTAAAAGCAAGAAGAAATCTTCCAAGAATTCTTCTCCAATTATAACTTTACCTGATTCCCCGAAAGGAGAATCTTCCCCTGAAGTTTCTGCCGACATTCATGTCGTTGAAACATCTACGAAAAAATCAAAATCTGGTGGTAAAAAGAAGGGGAGGAACAAAAATAGAAAGAATTTGAAAGACAAAACTGATAAATATGAATCCAATGACGAAAAACGTAAACCTCGCTATCCTTCTTTCATTTGTGAACAAGATCATTTCATGAAAGAATGTCCATATCGAGACGAAGTTACAAAATTCGTTAAAGGATCGCATCAACTTGCTGTCTTGAAGGATCCTTTTCCAGTTCAAGATAGTAAGATGATTGATTCTACCTCGACTACTTTGGAAGAACCTATTATGATGATGTCTCATGTAAGGATTACGACGCGATCGCAAGATTACGGTTCTAAGAATCCTATTGATGGTAAAGAAGAAGAGTCTTCTAATGCAAATGCATCAACTACACCTCCCCATGTTTCTGGTCCGCTACAGATTGAGAAACAGAATCTAGACTTAGTAATCAAACCGCCTGCTATAGGTGTTCTTCATAAATCAGCTTTCAATCCACATGCGAGAGCTGCTCAGAATTACAACATTGTTGAAGACTTAGCCATTTCTCCTTCAGCAATGTCAGCTTTGGAAGTACTGCAATCATGCCCAGCACAGCGTAAATTGTTATTGTCTGCCATAGGAGCTGTCGATGTTCAAGATTCTAACCTTATAATCTTCGATTTAGAAAATAGTTCACCATGCCGTCCTCATCAAATGGCTTTCCAGATTCCAGTGTTAGTAAAAAACAGACCAATATTTCAGACTGTGATTGATGAGGGAGCTTCAATGTGTATTATGTCGATTCAGTGTTGGAAATCACTTGTTTATCCTACACTTAACCAATCTCCGAAAATTCCAAAGGCTTTTGATGGTCGAGGTTTTCAACCTTTTGGTATTTTGCAGGATTTACCCATAGGGGTCAAAGGTAAAATCGTTAATCTAGATGTGGAAGTGGTTGATGCCCCTCTAGATTACAACCTTCTTCTGGGTTTTAGTTGGTCCTATGCTATGACTGATGTTGTTTCCTCGGTCTTTCAACTCATAAAATTTCCATATCAAGGAAATATCGTCATAATAGATCAGTTAACTTATTTCTCATCTGACCCAACCTCTACAGAAACAATCCAGCATGTTGGTAAAATGACTATCCCTTATAAGGATGTTGGAGTGGGTTTGATTAAAGATTTTGGTTTACTAGGAACTTTTTCCTTTACTCCTCCTAACGTATCACCTTCTACTACAAGTATTCACATGATTTCGTCAGACACTGTTATGTTTGATGATCCTTGGATTATACCTTCAGAATCCGAGATAGATTCATTTGATGGCGTGATGCCTTTGAGTCCATTTGAAATTGCGTACCAGGTAGTACAGTCATTTTCCGACCCCTCTTCAACCGAAACTGATCCAATGAATGGGATCCAAGATGAATCACTTTCTATATCTAGTTCAGTTACAACGACATTTCCTGAACTTTTTCATACAGATGAGAAAATTCGTGAGTTTTTGTCTGTTGATGATTTACCATGGGAAGATCTACATCACCGATCTTCATTTTTACCTGAATTAGATCATTTTGAAGATGATTTCGCTTCAATTTTTACTGCTGAATATGTGAAGGAACCTCAGAATCCATTGCAAAATCCTGATTCTAAGTTAAATTTGGAAAATATATCTAGAACGGTTCCAATTGACATTTCAGTAAAACCAGGAATAATTGAAAACATTCATATAGGTGCTTGTTGTACAAATGAAGAAATTCAGACTTATAAAGCCCTATTTCAAGAATTCCGTGACGTGTTTGCCTGGTCTTATGAAGAAATGCCAGGAATTGATCCATCGATCGTTTTTCATGAAATGTTCATGAAATTAAGACTCACCTGCATGCTAAACCTCACCCAACGACACTGCCAAATTCATCTTAGACTAGTCATTGACATAAAAGCAAAGTTGAAAAATTACTGCCAGCAGATTCATTTATTCAATTCCTTTAACGGATGACGGATTGGGTATCTATCATTGTCTGCGTGACTAAAAAACAAGGAACGATAAGAGTATGTATCAATTATAGGGATATTAATCGAGCGTGTCCAAAAGATAATTATCCAACTCCCTATATCGATCAAATAATCAATGATTGTGCTGGCAGTGAATTTTTTTCCTTCATGGATGGCTTTTCCGGCTACAATCAAATAAACATACTCCCTGCAGATCAACCCAAAACAGCTTTTATTTGTCCATGGGGAACGTTTGCTTATTGTAAACTATCTTTTGGATTAAAGAACGCTGGAGCAACTTTTCAAAGGGCTATGTCTTATGCATTTCATGACATTAAGCACATTTTTCAGCCATATCTCGATGATTTACCTACTCATTCATTACGTAGGGCCGACCATCCCACTCATTTACGAGAAATTTTTATGAGATGTAGGCATTATCGGATAAGGCTGAATCCGCATAAATGTGTTTTTTGCTTAGAATCGGGTCGATTACTGGGATTTGTTGTCTCGAAAGTAGGCATTCGCTTCGATCCATCGAAGGTCGAAGTCATTGTTAAATTGCCTCCTCCTTCGACTTTAGGCCAACTCCAAAGTTTGCAGGGGAAAGCAAACTTTTTACGTAGATTTATTCCTAACTATGCCGAGCTTACAAAGGGTTTTACCCGGTTGTTGAAACAGGACATTCCATTCTTTTGGGATGAGATCAAACAGACACTGTTATGTTTGATGATCCTTGGACTATACCTTCAGAATCCGAGATAGATTCATTTGATGGCGTGATGCCTTTGAGTCCATTTGAAATTGCGTATCAGGCTGTACAGTCACTTTCCAACACCTCTTCAACCGAAACTGATCCAATGAATGGGATCCATGAGGAATCACTTTCTATATCTAGTTCAGTTCCAACGACATTTCCTGAACTTGTTCATACAGATGAGAAAATTCATGAGTTTTTTTATGTTGATGATTTACCATGGGAAGATCTACATCATCGATCTTCATTTTTACCTGAGCTAGATCATTTTGAAGATGATTTCGCTTCAATTTTTACTGCTGAATATGTTAAAGAACCGTAAAATCATTGCATTATTCTCGATTCTGTTAAATTTGAAAATATATCTAGAACTGCCCACCGACATTTAAGAAACCTGAATAATTGAAAAAATTCATATTGGTGCTTTATATGCTTTATGTACGATGAATATCACAAAGTCTAGACTTATAAAGCCCTATTTCAAGAATTCCGTACGTTTTTGCCTGGTCTTATGAAGAAATACCAGGAATTGATCCCTCGATCGTTGTTCATGAAATTAAGACCTACCCGGATGCTAAACCTGTTCGTCAACGACTACGTCAAATTCATCCTAGAAAAGCTGCTGCTATAAAAGCAGAAGTTGAAAAATTACTTCACGCAGGATTCATTTATCCAATTCCCTTAACAGATTGGGTATCAAATATTGTTCATGTGACTAAAAAACAAGGAACGATAATAGTATGTATCAATTATAGGGATATTAATCGAGCGTCTCCAAAAGATAATTATCCAACTCCCTATATCGATCAAATAATCGATGATTGTGCTGGCAGTGAATTGTTTTGCTTCATGGATGGATTTTCTAGCTACAATCAAATAAACATACTCCCTGCTGATCAACCGAAAACAACTTTTATTTGTCCACGGGGAACGTTTGCTTATAGTAAACTACCTTTTGGACTAAAGAACGCTGGAGAAACTTTTCAACGGGCTATGTCTTATGCATTTCATGAAATTAAGCACATTGTCCAGCCATATCTCGATGATTTACCTGCCCATTCATTACGTAGGGCCGACCATCCCACTCATTTACGAGAAATTTTCATGAGATGTAGGCATTATCGGATAAGGCTGAATCCGCATAAATGTGTTTTCTGCATAGAATCGGGTCGATTACTGGGATTTATTGTCTCGAAAGTAGGTATTCGTGTCGATCCATCGAAGGTCGAAGCCATCGTTAAATTGCCTCCTCCTTCGACTTTACGCCAACTCCAAAGTTTGCAGGGGAAAGCAAACTTTTTATGTAGATTTATTCCTAACTATGCCGAGCTTACAAAGGGTTTTACCCAGTTGTTGAAACATGACATTCCGTTCTTCTCGGACGAGATCACTGATCGATCTTTTGGTGCACTTAAACACGCGTTGACTCATGCACCGTTATTGCATCCTCCCAACTACAACCAAGATTACATTTTGTACCTCGCTGCTTCCAATTCCACAATTGGGATGGTATTAGTTTAGGAAGATGAATCTCACAATGAACATGTGATTTATTATCTTAGTCAAAATCTGCATCCGACTGAAATCAAATACACACATGTGGAGAAATTGGCCTTGGCAGCTGTTCAAGCTATCCAACGTTTTAGACATTACATCTTGTTACGTAAAACCACGGTAATTTCTAATTGCAACCCTATGATGTATATTTTGACCAAACAATTGCTAGGGGGCAAATATTCCAAATGGATAGTTATCCTGCATGAATTTGACTTGGAATTCGAAAAATCCAAGGCAAAGAAATCTTTGGTATTTGCAGAACTGATGTGTGATTTCCCCTCTACTGATACTAAAACAGTGGCAGAAGAGTCCATTGCGGACAAATCTTTGTTTCTCATCAGTACACTTGATCCATGCTATGGAGATATTATCGTTTATCTCCAAACCCAATCTTTTCGGCCTGGCATCTCACGAAATCAACGATGGAAAATACGTTTCCAATCCCAACAGTATAATATCATTGGTGATACAATTTATCGTCGTGGAGCAGATTTTGTTTTCCAACGTTGTCTAAATCATGAAGAAGCAGAAAAGGTGTTAAATGACTGCCATTCTGGAGCATGTGGCGGTCATATGTCTGGGTATGCCACAGCCCAAAAGATATTGCGTCCAGGTTATTTCTGGCCAACGTTGTTCAAAGATTGCATTTATGTGGTTCGGAAATGCCACAACTGTCAAATTTTTTATCGGAATATGCGCGCGCCACCCGCTCCTCTTCACCCTATAATTTCTGTTGGTCCTTTCGCGAAATGGGGTATCAATTTTATTACATGTAACCCTCACTCGGCTGGGGGGCATGCCTATATTATCTTAGCAGTAGATTATTTTACAAAATGGACCGAGGCGATGCCTACATTTTTAGCTAACGGCAAGACTGCTGCAACATTCGTATTTAATCACATAATTGCCAGGTTTGGTGTTCCCCAAGCTATTATTACGGATCATGGAAGTCACTTTCGGAATGTCATGTTGACTGAACTGACAGACCAACTTGGCCTACGCCACGATAGTTCCACTCCTTATTATCCACAAGCCAATGGTCTGGTTGAAGCCATTAACAAAGTTTTAGTCACCATGATCCAACGAATCATTGGTATTCACAAGACGAATTGGCATTCCATGTTATTTTCAGCACTTTTGGCATATCGAACCTCAGTCAAAACATCAACGGGTTTCACTCCTTTTCAACTAGTTTACGGTTTGGAAGCTTTATTGTCAATTGAATGCGAAATACTATCACTAAAATTATTTGTAGAATTACTTCCAGCTACGTCTGAAGAGGAAAAAAATTTCTTGTACTTGGCCCAATTAGATGAGAATCGATGAAATGCTGCAATAGCAAATGAGGCTCATGTTAAAAGGATAAAAGCTCAATATGATAGAAGTGTGACCCCTCGAAATTTTTCAGAAGGAGACCTAGCTTTACTTTATGATCAAGCTAACGACAAGCTAGGAGCTGGGAAATTCGTGCCTATGTGGCATGGTCCTTACATTGTTAAACGAAAGTTAGCAAAAGGGGCCTATGAGTTGATAGATTTTGACGGTGTCCCTTTGGATAAAACCAGAAATGGGCTCTATCTAAAGCGATATTATGCTTAAATGTGGTGTGGAGATTTTGTTAGTTTAGATTTCTTTACTGCTGGTGTGTTTTAGATTAGAAAAGTGTGCCTAGTTTAGAGAGTGTGTTTTTATCATTATTCCTACTTATCTAAGTTTTACTCTTGATATTGCAGATGTCGACGTCTCTTCAAAGCTATATTGGTTTTGTTGATGGTGCTTGTCATAGTACACGGGACATTTCTTCAGCAGCTTGGGTTATCTATTCACCCTCTGACGAGTTAGTATCCATGCATGGGGTAAGCCTTGGTCAAACAACAAATAACATTTCCGAGTATAGTGCAGTGATTGAGTTATTATCTGAATCCATATCATTTGGAATTCGGAGTTTGATTGTAAGGTTGGATTCTGAACTTGTTGTATTACAGCTTAACAGGGTTTATACCATTAGAAATCCAGTGTTATTACGATTATTTTTAAGAGTTCGTCTCTTGGAACGTGAATTTGATTACATTGAATATTAGCATATTCCAAGACATTTAAATACATTAGCATATTCAATTGCTTCTAGTATGATAAATAGACATTTGCAATAATCAAAAGTAGTAAATCAAACAACATTCATATATGTACACAGATAGCCGGCAAATAGTGATATATCATAGTATAGAAGTGTTTTCAAAAACTATACATCGTCTTCGATCATAGGTTGGAAACACCTTATGATCGACAAAAATGATAATACAAAAGTAAAAAAATATAAGTCTACATGATCATCCCATCACTGATGGTGATCACGATAAGAAACCACTGCCCGAGCTACCCTGCATAGGAACCTCCTAAAAGGTCCTGGAACTCCAATCACGTATCTCTGCAACCTGAGTGGAATGTCATCTATGCTAGTCTCTGGAATATCTAGAGTCAAACGCTCTAGATGATGCTCTAAATCAGTCAAAATCTCCGCTGATTGGCCTGCTGGGGCTGGTGCGGCTACAACTGGTTGTATTCTCTTGTAAGGTTGGAGATGGGCTGGTCGTTGTGGACCCACATCTATATTCAAAAACTTTTGATTATTAGTTTTCAAGACGATAAAAAATAAAAAATTAGAATTTAGCAAATGTTGAAAAATGATTTTACCTGAGTCATCCCACTGTTCCCCTGCTGGGAGAGCCATCTCTCGGACACTGCGGAAATCTATCCCGGCGTATGGAAAGTCCTCTATCACAAAAATTTGGCAATTCAACCAACAAAAATATGAAGGTGGAAATCAGACAATCTCAGAACCCTCGATAGCATGACGAGCCATCAATGCGGACCAACGAACCATCCTCGGTTCTCGAAGTCGACCGGAATCAACAACAATACTCTGTGGAGCTAACATAGGGATCCTCCTTAGAGCAAAACAAACAACGATGGATGCGTATCCAAAGTTATTCAATTTCCCATTTTTTTCTCTGGTTAGTTGGCCTTTTACATTAGCCAACACAGCTTCACACCAGTTAAAGATGGTGCCGTGAAAACAATCCATGGAAATATGCATTTGGGAACCAGTAGCTACATGCAGCGCAACACTCCCACACAGTTTGGTAACAGTAAAATAAATAACTTTCAATTCAGGACGGATAATGAGTTTTATATCAATCCGTTTGTCTCGAGGATTTTCCTGGTCATTGCAGAATTCTAGTTGGAGATTAGCGACAGACTGGCCACCTAGCCTAGTCCCAAACAAAGAAACTTGTTCGCCCCTCTTGGACAAACCAGTCAAAAAATATATATCCTCCAGCTCAATTTCGAGCCGGTGGCCACCAATAAAGAAGCACTGGTCCTGCACATTCCATCTGTTCACCAACCATGTCAGGAGTTCTACTTGTGCCCTCATGCCAGAGATGGCCCAAAATTTGTACAAACCACATGCTCTTAATGCCTATTGTGTGGGCAAATGGATTATTGCAGCTTCATCCACATCCTCGTGCTTACGTTCTCTCCAAATCAACATCTTGTCAATCCTACAATGCATAAAAAGGCAAGTTAGAACAATCTTATTTGAAATTTTTTGGGAAACAAATGAGAAATAAGTGTTTTAAATTCAACTGCGCGGGTACCGCACCTACGCTTTGTAAACAATGCGTAGATACGCACGTGTACTGTGTGTCGGGTGCGGAACCCACGACATTTTCTTTATAGAAAAAATTCGGGGTCCGCAGGTAACGTGTGTCACACCTGCGGACCTCGCGAGCGAAATTTTAAACCATTTTTTGCCCTAAAAATACAAACTAAAGCCTAAAAATGAATTTGAAACGGATGAAAAACAAGATAAAGAGGTCATGGATTACCTGGGACTGACGGTTCTTGATTTCGCCAGACAGATTTTCCAGAATCTTCACAGGAACTTTCTTACCCAAAAGCTTTTTACTTTTCACTCTGAAATTGAACGGTAAAAATGAAATTGAAAAAGTCCTTTTTATAAGTTTTTTCGAATAGATGAATTTTAAATTTGTTTATTTTTCACTTTAAAAAGGGTATTTTTGAAAGCATTTTTACTTATCTTAAACAGGTATGTGTAATGTTTCAAGTTTTTGTGCAGAAATTGGATTTTTTAGGAGAATTGATCATTTTTCAACAAAGAGCATACTTTTATCACTTTTTCGGACTCTTTCAAAAATTCACGAAAAAACGAAACATTGGAGTTCTCTTTTAAGCCCTTTTCAGACTCTCTAAACATGAAAATATTGCCGAGTACTTGATTATTCGAACTCGTTAAAGTAAATGAATGATCATCCCTTCAGTATAAGTTTACCCCTTTTACGGACTGAAATGGACTATTTACGAAAAAGGTATATGTTGACTAATTACGGTCAATAGAGTTCTCTCCCGCATTATTTTATCCTTTTTCGGGCTCGAGAGACTAAATTTACGAAAAAGTACACCCACGGAGTTTTCTTAAGTTTTTCTTTTGACTCCCTAAAACTGAAAAACACCGAGTTTCTCCTATACTGGACTCGTTAAAACTTAACAGTAAAGGACCTGTTTAATTTTCAACAGAAACGAACCACTCCTTCTTAGGGTTCGAATTTTAAACTAAGATGGACTCATCCGAAGGATGAGCTTATAACCAAGCAAATGTTATCCTCCTCAAGCTTGTCAAAAATAAAGAGGTACTTGCCAGAAATGGTGGGGGAAAAAGAGAGAAAAATGAGCATGTTTGTTGTATTTTAAAATTGTCCGAAAACTCAGTCGACCACTCTTGGACACGACACTTATATTCACCTGGGTTGGGAAATCCTTTGCCTAACAGTTAATCAAACCACATTGAAAGTCTTCAACCGGTTTCTGGGTATTAGCTTTGGGTCAATTGTCACCAAGCCATCTGCAGTGTCGTTATGTGTTCAAGAGAACAGTTCAAATAAACCATTCATCTGCAAAATATCTGTCATCCATTTTGACCATCCCTGATTCAGTCCTTGCCAATATATTTTCAAAAATTGATCTATGATTTCGTGTTGTGGGCTTGCCTACGACAGATCACTTTCTATTGACATTAGCACATTATCTAGAAAGTTGATCCAGAAATTGTCAGTACCTTGAAATCTGCATGCCTCAATGGCAGGTTTCTCGCCTTCGACAATAGATTGCATCATTGATCTTCGATCGAATGATTCCGTGAGATGTTCAACTTTAGCTCACTCATTCACATGTCATGGATTGTACTGGGTACTTTGAGAGCCATTGACATTACTGGTGGTTTCTCTCACACTTGTTAACAGTTTTCATCATTGACTGGTAATCAAGTGGTTTCTACCATGTTCGACTTCAACACATTTATTCACACGGATAGAATCGTACTAGTTCGAGATGCGGAAATCAAGACCCTGGATCTAGTTTCCACCATCCAGGATGCGAGGAATTTTATTATTATACAGTAGACTATTCATTACATATGGTTGCTCCCATGTTGTGCCTACACTATTGATGTAATATTAAAATCATTCCTGTATCAGAACGATTTGAGTTAGTTTCTAGTTAGTTTTAATCTGAGTATGGAAATGCCTACCTCAGTGATGACATATATATGTATATATTTTACATTGAATTTTTTTATAGGTTCTGACTGGGGTGTCCACAGGATGATCTTTGAAATGATAAAGTACTACACTCTTCATATATGACAGACTTCAGCTTCATCTATTCCAGACTTTGCACTTTAGGGGGCAATTTGTTACACTAAAAACTGTCATCCTGACATTTTGCTATGAGTATGAGCTCATTATTACTCATACTTCCTTCTTTTGCAAGTCTAACATATCAGTTCTTCATGTCAAGCTTTCAAAATCAGAGAAAAGTTCCTAAAAATCCCCTAAACATTGGTATCGCACTTTCTCTATTCATTACCTGTGGTCCCGCACCTAAAGTTCAGCTCGCCTGCGGAACCATACCGCACGTTCTTTGTGTCATGGGCGTGTACCTCTGTAAAACTCAAAAAGGCGAGAAAGTAAAGATAAAAAGTTGATTTCAGATGAATTCTAGAAGATTCTAGATTGGAATTTTCGGGAATGGATACGCTTTGAGAAGGTTCATGCATCCCTCACTTGATGGAGCTAACCCCTTGATGTAAGGAGCTAATCCCTTTGAAGGAGGATTCTATCCCTTCATATTTGGAATAAAAAACCTCCTCTTTTCCACTATAAAAAGAGGCCTTGGGTAGCCTCAAAGGGAGTTCAAGCTTAAGATATTTGAGGTTAAATTCTGTTGAAATTCAGACTTAGTTAACTAAGACTTTCTGTGAGGTTAAATCACTCACCTCTATTCGTCTTGGTTAAAAGAGTGCAATGCTTGTCAAATTAGAAGAGTCCTGCTTCGGACCCCAGGAGGACTTGCACGACATCAAGGCACAAGTTGTAATGGTTTTCTTTTATTTGAAGTTAATACAAATATACTCATTTCTCTCATTAAACTGACTATTCATGGTTTATTTCATAAATTCCTTGATCATTATGATGAGTATGGTTTATAATAATGTCTATACAGGTGCTATGTAATCTTTTTACTTGTTTGTGACTGCAGATTCACGAGGAACGTTCTTTCAAGTGCACGAGAAGGACTTCAATGAGATCAAGCAAGTGCTGGACATAAGGTAGGCCTTACACCTATATAGCATTTTTATGAATCTTGTATGCTTAGAGAGAGATTAGTATAATTGGTTGTTTGTTGCTAGTTACTTTTAGTACTAGAGAGATCGGTCTTGTCCGCAAGACGGATTAATCTACACAACAGGTTGGCAGCTAATTCAACCATCAAGGAAGGTTTATTGTTATTGAAGAACAATTATGCTATAAAAAATATTTTATATGTTATTATTGTTTGTTAGTATTAATTTATTATAATATTATTTCCAAAATTAAAACAATAAAATTGTCTCAATAATTAACTTATATTTTTCTAAATATATTTTATTTTCGAAAAAATTATAAATATACAACTTACAGCAATAAAATAATTAATTATAATGTAATTTGAAAAATAATAAAACAACAAACAAAAAAAATAGAAATACAAATTCCAAATTGATCATAAATATATTTTTTAACCCATAAACATATATTTGAATTATTTGAAAAGTTTCATAAAAATTTGTCAGTCTACAAAATTAACCTTAACCATACAAATTTTTTTTTTTTACATAACACCTAATATTTACCATAGTCATTTAATCTATCTAATCCATAATCCATCTTCTTAAGTGGAAATATATTACAGCATCAAGTCATTAATCATTTCAATATAAAACTATTTGCGAACTGCCACATGGTATTATCAAGGTTTATCCTATCTCAACGCTGGAAAAATCATATACTCTGTTGTATAGGTCTCGATCTAATCTTGATATGGTTCGCATGTTATGAATTGAAAGGAGGATATACACCTATCTTGATTACATTTGATATGATGGGGGTGATCACATGCCCCATTCCATGTGAAGTGGCCTTTGCATTGGAGTTAGGTTTAAAGGTGGTGTGGAAACTTTGTCCTACCTCCATTTCTCTCTTCGGAATATCCATCGGCTATAGAATTCATCGTTGATTGTTACAGATCTAAGGCAAAGGGATTTTCATATCTTGAGGAAAGAACTACTCAATTTCCTTTTTACCATAACTAAAAAAGGACATCATTGTATTTTATCACCAAATAGAATATATAATGCAAGATCACAATTTATGATTTATGAGGGGACGTTTGTACTTTTGGCCTATTAATCTATGCATTGAGTAATAACATAATAACATGTTTATTCTCATAGCTATACATAAATATATCTTAAAATATTGTCAAAAAATAATAAATTTTAATATACAAATTTATGCATTGAGCAATAATATCTTTATTCTCATAGCTATATAGAAAAATATTTTAAATTATTGTCAAAAAATAATAATTTTTAATATACAAAATTAAACTATTTAAATTTGATAAATTTGATATGGGTTTGACCAAAAAATCAATGCAATATCTTCCACCTACTCAGATAATAATAAAAACCATTCATAATGACCTTTCCTCTTCAATAATCCAAGCTAACAAAATATCACAAATTAAATTAAAAGGAATCCAAAACACCTTCAAATATCTCATACTTTATATTTCGAGAAAATACTACGCTAAGTAGTAAATCAAGTAGTAAATCCTTTATATTTCATTAAAAAAAATACTTAATACTTTATATTTCAAGAGAAATACCATGCTATAAATAGTAAATCCTTTATATTTCATATAAAAAAATTACCCAATACTTTATATTTCAAGAAAATTACCATGCTATAAATAGTAAATCCTTTATAGTTCATTGAAAAATACCAAATTAGAAGTAGCCATTACTTTATCTATCTATTAAGAACAAAAGTACATTTAAAAAAATAAAGAAGTAAAAAGTAAAGGAAGGAAAAACATCTTCCTTCGTAATGGATAATAATTTAGTGGTAGAGAATTTCTTTGGAACATCCGTCACAAAAAAATAATCCCTATGCATAATGTGTAACCCTATATGAGAACAAGAAATCAAACTTTTCTCAGCAAATTTACAAATAACATAAAAGTTCAATTTAGCGGAGTCTATGAGAATAATCGTCATGGGATTAAATTTGGTCGGCTCACACCGTTTAGGACTAAAAGAAAATTAGTTGTTTTTCTGGTCATATTAACATTTTTGGACTATAATTTTGACTGTGAAATATCCAAAAGCATAGATTTTAATTTTCTATTTATAAGAAATATAAGATTTTTTTATATTTATACCCTAATTTTTTGTAAATATTTTGATAAAAGAGTTTATACTGAAGTTTATATTGTAAAATTCGTGGTACAACTATTTCCCAATTTAGATTTAGCATAATTATGTCATGAAATTACTAAAGAACATGCATGAAAAATAGAAAGAAAAATGTAACATAAATTTTAATAATAAATTGAATTGACTCATGGTGTCATATAGGTTCCTAATATGGATTTCGCATAACTATGCCACGAAATTACTAGAGAACATGCCCGTTAAATTGAAACAAATGTAACATAAATTTAGATAATCAATTGAATTTACTCAAAGTGTCATAGAAACCCATCAAACGTAATTATGCCACGAAACCATCAAATGTAAGTGAGACAAGAATGGGTACATGAAAACAATTAATACCGACTTCCCTATGTAGACGTTATTGTTTCATGTGATACTTCAATCTTCTAGTGCTAAAGATTGCCTTGAGTAACAATGCAACATTCGCATTTTAAGTGCTTTCCATACAACCTTGTAACTTCAATAAACCTTTAAGAATATAGTGAAAATGAAAACTTTTATATGCATCACATTGTGATACTTCAATCTTCTAGTGCTAAAGATTGCCTTGAGTAACAATGCAACAGTCACATCTTTAGTGCTTTCCATATAGCCTTGTAAGTTCAATAAACCTTTAAGAATATAGTGAAAATAAAAGATTTTATATGCATCACACTTTCTCTATGTTTCGTTGATTAAAACCATGACTTTTCTTGCACATATATGAATGATACTTAATGTGAAAGTGGAATGGACATTAAACAACACATTTCTAAAGGGAAAAATCCTACTATAGAGGTTAGGAGCATCCCAAGCATGAGCTTCCCTTTATTAAAATATGTAAAATCAATGTCATCTTACCTACACTATGCCCTCATTTATTGAAATAGATTATTGCTACAAAGGCAAAATGGATAATGAATAGTTCTTTAATGTTCGTCTAACTCAACTAAATACTTTTAGGTGCATGGAATGTTCCATATGTTCCATAAAATGCATATGCTTCTACCCAAGGAGAAGCATTATATTTATGGAATAGTGTTATTTTGGTGTTGTGTTTTTATTAGAATATATATACTATTGTTCAATGGTGTTTTCCACATTAAGGAGATTTGTAATTATTTTCATGTTAAACATAGAGATTTGTGATTCCTTTCATGCTAAACATGGAGTTGATGTATATCCTCTCTCCCACACATAAAGAATTAGTGTAAATCCATCTTAATTAAATATATATCATAAATAAATAGGGAATCTCTTCACTTTCAAATTCAGTTTCACCTAAATCTCTAAACAACTAATAAATGTAAATTAAATTACATTTAGATTACTTTTATATAAAAAAATAAAATATAAGTATTTATTAAAATCAATATATGTTTTTCATACTAAACATAGAGATTTGTGATTCCTTTCATGTTACTATATCCCCTCTCTCACAGATAAAAATTAAGATAAATCTATCTTAATTAAATATATATGATAAATAAATAAATAGAAAATCTCTTCATTTTAAATCTAGAATTACCTAAATCTCTAAATAAGAAATAGATCTAAATTAAATAATATTAACATTATCTGTATAACATTTTTAAAAATATAAGTATTTATTAAAAGAAATATGTATTTAAAAAATATGTGGAATACATAATTAAATGAGAATAGTGTCGTTTCGACCACAATTTTGTAGGAAAGTTATTTTTAGCTTCTATTTTTACGTTGGAAGCGTTCTCTTTGCTGGCTCTGGATGAGAAGACACTATTCACCCCAACCAATGAGAAGATTTTCTTATCGCCCTTCCAGCCACTAAAATTTAAACATGTAGCATTAGATTATTGGGTGATTTTAAGGACTTGGTACCAATTTCACGGCACATTAGGTAATTTAAAGTTAGTTTGAATTTATGACAGGGGAAAAAGGGAGAGAAAGATGGCGTTCTGACATACAAAGATCGAATGAAACATGTAATGTCAAACACATTGACAGGTGGACATGAATTTCGATACAAAACATCAAACAAAGTCCACTCCGCACCCACCATTTGCGAGAGACGAAATGACCACCATGTGCGGATTCACTACTTGCACTACTTTTTAATACTAATAAATGCATAATAAATGCGATATGGTTTCAGTACAGACATTTGTTACAGGTGT
This sequence comes from Pinus albicaulis, assembly GCA_034641835.2. Classification (NCBI taxonomy): domain Eukaryota; kingdom Viridiplantae; phylum Streptophyta; class Pinopsida; order Pinales; family Pinaceae; genus Pinus; species Pinus albicaulis. The sequence continues at coordinate 1,324,942,408 of CM076579.1, forward strand.
CACACAATCGCGTGTGGACACTGGAAAATTTGTCCTCAACTGGCACAGTAATCCATTTCCACAAAGATAATGGCCGCCCTTGGAATTTTAAGGGTATATACTAAAAATAAAATAACGTTATATTATCCATTTGTGTGGAACATGGGAGATTAAATGTAAATCCAATTTAGAAAAATCCTCTTTATAAGAAAGGAAAACACACCGACTAGAAATGGTCCCCAATCTCTGCGTCTGAATTCCATTCATAGTGGTGGAAGTAGAAAAAATATGTAATAGATTCATTGCAATGGATTCCCTGGGGAGCATTGAACAAAGGCCATAGGCAACAGGCATACAGAAGCAGGAAGTCAGAAGAGCATTGAGCAAGGGCAGAGGCAGCAGGCATACAAAAGTCGGAAGTCATAATAGCTTTGAACAAGGGCTCATGCACGCAAAAAGTCCTCAAGAACATCAAAGGCTTGGAGAGAGATACATGCAATTATTCTCCACGGATTTGTTGGCAATTTCTCCACGAATTTTCTCCACCTTCCTGTCGATTTTTGCACAGATTCACTTTATTTGCAAAGGTCATCAAAATTGATTTTGCTTCAATGGTATATACTGCTTTCTGAACTATTGTTCCCCTTATGGTATCTGCAGCAATACTGGAGCATGGTTCACCTGCGTAGCGCTGAGGAGTCATCTTACTTCTTTCAGTCGTATTAAGCCTCTAACAGTTGCAAGCCGAAGGCAGATTCAGATGTAATTCACATCATATATTGGTGCATCTTGTTGGAATTTATGAAAATTCCAGAAAAAATCACAGAGAGAATGATGTACTCCACCTTAACATAGAGAAATATAAAATTTTGCACTCACAGTGACAGAGTTTCAACACTGTAAAAACTTGTATTCCTTTTTAAAAAAAAATGTTACAGACTCTTCCTCAACACAGAGAGATTACAACTGCTGGACTGTTTCTAAGCACAGTGCCAAAAAGACTTGACTGTTTCAAAAAATTACACACTCTGTCTCTGTTTAAAATGAAAAAACATTACATTGTTGTGTATATCTTTTGGCACTGCTGTGCATTAATAAAAAAAAACACATTACATTGCCTCACGGGCTTTTGCACATTATATATGCTGCGCATATATTAAAACAAAACAAACCATATAAAAAAAAAATTAAACAACATCTATTTAAAAACTAAATGTCGGGGGCCCACGCCTTACATTACACAAAATGTTTTAATATATTTGAAACATATATATACACGTCGCACATATATATTAAAACAAAACATTAAACCTTTGTAAATCTCCGCCCACCAGAATTCAAATGAAATTGAACAAAAATACATCGAGCCATTTCGCATTACAAAATGGGCTGGTGTACGGTGGACTTTTGTATGCGTGATGGAAATTTAAATCCGCCATATAAAATTCTTTGGGTTTGGTTTTGGCCTGCTGATGTAGGTGCAAAATGTATTGCAAAAAAAAGTTATTAAATCCGCCCTATAATGTGGATCGGGTCCGGATTATAACATTCCAAACGAGCCAATACAAGTAGTTCTGATTGCCAATTAAAAGCGCGGATGCGATGGGCATAATTAACTGTAGCCTATAAAATGGTCAGGTCCGCAACTTTAACACATTTGTAATGGGGCCATACACTATGTGCTTCTGATGCCGATTGAAGAATCGGACGTGACCACAAATAAACTGTGGCCTATGACATACATCGGGTCCGCATATTTAACACTGCAATCGGGCCATAAAACAAAATGCTCCCTATTCAAACTTGTAATGCAATATGATATTTCTGCGTGGACTGTGGACCCACGGACCTCGGCTTAAGTGAAGGGTGATTATAAAATGGTTGTGTATTATATGTGATCGTTTCGACTGCGAAACTCGCCACAACAACAAGACACTTGTGCTGTGTGGGGAACACAGTAAAATAAAACCGCCCGCGTTTGTTTGAAAACAAAATATCTCTGTTTCTATTTTAACAAGGTGCTCTGTTTCAGAAAGCAAAGATTGTTCAATTAAAATAAAAAAGCTATGTTTTTCAAAATAAAAGGACTGTACCGATTCAAACAAAAATCTAACTATTCACCATTTTAGAAAGCGGATGGAGGAGAAAATACTGGAGATAAAAAATGGAAAGCGGCTGTAAACAGTGACAGTTGAAAGTAACATTTAAACACTCCCCCTTACTATCAACTGCTAGGTTATCAGTCATACCCAGGAATTTTCTCAAAAACTCAAAACTCTTTTGCCCCAATGGCTTGATCAGAATGTCTGCAAACTGCTCCTGAGTTCTGCAGTGTTTCAAAACAATTTCTCCATTGCTTACCAATTCCCTGATGTAATGAAAATTTGTGTCAATGTGTTTCGTTCTCTTGTGAAACACGGAATTCTTAGATAATGCAATAGCTGAGCTATTGTCACAAAAAATCACAATTCCTTTTGCTTGCTCTTGGCACAAACATCTTAGCATCCTCCTCATCCAAATTGCTTGACACGCTGCTGTAGCTGCCACATATTTTGCCTCTGCTGTAGACAACGCTACAATAGGTTGATTTTTAGAAGCCCATGAAATGGCTTCTGAACCCATGTGAAAAAGATAACCATTAGTGCGCTTCTGATCATCTACACTTCTAGCCCAATCACTATCAGTGTATCCTATTAAATATGAACATTATGGAGTAGTATATAAAATACCAAACCTTTTACTACCTTTAACATACCTCAGAATTCTCTTCGCTACCTGACAATGTGCATCCTTTCACTTCTCCATGAATCTGGAAATCAAACTAACATCATGCATTATATCGGGCCTAGTTGCAGTCAAATACATGAGGTTTCCAACTATGTTCTTGTACAAACTAGGATAAAAACCCTTGTTGTTGTCATCTCTACTGAGTTTTAATCCCATCACTGTGGGAGTGATTGATTCTTTGCTCTCCTGCATATTAAATATTTCTAGCACTTCATTAACATATTTTTCCTGTGAGATAAAAATCCCACTTTCATCTTGTTCTACCTCTATTCCTAAGAAGTATCTCAACAAACCCATGTCAGTCATTTCAAATTCTTCTTTCATGACTATTTTAAAATTTTCAATAAGGTAATCATTATTACATGTGAAAATAACATCATCAACATATAAAACCACAATCAACATTTTACCATCCATTTCTTTGATGTAGAGGGTGGGTTCTCCCTCATACGTTTCAAATCCATTTTCTAGTAGATAGGAATCTATTTTACTGTACCATTCTCTTGGCGCTTGCTTTAGCCCATAAAGAGCCTTCTTCAACTTGCACACTTTGTTCTCTTGGCATTTTTTTTGATAGCCTAGAGGTTGTTCAATGTAAACCTCTTCCATTAACACTCCATTTACGAATGCTGACTTCACGTCCATTTGGTAAAATTTCCACTTTTTTTGTGCTGCTATGGACAACACTGCTCTCACGGTTTCCATTCTAGCAACCAATGCGAAATTTTCCTCATAATCTATCCCATGCTTCTGCTTATACCCTTTGACAACAAATCTGGCCTTCTGTCTCTCTATTTTGCCTTTAGCATTACTCTTGGTCTTGTAGACCCATTTAACTCAAATGACATCTTTACCTTTTGGGAGTTCAATAAAATCTCATGTCTTGTTTCTTTCTATGGCATTAATCTCCTCATCCATAGCTTATATCCATTTCCTATCTTTAATAGCTTCTTCAAAGTGGATAGGGTCATCAACATGACAATATAAAGCAAATAAAGAATTGATACCTTCATTTGCTGCCTCTTATTCATAAATGTCATTCAAATTTCTGAACTTCTTACCTCTTTCATTAGGTGTACAAGTGCTTGAAGAAGCACTTGAATTTCCTCCTTGTGGTGTGCTTGGAGAAGCACTTTCATTTATCCTCAAGGGTGTGCTTTGCTGCCCTTGTGTTGGTGCTTCTGTCGGGGGATGTATTTTAGCAAACTCATCATCATTTTCATCATGAGATAAATAGTGTTTAACATTGATTGTTTTCTCTATGCTTCCATCCCAAGCTTCCTCTTCAATGAACTAAACATCTCTGCTCACAATAAACTTCTTGGTGGATGGGTTATACAACATATAGGCTTTTGATTCCTCATTGTATCCAATGAAAATAAATTTCGCCCCCTTGCTGTCCAACTTCTTCCTTAGCTAATCCAGAATGTGTGCATAAGACACACATCCAGAAAACTTCATGTGTGTGACACCTTGCTTTGTGCCACTCCATGCCTCTTCTGGCACTTTGTTCATAACTGCTTTTGTAGGGCACCTATTCAAAATGTGCACTGCACAATGTAAAACTTCAACCCAATAATCATTAGGAAAATGCTTTGCCTTTAATATACTCATTACCATGTCCATTACTGTTCTATTATTCCTTTTGGCAACTCCATTTTGCTGCGGAGTATATCTTGTTGTAAACTGCTTATGGATTCAATTTTCTCTACAAAAATGCAGCAAATATTTAGAGATATACTCACCTCCTCTATCAATCTTTAGGAATTTGATATGCAGCCCACTTTGGTCTTCCACAAGTGCTTTGAAATTGCAAAATATTTCAAACACTTCACTTTTGTTTTTCAAAAATTAAACCCAAGTGTTTCTTGTAATATCATCTATGAATTTAACATATAGTGGCTGCCAGCAGGAGATGGAGTTTGCATCGGTCCACATAAATCTGAGTGGACAATTTCTAAGGGTGCTTTTTCCCTTATGCTTTTCCCTAAAGGAAAACTTTCTCTGTGTTGTTTCCCCAAGATACAACCTTCACAAAGGTTGTCCGGTTTCTCTATCAATGGTAAACCTCTTACCATTCCTTTTCTGTTCAACAAGTTAAGACCTCAAAAGTTGAGATGTCCAAATCTCAAGTGCCACAACCAATTGTCATCTTTTGGTTTTCTTTGGAAAGTCTCTTGTGTCACTGCTGCTCTCTCTTCTTCATTCTTCAAGTCTGGTCTCATTCTAAGAGGGAACATCCTGTTCCTTGTCATCTTCACTTCAACAATACATTGTTTGTTGGGTGGTTTATCCATGATGGTACAAACATCATCTTCAAAAAAGACATTGTACCCCTTTTGAACAAGCTTTCCAATACTTAAGAGGTTACACATCATTCCTGGAACATAATATACATCTGCTGTGGATTTCTTTTCACCTTTCCCTATTAAAACATTTACTTCTCCTTTTCCCATAACAGAAACTTTACTATCAATCCCTAGTGTGACTTGTGACTTCACACTCTCATCTAACACAGAAAACATTGCTATGTTTCCTGTCATATGGTTACTACAACCAGAGTCTAGAAACCATAAATCTTCATGCTTTTCCTCAGCCATCTTATAAGCTAAAAATAATTTGTCTTGGCCGATATTTTCTTTAGTAAAATTTGCATTTGTTCTATTTCCCATATCATGCTACTTCTTTCTACATTCATTTGCATAATGTCCATATTTTTTACAATAGTGACATTGGAAATTGGATTTATCATACCTTTGTCCTTGATCATGATGCTGTCCACTTTTCTGGTTGCTGCCTTGGCCTTAGTGCTGATTTGGATTGCTACCCCTTCCTTGAGCATTTTCTGGACTATTTCTTCCACCTCTTTTTTGGCTTCTGCCTCTTCCTCTCTTGTTTCCTCTGCCTTGCCCTCTTCCTCTTCCAAAAGATGTCTGGGTCTTAAAGGCATGTTCCAGAGATGAGTTTTCACTTCTACCTAATCTCTGCTCATGGGTCATTAGTGATGCATGTAGCTCATCGACTGAAAAATTTGTGAGATCCTTAGTCTCCTCTATGGTGGTAACAATCACATCGAACCTTGAGGGTAAGCTCCTCAATAGTTTCTCCACAATCCTCTTGTCTTCAGGAGTCTCTCCATGAGACCTTATCTGTGTGACCATTCCAATCACATGTGTGAAGAATGAGTCAATGGTATCTCATTACTTCATAAAGAGAGTCTCAAAGTCTCTCCTCAGCAACTGAATTTTTGTTGTCTTCACTTTTTCCATGGCTTGATAGGCTGTCTTGAGAGTTTTCGATGCTTCTTTGGATATCTTGGCTACTTCTATCCTAGGAAACACACTCTCATGCAATGCTTGATACAAAAAATGGAGGGCTCTTGAATCCTTCTTCTTATTTCTCTTCAGCAATTCCTTCTGTGCCTGAGTTAAATCATCATACTCATTTTCATCTGCTGGCTCATAGAAGCCATCCTCAAAAAGTTGACATAAGTCTTGGGAAGCAAATAGAGCTCTCATAGTTATTGACCAGTAGTCATAATCTTTCTCATTAAATTGTGGGAGCTAGGTATTTCCAATACCCATGCTAGTGCTGGCTCCAGCCATTCTTGCACTTGTAACTATGCTTCAAAATACTTGACTGTGTATTTAAAATAATTGACTGTCTTCTACAGCAACACAAAAATCTGTATAGAGAAATACCTTGGATTCTTCTTGGCTGAGTCTTCACACTGCTCGAGAAGCTGCTACAACAAGAACTCCTTCCTTTAGCTTCTTTGACACCTTCAAAGATCCTGGACTAGCTCTGATACCATGTTGGAATTTGTGAAAATTCCAGAACAAATCACAGAGAGAATGATGATATCCACCTTAACACAGAGAAATATAAAATTTTTCACTCATAGGGACAGAGTTTCAACACTGTAAAAACTTCTATTCCTTTTTAAAAAAACCTGTTACAGACTCTTCCTCAACACAGAGGGATTACAACTGGTGGACTCCTTCTAAACATAGTGCCAAACAAACTTGACTATTTCAAAAAATTATACACTCTGTCTCTATTCAAAACGCAAAAACATTACACTGCTGTGTATATCCTTCGGCACTGTTGTGCATTACTAAAACAAAACACATTACATTGCCTCACAGGCTTTTGCACATTATATATGTTGCGCATATATTAAAACAAAACAAACCATATTAAAAAAAACTTAAACAACATCTATTTAAAATATAAATGTCAGGGGCCCACACCTTACATTACACAAAATGTTTTAATATATTTGAAACATATATATACCCATTGCGCATATATATTAAAACAAAACATTAAACCTCTGTAAATCTCCACCCACCGGACTTCAAACGAAATTGAACCAAAATACATTGAGCCATTTCGTGTTACAAAATGGGCTAGCATACGGTGGACTTTTGTGCGCGCGATAGAAATTTAAATCCGCCATATAAAATTCTTCGGGTCCGGTTTTGGCCTACTAACGTAGGCACAAAATGTAATGCGAAAAAAAGTTATTAAATCCGCCCTATAATGTGGATTGGGTCCGGATTATAACATTGCAAACAGGCCAATACAAATAGTTCTCATAGCTGATTAAAAGTGCGGATGCGATGGGCATAATTAACTCCGGCCTATAAAATGGTCGGGTCTTCAACTTTAACACATTTGTAATTGGGCCATACACTATGTGCTCCCGATGCCAATTGAAGAATCGGACGCGATCACAAATAAACTGCGGCCTATGACATACATCAGGTCTGCGGTTTTAACACTGCAATCGGGCCATAAAACAAAATGCTCCCGATTCAAACTTGCAATGCAATATGATATTGCCGCGTGGTCTGTGGACCCGCAGACCTCGGCTTAAGTGGAGGGCAATTATAAAATGGCTGTGTATTATATGTAATCATTCCGACTGCAGAACTCGCCACATCAACAAGACACTTGTGCGGTGTGGGGACCACAGTAAAATAAAACCGCTCGCGTTTGTTTCAAAACAAAATATCTCTGTTTTTATTTTAACAAGGTGCTCTGTTTCAGAAAACAGAGATTGTTCAATTAAAATAGAAAAGCTCTGTTTTTCAAAATAAAAGGACTCCGCAGATTCAAACAAAAATCTGACTATTCACCATTTTAGAAAGTGGCTTGAGGAGAAAAGACTGGAGATAAGAAATGGAAAGTGGCTCTGCGCAGAAACAGTTGAAAGTAACATTTCAACATGCGAGGTAAAAACTTGGAGATCTTGTTTCTGGAAGCAGTATGGAAGCATTTCATTTTTCCTCACCTTCAAGCATTCATAAATGGAGATTACAAGTAATAACCCTTCATTCCAGGTATTATTTTTATGCATTTTTTTTTCGTTTTGTCTTCACGGTTAATTGATTACAAAGCTGAGAAATTCGTAATTTTATTTCTGATGATAGGAGCATCTCAACCCTTTCGACCCTCCTTCCTATCTTAGCGTAATACACACGGGTAGCTAAATGAGGTAAGGTAGTTCTCCTTCCTACCCTTCTAGAAATTATTATTAGTTTTTACTAGAAATTATTATTAGTTTTTACGTTGAGCTTGTTATTCTTCGCTGTTTACCATTGACTTTTATAATTTATGGAATGGCTTCTATTTTATACTTTCCCCAAATTCATAACAAGTTTTAATACTTGCGAATTTGAGAGACTTTTTACTTCTGTTTAATGAAATATAATTTTTTCAGAGTCTTTCCATTATTAAATTCCTTTCTCTGTTTCGAATTGGGATTTTTCCCCAATTTACATAATTATAGTGGGATTACCGAATTTCTGTTTTGGTTGTGATGCCATGAGTCTATTGACCAATGTCTCCATCATTTTGATTTCTTCCAATTTGTTATGAAAACGACTCGTTATACTTTCGGTCACTGTGCGTGATATTGGTATTCTTGTGATAGGATTGGTTGGATTATCGACATTGTCACTTCTAATGAATATGTTGTTTGGGGATTCGATACTAATTCTAGTTCAATTAGCATTCAAGACCACATACTTTGAATGAATCCAGCGGATGCTCTCCATTTCAGTTTTGGGCATTCTTAACACCAGTGAGATCATTCAATTTATAACCCTATCCTATGTTCTATTTTTTGTCATTTTCATTCAGAATATATATATTAGTCTCTGAATTTCCACCTCGTAATTCCCTTTGTTTCTGACACTGTATTTTATTTTCCGAATTTATCGATTATGGGTTTTCTCTATTTTATCTCCAATTCAATTTTTCACATTGAAATTCCTTTGCTATATAGTCCTCGGTTTTACCATAATACTGTGTAATGGATATATACTAGATTCGTAGATGTATTTACTGCTTTTATTGAAATTAAAATTATGTTCCTCATTCATATAATTTTAATTCTTCAACTTGTAACAGCTTTCTATATCCGAATCAATAAAGTGCATTAATTTCTATAATACAATACAAAAAATTAACTCTACTACTTAACTCTTTAATTGAAAGTTTGAAATTAGAAATACTTAATAATATAATTACCTCTAATTATATTTATGAAATTCTACGTTTATAGTCTTTTTTTTTTTTTTTTATTTAAGTATCTTATACATAAAATTACCATGAACAATGTCTTCCAGAATTGACTTATTTTTTTGTTTATAATATTTAAATTATGGAAATAATTTTGAAAATCATTTTTCCAGATTTTGATATTCTTTCAAAAGTATACTCTTCTCGTAGTACCTCAGTACACGCCTCTCTTTAGGTCTGTACACACTTTCCATAATTATTTATTCAATTACACAATAGAATTAATTTTGCCTCTCTTCAGCTCTGTACACACTTTCTGTAATTATTTATTCAATTACACAATAGAATTATTTTTGTTCTTTTTGTCTTGTCATGCTTACATTTTTGTTTATTATCTGTACAGAGATAATTTTATAATTGGAAAAAGTGTCACATGTATTAATTTTAATATTATCTGTACACTTTCTATGTTTCTTCCCTTCTTGTTTCTTCAATATAATTTACTAATTTTGATTTGCATGTCTACTTGCAGATTGGTTCTATTTAATTCAGTCTTTTATGTAATTCCTTGCAAGCGACTCTTAGAAATTCTGACGATCCATTTTACTTCTTTCAGGTCGGTCTATTTAGAAAATTAATATTTGTACCTTGTACTCTGAATTTTGATGGATGATACAGAAAATTTGTAATTAACTGTTCTATAGTAAATATTTTTATGAATAGTTTTTAAACTGGGTTTCTCCTCATCTCCGCTAGAGGATATTATTAAAGAGGACTGCTACATATCATTAAGGATTTGTTTCCTTTTTGTTGATTATATGTTTATAATTCTTTGAATAAATCTTTATATGCAAATAATATAGAATGATTTATATATGACAGCAGTGTATTCTTTGGTTTATAATGAAATCAAAATTGTATATGCATTATTCATATATGTATCTAACTTCATGCTGTATATCTAAACTACATGTTGTTTTTAATTTAGTTTTTGTTTGATATTCGTGCTATTACTATGGTTTCATGTTGTATATCTAAACTACATGTTTCTAATTTAGTTTTTGTTTCATATTCATGCTATAACTATAGTTGAATTTTATTTGATTTCATAATACATATATTGTAATTATGCAATGAAAATTGAAATATTTAAATCGACTTAAACAACAGATTTAAAACTTTACTAAGGATTTACAGTGAACCTATTATGTGAACCTTAATAAGGGAAGATTTGTCTTTCATACTAATTGCGTTTTCCACATTCCCAACACATTCCCCACTAGCGTTTTCCACACTCCACAACACATTCCCCACTCCCCAGCGTTCCAACTATAAAAATTTAAATAAATTTTTCAATAATAAAAATAAATTTAACACCATCAAAACTCGATACAAAACTAGATACATAATAATGAATAACAATCGGTACGCTTCAGATCTCATTATCCTCGTCCTCAGCATAGAGGAAAATAAAAGCGTTATGAAGACGATGTTATTACATTATTCTTCCTGTGACATTATTATTAGAAAGGAGGAAGGCACGCAAAAAAACACAATGAATTGAATTCGCAGGAGACGAGGATTAAATCCTATTCCAATCAAGTAGCATCCCATCGTCTCGCTCAGCCTATGAGCTGTTGATGACACTGCAGTTCCGACGAATTTGTCCCTCGTTGCCACGTGCGCAAGTTATAGCCCCCAGCGCTTGCGTTGACTACAGTTGCGGTGTTTTTATTTGTAAGCAGTGCTGCATCGGAGGTAAACAAACCTCGTTTCAGTAGAAGGCCGTTGTAGTAGAGATTGTCGATAGTTTCAGGCGTAAAAGTATCCATGAACACCGTCGTGATGTTGTTGTTCGCGCTTCCCGGAGGACACTTCTGCTTCAGGAGGGCAGCATAGTTAGGATCAAGAGATGGGTCAGTCGGAACAGTGCTGCTGAAGTTGTAGAGCCGGATCACGAATGAAGTGCAATGAGAGACACCAATTGAGTGTGCTCCTGCATGAATACACCCACTCATGGATGAATATTATTACAAATTACAGCGATGAACATTCAATTACAATATTTTTACTAACCATTGGAACTCTTACATTCCAATATTTTTACTCCAGTGTAACTGATCTTATTGCAATGCAGTGCCTTATTTCACAAGCATAGATATACCAAAATCAACACGTTCAGAAAAATTAGTATGCACCTGATAGTATAACCATCTCGTCCTGGGATAGACCTTTCACTGCAAAAAACTGTGTCAGCTGGCTTACATTAAAGGTAGGGGCAGGTATATTTGCCAGGACTTCTGAAGCCAGTGAAATAACTCCATCCCTTCTTCCAGCAGGAACATCCCAGCTCAGAGGATATTGAAATGGTGATGCCTGCAATGAATTATAAAATTGTAATAAAATTGTAATAAAAATGTAACTTTTTATAATTTCTGATATGCTTACCAGCTTTGTGCTATCTCTAGCAGCAAATGCTAGGATATCTGCACAGGAAACAGTGTTTGGGCAGATGGTCTCTAATTTCGATTTCGCTCTTTCAATCACGTCAAATCCGTGAAGGCTCGGATTGTTAACAATACTATCTTTCTCGGCAGTGTTGTTGGCAGTGGAGTCTATCAGAACGGACCCATCGCATCCCTGAAAGAGCACATGATTTCAACATTCAAACACACTATATAATTGCGTTACAATTGGACCCATGAGTTACAGATTGGGAGTAGACGCGTTACAATAAGAGAGGAACATATGTTGATAGGGATACAGATAGAAAGGAACATATGTTGATATTGGTCTGTGATATTGATTGTGAAACGTATAGAAATAGCACAAAACATTATGAAGGACTGTGAAATCTTCCACTTTCACAATTTTTGGATGTTGATATGTTTATCAAAATTTAATAATAGAATATTGAAGCTTACCCTGACGAAACAATCATGGAAATGCATCCTTATGAGTCCAGGAGCCACTTCTCGACTCGTTAGGAATGCCTCGCTCACAACTTCGAACACAGTGGATTCCGCTTTTGGACAACTGGAATCGTACAAACCCACTTTGAGATCCCCATTAACGCCCGCTGCCAAAGCAGCACAAAGTAATAGAGCGAGAAGGGCCGAGTACTGATGGGTCTTCGCCATTGCCATTTCAATACCTATAAAAACTGCACTATCATGATTTGAATATGAAGAAACTATTAGATAGTCGGTAAATAATAATCATAGAGCCTATAGGAAATTCCAAATGAAAAAGAAGTTTCTAACTTTGTCGATAACTTACAACAATTCGTGTCGCCGGTTCAGATCTTTGATCCTAAGTAGTACCTTCATCCACAAACGCTATGTATTTATAGGACGTTCTGTAGGCAGAAAAACTTCGTGAAAAGACATGAGCCTTCCTCAGATCCATCCATTCCCTGAATGAAAACGCGGACATTTCGTTATCAAGATGCAGTGTATGCTTCCCGAATCGAATTCGTGAAAAGTCAGACTTGAATGGGATTGGCAAAAGACATTTTCTATGGCCAATAATTTGGTGACCTATTCGACGATGTTCACAAAATGGGTTTTCCATTACATAACAAATACACTTAATGCACATGTTTTGATGTCGTCAACGTTATCTATTATTTATTATTTTTTCTCCGAAAGAACCGCTACCTGCTACTCTGACATCGCTCTGTGAGATTTAGGTTTAGATTTAGACATCGGCTGTAAGCACAAATCAGGTAATGTATTGGTTAGACATAAATAAAAAATATAATAAACTCTGCTTACTTTTCAAATGCCACCCATTGTGTCATTGCTGAACAGAGCCCTCTCCGAATCGGTGACTTTTATACAATAACTACTTGAACATAGCCCAACAGATCTCACCAGCGACAAATAAAAATATTTTCGAACAATAAACAAATGATTTAAGTTTTATAACCGAGTATTACACTATAACTATTTACAGTTGTCCCGACCACTGCAGGTAAGCGCTAATATCGCGAGTCACAATTGAAATTTTTTCGAGTCTTCCCAGAAGTGAACAAAATGAAATTCGCTACAATCATTATAACAGCGTGTGCAATGCGAGGCGAAGTATGGTATCACTAAGTGTGCTTTTTTATTACGTTGGTCGGGTTCGTATTGCGATGAGTTAATCATTAACTTTGTATTAGTTTTGGTTTTTATTAAATTATCACTCAACCGATTAATAACTTTGTATTAATTTGGTTTTTATTAAATTATCAGTCAACAGATTAATAACTTTGTATTAATTTAAGTTAATCATTAACTTTGTATTAGTTTTTGTTTTGATCAAATTATTAGTCAACCGATTAATAACTTTGTATTAATTTTTGTTTGCTTTATTTATTTATTTAATATATATTTTTTAATAATTTAAAATTTCTTATTTGAATTAAAAAAAATTGAAATTTTATTCTTTATTGTAAATGTGTATTTTTAAAACAAAAATAATATATATATATTTTAAATTACCATCTCATAAAAATATATATATTTGATTGCTTTTAATTAAAATTTTATTTGGGTTTAACTAATTTAATAATAATATGTTATATTAGACATGTTGAAGATGTAGTCCTATCAAGTTTACAAAAAAAAATTAAAATTAATAGAATGTAATGTTGGTGTTTATAATATTTGGCTTAATATTAGGTTATAAAATTGTTAATCTATCGAACATCAAATGTGACAATCATTGTTGCGATGTGACAATCATCGTTATAATGTTACATTAAACTGAAAGTTATTCAATGTTGCATTGGGATATTTCAAAATTAAGGTTTAATATTAGGATTTATAATATTGCGTTTAATATTAATCGTATGCTTCATAATATTATTTCTAGGGTTTATAATACTAATCCTGCATTTTTTAATATTAACCTTAAGGTTTATAATATTATTTTTAAGGCTTAATATTAATCTTAGTTTATATAATATTGATCTTAGGGTTTATAATATTAAGCTTCTTAATCCCTGATGAGGGTGGAAAACCGAACGTAGTTGGAAGTCGTATTAGGCCTTTTCCAAGGTTAATTATGCAAGTGGGAGAACATTCGAGAGTGTGGTAGTACCCGAACTAGTATGTTTAGGTGAGGGAAGACACTGATGAAGGAAGGCATTCAAGCCTACGTACGTGGTTCAAGTGCCAAGATGCAACATGGGTGCCATCATGGCGATATTCGATTTAGGGTGCAAAGAGGAAAGACGGCTCGTCATAGTGTTTACAAAGTCATGTCTTGTAGAAGTTGTTAGAGGTTGGATTGGGAGGGAGAATGTGAATTTCTTGGTAATTGGGGAGACGGGAGTATTCGAAGGTCTATTGGGCATATCACTACTCGTGGTGCCACCTTGCTATCTCTTTGGTGCCTGCCAAAATCACAAGTTAATTAAGTACTTCTCAGATGCTAGGTGTGGTTTGGAATTTTCCTTGGGTTGTCATTTGATTGCAATCTTCCCCTTAATAGTGTATTTGTTAGTGGTGTCAGAGTGGACATGGAACTTGCAAGCACGTCTCACCCACATACAAGGTGGAGTGTCGCTTTGGCTACTCATTTTGAGCCCATCTCCCCATCTCCATCCATGTTTCTGTTTGGGGATTTTATCATCGTGTCTGTGTCTAGTGAATGGTTGGCTCTTGGTTGTAAGTTTTAGAGTCTATTATGGGGGTGGTATGGCTCTTGGTTGTGAAATTAGAGAGTGCCAGTTTGAATTATGGTGGCTTCGTCATTTGTAGTGATGGTTTGTAAATTTATTCTGAAGTTTCCCCATTCGTAGTGAGGTCATTATTAGCAGGGTGGGAATTTCGATAGCATTGGAAATTGGATAAACCAATGCTCCCTGTGTGTTTTGTGTCATGGAATAACCACCTCTCGTGGATCCCTATCTTTTATGATGCGATCGTTCACTAAGACCTCGTGGTTTTGATCTAACGAGAATAGTGATTCCCAACAAGTGGTATGAGAGAGTAGATCACTAGTTCTATACACATCCGCCTTGCATTGGGGGGATATTATTGGACATTGGATAAAAAAATGCTCCCTCTATGTTTCGTGACATGGACTAACTACCACTCGTGGATCCTTATCTCTGGCGATGCGATCGTTGAATAACACGTGGGGGTATTCATCTAATGACAATCATGTTTCCAAATATATATTTCATCTAACATGATTTCCTCATGTTGCAACCAATGAATGCTTTTGAGTCTCAACACTAGTGTGGTGCTGGCGGTGGGGTAGTGGTGGTCCAAAACTATAGGAAGAGACACCATCTACTTGAATCGGGTGGCGTTGTGGAGTTCTACAAGGGAAGCACTCTTTAGAGGTTCTCTTTAGTTATTTGATTCCATGGCCCCTAGATGAGGCTCTCCCTTGGTTCTTGATGATAGAAATAAGGGCCATGAGCCCATTCCTAGAGGACACCATCAGGGAAAGGTGACATTGTATGCAGGTTCATCTAGGCTTAGGGAATTGCGATATTTAGGACCTCGCACAGGTCGTCAGCCATTGTAAAAGAGGGTTACCAAAACCCCTTGTCCCACTCCAGCTCATCCACTGTTGGAACAAGGTCTCATAAAGCTGTGAATTTTGCCCCTTTTTTTATATTTTTGTAATATTTAGTCTAGCGTGGGGGTTTTAGGGTGGGTCAAAGCCCCTGATGCATTGTAACAGGTCAAGGGTAGACCAAGAGTCCGCAAACCGGACCATTGGATGCATAGGCTAAATCGGTATAAATAGATGAACCTTTTTGAGTCATAGGTAGGAAAGAATTGAGATCGATGTGAAGCACGAATTGTTAGATCGATAGTTAGGTTGTTTGGGTAAGGACTCCTGTTGGCTGTGTGCGTGGAGATCCTCAGTCCTGCTGTGTGAAAACCCTATTGGCTATGTGCGCAGGCGATATTTTGGGATTGTAAGAATATTCTGGTATTAATATATATGCGAAGTACTGCTGGACATTTGATGTTATCTGGATCTGCTTTGTTATGATTGATGTGAATGATTGAGTTTCAAAAGTATCTGTGTGATAGTTGGGAAAGTATCTATGTTTTTGTTATAAGAATCTGTAATCCATTAATTGTTGCGATTATAGTTGTTGGATTGATAGATTGGTCTTACGCACATGGATGCGAAGATAATTACTACATATGTTCCTAATAGTAGCTCTGTTTTATAAGCTTGCGAATAGATCTATTAAATACGAACTCAATAGGCTAGGACGCAGACTTGCTTGACTTACCTGCTCTCTCTCAGGGTGCGAAAAATTGGTTCCAACACACTCCCATACTGCTTCGGGTGAGACTTTGTCCTGCGCAAGTAGGTCACTGCCGAAAGGGCTAGTAGTATAGGGGTTTGTTAGAAAACCTTAACCTCCGAACCTGGGTCAAGATCCCTTGAGCCAACAAATGGTTCTGTTGCCAAGATTGGGAGCATTTTGAGAGAGATCGGGTAATGCCAAGACTGTATTATAAACCTGAGAAAAAAGAAATCAGTGAGTGGTTTGAAAAGAGAGTTTAGGAATTCTCAGTAAAATAAAATCGTAGTGCGAAGTTGACTGTAGAGGAGTGGAAGAATAAGTAAATTTTCACATAGATCTATGAAATTTTCTTTGTGACATTTGTGATCGAGCTACATGAGAGGCTCGCAAGGCTTGTTGATTTTCAGAAGTGTTGGAAAGACGAGCGAGTCATGCAGTGGAGCCCAGTGTTGATCTTGTAGTTAGAGAAGACTGATAACACCATCACTCGCATGGTAGATCACTGGGTGGACAGTGTGATACTAGGATTTGTGACAGAATTTTCAATCGACCAATTTGTGTCCTATTCACAGGTAGAGCGGAGGTTCTTCAAGGGTTTTCGGGGTAATTTTATGAAAAATTTGCGATTACTGATTAATATCTTATTGTGTGAAAAAGAATTTTTTGTAGCCATACAGAGTGAATGAGCTTTGATCAAAGCGAGGGTACAACACACAGTGGTAAGAACTACAGAACTAATCAAGAAGGAGATCGATCTATCTATAGTCCAGTAAAAAATTTTGCTGCACATAGCTCTCCATCTACACCACCTTTGAACCCTCATAGGGGTAAGAACTTACTTCCACCACCACCAGAAGACGAGATGCCCTCGCACATGAAGCTACCTACCTTCAAGGGCGTGGGGGATGAAGACATGGATCAGTTATGGTTTGTCGCATGATCGGTATGGACTGCGTAGAACGTGGCTAGCGATGCGGTGAAAAGGGCACAACTATCCCTTACCTTTGAAGGAAGAGCCTTGGACTGGTACATGGGATACATAAACCAGCATGCAAATGCAACTATTGAGGAAATGAAGAATGCCTTGAAACAATAGTTCAAGAAGCCTAAGTCCTATTCTCAGATAGTGAACGACCGGAAAGATTTCAAGAAAGGAACATTTGAGATTTTATGGGAAGCTGATCAATGATTAAAGAAAGTAATTAGAGAAGGAGGATTCTAGTATGATGACAGAAAGCACACAGAATGGTTCATTGCTATGCTGCTGCCCCATCTGCGCGTGCCGATGGGTCATCAAGCCATTGAATCGTAGGAGAAGGCCTTAGAGGTTGCTATGAAGTTGGAGGCTACGCCAAGAGATGGTACCCAGTTAGGAGTAAAAAAAATACAAGGCCAGCTAGAAGCAATGCACATGGAGATCCAGAATCTGTGGAAGGAGTGAGGAACAGAGGCTAGCTCGGAAAGGTGGTGCATACAATGCAGGATGAATGGCCATACCAAGGATAATTGTCCTCTCCTAGCAGACTACATGCAGGTTGAAGGACCTACCCCGTTGTGTCCGAGCGAATCTACAGGACCAAGTGGGCCGGTGCTATGGTGCGATGATTACCGCATCGTTGGGCTGTATGATACCAACCACTGCCCCCACCTTGCCGCATATGTCCTAGAAATAAATCAATAATGGTGTAGGTTCTGTAGATCTGTAGGACATGATGAATAGAACTGCTGGACGTATGATCTAATGATAGATCATGGAAGCCTATATAGGGTACAGTCAGATCTGTCCTCACCAAGGTCTCCCTCGGGCATAGGTGTCTCCCCACCTAGGGGCAGGGGAGGGGCCGAATTGGAAGCGCAGGTAGGGGTAGAGGAAAACTTATCCAATATAATTGTGGGGAAGTAGGCCACTTTGCAAGGGACTGCTCGAACCCAACATGGAAATCGTGAAAATATTGCAGACATTTGGACCATGTGATCGAGGACTTCCCGATTTTGATAGCCAAGGTGCAAGAAAAGCAACAGAAACCTACACAAAATGTACAACAAGTAAAGGTAGAACCTCGAGAAGAGGGGCCAAGTGTTAATGTGATAACATGCAGTGGCATGGCCATTGGAGGGGTCGATGAGAAAGCTACGATAGAACCTCTGATTTGAAAAGAAGTCACCAAACAGGAAGGTTTGGTCCTACGGAGGGAAAAGGAAACCTTTGCCACATCTCAACAAGAATTTTCCCAAGTTGAGGCACCTACTTCATAGAATATCATAACCATCAGATCTGAGGACGATATCAAGCCATTTTTACAGGCATGCATGAGGTTGTTGCACAACCAGCGGGCCGTAGAAAATATCCAAGAACTAATAGAGAGTTGCGCAGAAAAAAATAATCCAACCATTGGAGTTAAGAATGTACACAAACTATATAAGCATAAGAGACACACTGGTCGAGAATCGTAGCTAATTGCGCAGATTGGAGATTACGAAATGGATCAAGTTATTCTAGACCTAGGATCAGATGTGAATGTACTACCCAAATAAACTTGGTAGTGAATGGGAGAACCTAATTTGGAATGGTCCACTATCCATAAGTTTATTTGGGTAGTACCCATGTACATCTATAAGTTGACCACGCAGGATGAATACTATACCAATCCTATAGCCGATGGTGTACTTTGCTAGGAAAAGGATAGTGAATTATTCTCTGACTCTTGTTGGGTATGTGTTATATTCTTTCCATGACTAATCATATATGGTATGTGTTATATTATTTCTGGTGGGCGGTCCACGCCCATGGTTTTGTGCATGTTTTTGCACATGGTTTTTGGGTACGATGGTTTTCAGCCCCTAGTATTTTTGTAGATCCGGTCAAGGGAACTACGATTATGTTCTAATCTAGGGTTAATGGATTGGGGTTTATGTATGCTTCGACATGTATATATATGTGTTGTAACACCGGGGTGTTGAATACAATGAAAAATCGTTTCGGTCATCCTCGATTTGGGATCCAGAAAATATCCGTGTTTATCTATTTTGTGTTTTATGCTCTTTCTATCGTTTATTCTCTTTCTATCGTTTTTTATTTTCTGTTATAAGATTTGTGTGTAGATAATTTATGTTCAAGGTGAAAACCTACATTTGGTATCAGAGCCAAATATTTTATTTAGAGGGATGCTTATATGGCTAAGGGTTTTATTGGCTTGGTGAATAGAAGAAAATTTGATGGGATGTGGACCGAAATGGCGAAGTGGAATGGACGAAAGAAGAATTAATAAAGTCAGAGAGGATGGGTTAAAATAACAACAATGAAACCAAAAAAAAAAATATTATAATGGAGTGAAATTTTTAATTTGCATGTAAATGGGAATATTTCTATAAGACCTGGTATGGCATGCGTACCCCTGGGTAATCACTGGTAAAGTCTGGGTTAGACCTAGATGATAGGGGGGATGCCAAGTTAAGAACTACCCTAGGTAAAAAATTTGAGGGGGGGAGGGCTAGAGTGAGCGGGGTTGTCTCACTTATCAATTTTGGCTAGATTTAGTCAAGGAACCCCAAGTCAAGTTTAAGGGGGGAATGTTAGGTAAATTGACTTGGGGTTAGAGTCACGTTTGACCGAGTTAAACAGTGATGGTTTTGGGGCACACGGTATTGTGCACCCATGGTTTTTGGCTCATGGTATTGCATGTAATGGAGCCTATAAAAGGCTCGGAGGAATTCATTGTAATGCAAGCTTAGATATGAGTGGTGAAGGCTCACTAGGCTGGATTGGCCAGGGTTTTGGCCAAGACTAATGAGATTTAATTAAGATGGGTTTTCCCAGGAGTTTTGAGTTTTTTCCAGTTAAACATTTGTGTTTATGTTTATGATTTTTTGCTGGTTATGTTTTATTATTCCTCTCGATAATTAGTTATATTCTTCAGTAAATTATTTCTTCATTTGGTATCAGAGCTGTTTCAGTTTCAAGGGGACACCTTTGCTGCTGAGGGGTTTTTTTTCTCGGGCCTGAGGTAAACCCTATTCATTGGAATATGTACGGGTTCGATTCTTGCAGTGAAAGAAGATGGCGAGCGACGGAAATATAGAGATTGAGAAATTTAATGGTTAGAGTTTTCAGTTGTGGAAGCTCAAGATGGAGGATCTGCTGGTGGATAAAGATCAGTGGATCGCGGTAGATCTAGGTACTAAACCAACAACAATATCAGATGAAGAGTAGAAGAAACTGGATTGGAAGGCTAAGAGCACAATACAATTGTGTGTCTCAGATTCAGTATTGTTGAATGTATCTGGGGAAGCTATGACGAAGAATTTGTGGGAAAAAATTGGGACTTTGTACCAATATAAGTCTCTGGTGAATAAGTTGTTCCTGCGGAAAAAGATGTATAACCTGAGGATGAAGGATGGAGACTCGGTGACAGAGAATCTGAACGCCTTCAATACTGTGGTAAGTCAACTATCATCTGTTGATATTAAAATCTCAGATGAAGATAAGTGCATCAATTTGTTGTGTTCTCTACCAGACTCGTGGGAAAGTTTGGTTATTGCAATAGGTAGCAGTACAACTACCTTGAATTTTGATGACATTGTCTCAGCCTTGTTGTCAGAGGAAATGAGACGGAGAAATATGGAGGGCAGTGATGTATATACGCAGAAGGTCCCAAAATAGAAACAAGAATAAGGTTTCGAGTGGGAGATCCAAATCTAGAGGGAGATCTAAATCTCCTGGAAAGTTTGTAAAGGTATGCTGGAAATGTGGAAGGGAAGGGCACTACAAAAGGGAGTGAAGATCTAAAGCTCCTGAGAAAGGAAAGGGATATGATGATGCTCCTTCTGCAGAGGCAAAAACAACCTCAAATGAAGGTGGGGATGTGTATTTGGCTTCTTCTTCAAATACACATGTAGATCATTAGTCATGTTTGATTGACTCAGGTGCATCCTTTCACTTCACTCCCCATAGGGAGTGGTTCTACGAGTATGAGAAATATGATGGTGGTGATGTCATCCTAAGGGATGATAGGAAGGTCAGAATCATTGGACGTGGAAAGGTCAAGCTGAATCTGCAAGGTGGAAGGATTAGAACACTTCCTGATGTCCTGCATATTCCTGCATTGACCAGAAATCTGATTTCTGTACGAAAGATGGATGATGTAGGTGTAAAAACATTGTTCAAGAAAGATACCTACAGGATGGTTCGAGGAGCACTGGTATTAACGCGGGGAGTTCATGCTGGAACTCTGTACAAGCTACAAGGTAGCACTGTTATTGATGGGTGTAACATTTCTATGGTTCTTGAAGGTGGAGCAGAAAGCCTAGCTGTCTCTAGAGAAAAGACCATGCTATGGCATCAAAGGCTTGGACATATTGGAGAGAAGGGCCTTGCGATATTTCATAGAGATGGTATGGTACAAGGTATGTCTAATTGCTCTCTAGATTTTTATTTTTGTGAACATTTTGTATATGGGAAGCAGAATCGGGTGAGTTTTCCTTCTGGTGCTAAGAGGGCAAACAAGATATTAGAACTTGTGCACAGTGATGTGTTTGGACTTGTTTCAGTTCCATCACTGGGAAAGTCTGTGTACTATGTTTCATTCATAGATGACTTCTCAAGGAGTACATGGATATATTTCTTGAGGAAGAAATCTGAAGTCTTTGACAGATTTAAATAATTTAAGGCTTTGGTGGAAAACCAAATAGAGAAGAAGATAAAGGTGCCGAGGACAAAAAATGGTAGACAATTCTACATGACAGAATTTAAAGGGTTCTGTAAGAAGTGTGGTATGTGACAGAAGATACTCCTTACCTCGGCCAAAATGGAGTTGCGAAGGAAAGGGCTAAGACGGAGAACAACGACGGAAAAGGCGAAGCATGCTCGGTGGTCTAGGGTTGGGAGACAAGAATTTTGGGTAGAGGCAGTGGAGACTGCATGCTATCTGGTTAATAGATCACCTTCATCAGTGTTGGAGGATAAGACTCCACATGAGGTATGGACTGGTAAGAAACCCTCTCTTTCACATCTAAGGGTATTTGGATGTGATGAATATGTACATGTTTCAAATCAGAAAAGGACCAAGTTGGATAATAAATCTAAAAGGTGCATATTTATTGGTTATAAGGATGGTTTAAAATGTTACAAGCTTTGGAACCCAGAAACAAGCAAGGCTATGTACAGCCGAGATGTGGTGTTTAGAGAGGTGAAAGATGTTGTTAAACATGAATTCATACTAAAGGAACCTGAGAAATAGAGCTTGAGCTAAAGGAGTATGAATCAGACTCTATAGCAGAAGAAGATTCAGAAGAGGAAGAGCCACAAACTACAACTGTTAGAAGATCAGGTCAGGAAAGAAGACAACCAGAAAGGTATAGTCCATCTACTTTCTGTTCAAATTTTTCTTTAACTATAACTGATGATGATCCCAGAACGATCAGGGAGATAGTAGATTCAAAGGATGGAAAACTATGGAAGGAGGCCATGGTTGATGAAATGGAATCCTTGCATAAAAATGAGGCATGGGATCTGGTGGAGTTGTTGGCTGGAAGGAAGCCCATCGGGAGCAAATGGGTATTTAAGAAGAAGATGAATGTATAAGGTGAGGTGGAGAAACACAAAGCTCGTTTGGTAGTGAAAGGTTATTCCCAAGTGCTGAGAATTTATTTTGGTGATATTTTTTCTCCTATTGCGAAAGTTACTTCTATTAGATTACTTTTATCTCTTGTCGTTGCATTTGATTTTTAGGTAGAACAGATGGATGTGAAGACAATATTTCTTCATGGGGATCTAGAAGAGGAGAACTACATGAAGCAACTTGAAGGCTTTACGGTGAAGGGTAAGAAAGAAATGGTATGTAGGTTAAAAAATCCTCTCTATGGGTTAAAACAGTCACCAAGGATGTGGTATCATAAATTTGATACCTATATACGGGGACTTGGCTTCACTAGAAGCAAAGAGGATCCCTGTGTGTTTTTAAAATTAATTGGTGACCGTGTTATTTATTTGGTCTCATATGTGGATGATATGTTGTTGATTGGAAATGACAAAGAAATTATCCAAGATTTGAAGACCCAATTGTTCTCCAAATTCGACATGAAGGATCTTCGTCTTTCCATGAAACCTCCATTTTGGGCATGGAAATTAAGAGAGATCGAATTAAAGAGGAAGCTCTGGTTAAACCAGAGGAAGATGTCGAGACTATATTGCATAGGTTCAATATGCGGGATAATGCTTAAATTGAATGTTCTATTCTGTAGGTGTAAGTTGTACGTTTGAGTATCCCAAGACACGAAGAAGAGGAGGATATGTCCTATGTTCCATATGAAAGTGCAGTGGGTAGTTTTATGTATGCAATGGTCTGTACTAGACCAGACATTGCACATGCAATGGGATTATTGAGCAGGTTTATGTCAAACCCAGGGAAGGAGCATTGGATAGCAGTGAAGCGGGTTTTCAGATATTTACGTGGCACTAGCGATTATGGCTTGTGCTACCGGGGAAGACCAAGATTGGAAAGAATGTTGGACATTCGTGGTTTTGTTGATGCACACTGGGCTGGAGATCTGGACCAAAGAAGATCTACAAGTGGGTATGTGTTTAACCTATTTGGAGGCGCAGTCAATTGGATGAGTAAAAGACAGTCTGTAGTGGATCTTTCAACTACAGAGGCAGAATACATAGCAGCCACTCATGCAAGCAAGGAAGCAGTTTGGTTTCAGAGATTGTGTTCAATTATGGGGTTGGTACAGCAAGCTATAAGGATAGACTGTGATAGCCAAAGTGCAATTTTCTTGGCTAATAACCCTGCTTACCATTCAAAGACAAAGCACATTGATGTTCAATATCACTTCGTTAGAGATATGGTTGAGGCTAAAAGGGTGTTGTTGGTAAAGTTGGACACTTTGAAGAATGTTGCAGATGCATTGAAAAATTCTGTGAGCACTCAGAAGTTCTCTTGGTGTAGAGAAACAATGGGTGTTGAAGAATTGGGCCAATGACTAGGCTCTCCTGTGGCACCCTCTAGAAAGAAAACAACAAGTGGGAGAATGTTGGGTATGTGTTATATTCTTTCCACAACTAATCACGCGGGGGGGTAAGAGGGGGGGTGATAGCCCTCCTTGTAGGTTGTGTGGCAACGCCTCGGTGAAATTTTTGGTCCTTAGCTTCGGGTGGGCGGTCCACGCCGTCTTTTGAATGTTTTTGCACATGGTTTTGGGGTACGATGGTTTTTGGCCCCTGGTATTTTGTAGATCTGGTCAAGGGAACTATGGTTATGTTCTAATCCAGGGTTAATGGATTGGGCTTTATGTATGCTTCGGCATGTATATATATGTGTTGTAACACTAAAAGGAATATAATGAAAAATCAAGCTGGTCGTCCCAATTTGGGATCCAGGGGAAAATCTCTGTGTTTATCTATTTTATGTTTTATGCTCTCGCTATTGTTTATTTTTTGTTATAATATTCGTGTGTAGATAATTTCTGTTCAGGGTTAAAACCTACAACTGTAACGAAGAAATAGAAAATTGGAAAACCTGGCTACATGATGTCTCAGTGCTGTACTACATGTGAATCATAAGGGACTTCTGCTGCATATCCTCAGAGGTAAGAGAACTACCCTACTTCGATGGTTCTGGTAGTATAAAATAATTTTTACAAACATTTGAAGTTGAGGCTCCCAGAGAACGAAGGTTATGGGCCCTTAATCTAGCTTTGCATGCAACACCTGCAAGATGGTGGGACACACATAAGGAGGCATTCCAAGACTGGGAGGAATGTCAGGATATGATGATCCTATGGTTTTAGCCTCTGGTTGAGGTGCACATCAAGATGTTCGTTGGCCCAGGGGATCTGTGTGAACATTTGTTTGCCTGGATGGAGAAGTTGTATGACCAGACTACAGAGGAATGGGTTCAATTTTTTATTCATGTGTTAGGTCCAATTCCCACTAAATGGAACTTGAATGCAGAGCTACATCAGTTCACCCGCCACTGGTAAGTGCTGAAGGATGAATTCATAGGGACATTTGGATTAACAGGGGGCTCAGAGGCATTTGGAAAAGCTCTACAGGATATAGACACCTTTGTATTTGGTGAGTCCAGCCCCTACACAACATGGGGAGAACTAACGTGGGAAGCATAAATGTAGGATATTTTCAATTGTCACAACATAACTATAAAAGAGTGTGATGAGGATATGCGTAATATCCTATCCCAGAATCAGAGGGAGAACGCGCAGTTGCGGGACCTCCACTATAGGTCGTGGATGTGACAAAGCCTCTGAAACTATGGGAAGTCAACATTGGCACGGTAGGTAGCATAAGTTGGCTAAAATTGGGCACTACTAGGATGATGACACTATAAGAAAAATTGAATAATTTCTCATAGAATATCAAGACTTATTCCCAACCAATTTTTAGGAGCTCAAGGGGATCACAGGAGACGTAGGGGTTATGCGCATCACGCTAAAGCCGGATGCGCACCCTGTTAAGAAGAGACCTTATAGGTTGAACCCTAAGTATAAGCAGAATGTTAAGGAAGAAATCGATAAAATTCTCGCCACAGGTATTATTGAGATGGTCTAACAGTCAAATTGGGTAAGTCCAATGGTGGTTTAGGAAAAGAAGACGAAGGGGGAAATCTGAATCTGTGTGGAATTACACAAGTTGAATGACACCTCTGTACATGATCCCTTTCCGATGCCATTCTCAGATGAGATCCTCGATAGTGTAGGAGGCCAAGAAGTATACTCGTTTATTGACGGGTTGTCAGGATATCATTAGATCAGAATTATAGTAGAAGATTGCAACAAAACCATATTTTCCATTGAGTGGGGATCATTCCAGTATATACTTTGTCATTTTAACTCAATATTACCTCTGCTATCTTCTCAGGTGTTTTCATCGCAATGTTAAAAGAGTTCATCCACAAATTTCTAGAGGTGTACTTTGATGACTAGACTGTCTTCAACTTAGTAAAGACGCACATTTTGAACCTACGCATGATGTTGGATGATTACAGAAAGCACCAAATCCCCTTGAACATCAAGAAATGTATCTTCTGCATACCTTTTAGAATCCTACTTCGACTATAGTGTGCCGACATGGGATGATGGTTAACCCTAAGAAAGTTACAATTATCATCAATCTCGCAGTACCTACAACTGAGAAACAGTTGCGTTTGATCCTTGGACATACAGGCTACTACTGAAAGTTAATTCAGGGATACGCATTGATCATGGTGCGTTTGGAAAAGCTGCTAAAGAAGGATGTTTCATTTTTTTGGGATGAAGAGTGCCACAAAATCTTTGAGCTACTCAAGGAAAATATGGTATCTGCGCCTATCCTTAATTTTCCTGATTAGGCAACAGTATTCCATGTTCATGTTGATGCTTCAAGGATCGCCCTAGGAGCGGTCCTTATGAAGACTAGGGATGGAGACATTGATCACCCAGTTTCATTTTCTAGTTGAAAACTCTCTAGTGTGGAGCGCAACTATGCCACCATGGAGCGGGAGGGATTGGCCATGGTTTATGAGTTACAGAATTATTTTCACTATCTATTACGAGGTCACTTCAAAATGTTCATAGATCATTCAGATTTGAAGTACTTGGTGAATAAGCCTGTGTTCGGGGGGGGAATCTGCCGATGGATTCTGCTCTTCCAGGAGTATGACTTTGAGATCATTATCAAGCCAGGGAAGTTGAATGCCAGACTAGATCACTTGTCTTGAATTAAGAGTGGGGAGGAACCGACCAACTTGGAGGAAGGGTTACCTGATGCGTAGATATTTTCTATTAAGGTAGTTTATGTACACTTTTCTGACATCATTTACTTCCTAACTGAAAGCATGGCACCTGTGGAGTATTCGGTGCAACAAAAGAAAGAACTGGTAGCCCATGCTATGGATTTTTCCATCATCGCAAGAGATATATATAAGATGGTAGAAGATGAAGTGTTGCGTAGATACATCCTCGAGCATGAACGGCATGATATCTAGGCAAAAGCACACGATGGGGTAGTAGGATGCGCAGGGAAAGCGACAACGTAAAATATCTTAAGAGTTGGCCTATGGTAGCCTACCCTACATATTGACTGTCATGACTATTGTAAAGCTTGTGATACATGCCAACAGGCAGGAAGGCCATCACGTAGAGATGAAATGCCCCTTCAACCGTAGATGGCCCTACAAGCCTTTAACAAATGGGCCATTGATTTTGTGGGACATATTAACCCACCCGAGAAAGAAAATAGTTGCGTGCTACATCATCACTACCACTGACTATCTAAACAGGTGGGCCAAAGCACAAGCGGTGAAGGATTGCACTGTAGATACCATTGCGCACTTCATCTTTGAGCAGATTCTGACCAAATTTGGGTGTCCAAAAATATTGATGAGAGTTAGGGGTACGTACTTTGTTAATGAGCCTATATAGGCCTTAACGTAGGCATTCTGGATCCATCACGCCAAGAGCACTCCATATCACCCTCAGGAGAACAGAGCGGTTGAAGCATTCAATAAAGTCTTGGAGAACACACTAAATAAGGTTTGTAATGTCATTCGCAGTGACTGGGATGTGCGCATCCCATATGTTCTTTGGGCCTATCACACCACCTGTAAAATGTTGACGGGGAAAAAACCATTTAGGATGGTTTATGGCAAGGGGGCCATTATGACAATGGAATATATTTCCTAGTCTACGCATCGTAGCCTTTAAGAATATGGCAAAGCCTAATATCATGGAGGAGTGTTTAGCACAACTTGTAGCTTTGGAAGAAGACCGATTTATTGCGATCTTCTAGCAACAGGTTTAGAAGGCAGGAGATAAGGCATGACATGACCAACATATCCAGCGAAAGTCCTTTGCGGAGGGTAACTTAGTGCTACTATATGATAGCCAGTTTGAGAGACACCCATGGAAGTTCAAAAAACACTGACTAGGGCCCTATGCAGTTAAAGAAATCACAGGTGGTGGAGCGGTTCGCTTAGCCACCCTACACAATGATATGCTACCTAGCTATGTCAATGGCAGCTGGCTCAAACCATATTGGATCAAATGACTATATGGCCGGAGTAGCTATCTAAAATGGGCTATGCCCACTAAGGAGGGTACGGACGGAAGGTACCACAAGGTGCACATATTATGGTCAACGAATTGGAAGCCTGGAGGGGTGCACTGGCAGCACAAGAGAAAACTCAGACCATAGCAGGTGCGATGGAAGCAAATGAATTATGCTCAAAACGCAAGGATGCATTCGGAACACAGGGGTGTGCTGAGCATACTTGGGTTGCAAAAACTAGCCATTGGAATAGTCAAATCGGGAAAAAAGGAAAAATTATCGTTGAAAGGAGAGGGCGGCTGACATTTAATGAGGTGATCTCTCGAGATTTTTTACCATTTCCTTGGTGGTAAGTTCCAAGTGAATTTTACCCTACCGTTGGGTGCTCGCCAAAGATACAAAAAGGGTAGGATAGGTCAGACAAGGGTTTTGTATCGCTTGAATAGCTTGTAATTGGCATGTTTATCCTGGACAAATTTTTGCTGTAAGAGTTTCTATGCATATAACGTCTCTTTCATGTCTCAACAACCTGCTCCCTCTCATGGTCTTGATCCTAAGTTTGTATTTCGCATAAATATGAAGGTTATGAATCCTACTGAACCGTCAGAACCAGTAATCTTGGTAGAATAAGGGATCTAGGAAGTGGTGGAGATTGAGTCCAAGGATGAAGAATTTTTCTCCATGCCAGTCACGAAGAAGGGAAAGGAAAAGGCCGAAGGCTTGAGGAAACCACTGAAACCCATGAAATGGGCTGGAGGGAAGCCTCGAACTTCCCGAAGAAACATAAAATCCCCACGGGTGACACCCCAGGCGCGTGTTGCTCATGAAGAGGCCCAACCTTCCGACTCGATCAACTATTTACCTCCCTTCGTCCAGTCGCGTCGGCCCTCGACGCACATGAGGAAGAACCCCAATGGCCTGATCACTTACCTGCAAATGCCACTGACCCCGAGAGAGGTCCCCATCATTGGTGAACCTTTTGGTAGGCTCCATGAGATCAAATTTGATGACCATGACTTGGCCATTTTGGAGGCTTTCCCTGAGCTAACATGATTCAAGAAGTCAATGGGATCAAAATTGTTCCCTAGTGCTAGGTGTGTGCATTAGCCGGGTCTGGGCTCTTGAACCTGCTAAGAATGCCACACTTCTATCACTACAATGTCACCAACTGACTGGGCCACCAGTTGCTCGCCCTAATTCATGATGGATGCCTGTGGATACAGGAGAGAATCCCCCTCGATGCTGCATTGGTTCATAGAATTACTATTCTTCTGATGAATGAACTGAACACTCTAGAGCATGTGGGAAAAAAATATGAGGGGGAGTGACCTGAAAATGGAAGTATTTGTAAATGTTGTGCAAAGTATCCATTTCCATTTACTTAAGTGTGCAAATTATTCTCCATGTCTTGCAGGTTAAACAAAGTGTTTTTGGTAATTATTTCTAAGTTCTTGTGTGAGGGAATGTTAATTAAAATTACTATTTAATATCTTAAATTAGAAATACACAACAGATAAATTTTACCATAACATAACACAGCAAGATGATGAGGCATTTAACCCCTCCTAGGCTGCATCTGTCGGGTCCAAGGCTCCTAATGGGCATGGCCTTGCTCTATTAAGTTGCTCAAAATGGTTATACAATGAGAAATATGTCTAAACATGGAAAACCAGCTATGAAATTGAATTCTGAAGACAAAAATAAGCTAAAAAAGGCTTTTATCTCACCTCAAATAGTGAAGTATAGCCCAATAAAGCTCCATTTCCCTAATGGCCCTGATGGCTCTTCAAGCTTCCCCTAAGAAAACGTGGCTGAAGAAAACCTATGTTCACTCTGCAACCTATCCCCAACTCTCCAAAATGCTCAGAATAGCCAAAATTGACTAAAATTTCGTCCAAATTGGTTCAATATTGAGGAATTTATGACCTCCACAATTTTCTACCCAATTTCACTTGAAAACCCCACTAAATGTGGGCTAACTATAGTTAACCGTGCAAAAAATGGCCAGAGGCCGAAAATGGTGGACTGCACCCCAATTTTGTCGCTGGTTAGTGGTTGGAATTTATTGTTATGTGGCGGTGGTTACATGCGGTCTGCGTGCAAATCGCCACTAAAACCGCAATAAAAAACATTACAGAAATTTATTGTTAACCGCTTTGTCACATGGTGACTGTTAACCAACCGTTGCAGTTTTTTGATCCCTTGCGGTTTTGTTTAAGTTCCAGGGTTCCAAGCACCAGATCATATGGCGGGTCGGGCTAGCCTTAAACAAATTTAACGAGCAAATAAAATCCAGAGGCCATACTAAACAAGAATCAATGCTTAGCCTGACTGGTCGAGTTGCTTTATTGATCGATGGGAGGTTTTCGGTTCAAATCCTGTGGAATCCAGAATTTTTAGCCACGACCCCTGGGCCATGTGGCGGCCTACTATTGGTCTGTTTCCATACAAGTCAAATCATAAACCAATCATAAAATGCCACTTGTCCGAATGTCATTAGCCCATTTGGAATATTCCAGGGAATATTCTTTCTTTGATGTTTCCAAATTCAAAAGTCAACTTTGGTCAGCTAGATCTTTTTGAGTTTACTGGAGACTTCAAACCTTCATAAATTTCACATACGACGCCGGATTTGAGTGTCATTCATGGTGCCAGAATCACAATGAAGATTCCCTTCCGGTCATTTAGGTTGCAACCAATTTTGAGCAGTTCCATTTTTGAGCATTTTTATAACTTGGACATGATCACTTGATCACACCTCCCAAATGGGAAGATTTTGGACCCCAAAAGCACTCTGATTTATAGAAACTGAAGATGAGGAGACTGATTCTCCACTCTTCCAACCTTGAACCACTGAAATATTCCTGACTTCGTCAAATTGAGCTTCTCATAAAAACAAAAATTCTTCCTTGAATCTATTGACCGACTGTTGCTAACTTTGACTGTGTCATCATGCAAATTTTTGAAACTTGCAGAATAGCAACTGGAATTTGCAGAATACATGCTATTTTTACAATGGTCTAACTTCAAAGGAAACTAAAAATAATATTCACCTTGCGAACTGTCCTCTTAGCGAATTTTTTCCAAATGAGCCATGTACTTGCATCGAATCCCGACCAAGTTTTCTCACCATACCAATCTGCCATTCTGAAACTAGCATTGACCCATGCTGAACTTTGTGTCCTATTTGCTTGCATGGTTTTCCTTTTCTTGGATTCTTGTACCACTTTGCACCAACACTTTGTTTTTTGCACCGATATACACGAAAGGAATTTTCTGCAACACCTTGTCATCTTCCAAAGATGACCTGCTTTCAGGCTGAAACATATCATCATTTATATCAGCAATAACATGAAAAAGAAAATGCAGAATTTGTTTTTTCCTAACCATAAAAAAAGTCAAATTTTGACTTGCATTGACAAGCCTTTTCAATTGCCCTGCATTGACTAAAGAAGATTCTAGCTTCTTCCCATGTCCTCTCACAATAAAATCCTTTCCATCCTTGAAAAGATGATACTTGTTCTCATGGAAATGGAATATCGCTTTTCTATCATATAAATATGGACTACCCAAAAGCACACTTGCAATATCGAGTCGTACCACATCTAGTTCAACCATGTCAAAATAATGAGCTGTTATGGCGAAGCGCAACATGCACTTTCTTGAGACTTGTAAATTGGCATCCTTTCAGATCCATCCAAGTGGATATGGCTTGTGATGTGGAATGGTCTGAAGTTTCAACTTCTTGACTAAGTCTTCTGAGATGAGATTCGCTTGTGACCCACTATTAAATAGTGTGTCTATCTTTGTGTGTTTTGAAATTATCCTCACGTGAAACAGCTCTATCCTCCTCTCTTCACTTAGAGCCTCTATGTGACAGTTTAAAGTGCTAGAGCTGGGATTTTTTCCTTTACAATATATTTCCCCTTTATGTTATTTAGTACCATGGCTATGCTTTTAGTTTCATCTCCTGATTCAGACCCTAATTCTTGTTCAGTAGTTGCAACCGTTTTTCCCTTTTCTTGGGCCTTATCTTTGGTTTTAAATTTCTTTGGTTTCAACTCCAAATGAAGTTTCCAACAATGGTCTTCATCGTGGCTTGTTTTGGAATAGTTTTTACAAAAGAAGTTTCCTTTTTATTTCCTAGAGTTTACATTTCTTTTCCTCCCTTTTCCTTTAAATTCACTATCCATATTCCCATCAAAATATTGTTTCCCTCTAGCCTGTAAATGCATAGCTTGTACACAAACTTCATCTATACTATAAGGATTGAACATAAGGATAATATGTATAAGATAGCCGTGTAAACCACCTATATATTTCAGCCAAGTATCTTGACTATGTAAACCAATGCCTAACAGTAGAGCCCTTCTTCTAAACTCTTGAGTGTAATATTGAACAATTTGTCCCTTAAGTTGTCTCAATCTTTTCCAATTCATGATAGCCTTTTGTAAATGAGCTAATGGATAAAATTTATGCTTAATTGTGGAAATAAATTCAGCCCATGATAAAGTGATCTTACCATGTTTTCTAATTTCATCCTTGGTCTTGGCTTCCCACCATAGCAATGCTGCTCCTTCCATTATCAAAGAGGCTAACTGGATTTTGGTGTCATCTTCATGACGGTTCTATATCCTCAAGTAAAATTCCAACTATCTTATCCAATTGTCAAGTTTCTCTAGATTGACCTCGCCATTAAAGATAGGAAACTCAAATTTAACATCAAGCTTTAAAAAAGGACTTTTACCAGTGGTTTCAAAATTTTCATATTGATTCACTGAAGTAGAGGATGACGATGTAGAGGAAGAGGATGAAGACGAGGATGGTGGATCACCATTTCCTCCATGTCCATTCTTTGAATTTTCATCACTTTTATTTCTTCTTGAAGAACCCTCTCCTTATTTCTGATGTTTAGGCCCTTCTCCAACAATTCTGTCATTCCTTTCCTAGTAGAGTATCCCCACCATCTCTGTCATGTCTAAGAAAGCTTTTTGGAATACCCATTCCTCTTCTTTGGGATGAATGTCTTCAGGACCTTCTCCTTCTCTTAAGGACATGCTTGAGACTTATTCAATTACTCTTGGGGGTGTAATATATGGTGGAGGCAATGGCTCTCTGGCCCTCCTTGGTTGAGGATTAGCTTGTGCTCTAACCAATTGTCCTTCCCCTCTTTTGATTTTAAGCCTAGTAAGCATCAAAACTTGCAAACAATCAACTATATATTTGCACAAAAGAAATGCAGAGTAAAAATATAGCTCTGATACCAACTAATATGAAAATGTAAGTATTTCTAAATGCCGTGCAAAGTATCCATTTCCATTTAATTAAGTGTGTAAAGTATTCTCCATGTCTTGTAGGTTAAACAAAGTTTTTTTGGTAATTGTTTCTGAGTTTTTGTTTGGGGGAATGTTAATTAAAATTATTGTTTAACATATTAAATCAGAAATACATAGTAGATAAATTTCACCATAACATAACACAGCAACATGATGAAGCAGTTCACCCCTCCTGGGCTACATCTGTCGAGTCCAAGGCTCCAAATGGGCATGTCCTTGCTCTATTAAGTTGCTAAAAATGGTTATACATTCAAAAATATGGATAAACAGGCAAAACCAGCAGTGAAATTGCATTCAAAAGACATAAATAAGCTAAAAATGGCTTTTTTTCCACCTCAAACAGTGAATTATAGCCCAATACAACTCCATTTACCTGATGGCCCTGATGGCTATTCAAGCTTCCCTAAAGAAAAAGTGGCTGAAGAACACCTATGTTTGCTCTGCAACCTATCCCAAACTCTCTAGAATGCTCAGAATAGCCAAAATTGACTAACATTTCGTCTAAATTGGTTCAATATTGAGTAAGTTATTACCTCCACAAATTTCTGCCCAATGCTCCTTGGAAACCCCACTAAATGTGGGCTAACTGCAGTTAACCATGCTAAGAATGGCCAAAGTCCAAAAATGGCAGACTGTGCCCCAATTTTGTCAGCGGTTAGTGGTTGGCATTTATTGTCATGTGGTGGTGGTCACATGCAGTCTCTATCCGAACTGCCACTGAAACCGCAATAAAAAACGTTACAAAAATTTATTGTTAACCATTTTGTCACATGATGACGATTAACCAACCATTGCAGTTTTTTGATCCCCCGAAGTTTTGCTTAAGTTCTATGGTTCCAAGTGCCAGATCATATGGCATGTCGTACTAGCCCTAAAAAAAATTAATGAACAAATAAAAGCAGGAAGCCTTACTAAACAAGAATCAACCCTTAGCCCAATTGGTCGAGTCGCTTTGTTGGTCGATGGAAGGTTTGTGGTTAAAATCCCATAGAGTCGAGAATTTTTAGCCATGACCCCTTGACCACGTGGCGGCCTCCGGTCCTACCATGTGGTGGTCTGCTATTGGTCTCTCAATACAAGTCAAACCATAAACCAATGAGAGAATGCCATTTGTCTGAATGTCATTAGCCCATTTGGAATATTCTAGGGAATATTTTTAGGAATATTTTGAGGAATATTCCCAGAATATTCCTTAGAATATTATTATTTTTAATGTTTCCAAATTCAAAATTCAACTTTGGTCAACTAGATTTTTTGAGTTTACTGGAGACTTCAAACCTACATAAATTTCACATACGACGTCGAATTTGAGTGCCATTTGCAGTGCCAAAATTGTAGTGATGAGGCCTTTCTGGTTGTTTAAGTTGCAACCAATTATAAGCAGTTCCATTTTTGAGCATTTTTTATAATTTGGACATGATCACCTAATTAGGGAGACTGCTGAGTACGTGCACAAAAACTAGCATGTGGAGCACAATACTAGAGGTTTTATAATCAAGTACATTAGCGACCAAGGCACGTAGTTGGGAACCATGTTGCTGGTGTGCAAGATGATGAGAAAATGTTAGGTAACTTCTGTCCCCCCATACCTCATTCAATTAGAGGGCCAACGTGGGAAATTGGTATGCTTCAACTGGTCCCAGTACTTGTGTGATGAGTTTCTAGCTAGTGTCCGCAAATCCCAAGAGCAGGGGCGAGCCTTTTACTATTTCTAGTTGTTGTTCCTCATAGCGTTGGCTACTTGGGAAGCCCCTGCGTAGCCGCCCTCCCCGAGATCACCCGCATGTGAGAAGGGGCTTGTTATGCTCACTTATGGGACTCCAAGGATGTGTAGCGCATCGAGGAGAACCAAGTCTTCTAGGTCCTCTTCCAAAGCAGCTTGGCAGCAGCCATCATTACCCGACCACGCTTGTCACCCATAGTATATGACAGATACAAAAGCATTGCGGCCTTCTAGGTAACAATGCATCATGTCCAAATTCGAGGCCGCAAGGATAAAGCCTGGACCTCTCTCCCTTATATGGTAACAAATGGAGAAATTGACAATGTCATTATGCTCTGCCCTCTTAACTGGAAGATTGGCTTCAAAACCGGTGTAAAGGACACTGAAGGAACCAACATGCTGCAAGTAATCCCACCTATCATTCTCAAGGATGTCGGAGGTCCAAGCAAGGGTACAAGGAAGGACATGGGCGCAATAGCACAAAAGGATGCGCAGTAGAAACAAACCACCAGGAAGGATGCCGAGGCTGCAACTCAGCTGGATTTGCAGCCATATCTAGGTACAAAAGGATTGGATACAGGAGGAGCTGCCTCCCCCCATGGCATGAAGTGAACAAGTGAGTCTGTCAAAGGGCCATGAAAGAAGCAATGCTCTTAGTGAACGAGACGAGATGACACAGTTACACTAACCATGGGAGACCTCAAAAAAATTGCTGACGTGGTCACTTTGGCCACAAAAGACAGATGGTTAGCCTTATAGGAACAACAGAAAGCTGCGATCGACACAATTCAGGTTGAGCTGAAGACAGACATGTTGCAGACCAGTGTGACTTAGGTATGAATGCGCTAGGAAAATAGCGGTGCAGCACTAGTTATAGAGGTAAGTCGCCTCTGTTCTCTACCTGGCGCAGCCCTTGTGATAAATCCACCCAACCTGGGTCTGCAAGTCCAGGCCAATACAGAAGTCCAGCTGAATATAGCCAGGCTACTTGATGAGGCCTTGCAAGGTCTCCACACCTCTTTATTTCACAAAATTCACCATCCGGACCAACAAGTTCACCAACAACTCTGAGTGGCTGAAAAAAAAATTGATGCAAAGAACACTGAAGTGTGCGTCACCACCGCGAAGCAAACAGAGCTCGAAAACATGATTCACCAACTCTACACAGATGTTACCACAGAGATCTTGGCTATAGCCACCCCTCAGGCTAAGGTTGAAATGTTGGTCGCAGAACTGAAGGCGTCCAGGGAAGAAGTTCAGGTGGAAAAGACACGGATGGAGCAGCAGATCGCCGATCTGCAGTCTAAGTTGCAGCCCGAAATACCTCCGAAGGTATGACCCCAGCGAACTGTGCTAGTCACTGTAGCTACGCACGTCATTATAGGGAAAATTACGTAGGCTGCCGAATTTCTATAAAATGCCATGCAGCTATGGACCAAGGTCTAGCGCGACTGGATCCTGCAAGGAATCAACTAGGACCTACAACAAAAGGAGGAAGAGTTCAGAATGTTAGAGGCTACCCTGCCCACTTTAGTTCCTGCTCAACGTTAGACATGGTTGCACACTAGTCTTGCCCTCCAAGCTGATATTGAGGAAATCTGATAGAAGAAGATGGTCCTTGGTGACCACCTAAAGCCTTGGGTCGCTGAGGCCCTCAAGCTTTAACAAGATGTTGATGTCGTAGTTAAGCAGCTAAACTAGACTCTAGAGAGTGTCACCAACACGATGGAAGGCTCGTTTTTGCAGAAGTTGGTTGAGATTGCATAGAATTCTCCTACTCAGAGTGAAGGTGTGATGCCCCCGTTAGACGAAGTGGTTAGATTATTGTAGGCACAGGTGGAGACCCCACCATCACAGTGACTCGGGACAAGTCACAATATCGTATTGGGGGACTGTTGGAACATGGTCTCCTAAAGCTGCTAATTTTCTCCATTTTTGTATATTTTTGTAATATTTATTCTAGCACAAGGGTTTTGGGGTGGGTAAAAGCCCCTAATGCATTGTAACGAGTCAAGGATAGACCAAGAGTTTGCAAACCACGATTTGCGAACCATTGGATGCGTAGGCTAAATCGATATAAATAGATGAACGTTTTTGAGTCATAGGTAGGAAAGAATTGAGATTGATGTGAAGCACGAATTGTTAGATCTGTAGTCATGTTGTTTGGGTAAGGAATCCTGCTGGCTATGTGCACAGAGATCCTCATTCTTGTTGTGTGCGGACCCTGCTGGCTATGTGCACAGGTGGTATTTTGGGATTTTAAGAATATTTTGGTATTAATATATATGTGAATTACTATTGGACATATGATGTTATTTGGATCTGCTTTGTTATGATTGATGTGAATGATTAAGCTGAAAAAGTATCTATGTGATAGCTGCGAAAGTATCTATGTTTCTGTTATATGAATTTGTGATCTGTTAATTGCTGCGATTATAGTTTGTTGTGCTAATATATTGGTGTTATGCACGTGAATGCGAAGATAATTACTAGATCTATGCCTGATCGTAGCTCTGTTATATAAGCCTGTGAATATATCTGTTAAATACGAACTCGATAGGCTTAGGATGACCGTTGAGTTACCTCTCTCTCTTAGTGTGCGTAAACCTTGTTCCATCACCCTTCCATACTGCTTCGAGTGAGACATTGGCCAACGCAAGAAAGTCACTACCAAATAGGCTAGTACTATAGGGGTTTTTGGCAAACCTTAACCTCCTAACTTGGGTTAGGACCCCTCGAGCCAACATACACAATAGTGT
This sequence comes from Pinus albicaulis, assembly GCA_034641835.2. NCBI lineage: Eukaryota > Viridiplantae > Streptophyta > Pinopsida > Pinales > Pinaceae > Pinus > Pinus albicaulis. The sequence continues at coordinate 1,324,980,836 of CM076579.1, forward strand.
GTGAAAGGCTAGTTGGAGATCTTTGAGAAGAAACGACGAGAGGAGCATGAGGCCATGATGGTAGCCCTAGCTAGAAATATTACTTTCAATGAAATTTGAGGGAACGTGTGGTGTGGCATGGGCATACACACATCCTCAATAAATTGGATAAGTTGGAGGCCTCCCAAGTACTCATGGAGCAACATGTTAGATGTCCTTCCTACCCTCCTCCTCTATCGAGGATTGCAATCGATAATTTTTCTTCTGTTACTTCAGATGTTTATCTATGTGCATTCGTGTTTTGTTCATTTTCATGGTTTTCTGGTATCGTTGGTCTTCTAGGTTAAGGTCATCTAGCTTTTATACTTTTTGGAATGTTTGTCTTGGTTAGTGTGCTCTATTCAACAAACCATGTTGAGGATAAACCAATAGAATTATCTAGAATACATATGTAAATATTCACATGTGTAGCTAATAAAAGGTTCTAATTTACAAAACAATAAAATCTTAAGGTTTTAATATTAGTCCTAGGATTTATAATAATAGTCATAGGGTTTATAATCGATATGATTTATAATATTAATATTATGGCTTATAAAGTTTGGGTTTGTAATATAAATCCTATTTATGATAATAATTATAATAATATGCTAATATAGGATAGTTATAATATAATAATATTATTTCATATATTATATAAAATAATAATATAATAATTATTAATATAAAATAGTTATCATAATTATAATTTTTAAAACCCTATGTCATAGAAGTTTATTGGTGTGTATCAAACACATTGGCACATATCAAGCACATCTTGGGGTTTATAATAGTAATTCTAGAGTTTATAATCTTAATTTGAAGATTTATATTACCAATGTCTTATAATACTAATCCTAGACTTTATAATATTAATCCAAGAGTTTATAATCCCAGGGTTTAATATTAATCATATATAGGATAATTAGAGTATATTATTATTATTATTATTATTAGATCCTTACCAGACATGCCTATTGGCATATATCAACCACATTTACTAATGCGGAGTTGAAACATGTCGCTTTTAAAATAAATTTTAAACAAATATTCATTTTGAAAAAACAACAATGTGCACTATAATAAGAAACCAAAAAGAATATATATATTTGGTTAGTTTTAGTTAAAACCATTAAAACTCTCAATGTACTCACTAATGAGAATTGTGGTAAAATTAATTCAATTATGGTAAAATTAATTCAATATGACCCCAAATTATAAATAAAATATTTTTATATCGATATTAATTAGCATACTTTCATATAAATTTAAAAACAAATAAAGCCATTAAATTTTTAAAAAATATGAACTTTGCATAAAGAAAAAATAATTAAAAAAAAAAAATTGTTATATTTTCGCTTTAAATAACAATGAGTATTATTAAAAATAGTTTATCATAAAAATCATAATAATCAATTTGAATATATATATATATATATATATATATATATATATATATACACTTCTAGCATTATAAAAAATAATGAAAAAAAAAGTCAACTCCAAATGTATTTTTCATTTAAATTTAATATGTGGATTTGAGTAATATTGTACTTACTAGCCTATATTGGAACAAAATAATTGCTTACTAGGATCAAATATCTCAAGGTGAAAACTTGTAATATTTCAATGTGCAAACTTCATTTTTTAGTGCAAAACTTTCCTCTAGAGATTTGGTCCATTTTGACACTATATATATACCATTTCACAACCATAGGTTGTCAAACATGAAGCCCCAAAACTTTCAATTGTAAAATGACTTTATAACCTCAATTTTACTTTAACTATGGTAAAAAAAAAAAAAAAAATTATGATTAGTTTATTAGAATTTTTTAATTTTAATTTAATTTATTTTTAATTTTATATAATGTGTTTCAGTCAAAATATTTATATAACATAATTATACATTATAACCTTTGTTACATACTATTTAACAGAACACATCTTGGTGCAAAAATAAAAATATATCAATTAAAAATATATATTTTAATGTCAATAAATAAATAAATAAAATATCACAAAATTGATATATTATATATATATATATATATATATATATATATATATATATATATATATATATATATATATATATATATATATATATATGTTTAAAACATGTAATTATATTCTAGGTTTTGGAATTTTTTCATACACCTTTTTTCTTCATATTGTTTCACATTCGCTGAGGATGTATTAGAATTGTGAGTTTAAACTGTATAGTATATATAATCCAAGTGTACAAAAGGAATACTCAATTCAATTCATTTATGTATTCAAAAATATAATATAAAAAATTAAAAGTAACACAAAGTATATATACGTAATGAAAAATTATATATAGTGTATATACACATACACATTAATAAGATATTTATAAATCCTTACTAACCAAAATCCTAACAAATATCGAAACAATTTTACATCATAAAATAGTTTTTCGCCTAAAGATAGTTGATCCTGTGAGAATGTCAATTATGAATCTATATCTTTAGATTTCCATATTTAAAATAGATAAATTCTTTAACGGAATAACCCATAATAATAAATAATCATAGTTGATGGGAAATTCTTTAGTTGCATCTAGCACTAACTTCCTTACTATCTTCCCACTCCCTATATTCTTGCAACCTTCCCTTCATTTCCATCCTACAACCTTAGCTACTTTCTATGCCTTACCATGAAAGAAAGAGACGATTAATTTAAGTAAACAATAAAATCCCCATAACATTGTTAACATCCATTTCCAATATCTTCATATGAGAGATATACATAATCTAGTTTTACAGAGAGCTTTACACAATGTACCAATTAAGTGGATGAAGCTTCTGTTAAAATCCACGATAATAGTTAGTATTTTTTTATATCGTTATCTATTTTCTTCAATCAATGACTCTAATTCTTCATATTTTTCCTAACACTATGAAACTTGGACACAACCATATACAAATTATGTTATCTTCTTTTTATGAAAGTCCTTACTATTTTAAATTATAATTGAAAAAATCAATGTAAGCATTTTTTTCATTTTCACATTATAATATCATTGTAATTGTGCTAGATTATGTAGCTTAGACAGATGTTGTAGTCTCATATGGTGTCTATGATGTTAAGGAGCAAAGTTTATTAAATACCCAGAAAAGACTTCTAAGGAAAATTCCTCGATTAGAATTAATTATCCAATTTATTAATTCTCCTAAGTCAAAATTAGGGAAATGTTTAATTAATCTAAATTAATAGAGGTAAATTGATTTTGTTCTAACGAAATATAGAGAAATCATGAGAGGGGTTCAATATGATATTATCTATTGATTGAGATTATATTGTAGTCATTCATTGTTCAATGAGATATTATAAGATGAAATTGATGGGAATTCAAAGAACACATTAAGATATAGATTTACAGTGATACCAATGGTGCAAAGGCAACACATGGGCATCAATAAATCAAGATAAATAGTATTTGGAGAAAGGATTTCGGAAGGATATTTAACATAGTGGCTTCCTAAGTTATTTGGAGATCAATGTTTTGTAGAGACAAGTTGATTTTACAGTGTTGTGAATTGCTCCATAGAGGACGAGTTGTTGAAGCCAGGAGATATATTGTTAGTGTATTTTATTTTTATAGGAAAGTTGATATTTCTACTTGATATTGAAATACATTGGAGGAAAAGCTCATTTTATTAGCAGTGCAAGTTTTTTAGAGAAGCACATGACCCAAGGCCACATGTGTGACCAGTTCATAATCTAGAGGGAAGCCAAATGGATTAGAGGAGGATGAATTTCTTCCAGGACTGTAGATCGACTTGCAGAAGTGACATGATTTATTTTTTTGGTGTTTGATAATTTATAACAATAGACTATAATTTCTTCATCATGTACTTTGTTGAAGAGTAATAAAATTACTAATCTAGAGAATTGGTTTTCCTCACACGAGGTTTTGTGTAGTGACAATTATCTAATAATAATAGTGTTCAGTGTTTATGTCTAAGTGTGTAATAATTTTCTTACTTCATATATTTCGTTCATTCTTTATGAAGTTATAACAGTGCTTTATTTAGTATTGGTTGCAATTAATTGTAGAAGAAAAATAATCCATCCATAGGTGAATAATAACTAGTTAACTACGATGACTTTAAAATTTTCACATGGCATTAGATTAGATCTCAGTGAAAATGGATGATTTGTTTAGGAAAATGAAGAGAAATTTAGAGGGTTTTTCAACCTAATTTATATTTTCCATATTTATTTTAGGATTTACTATATTTCTATATTTTCATAAATGACCACAACATATTTGATAGATCACGATATATTTGATGGAGCCTCTAACATTTATGTGTGGAAAGAAAAAATGTTTATTCTTTTGGTTGAGCATGGATTGAAGAAGTATGCAACTAATGTTATAGCCATACTAACAAATCCAAAACAACTATAAACATATAGAAAGGAGAATTCCAAAGCCAAGAATATTATCCTCGAGGGATTTAAGGACCATATAGTCTCTGATATCATAGATAAGCACCTAGTGAAGGAGATGTGGGATGCAATTTCAATATGTACATGAACGCTTCGAAAATTTGGTAAATGATTCTCTGAGTGAATTTGGGGACTTTTAAGATGCATAAGCGTGAGGAAGTAGTATCCTACCTCACCAAAGTTTGACTTCTCAGTGATAAGTTAGTTAGAGTGGGAGATCATCCAAGTGATGTCAAGCTAGTGTGAGTGGAATTGAATGGGGTCTTTAGGCAGTGGGATGTATTTTTCCAACTGATTTATGGATGACACACTTTACCAAGTCATGGTCACCTATGGATTTATTTAACTCAAGAGGGTATTAGACTAAGCTTGGTTAATGTAGTAGTAGCAACAATGAAAAATATGTAAAATTTGAGGAGAAACAATAAAATGTAGCCCTAGAAGGAAAATGGAAGGTGAAGAAGGAATCCAACAAGGGATCGATGGTCAAAAGGAGAAAAGAAAATAACGACCTTTTTGAAGGTCAAGTACTATGGTTGTCACGAGTTCGACCATTATGTCAATTATTTTCCACTTATAAAAAATACGAGTAAGAAGAAATAAACAACTTCAACAAGTGGATATGATCTATAAGGTAGGATAGATAGAAAATTCACATTGATTTCTTACCTATCTAACTCAACTTGCTAGGGTGCTTGGTATATAGATAGTTGACCAATATTCCACATGACAAGATTTAGAGAGTAATTCTCTAGTAATAAGGAGTAGGACATCAGATTTAAGGTGCAAATGGGACAAAGTCGAAGTGCAACCTTCTTGCAATGGGTAATGCTATATTTCAGAGGGAGAGAGGAAATTCAATTCTTATTCATGATGTGTTACATGTTCTTGTATTGGGGATGAACCTGGTATCCATATATATCCTTCAGGATAAATGGTTTTATATCCTCTTTAGATAGGCATAGGTGTTATTGGAGGACGAATATTGGATGTCACCTATAATAGCATGAGTTAGGAGTGTCTAGTTGTATGGGTTGCAAATCGATACTTTTAAGGAACTTGTTAGTAGAAGAAATATGAGGGATTAGTGGCATTTATTTCCTAAAATAATGGACCATATCCATCATGGATCACTTAAATTTATTTGTGAGATAGTGACAGGTTTTTTAGAGGTTAGCATGAAGCACAATTATATTTTCATAAGATGTGCGTTGGAGATTTTTTTGAAAGTATCCTTTCCAAGGAGTGATAATAGATCACAGGGGACAGTTGGCATAGTGAATTCAGATATATGTGGGCCAATTTTTATGAAATATCTCAGGAGTATGAGTACTGTCACTTTTATTGATGAGTTCTGCTCAAAGATGTAGATCTACTTCTTAAAGATGAAAGATGAGGTTTTTAGTTTCTTTGAGGTGTTTAAGGATCTAATGGAGAACACGATAGGTAGGAAGATCTAGAATCTTTATTTAGACAACAGAGGTGAGCACACGAGTAAGGAATTCTAAGATTTTTGTACCATGGTAAGGATCGGGAGGGAATGGAAAATTCCTCATAACCCGTAGTAGAATGGGGTTGTTGGGAGGAAGAACCACTCTATTTCAGAGGTCAGAAGAGTGATGATGTATGAATAGGATATGCCATTTTGTTTATTGGAAGAGGCATGTAGCAGAAAATTCTATATATAGAATAGGTTCCTACATAGAACACTTGGCAAGATGACACTTGATGAGGCATTTATAGGGAGGAAGCCAAATGTAATTTATTTAAGAGTATTTGTTAGCTTAGCATATTTTCACATTATAGGAGACATCCATCCAAAGTTAGATCATAATCTAGGGAAATTTTATTTCATTGGTTACTATAGAACCCATAATGCTTATCAGATATTTATTCCAAGGACCAAGAAAAACATTTTTAGGAGAGATGTTAAGTTCATGGAGGAAAAGGCATACAAGATGTCTAGATATTTTCCAACAACTGATGATTAGAATGAGTATCTAGCAGAAGCTCCTAGAGTTAAGTAATAGGATTAAGGGCACTAAATTACAAGTATAATCACATGTACAAGCACTAGCTAAGGTATATGAATTCCTAAGTATTCGTAGACCATGGACAAATAGATGCAACAATTCAGGGAAATTCATTATTAAAATATAAAGTTGGATATTCCTAACTTCATTTTTGGCAAGAGTAACTGTGAGGTGAAATAGAAACTTAAGGTTTCTTAGAATTTTTTTGGGACTCTTATGATGGATAGGAGATAGTTGAGATAACTAGAGAATTACAATACCTACATGGAATTAGTTAGTTAAACAAAGAGATAGTGAGCCTCTACCTAATGTAAGGCCACATAGGAAAGTTGTGATGGGATGTGATGGTCGAGGAGTACTTACTCGCTCAAGAAGAAAATGTTGTGGGAGGTTGTACTAGTACCAACCGATAGTGAAGTGGTTGGATCGTAGTGGATCTATAATATGTAGCATAATGCAAATGGAAACATTGAGAAATATAAGGCTACATTCATGACCAAGGGATTCACTCAGAAAGAGTGAATACACTGCAAGGATACTTTTTATCCTATGAAAAGATACACTCATACACGAGTTGTGATCTCAATAGTAGCACAAATGGAATGGCTAGTCCATCATATGTATGTCAAGACAATTTTCTTGAATGGTGAACTCATAAAGGAGGTGTACAATGAATAACCAATGAGATTTATGTCACAAAACAAAGATATGAATGTGTTTATGTTGAAGAGATGTTTATGGTGGCTCAAGTAGTCTCCCAAGGGATTACATGAGTGCATCGATAAGTACTTGGAGGGCATGGACTTCATGAAGGGTGATGCAAGCATGCGCCTCTAGTACTTGGTGATTGGGGGTAAGGTTCTCATTTTTTTCCTGTATGTGGACAACTTTCTTCTTATAGGCTCACTAAGGCTCATAAAGAAATGCAAGAGGAAGCTTGTAATTGATTTTGAGATCAAGGTTTTGGGGCTTATGAATAATATTCTGTTAGGTCCCTATATTACTAGTTTAGTCCCTTATTTGTATTAGTGTATCCCCATTATTGTCATTGTTGTACCCCTGTAACCCTAATATTGTTATTATTGTGCCATTACATTATTATTGTTAAGTCGGCTAGGATTATATTATGGCCGCATGGAATCCTATATATAGAAGGAGGTTTTGGTCATTTGTATCATCCAAGAATTCTTCATTTATGTAATGTATTGGAGGTTTCCCCATTGAAGTGGCTTATTTCTAAGGCATTATTCTCTATTTTCTTCTTTTTTTGGAGCTTGTTTCATAAAATTTGGTATTAGAGCTTTAGATTCTAGGGTTTCGCTACTCCAAACAATTCATTGTGGAATTTTTTCTATAATGTTCTTTCTACGAAGGTTTAGAAGCTGCAATTTTTAGAGCACGGAGAAGAAATCCTGAGGAACGTCGTGGAAAAATTTTAGATCTTGTTTCGCAATATTTTTAGAGATATGATTGGTGGAAGCTAGGGCTTTTTGCAGGCTCCTGAATTTAACCTAAACTAGTCATCATGGCATTTTCACTATAAATTTTCTTCTACGATGGTTCAAAATATGAAATTTTTTACACAGTGAAGTTGAAATCATGAGGAATATCCTGGAAAAATATTAGAGCTTGGTTCACAATATTTTCGAACATATCATCTGTGCAAGTTAGAGTTGTTTTGAGCTCCTGAATTTCATTTCAAAGAGGTGACCATGGTAAAACCATCATAACTCTCTCTCTGAGCATCACATTGGAATTATGTAAAAAGTGGCCATCAATATATGGATAGAAGTGTCCTCTTTATCAATTTCAGATCCAAAGGAGGAAACAATGACACGTGGCATGTCGTACAAGCTCGATATGCTGACCCAATCCATAATTAGGTCATTGTGGGAGATTGGGTATAACTTTTCTTTGAAGAATCCAAATCAGGTCAGACCTATTGCATTTGATAGAAGCTTCAGAGGGCTACTATAAGGGAAAATTTTAGATATTAAAGATCCGAAATCATAGAGATAATTCAGTTTCAATCTCGATCTCCTCAAAAGTAACAAAAAGGTATGTATTTTTTTTCGAATTGCATAATTCTTGTGTGAAAAATCAGTTTTAATTAATTCCAAGGGAATATTGTAGCATAGATATCAGTATTGGGTTTTAAAATTCCACCTAAAAATAATTCAACACCCATTAGGCCTTCAGAAGTCTCTACTATGACTCATGAAGATGAATAAATGTGACATGACATATCAAAATTACAAGAGCAAGTGCACCAAATTTCTCTCTCACAAAGAGAAACAAAAAATAAGATGGATGGAATGGAAGCTGGCATAGAAGCTAAGATGGATGCCATGGAAGCTAATATGGATGAAATGGAAGCTAAGATCGATGAAAAAATGAAAGATAATGTAGAAAACATGAAGAATTATCTAAAATAAGACATGGAATATTTGAAAAAGTTGATACAAGAAACGTTTCCTAATGGCGAAAAGATAGTAGAGGAAACTCATGATGAGAACAAAAGAAATGTTAATCACGATTTCATAAACTATAATGTTGGATGGAAGAACCACCATATTCCAAAGATGGATATGAGGAAGTTTGATGGCAAGGATCCCGTAACATGGATACTACAAATGGAGCAATATTTTGAACTCAATAATGTGAAAAACACACAAAAGGTACGCATTACAACTTTACAATTAGAAAAAAATACATTTGAATAATATTGATGGGTTTTCTCCCATAAAAAAATTATCACTTGGTTAATTTTTACGAAGGAAATGATAGCACATTATGAGGATACAAAAAGAAACACCTTCTTTAGCCGACTGATAAATCTCAAACAAAAGGGTTCAGTGGTGGAGCACATTGAAGACTTCAATGGATTCAATATAAGGGTAGCTTATATTCTAGAGGAACACATGATTGATGTCTTCATAGGGACTTTAAAGGATAACATACAACATGAAGTTTGTGTTTGGGAACCTAATTCATTGGAAAAGACATTAAGGTTGGAAAAAAAGATTGAATGCAAAATTATGGCGACAAGGAAGCCTATCACTCACATATATAAATATGGAAGTGTTGCTACTCCTAGACTTCCACAACCTACAAGGTTGAGACCATGAAAATTGGGAGAAAAAAGAGAAAAACGGATTTGCTACAGTTGTGATAGAAAATACACTAAAGGTCATAAATGTGCTGAGAAGAAATTATTTTATATACATTGTGAAGATGAAGAAGAAAATGAACAAGAATCTTCAAAAGAAGATGATATACACCAGGAACAAACCCTAGAAGAGGAAGAAATGAGTCTGACCATATCATGTAATGCATTTTCAGGAATTACCACCCCTAAAACTCTCAAGGTAGAAGGACATATCAAGAAGAAAAAGGTAATAGTGTTGATTGATTCAGGTAGTATCCATAATTTTATTCATTGTAAGGTAGCCAAGCAACTGAATTGTTTCCTATACCCAGAACCATAATGTCGAGTGATGGTTACAAATGGAGGAACTATAAATTTCTGTGGAAAATGCCATAATATCAAGCTAACCATGGGGGAATATTTATCAAATAATCCAATTCTTTCCATTCCAATGGGATGTGTTGATGTTGTACTAGGAGTACAATGGTTACAATCTTTGGGGATGATAGCTTTTAATTTTCAAGAAATTTTCTTGAATTTTTTTTTAGAAGGAAAGGAAGTCGAATTATAGGGTATCACAGGGAATCCGAGAAAGATAATAAGATGTAATTTCATGAAAAATCTTCTAAAGAAAGAACAATGAGGCATAATTGCACAATTATGCTCACTAGAGGTTACAAGAAAATCATCTATTTCTCCAAATCTCCAAAAATCATTGGACAATCATTCCAAGGTGTTTGAAACTCCCAAAGGACTCCAACCTATTCGTGATCATGATCATGCTATTCATCTAATTCCAAGAAGTGTTCCACCAAATATTAGTCCTTATATATATGCCTATGTCCAAAAGAGTGAAATTGAATGTATGATTGCAAAAATGTTAGAGGCTGGTATAACTCAACCTAGTCAAAGTTCTTTCTCTGATCCACTACTATTGGTGCACAAGAAGGATGGATCATGGCACATGTGTCTGACTTATAGGGACCTTAATAAGCTCACTATTAAAGATAAATTTCCCATTCCTGTGATTGATGAATTATTGGATGAATTACATAGAGAAATTTATTTTACCAAGTTGGATCTCCGTTCAGGATATCATCAAATTAGAATGAAGAATGAAGATATTTCGAAAATAGCTTTTCGAACTCATGAGGGTCATTATGAATTTTTGGTCATGCCTTTTGGCCTTACCAATGCACCTTCTACATTTCAAGAGTTGATGAATTCCATCTTCAAACCCTTCCTTAGAAAATTTTTGCTAGTATTTTTTGATAAAATACTAATCTACAACATGTCATGGAAGGATCATGTTCAACATGTTGAGAGGGTGCTCAAACTATTGCAGGAGAAATAATTATATGAAAAAACATCCAAATTTTTCCTTGGAGTAGAAGAGGTGGAATATCAGAGTCATATTGTATCTCATGAGGGTGTTAAGGTACACCCTAACAAAATTAAATCCATTAAGGAATGGAAAGTCCTCATAACCATAAAGAGGTTGCGAGGATTTCTCGAGTTAACTGGGTATTATCACAAGTTTTTTAAGAATTGTTCTAGAATAGCAACACCTCTAACAACATTATCGAAGAAAGATGCATTTTCATGGAATGCTGAAGCAACTAAGGCCTTTGAACATCTTAAAGAGGCAATGTGCCTAGCATCAGTCTTAGCTACGCCAGATTTCACAAAAAACTTTATTTTAGAATGTGATGCCTCAGGAAATAGAATTGATGTTTCTTTAATGCAATAAGGAAGACCCATTGCTTTTGAAAGTCGACAAATCAAAGGAAAATATTTAAAGAGATCTATTTATGAGAAGGAAATGTTAGCAATACTACATGCACTAAAGAAATTTTGACCTTACCTAATGGGAAGACACTTCAAGGTAAAATCTGATCATGATAGTCTTAAACACCTTTTGGAACAAAGAATATCTTCAGAAGAGCAACAAAAATGGGTCACAAAGATTTTGGGTTATGAATTTGAAATAATCTACAAAAAAAGGAAGCTAAATGTCGTTGCAGATGCACTCTGAAGAAAGAATGAAGAGGCGGAATCATTTATTTTTGCCATTTCTATTATCCAACTAGATTGGATAACTGAAACAAGGGATGAATGGAAGAAGGATGAAGAAGCGTGTACACTCATTCAAAATTTGTAGCAAGATCCAAGTACATCTGATAAATTTAGTTGGAAAAATGATTCCTTATGGTTGAAAGATTTCTTATATCTTTGTAAGATTTCCCAACTAAAAAAAAATATTCTTTTGGAATTGCATTCTTCTCCTTTAGGAGGACACTCAGAATTTTTAATAACTTACCACGGGGTGAAGAAAGAATTTTTTTGGGATGGCCTTAAATATGATATTCAAAAGTTTGTAGCAGAATGTTTGGCTTGCCAGCAAAGTAAAGTGG